>OY728128.1:1487600163-1488851906 GCA_963277665.1 Viscum album
TTTAGAACCATTTAAAAACATTGTAGGTGGTCTAAAATTAATGAAACCATTGAATTTTGATTTGTTCAGCAAAAATCTATGATAAGGATCAAGAAATCATCAATATAACAAGAAACACCATTTTCTACTATGACGTAACTGTTTGGGCTCGAATCAAAGTTAAAAATTAGAAAATCCAAATCCGTATATGTGCTCCAACCAGATAAATTTTCAAGCCCAGGGAAGTCACATATGGTCCAAATCAGGGCTTCTAAATTTTAAACATTGTTTTATAAGATGCATCATATGTCTCAACACCATTGCTCCATAAAACTTGTAACTCATCAATTAAAGGCTGCAAGTATATATCAACATCATTTTGAGGAATTTTAACTAGGAATAATCATCGGAATGATAAATGATGATTGATGCGTACACAAACACGAAGGAATATTTTAAGAGATCAAAACAACTAGAAAAATTCTATAACTAATACTCAATGTCCCAAATGAGTTAAATCCATTACTATCAAATCCCAATCAAACATTCCTAGGATCTAAAGAGAAATAACGACACATTGATTCAAATGTATTCCCCAATTGTGAATAATACGGATGTTTCATTAACTGATCATGTCATTATATACATAATGCCACTTCAAGTGTTCGGTGGTTTTTGATGACATTAATAATAATTTAAATTAAGGAATTAATCGAAAGTAATTTAAATAATTTTTAGGTGTGTTACTTTAATTATTCTTTATGGTAGTACATTGATTCAGACTTCCAACATCACCCATTGACTTCCATCTAGAAGAAGACCATTTTTTCGATCTTGAATAATTGAATCCTCTCATCAACAAATAAAACACTCATTGCGAAAGAAATGTATTTTTTTATATTTCTTAACAAGCCTTTTACCAATTTTTGTCATATCATAAAAAGGATTGGGATGTTTGCTTCAATAAATTCATCACCCAACAGTTCCAATATCATGGCCATCACCTTATTTGTAATTCCACACAGTCATTTGATTTGGTAATGTTTCAATAGAAAATAATGTTTTCAATATTTCAAAACTCTATTATACAACTATTGATGTCAATCATCAACTAAACCATGAAACACCTTTTTATTAGTGATTTTTTATTTTAAATTTGTATCCAATGAATGAAGAGGAGGTACCAAAGATATGTTACAATCTTGATCTGGTTGGCCTATAGTCTTAAGAAAACACATGTCAAATTGTTATTTGTATCACAATCAATTGGTTGTTGTGCTATTTTTTGATGTTGGTGTTGGTGTCTTGCAATGCATAATTCATCATTTATAAGGGTTTTAATTTCATTTTCTATTTTCAGTGATGTTGGGAGCTCATTCTGTTGATTGACATTTGTGCTCATCCTTTTAGAAATGTTCGATTCTCCATGCCAAATCCAACACAAATATTCAGTAGGGAATTTCTTCAATATAATGTTTTCATAAAAATCATCTATAATAAACCATATTCTAAATTTTCATTTAGGATGTGGACATCTTATTCTCTCATCAAAATATGGATTAAAAATTGAAAAATCTAAATACTCCTTCAAACACTTACCATACTAAGGTGTGTTCATTAATAATGCAAACCAACTTTTATTCATATATATCACAATGTACCTACAGATAATTAAAAAAAATAAAACACATACATAATACAATATAGGAAAAGAGATTCATATATACAGTTAAAAAATAAATATATCAAAATGGTGTCTCTAATATAAATAAATTAATAAATAAATTCCATTAATAAGGGGATGTATTGAAACCACATCTTACACATTTTATGATGGATTTATGACTATATAAGATATTCCTATGATCTTTAGTGGAAATATAAATTCAGGTATCTCTATTTCATAGTAATAGTGTTATGATTTAAGAGGATTCCATGCATAATGATTTGAAAAAGTAAAATGTGTAACATTATTTCCACAAATTAATTTTTGAAAATATGGAAATCATGAAAATTAATTATGAATAACATAGAGTAAAATCATTTATAGAGACTCCAAATAAATAATATTATGTATCATTTCCATCCATTATAATTTTTAATAAAGAACATCATTATTCTATATTCTAAGGTAACATTAATGAATGTCATGTCCTTAAATTAATGATAAAAATAAGTAATTTAATGTACATTATAGATGTTATTAATGATACATTAACTTTACTTCCAAACAACTTTCAAGGATAAAAAATAATACACAATCCATTATTCAATTAATTTAATCATTTAATACATATTGTTACTAAATAATTTTTGGGGAATTGGTGTATAATATGTTCCGCTACATCATTTTATTAACTCACTTTATCATAATTCAATAGAAAAATTGAATCCTAAAATAAATTAGTGTTTGTTAGCTCACAAAGGGAACATAAGTCATTAAAGAATGCTTTCAAATGGGCACATGTGGTGTTTTGGTTGAGTTATTCAACCTCCAACCACATATCATGGTCTCCTATCATGACTATAATTGAATTCCAACAATTAATTTTGGATTATATCTGTTTTAGGATAAAGGTATAGACTTTATGTATTACATAACAACAAAAACCTAATATAAAAACCCACATAATTTATGTAAAAGTATGATACCACCAACCATATACTAATTGATGAATCTATTACACTTAATTTATTCACCTTTGAACGGAACTTTAAACATTTAATAGAGGGAAAATGACCATAGGATATGAACATTGGTTATGAACATTTACTGAGGGTATATAATCTTAAATGGGAAAAATTTACAACTTTATTGTAAATTAAAATGAATCAGATATAATATGATATGCCACTAATAAAATCTATAAATAAATAAAAATAAAATTAAAATTCTTGAATATAATGTCATAAATTAATGAAATAATTAATTTTTAACCAAATAAGTCTTAGATAATGGATTTCAACTCTAATGGATATTAAAATAAGTGAATTTATATGTTCAATACTACATGATTTCACAAATAATGACCTATTTGTGTACTAGTATATGTGAATACTTTTTTGAGAAATTTAATTTCAAAAACCCTATTGAAACGTTACCATGAGAATATAGCTTCTGTACGTGACTGATAATGCATAACACTTTTTATTAATAAAATGTATTATATAATCAATATATTAAAACACACACACACACATATATATATATGAATATAAACATAACACTATTTGAAGGAGAAAAGTATTTACTCTGTATGGATGTTTCCAAAAATACTATAATAACTCAAAAATCATTATAATTAAAAAAATTAGATTTTAATTTAAATGTAAAATATCTAAAATTAGTAATAACTAAACCAAAACTAATCCTTACCGATATAAATATTGAAATCTTGTATAAAAACAAAACTTTTTCTTGAAATTGAAAATAAATTATTTTATTTGGGTTAATATAATGAATGAACTAAAATATAAACTATTGTAAATATTATTTTCAATCCTCTAATCTATACAATCAAATATCATTAATATGAATTCACTACCATGAAAATATAAAAATTGTTAATAAATTGTAGAAATTATATGAAGACATGTATAACCATTTTACAATATTTCATAATATTCTCACCCCTTTCTTTAATAATACCTATCCATTACTATTTTTTACGTTACCCCTTAATAGGAATAATAATATAAAAACATGCCAAATAAATTCCAAAATTAAATAATTTTCACTAAATCATAATAATAACTAAAAATAAAAATAAATCAATAGTATGATATTGATAAGAATTTGATAAGGAATCATGTCAAATTATAAAATGAATGTATCACATCATACCTAGCAGAGAGAGGCACGATGAGGGACCGCAAGCCATGGGGAGGTGAGGGGTGGTGAGTAACAATGTGGGGAGGTGAGGGGTAATGATTAGCGGCCACAACTGGTGATATGGCTGGCATAGTGACAATCGACAGAGATCAGCAATGCAAGGGAGTCAGGAGGATCTGTGGGGTCGGGGGCGGGGGGGGGGGTTGGTGGTGTTGGGGGAGGTGGAGAGTGTCAAATGTTAAAAAAATTAATTATTTAGTGGTGATTTAAAAAATCTATGAGGAATTTTTTTAATAAATATTAGTTACAATTTAGTAAAACACTTCTAATAAACTGCCACTAAACTTCTTTTTTTGTACTGACCACTACATGAACAACATGTTCCTTCATACATAATTCTTCATGGTATTTTTTTAGATCTTTTAAGATGACAATGAATTGAAAAATCTTAGTGTTTAAGTATTTATATCCATCTACTCTGTCAAATGTCATATTCCATTTGTCTGAAAATATACTTCAAACTTGGATGGTTTGTGTATATGTAATATTTCTCCCATAATGATATTTCATCAATATCTTAATAGAAAAAACAAATATATAAATCCCCAAATAATGTGTATGATAGTTTTTCTCATGAATTTTCAAGCATATGAAATCACCTAGTAATTTTCCATGAGGACAAAGACAATCCATTTATAGATGTGTCACTAAAAATATTGAATCACTCCCTTCTTGAGGGAAGAGTTAACATGGGTGTAGTAACCAATATCTTCTTCAGATCATGGAAACTATCCTCACACTCCTTTTTCTAGTTGAACATGACCCCTTTTCGAGATAACTTTGTTAATGGATTATAAATTCAAGATTTTTTTTGAAAAGTTCTTATAATATCCAGCTAATCCATAAAAAATTTGAATCTCAGTTATTGTTGTAAGATGAGGAAACTACACTACAACCTTTTTTGTTACAGGTTAAACTTTTATTTCTTCATTGGTTATATTGTACTCCAAGAAAGTAATTTTTATTACCAAAATTTAAAATTTTTGAAATTTCCAAAAAACCTGACCATGTGATGAGTTTTCAAAATAACACATAGATGATCATCATCCTCCTCGTAACTTTTGGAATATATTTGAATATCATCAATAAAATCTACCATGACATTATCATGGTAGTCCTTAAAGACTCTATTTATCAAATCCATAAAAATAGTTGGAGCATTATTCAATAAAAATTTAATAACAACAAACTCGTAATGCCCATATCTTTATCAGAAGTCATTTCTTAGAATATCTTTGTTATTTATCCTCAATTGATGAAAACCAGATATAAGATCACTCTGAATGATGAATTTAGCTTTACAATGATGGTTAAAAAAGTAATTAATTATTAGAATATGGTATTTTTTCTTCAATATTTTCACATTTAGTTCTCTATAATAAATTTATAGCTACATTGATATATTCTACTTCATCACAAAGAGAAAAGGTGCCCCCCACGGACACAGACAGGGTCAGATAAATCCCATCTCGAATAGAACTTGTAGATGTTTCATTAATTCCTCCAACTCCACAATTCTCATCCTATATGGGGACTTTGATGTCTAATGAGATCCAGGTATGAGTTCAATATAGATCACTACCACTCTTTTTGTGTGAGGTCTAGGTAACTCCTCAGGCAATATGTCAATGTATTCCTAGATTATGGGACAATTTTCTATCATTATACTCTAATTTCCTTCTTTTTATTCACAGATGAAGTCCATAAATAACAGTATAGGAGGGTCTTCTATAAAAATATTAGGTTGAGAAATATCTCCTGGTACAATAACTGTAGGTTTTCCTTTAAATGCTACTGATTTTTTCTTCTTCTACATTTTCTCTTAGCATTATATTTTGAGAGCTAATTTGTCCCTAATAATGTCGAATCACAACATGGGAATGATATATAGATATATGATAAGATTGTTCTATGTATTGTAAATAATAGTGTTTCAAAATACTGTTGAGGGTTTGATAATCCTTATAAGTTTCTTGACCGATAACTCATCTTTTGACAATTTAGGGGTTTATTATAAATTCTATGCAATCTTGGTGAAAATAAAATAATACGTAGAACCAAAATAGAAAAAGTACATTCTATATATGAGAGAACAACAAGAGAACCTTCCACCACATCCTTTAGTGCTTTTAAATCAGCCGTCGTGATAGAAAAAGCATGATCTTGCTCCCTTGGCCTTTGTTGAGGCTATTGGTGATTCCCCTCCACTGCCCTAGGATTTGGAATGTGACTGGAAAAATTCCCAATATGTCCACACATGAATCATTGTGCTTTAGGTAGGTCCAAAAACATATTCCCTTTGCCGTTAGTGTTGGTCATTAAATGCTTCTCCTCACTACAACCATTCTATGCGATATTTCCATCCCTTCTATACTTATATCACTTCTCAATTTCGAGTAGGTAGTTCCCTGAAGGCTTTTTACCACATTTATTAAACATGGTATATTTTAATTTCATTCCTCTTATTCCCTAATCAAATCTCTTCTTTAATATTGGTTTCATTATTCTCTTATTTTCATTTGATTTATGATACCACGCCATATCACTGATCTCAAGCTTGACTTTTAGCACTCTAGACAATCTCCTTATAGTTATCATAGTCTGAGTTAGCTAGATTCATCAACATATGAGGAATCAGTCCATCAATGAATCTATCAACCTTCCCATTAGGATCCATGACAAATATTTAGGTGTAATAGAAATTTTTTGTGAATTTCATCTCATAGCTTCCAATAGATTCCTTCTCTTTCTTCTTTAGCTTGAGAAACTCTTTATTCTTTTTTGTTTTCATCAAATGAGGGAAGACTTATTATAGAATATACCACTAATAAATTCCCACTCTAAAGCATCAACATCCACTTTTGGCTTCCTGTTTTTAATCAGTTCCCATAACTGATCATCATCCCCTTCTAAGAGATAAACAGCCTGGGTGACCTTTTCTTATTCTCAAAAGTGGAGCACAGAAATTATATTCTTGATATATCTAATCCATTTTTTAGTAATCAATGGGTCAGCAGATCCATTTATGGTAGGTGGTCGGTGATTCATTACGAACTCAACATAATGTTGGTCCATTTGTAGTGAAAGTAGAATCTCATCTTGATTCATGTTATTTCCCATAACATGAGTTACTTGGTTCATCATTATCATGAATGTTTCTATTCCACCTTCCATCAGAGGCTCATCATCACATGGTCTATTTCAGTTACCATTTCCATGGTTCCTGTTATTTCCCTCCATTTAAAAAAACTATAAAACCTTAGTGAGAATCTTATTTCATTTACAAATATTTTAACTATAAATGATTATTAGGTATTATAACATCATGCTTAAACATATTATAATTTAATATAAATTACATTTCTTTATGAAAACATCATAATGATTCATTAAATTAAAGTTATTAACCAAACATTTCCCTCGTGATTATTAAATAGAAGTGTAGAAAGGCTTGTTTTCATTCACTAGTACCTGTTTGAGTCTATCTCAAAGTGGTTTTTTCATGTTTTACCCTTAGATACATCTATTCCAGAGCCACATCCACTTGTTTGTATCTAGACATGGATCTTTCTGTTCAGAAATCACTAATATAATATTCGACCAAAATATCAGGAATTATTATAACATTTAAACTTCTCTAAAGGGATCTTCTTAACATTTTGGTATCCTAATTTCCACAAGTATCTAAACTATCTGATGACACCAATTATAGAATCCCTCATTTTTATTACACAATTTTTCATTACATTTTACAAATAGTGGATCTTTGAATTCTACTGTATTATAAATAAGGTACACATTAAATGAATAAATATAAAAGTATTTAAATTATCTTAAAATTATTCATCAAAATTTCATCATAATTTCAAAAACTACATCTCATAACCTGGGGACATACATCATAGGAAATGGTGAGCATAAGGCTCAATAAAGGAAAACAGGTAAAACAATATACTTGTGAACTTTATAGAATATGTTAAGAACATGAGGAAATAACATAAAGGGATGAGAAAAGATATATAATTATATTAATAACATTAATCATATCTTGAAAATGTGTCTAGAGAATTGAATTTATACATTAATATGTATATCACCGTGGTCCATCCCCAGGGTGTCATAAAAAATTACCAATGTTATTCACCAAGTTATCGTAAAACTTGTCTTATCTAGAGATAAGTTTATTCATCAAATGCATTGGAGTGATATTAGGGTGCACCCTTAATATTTATTTATTTTCATGTGATCTTGAATGATCATTTTCAAAAATTTCATAAATAAACAATACATAACAAAATAAATGTGTTTCATATCAAAATCACAACATTTTAAAAATTTATTAGAAACATGATTATTATGTCATATTTATCCCACATAAAGGGAATGTGGGATTTGTTTATATCAATTAAAGAATAAAATATGTCATTTTTATGTCTTGAAAAATTATCCAAAAATGAAATAGGTTTCGGTAATCACAAAAATAAAATAAGATAATTTGTTAAGAAAGAGAGATAGATTTTGAGATGAAAATTTAGCTGCAAAACGACTATGCAACACACTTTTAAAAAAATAAAAAGAGAGAATATATGGGTAACCCATTAATCAGATACTAATTCGACATTAAAGGGATATAATAAAAATGAAATAATAACATGGTATGGATACCAGAATACATAACACATAAAAGTGAACTTGAATGGAAAAAGAGATAGTGAGAATTCTTTTTAAAAAATTTGACAGCCTAACAACATAACATTAAACCAAAGAAAATGAGTTTATGAGAGTGAAAAGAGGATATCATCTTATGGAAATAAAATGAAAATCAATAACGATATATAAGATCTTACCCCAATAGATTAAAATGGAAACTATATGACATAATAAAAAATAAGTATTTGACTAAAAGAGGAGGTTGAAAATATTCCTTACCTTGAAGAGTAACTTTAAAAAACACGAAGGCTGGGACATTGGGGGATTGAGGTAACCTTGGGGGGGATCCTTGGGAGGAAAAAGGGCCATATATTTGTTAAGGAGGAATTTTTAATGAATGTAATTAAGGAATGTGTTGGTATTTATAGAAAAAGTAAGGAGATATTTTAATAATTTCCAAGGGAACCACATTAGTGGTATTTGAAAAACCAAGGACTTTCCCATGTTATTTTCCAATATACTGGGCCAATTCGTACACAAAATATAATATTTTAGTCCAAATGAGTCGACTATAATTTTAGATTACATATTACATCATTTATGACGTCATAAAACACAGCGAAAACTCAGAAACTATATATTTACTATTCACAGAAGAATTAAACATTTTATGAAAATATCATAAATTTACCCGAACGTAATATTGATGTTATTAATTCAAAATCTAAGATCATTTTATGAAAATATTTTTATATATATGAGATATTTAAATTACAGGTAAAATAACAATTTCCCAAATAATTATTATACTTAACTAATTATTTCGGAAACAGTGATTTAGTTATGCTATTATATCATATTACCATTCAATATGGCTAAATAATATTTATAATTAATTTATTTTGGTTAATATTTATTTTTCATTAGTACTATTCATAATGGTAATATTTCTATTCATATTTTACAATTCACCAAAAAATAAAATGTTCTTATTCGACTCTAAATCTCATACTGATAACAAATATATATGTCGATTTTTTGAAAATCATATCATATTATTAAATATTTAATTTATAAAAATAATTTCAAATAATTTTTTTTCTATATTCATCAATAATATGAAACATTAAAAACACTAAATATTCATCCTATATTTATTCTGACATTTGAAATTAAAAAATTATGACTGTTATTTTCCCATATTAAGAAATAAAAAAAATTTATTTGGACAAAATAATTTGACAACTTAACTAAGGCCTCATTACATAGTCCCATATAACATCTAAATAGGACCTAAGAGTAAGGTGTGAAATGGTGATAGAATCTTGGGGACACTCAGACAACATTTCCTGAGTTGTGATTTCTATCATCTTGAATATCTCCCATAGGAGATTATGTTCAATCTTAGCATGTTGAAGCTCTTCTTGGGATTGGTCTAGAGAAAATCCTAGTCATGCTACCTCTTTCCCAACACCTAATATATGTGCTTCATATTTCCCATGTCTACTAGAAAGGGCCATTGACTCTTCATTATATATTAATTAACCATGATCATTTGTATTTATATATAATTATCATAATTTTATGATTTTAGTTTCCATCTGTCATATAGACCAATGGTAAAAATTAACCAATGTACATATAACTATCGAAATGCAAAGGACTCATTTCAATTATAGTCACTTAATTAACAAAAGGATTTAGTTTTTTAGTAGAAAATAAAATTACACACAAATTTAGGAAAAAAAATATTATTCAAAATTCAGGCCATTACTAAAGAGGCGTGTTAGTAATATCAGAGAATCCATACTCACCCAAATACACTCCATATAACCTTTAATGAAAGGATATATGCTCTTGGAATGCTTTAGTGGGAATGTTTTGTCACTAGGTTTGATTAATGATAAGTGGGTGAAGAAAATTGTGTGAGAAACCTCAAATACCGAGGGATAAAATGGAAATTTTATACCTTTTAATGAGGTGCATAGTTTGGTCGCATGTTTTTTAAAAATTTGAACTAGCCTCTATCAAATCGGGGACCAAGATGAATGGTCACCTAAAGATTCCACACGGTTTAAAAAATTCTGTTCCAATCGTACAGAATGCCTATTTCCAAGATTTCATGGTTTGGCTTAGACACTTTCCCAGTTTGCAGTAACCATGGACCAATAGTGCTACATGCACAGGATTACCTATTTTCTCCTTTACGTAATGTTATAAACCCCTAGAATGACTCCAAGCCTCTAAATATATATTTAAGACATTCCATTGACCCAATTTTATAGATTGAAACCAAAATTAAACATGTACGCATAACGAATCATACATTACCTAAAAGGTTATTATTTCAGAATTGAAGAATACTTATTACAACATATAGCAAAACCATGATAGGACCCTATAGGTATAGTGTCTTTAGAAACTGGGAAAGATAAGCAACTGGGTCATAAATCTTCTACATTGTATCCTATTTATTTAATCAGATCTAGATACCCTTTTGGCATATCCTACTTAATAGCCTTCTTCCTGACCTGGGGAAAAGAAAACATACAAAAGGTTGAGCTCAAATGCTCAGTAAAGGTAATCAAAAGAAATATCAATCATATCATATTTATAAGAACATAAAATTTTGAAAATATTAACCTGCAACAGAGATCATAATATCATATCATTGGATAAATCATAGTAGTTAAATGTAATCCCAATTATCATAAAATAAAACTTGACACTTTGTGGCATCCACAAATAATCATATAAAATCATTTCATATTAGTCAAGTTTCATTGCCAAGACCATCATAACAGACAAATTCCATTACTGAACCAAGTTCACTCCTCATTCTACTCTTGTATAACTGAACCATATTAACTTGTCATTCCGGCCATGTCTATCTCATGAGATATAAATTTTTACCCAATGCATTGGAGGGATATATAGTTCCCACCCATCTCATAATGAATCTATTCTTATGTGTGCCACAATATCATAAATCATAGCATAACCCATGTAATAAAAATGAGATTCTTAAACATCATGCCATCATTACATAATCCATATAAGGTAAAAGGACATCATAAAAATAATTCCATAATAACGTAATAAAATCAATGTAAAAATAGGGATAGAAACAGAAACATATATTATCTTATATGGAAAATAATTTTTATAAAATGCTTGAACTCCATTCTTGAGGAAAATATCCGTTCTACTTCAAAAACATTTTTCCTTTCATAACATGTCATAAAATTTTAAACTAAATGAATTTTATTAAAAATAAATATAAAAACATGTAAAATAAGATTCATGGAAATAATGTTCGAAGAAATCAGAAAAATCCATTCATGTCGTATAAGT
The DNA here is from genome assembly GCA_963277665.1 of Viscum album. NCBI lineage: Eukaryota > Viridiplantae > Streptophyta > Magnoliopsida > Santalales > Viscaceae > Viscum > Viscum album. The sequence goes on from OY728128.1 coordinate 1,487,612,039, forward strand.
TAATAAAAACATTCTTCATGTACTTTGGACGGAAAAGTCAAAAAAGTACCTCGTACTAAAAACAAAAAAATATTCATTTCATTTATTTTACTAAAAACTGACCAATGGGTATAATTGGATATAAAAAATTATATTAGGATAGAAATAATATTACATTTTGAGGAAACATGGATGTGGATGATAAATATTCCCCATTAAATTCTGAAGTATAAACAATCTCGGATAAAAATTATATTGTGAGATCTTCCCTTATAATGGGCCCAATTTGCTTTGTATGTATCCAACCGTCCTCTATAATGATTTAAATAATGTCATAGACTTATTAAAGAATCATATTAATTGTTATGATATCATATATGGTCATATTATTATCTTTTTATAAGTAATATTTCATTGCTACTTGTTATTCGGGTGTTCATTGCTTTATGTCCTTATGCATGTTTTGTCGAATAATTTCTTATTATTATTTTTAGGTTATAGATAACTCATTTCCAGAATGGTATTAATGTATTATATATCATATATATTCATTCAATTCATTTATATAATCATTATTCTATGAAGATCATGTAGAACGACTCGCATCACATCGTGGAGAGGGTAGGCCGTACGTACGCACGAGCGAAGATATCGTTCCCATGATCATGGATTTGTATTAAAGTGTATGTATACTATTTTAGAATAAATATAATTTTAATATAATCATATATAGTTATTCTTTACACCATTATACCCATCCATGTAAGGTGGTGGTGGAAAATAGAATACACCACGGCGTGGAGACGATATTCCGTACGTACGCATGCGCGGTGATTTAGTTTTTCATAGGATGGATAGAAGGGGAAATAGGGTTGTTTCATCTTTATAATAACATATCATTATATGAGTGATACTGATGTTATTACTTTATAATGAAACAACTTAAGAAGAGGAAGTAGAAGATGAAATAAATTTGAATGAATCGGTAATGGATATTACCTCTTTTTCGACACGCCTCTTTGAAACCTCCAATTAAGCACTAAAATTTATCTTTGAAGAAGAACAAGACCTCTAGTATGTTTATATGGAATTTTAGAAGGGAAATGGGTAGGGTTTGGAAGATCTTGAAGGCTCAATGATGGGTAAATATGAGAGGGAGGAGGTGCTCTTTTATAAGGGATGAGTGGGGCACCTTAGGAAAAACATAAAATATTAATTTATAATAAAGTCATATTCGGTTTATAATATCTAAAAATTGATTTATTTCGAATATAAAGTGGTTATGGGTCGATATCCTCTCAAATAATAGGTTTTATAAAAGTTTAGGTTACTATTTAAACCTTATCATTTAGATTTAACTCCAAGTTAAATAATTTAACTTTTACTATGTCATCTTGTTTTCTTACACTATATGGTTAATAAACATACTATAACAAGACGAACGAACCCCAAGTGGTTCATTATTAATATATATAACCTTATCTAAGTCATTTAGCCTAAACAATGATTTTTATGAATATAATAACAATTAATAATATAATATTTGTTTTAAAAAATATTTTATGTCAATTTTGACACTATTTGGTAACTGATTTTTATGAAAATCATGACAGCATGACTAGTTCGAAAAAAGTTAATTAAATAAATACTAACATGTCATATTTACCTATAAAATTATTTTAAATCAAAAAAGTCTTAAATTACATTTATTTGGGTATTTATAATATTAATTATTTAATTATTTTATTAATAACGTAATTACTACATCATCATTGTGTCGTAAATAAATAAACTTATTTAATGTATAAAAATTATAAATAAAATATCATTATGTAGGAAATATTTTTAGATTTATAATTAATATTTATAGTTGAATTTATCTTATGTATTACCCTATATTAAAATGTATTAGTTATTAAACTTTGATTTTAAATCTTTGAACTCTTCTTTAAATAAAATAATAATAAATGTCCTCATCTAATCCATGTGGACCTAAAGTGTAATATTTTTTCCCTAAGGTTGTTTCTGGTCGAATTACACTTCTCATATAGAATTAGGACATGTTTTATGGTAATAATAATATAAATTTTACCCTTAATTACACTATTTACTATTAACCGTGGTAAAAAAATGTAAAAAGTTACTATTCACCAAAAATTATTTTTATCTTATTGAACAACATGTTACTCCTTGATATTAACTGTGTCTGTTGGATTTTCTATATTCCACTCACAGAAGCAGTAAAATTATGTTTTATGTAAATTTTCAAATTCTCCTAGGAGGTGGGTAAAAGACGGTGAAAAGTTCAATAAAATTTATATATATCTAATATTATTATAAAATTACTCCAATTAATTACATTGATCTTATATAAGTATTATGTACCTATTTTACCTAAAATAAATTGAAATAAAATAAATAATTATTTAAAAAAATCGGTTTTAAACTATAACTCAGTGTTTTTCACTATTCAGCAAAAATTGAATGTTTTTAGAAAAATACCAAAAATCCACCCTAGGAAAATTTGAATATTATAAATCCAAATATGATGTACATTTTGAAATATAAAATTAATAAAATTCCAAAAAAGTGGGTATTACTATTCATAACAGCTAGTTTTAATAATATTTTTAATAACATATCATCGTTTAGTGAAACTCGGTATTGCGTACAACACAAGCTATCAAGGAAAGTTTATCTTGTGTGAAATTCAAGACAATATAGTGTTGTGTGTAGTGAATGATTATTTTGGTGTTGTTTATTAAATAATACATAAAAAAAATATTTCTCATAAAATCTCAGGTGTTACATTCTACCTCCATTAAAATGAATTTCGCCCTCGAAATTCATCACTTTGTAACAAACAGATGAGGATACCTCTACCCCATCATATCCTCAAGTTCCCATGTAGCTTTTTCTAATAGGTGGTTCCTCCATAAAACATTCACCAAGCGAGTGATATTTTTTTGTAGGACATTTTTGCCACGATCCAGAATCTCTATCGGCTGTTCTTCATTAGATAGATCTTGATCAAGCGGTACAACTTCTTAGCATATTACATGTGATGGATCAGGGATGTACTTTCTCAGGAGAGATACATGGAACACATCATTAACTTGAGAGAGATTCAGTGGAAGCACTAATCGGTAAGCTACCTTCCCAACACGATCCTGTATTCCAAAAGGACCAATATACCTAGGATCAGCTTTTGCTTCTTTCCACATCTAATTACTCTCTTCCAAAGAGGTATTCATATGAACACATTATCACCCACTTCAAACTCTAGGTATTTTCTTCGGTTATTGGCATAACCTCTTTGTTAACTCTGATCTTCTCTTATGTGTTGTTGAATAGATCTGACCTTTTCTGTCATCATATCAACAAGATCAGGTCCAAATAGCTTTCTTTCCCTAACTTCATCCCAACAAGTTGGATTCCTACATTTCCTTACACAGAGAGCTTCATAAAGAGCCATCTGAATACTGAAGTGAAAGCTATTATTATAAGAAAATTCCACCAAAGGATGGTTTTGATCCCAACCACCTTTTAACTTCATAGAGAAATATCACAACATGTCTTCTAGAGTTTGAATTTTCCTCTCATACTGACTATCTGTCTGAGGATGATAATTGGTTCTGAAACTCAACTCTGTATCTTGAATATGCTAAAGACTTCGCCAAAACATTGAGGTAAACCTTGGATCCCGATCAGGTATAGTGTAAATTGGTACTCCATGAAATCTTACAACTTCCATTACATATATCCTAGAAAGCTGATCAAGGTAGAAATCCTTTCTAATAGCAACGAAGTGTGCTGAATTCATAAGACGTTCAACTATGACCCAAATAGAATTATTGCCTTTGTATGTTTTACGATGTCCGGTGACAAAGTCCATTGTGATGTTTTCCCATTTCCATTTGGGTGTGGGTAATGGTTGTAACATCCCCTAAGACATTTTTCTCTCAGATTTAACTTTTTGACAAACCAAGTATCGAGAGATATATTCCACAAAATCCCTTTTCATGCAATCCCAATAGAAGTACTCTTTCAAGTCCCTATACATCTTCGTGCTTTCAGGATGAATAGAGAATGAAGAACTATGAGCCTCATCCAGCGTCACCTTCCTTAATTCTGGGATGGGAGGAACACAAACCCGATTCCAGATACTTTTTATCCCATCACAATCAAGGTTGAATTTAGGAACATTTCTCACCTTCTTTTGTAACTCTACATCTTCTTTTTGTGCCTTTTTATTCTTCACATGCATAGTGGTTGAACATTGGTTTGAGAAAGAAAATATTTTTCTCTTTCCATTATAATTCCAAGATCCGTCCTTTGTAAATCCATAAATATTGGATCTTTTGTGATCCTCATCATAGATAGGATAACATGGTCTTGTCGACCTAATGCATCTTCCACCTTGTTTTCTTTCCCAGGGTGATAATGAATTGAGGAGTCGTAGTCCTTAATCAACTCCAAACATCATCTTTGGCTCATATTTAGATCCTTTTGTGTGAAAATATACTTTAAACTTTTATGATCAGTATAAATATCACTCCTTTCACCAAAAAGATAAAGCCTCCAAATCATTAATTCAAAGATTACCACAGCTAACTCCAAATCATGTGTTGGGTAATTTTTCTCATGGATTTTAAAATGTTATGAGGCATAAGATATCACCATATAATTTTTCAGGAGAACACACCCTATACCATTTTTGGATGCATCTCTGTAGATCACAAACCATTCTCCACTAAATGGTTGTGTGAGCATAGGAGCACAGGATAGTCATCTTTTAAACTCCTTGAAATCCTCTTCACATTCCACTTTCCAAACAAACCTAACTCATTTCTGAGTCAATATGGTGAGTTGGTTATATAATCATGAGAAATATTTCACAAAACGTTGATAGTACCATGATAAACCAAGAAAATTTGGATCTCAGTTACTGTTGTTTGACTCGACCATATTTGAATAACCTCCTTTTTTTCTAGATCCACAGATATCCCATCTTTTTAGATTATGTGACCCAAAAATTACACATTTTGATGCCCGAATTCAGACTTGGTAAATTTGGCATAAAGGTTCTCCTTTATCAGGGTCTTCAAGACAATTATCAACTGATCTTCTTGTTCTTCGTTGCTCTTTGAATAGACAAAAATATCATCTATAAAGACTACAACAAACTGATCAAGATAGTCCCTAAAGACTCTATTAATTTGATCCATGATGATAGTTGTGGAAATAGTAAGACCAAATGGCATCACTATAAATTCATAGTGTCCATACCATATAGGGAAAGCCGTCTTTGGTATATAATCTTTCTTGACCCTTAATTTATGATACCCTGAATGAAGATCAATCTTGGAAAAGTATTGAGCTTCAAGTGGTTGGTCAAATAAGTCATCAATGCATGGGAGAGGATATTTTTTCTTGATAGTTATCTTGTTATGTTCTCGTTAATCAATGCAGAGTCTCATTGATCCATCTTTCTTCATAACAAATAGAACAGGTGCTCCCCAAGGTGATGCACTAGGGTGTACGAATCCCTTATCAATATTATCTTGGAGTTTCTTCTTCAATTCCTGCAACTCAATTGGGGCCATTCTATAAGGTGTCTTGGAAATAGGTAAGTAACACGGTACGAGTTCTATTGAAAACTCAACTTCATGATTTGGTGGAAGACCAGGAAATTCTTCTGGAAAGACATCATAAAACTCTGGTGAAATAGGAATATTATTAATCTTGAGTTTCTCTCCAACAATTTGAGATAAATAATCTTCATTTAGTGTAATAACGACCCATAAGATGGAAGAAATTTCCACTGAAATGTAATCCTTGCATCGATAGACGATCATAGATTGATTTTCAATATGAAATGTGACTTCCCTTCGTTGGAAATTGATATGACCACCATATAAGGAAAAATAATCCATGCCAAGAATCACATCAAATTACATTATAGGATAGATCATTATATTTGCAGGAAGCAATTTTCCACAAACTTCAATAAGAGAAGACTAGTAAAATTTTGATGCGACAGGTGTGCCATTAAGGGTTGTCACAACTATCTCAATATCTAACTGCTGATGTAATATGGAGATACCCATAGAAAATTCTTAATAAATAAAAGAGTGGGTGGATCCATAATCAAATAAAACATTTTCAACTTTAGAGTGGATGGTAAGTGTACCTTTCACCACTTCGTTATCATACTCCACATCGCCGACAGAAATTGCATGTGACTTTCCTTTGTCATTGGCCTTTAGAGTTTGTTTACATCTATCATCATCAACAACCATTGGATTAGGGAATTTATTGGCCTAATGCCCAATTCCTTTCATATGAAACATTGAGGTGTAGGAGGTTCAATCTATGTATCCCTTTCACTGTTCAAATCAGTAGACATCTTCTTCCCATTATTTCTACATTCAACTTCCCGGTGACCTTCTTTTCCACATTTAAAACATTTAATTGTCCATTTAAGACAATTCACTCCATGATTTTTCCACACATTGAGAATAAGGGAAAACTTATCTTCTATTCAATTTGTTCTTTAGATTTTTCATTGAATTCCATTTTCCTCTTATTATCAAAACCATATGAAAAATGGATTACTCCAATTTCCATCTCAACCTTGATAGAACAACAAACAATTTCCTCACAGATATTGAAGTCCCTTATGGCTAATTCCCTTCAGACACTTGGTTATAAGCCACGAAAGAATTGATCGATCCTACTCTCAAGTTGGATAATAATTCTGGAAGCGTACATTGCATGTATTATAAAATTTGATTCGTAGGTACCAATAGATTCATCATCCTTTTGCTTCAATTCAAGAAACTCTTTATCCATCTTTGTTCAAAGAATATGAGGGAAGTACATATTGAAAAATAAGTTCTTGAACACGTCCCATTCCATGGACCCAATTTCATACCTTTGCCTCATATTCTTAATTAGATTCCACCATTGATCAACTTCAGCTTCCAAACGATATACTACTAAGATGACTTTATAATGTTCAGAACAATTTAGAACTGAAAATATTGTTTCAGTGGTACAAATCCACTATTCAAACACTAATGGGTCAGTAGACCCACTAAATGTGGGTGGATTCTACCTCATGAAGGATTCAACAGAATTTTTCTCCTTTTTTTGCTCAGTTGGAAGTCCTGCATGATTCATAGATTGAGAAAGTTTTGTGAGCATAGATACATGATTTTTCATTCCAGCTCCCATAATGTTTGGTTGCTCAGGGGGTCAATCATTGCATTTCCCATGGCATTCTTCATTAACACAGATCCTTTGGGTTCTAGCAATTGACTAAAACCAAGAATAAGAGTGTGAGCAACAAAAATTATAATAGGAAAACAACATAATTAGTAATAAAATTTTACACTTTAGGTCTTATCATAGGTGTTTCATTTCCATTTATAAAACACAAATATTGTGTTCTTTGTTTAGACATATCCTTAGAGATCTTACTAAGGAATTCTCATCCTAGTTTCCAAACGTTGACTATATACTCTATTTGATACCAACTATAACAACCCATACTTTACATACATGGTTATTACTTCAGAATCGAAGAATACTTATTACAACACATAACAAAACCATGATAGTACCTTATAGGTATTGTTTCATTAGAAACTGGGAATCATAAACCAGTAGTTCCTAAATCATATACATTATGTCCCATTTATTTCATCATATCTAGAGTCCCTATTGGCATATCCAACTTAATACCCATCTTCCGGACCTGGTGAAATGAAATCATACAAAAGGGTGAGCTCAAATGCTTAGTAAGGGAAAACAAAAGAAATATCAATCATATAATATTCATAAGAACATAACATTTTGAAAATCTTAACCTACAAAAGTGATCATAATACCATAACATCAGATAAATCATAGTAGTGAAATGTAATCCCGATAAATATATCATAAAACATGAAACTTTGTGTCATACAGACATAATCATAGAAAATCATTTCATATTAGTCAAGGCTCATTTCCAAGACCATCATAGTGGATAAAGTCCAACACTGAACCGAGTTAACTCCTCGTTCCAATCTAGTATCATTGAAACGGATTAACTTGCCATTCCAACCATGTCTATCCCATGAGATATAAATCATTACCCAATGCATTATCAGGATATATAGGTCCCAACCATTTGATAATGAAACTATTCATATGTGTGCCACAGTATCATAAATCATAGCACAACCCACGTAATAAAAATGGGATTCTTAAACTTCATGCCATCATAACATAATCCATATAATGTTAAAGGACATCATAAAAATAATTCCATCATAACTTAATCAAATCAATGTAAAAATAGGGATAGACACAGAATCCTTTATTATCTTAGATGGAAACTAATTTTGATAAAACCCTTGAACTCCATTGTTGAGGAAAATATCCTTTCTACGTCAAATTTTTATTTCCTTTCATAACATTTCATAAAATTTTAAAATAAAAGAAGTTTATTACCAATAAACCTGAAAACATGTAAAATAATATTCATGGAAATAATGTTCTATGAAATCAAATAAATCCATTAATTTCGTATAAGTAAAAAAACATTCTTCTCATACTTTTTCGTTAAAAGTCAAAAAGTACCTCGTACTAAAAACGAACAAAGATTCTTTTCTTGTATTTTACTAAAAAATCACCAATGGGTAAAATTGGTTTAAAAAAATGGTAGGATGATACAAATACAATTACATATTGAGGGAACATGGATGTGGATGATAAATATTCCCCAGTAAATTCGGAAGTATAAACAATCTCGGATAAAATTGAGATTGTGAGATTTTCCATTACCTTAGGTCCGATTTTCTTTGTACATATCCAAATCTCCTGTATAATGATTTAAATACGGTCATTGAATTAATAAAGAATTATATTCAGTTTTATGATATCATATGTGGTCATATTCATATCTTCTTATTAGTAATATTTTTTTTCTACTTGTTATTTGGGTGTTCATTGCTTTATGTTCTTATGCGTGTTTTGTTGGATAATTTTATTATATTTTTTTTTTAGGTTATAGATACCCCATTTCGATAATGGTATTAGTGTAATTTATATATCATATTTTTTCTTTCAATTCATTTATATAATAATCATTCAATGATGATCAGGTAGAACAAGTAGCGTCACATCGTGGAGACGGTAGTCCGTACGTATGCACGGGCGATGATATCATTCCCATGATCATGGAATTGTATTGAAGTGTATGTATACTATTTCAGAATAAATATCACTTTAAAATAATCATATATAGTAATTTTTTACACCATTACACCCATCCATGTAAGGTGGTGCTAGAAAACAGATTACACCACGGCATGGAGACGGTATTCTCTACGTATGCACGCGTGATGATTTCATTTTCTGTATGATGGATAGAAGGAGAAATAGGTTTGTTTCATATTTATAATAACATATCATTATATGAGTGATACTAATGTAATTACTTCATAATTACACAAATAAATAATAGTTATTAGAAGAAAAAATAAATTTGAAAGAATCGGTAAAGGATATTACCTCTTCTTTGACACGCCTCTTTGAAACCTCTTCTTAGGGCACTAAAATTGGACTTTGAAGAATACCATGACCAATAGTAGGTTTCTAGGGATGTTTATAATGGAAATGGGCAGGTTTTGGCCGAGCTATAAGTCTCAATGTTGTGTAAAAAGGATAAGGAGGAGGTGCCCTTTTATAAGGGAGGAGATGGGCACCTTAGGAAAAACATAAAATATTACTTTATAATAAAGTCATATTCAGTTTATAATAAATACAAATTTATTTATTTGGAAGATAAAGTGGATATGGGTCTACAGAATCTCAACCAATAGTTTTTATACAAGTTTTGGTTTCTATTATATCCTTATCATTAAGATTTATCTCTAAGTAAAATAATTTATCTTTTAATGTGTCTTCTTGTTTTCTTACACTATATGATTAATAAACATACTATAACAAGCCAAAAAAACCCCAGATGGTTTCTTATTAGTATATATAACCTTATCTAAGTCATTTGGATGATCAATATATTTTTAGGAATATAAAAACAATTTATAATATTATATTTGTTTTAAAAAATATTTTATGTCAATTTTGACACTATATGGTAATTGATTTTTGTGAAAATCATAACTTCATGATTAGTTAGAAAAAATGTAATTAAAATAATATTAACATATACTATTAATCTATAAAATTATTTTAATTCAAAAAAAGTCTCAAATTACATTTATTTAGCTGGTTAAAATATCAACTATGTTAATATTTCATTAATAAGGTAATTACTGCATCATAATTGTGTTAAAAATAAATTAACTTATTTATTGTATAAAAATTATAAATAAAATACCATGATCTAGGAAATATTTTTATATTTCTATGAATATTTATAGTCGAATTTATCTTATGTATAACCCTATATTAAAATGTTTTAGTTATTAATCTTTGATTTTAACTCTTTTAACTCTTCTTTAAATAAAATAATAATAAATGTCCTAATCTAATCCAAGTGGACATAAAGGTTAATATTTTATCTGTATGTTTGTTTTTTGTCTAATTACACTTATCAAATATAATTAGGACTTGTGTTAGGGTAATAATAATATCATTTCTACCCTTAATTACCATATTTGCTTTTAGCCGTGGAAAAAAAGTAAAAAATAACCATTCACCAAAAATTATTTTTATCTTATTTAACCGAATATTACTCCTTGATATTTATCATGACTTCTAGATTTTCAATATTCCACTCAGAGAAGCAGAAAATTATGTTTTATATAAATGTTCAAATTCTCTTAAGAGGTTGGAAAAAGACGGTGAAAAGTTCAATAAAATATTTATATATGTGAAATTATTATAAAATTACTCCAATGAATTACATTAAACATATATAGGTATTATATATCTATTTTGACCTAAAATAAATTTAAATTAAATAAATAATATTTTAAATAAAAATGTGTTTTTTAACTATAACTTAGTGTTTTTCACTATTAATCAAAAATTGAAATTTATCAAAAAAATACCAAAAATTTACCATAGGCTAATTTCGATATTCCAAATCCAAAAATGAAGTCCATTTTGAATTATAAAATTTATAAAATTTCAAAAAAAGTGCATATTACTATTCATAACGGCTAGTTTTAATAATATTTTTAATAACATATCATTGTTTAGTGAAACACGGTATTACATACAACACAAGCTATCGAGGAAGGTTGCTATTGCGCGCAATGCATGACAAGACAATTTTGTGTGAAGTGAAATATTCTTTTGTTGTTGCGTATAACATAATACATAAAAAAAATATTTCTCATAAAATCCCGGGTGTTAGAGTAAGTAAATTTACAATGGCTGGGATCATAAAATCCATGCTTTAGTTATCTACCTAGGAACATTAATAAAATTATTTGTTGTGACACTCTTGTGATAAATCATTTTTCTCCTCAATGTTATTTCTTATTATTTTTCATTTTACCATCATAAAAATAAATGTTCAAATTTTTAGTTTTTCATAAAAATTAAGGATTTACTATAAAACACATTTATATTATATTTCATTATGTAATGGTTGTGGTCCAATACATCCCTATAGTGTATTGATTAATGATTTATTTCCCATGAGTTAATGATTTTAAAATTGAAATATTATGTTATGTTGACAACATTAGCTGGACAAATATATATATATTATTTTCAACATGAATCATAGTAATTAATGTTTCATTCAAAACATTATGAATGGAACTGTTTATAGTTATCCATATAAATAATTATATTATTTATTTTTTACAAAATTGTGAAAGAGTTTCTATACAAAATTTCATTATTATTCCATTTTCCAATGATATGATCCAATAGTTTACAATTTTTTCATGTGTTTCTTAGCCTGGATATATTTTTTATTCTCTAGAGATTATAATTTTTTAACTGTATAATAATTTCATGATATATTATTTTTTATCATTTCTTATTATATGTACATTATTTCTTATGTTTAGTCACAACATCTTACACTTTTGACTTTGATATTTTTTAACTTCCAAATTATCCAATTAACTGATGATTCGACACTCACGAATGTTCAATTTATGAAATTAATGAATAAAGTTGATTCCACTTCCTACGTGTCAATACTGTGGGGAGAAATAAATAAGGGAATGTCTAATAGGAGTATGAATATTATTTATGTGAGGAAAATGAGGGATTGTATGAATAATATAATGAGGGAAATTTAATATTTTAGTTCACTTGATAGTGGTAAATGATTCTCCTCTTAAGGAAGTGCTAGATATAAAATACTTTAAATGTTATGATTTTGGAATTAATATATATCAACTACCCAATATAATGGTCAATTGGGAAAATAGGCCTAAATGATGTTCATGGGAAGGATTACAAGAAAGAGCCTATACCATCACCACTATTGAAGTGGACCATTATATTGATGTTGTTAAAGGTATTCACATTCTCTACTCTAAAATTATGAATTTATTATTTGTTTCTAGTTTATTTAAATTATAAATATAATTAAAATTTAGTAACCATATAATTTTTTTGATACTGACATATTTTTGATAACAACAAGTTGTGTGAGGATAGAATCCAATGAATACAACTCATCACCATTCTATGACTATTAGAAAATACTTACTGTGGATGTAGTAATTCATCCCTTCATTGAATTATATATGATATTCGACATGTATTAGAACACCCATCATAGATATCATATAAATTATAATGACTCATTATATAAAACTTCCTTAATATGGGTCATGATAGAGAATAATGAGGAATACATGAATCTATTTGTTAGCGTTGAACTAAACTATTTCAGAACTCCAATTGTTTTATTTTATATAGAACCATATGATTAGTTTTTTTTATTTTTATGGAAACTTTTCTACCCATTTGGATAAGTGTTTTCATTAAGATACAAGGTCATGAATATAGAGCTTTGAAAGGTATGTATCTAGAATGTCTTATATCATATAACCTAATATAAAAGGATTTATTCATAAATTTTCTCAATATATAAGTATTCTAGTAGAAATAATATGTTTCGTGTTCTTTACCTAATTAGTTAGGTTGATATCAAATTATAAATTATGTATTTAGTCTTTTATATATTATTAAAATAAAAAATTATTATCTTCAATTAAAAATATTTAAAAATGAAAATAAAGAATTAATTTATGACCGGGATAATGGAACATTCCATTTTTTGGTATGAATTTTATTTCCATAATATATATATTTCATTCTTTTTAATTTATATAATGTATGTTAAAAATAAAAAACCCAATCAAAATGTTAATTTTTTTTGTTTTTTATAAGTTAATGAAACTAATCATATGTGATTGATATATAAAAACAAATATATTATTATAAGAATTATTTTACAACTATTTGTAAAGGAAAAAAATTTATATGATAAGTAATCAATATATTAAGGGATCATAAAATTATAAATTGAATTAATATCAATATATTCTATAATATTAATAATTATTTTAAAAGGATTGATGTCATATATAAAACACATACATATAAATAATAATAATAAAAATATTTTCCATTTAAATTTTAATTGAAAACGAATCTTAAGAAGAAAATAAATCCTATAGAATGTATATAATAGTATAAATCACATAATAAATGGGTTGTAAATAAGTCCAGATATAGTTTTTATATTAGTTTTAGGTGAATATATATATATAGATATACGTGTTTTAATTTCAAAAATGTTTTTTATAATATATTTACATGTAATTTATATGTTATATAAAAATATTTATATTTGATATTTATAAAAAATTAATCATTTAATAGTTGGTAAATGATGAAATATTAATTGTTTCTTAGTTATAGATTTGTAAATGAAATTTTTTTTATCATATATATATATATATAAATTTAAAAAATTATTTGAATTTTTTTTAATAATGTTAGTGTAATGAATACTAAAAGCAATTTCAAAAAATTTATTAAATAATAATTTAATTAGGGTTAAAAATAATCTACTGAATCATATAAAAATAAGCTTGTTTTTCATGGAAATGTTTTTATTATATACTCTATTTATTATAATAAAAAATTACATTATAATTGTAAAATTATTAAATAAAAAAATTCTATATTTATAAATATTAACTGAATAATTAAACATTCAATAAGTTATTATCAAATGGTTTTAAAATAAGATAAAATAATTTTATCTTTCAAAGATATAATGACTACTGAATTATATTTTCTTATATAATATATTTCTTAAGAAAAAAAATTGATCCCTTTTGAATAATAAAAGGTATAAAATTTATGTGTATAATATATAAAAATAAATTAAGTAACAATCATTTAATTATTTTCACATGGGAAATAATATGAATAAATTCAGATTATGCTTAAAAATTTACATTTTTTGAAACGTAGTTTCCCCGCATTATGGAATATTATCTAAATAGTAATTTTTTCACATTTAAAAATAGAATATATTAAAATGAATTTAATATTTTTAATAATAATTTCAAAATTACTAAATTTGTTTAATATAATTTTTATTCCTAATTTTCCATGATAAAAAACACTAACCTTGTTAAAACATGAAATAATTTAAACATGTCAAATAAGGTTGTTAAGTCTAAAAAGATCACAAAATATATCTAAAAATCCTTGGAATAAAGTTTTTTCAGCCTAAAATTTTATTAGAATCTATAATATTAAATTTTAGATCTATACACATCTAATAACACGTCTCAATTTATATTATGAAAATAATATTTCAAAAATGTCACTATTTTCAACTATAAAAAGACCACATCACAATCCCATTTATCCTCACACATAAAACATAAATCAATTATTAGACTAAACCTAAATCAATCCTTAAACACATTCTCTATGTTTTATATGTTTAGAAACCATAAAATTTCAAGTTTAACAAATCATAAGAGTTGTCTAAATGAGGATATCAAAGGAAGACATAATTCTTTCAACTATGTTCTTTCAAATTTATTTCTTCTATAAAATCCATTGAATATATTATACCAAAATTAATATAATTAAATTATTATCATTTTAATAATGTAATTTAATTATGTTGAGATAATGAGTTATATATTTCATCATTTAAATTTTTTCAAAATAGAATGATTCATGAGTTACGATATGATTACCAACCCCCTGACCTATTTTTTTCATTTTTAATCACCAACTGACATGGATTGTTTTACAATAGAGTCGATCAATAAACAATTTATATAATATATTTTAATGAATTTGGAAATATATATTATTCTATGTATATATAATATAATAACTAAATTCACATTATAAATTTAACCACATAAAATGAGAATACCAAGATAACTTTAATAATTACAATAATTTTTTTGTGACCTATTAAAATAAGAATAATTTGAGATAATATAATGATAAATAAGATATATCTCTAAATTATAAAGATAATGAAACTCTACTATAACTCAATGGTAGATGGCCAGGGTACTAAATTAGTTTTATAGGAATTGACCAATCAATCCCATGTGTCCAATGAGGGAAATAAATATAAATAACTAAAATATAAAATATCATTAATTGACCATTAAAAAATACTCGTAATTTAAAACAATTATACAAAATTATTTAATAATAATTATTATACTATTTTAAAATTTAAAAATCTTTTGTAGAGGTTGGGAGAAAGAATTAAATACATATTATCATAAATTTATTTTATTGAGTTAGCCATTTATTCTAAATGGTATAGTTCCCCAAGTATATTAAACAATATATTGTATACCTATAATGATTTTGTCATTCCATTTTTACAACTTTAATGTTAGTTAAATAAAATATTTTTCTTGTATTATTTTTGGGGAATTCAAATTTATTATATGGGGTTCAAATATGTTTTCAAAATCATTCACATTGGGTTGTCCATTTTCCATTCTCATAGAAACACCAAATGAATCCCACCTCCATAAAATGTTATTTTCCTACATTCTTAAGGCATAAAGTCATTTTGGGTTCCAATTCTAATGGCACATACAAACACAGATTGGTCGATATTAGGGGAGTTTTGTCTTATCCCACACTAGGGTTGATTATTTCGTCCTCCTATATTATCTAATAGTTTAAATATATTTTCATGAATATCATCAAAATCGCAATATGATATTGGTTAAATTAAAAGTATTAGTTTTTGAATCCTTCTCCTTGAAAAGGTGGTTTGGATTATGAGAAAATCTATATATATCTGAGTTTCTCTGTCAATTTCATGTTATTTCATTGAAATGGTTATGTAGGTATATTTTGGTGTAGTATGACTAGTCACTCTAGAGTTTACTATAATTAAGGGAGGAAATTTTGATTATTGTGAATGGGATAAAACATTCATTATGTGTCCAAAAAAACATGCTTATAATATGAATTAAAACTAACATATCATGCCACTCAATTATATATCATGCAAAAAATACATATATGAGGTCACATAGGCATTACGTATGTAGTTGGAAACTTAGGACGGTGTAACGACCCCATTCCTAGTGCCACCCTGAGGTGCCCCATACCCAATTAGTCACATGGCCTCAAAAGAATTCCCCAAAATTCAAGAGGATGCCGATTAGAAATGTGGGCATTGGTAGTGATATTGTGGAAACTACGCCCTCATTGGCAGAAAAACACATTGGAAATAAATAGATAACAGAAGAATAAGTAATAGTAATACCATACAATAGTAAACCTTGAAAGACTGAGTAAATAAACTACTCCAACATATATATATATTTATAATTATTCATGTAACAATTATCTAGTAAAGAATAAAAACAAGTCACAGGGAAAAAATATTGTAATAAAACAAAGTGAGAAGGAAAAATAGGTAAACATCTCTTGCAGCATCGCAATCCTCATCTTGGTTCCATGCTATCCAGCTACACAGCAAGCAATTGTGAGAAGTAGAAGGGAGATTTACCTTATCTATACCTGCACCGATATAATCTGTTTAGGCCCAAAATTATTACTCAAAGAGGGTGTGAGATGAATCCCGGTAGGAAACCACCCAATTATCTATTCCTAACAATTAGTTAATATATATGGTAGGGAATAAGAGAAAGAAGTAATGAACAAGGAATTACTCAAATTAAAACAATCATATAATTTCTATTAAATTAATTTTAAATTTTAAATTATTCAACCAAAGTAAACAAGAATGCTCTGGGATGTTCTAACATCCTATCCCCTCTGGTTTAACCAATCAATCACATGTAACCCAACGGGTATGTTCTCATAGCCTAACCCCTCTGTTTCATCTTATACATGGATACAATGAACTCTTGGGTAATATCACATGGTCTAATTCATCTGGTCTCATGAAAACAAAGACTATCTGAGGAAGAACTCACCATTAGTTCCCCTATAGTCTTTTTATGATAAACTACAGACTCTCTATGGAAGCAATCAACGTCAATTCCCCTTGTGGTCTCATTACGATAACTATAAACACACTAAGGGAGAACTCAATGTCAATCCCCCCTATTTTCTTGAAGCATGATAATGAATAATAGACAGTCTGGGGAATCCCTCAAGGTCAATTCCCCCTATGGTCTCACTACACCTAGTTCTCATATCCTTGTTTAAATCAATCAATCACAAACAATGTTCAACATCTAAAGTAAACCTAAAAGTACTACTTGGCTAAAGAACTAAAACGTATATCACATTTTCATATAAATCAGTCCATTAGTAACAACAGAATGGATGGGAAGATAGATTACTAATATGAAAAACAATACCAAAAGGTCAATATCAAATAAAACTAGGGAAAACACCTCCATAGAATGGAAATATAATCCTATTTAGAAACAAGAGTCCTAACTAAAGAAGAAAAGCATAGAAGGCATAAACAGGGTTAAAATCTCTAAACAAATGATACCCCAAACAAGTGTATTGGAAACATATTTACATATGATTAAAAAAATTACTATGGAAAGGCACAAACCACTTACCTCAATCGTATATTATTGATATACTCTATTGTCGGCCCTTGAATCGGCCTAGAATTATATAGATCTACAAGAACATCTAAAATGTTCAACCTAGGATATCTCACAAAATAATATAAATTAAGGAATGAGGATCTAGAAAATGTTTGAACTCACTATGGTGATTCCAACCCAATTAACGGTGGTTGATTCGGAGCACGAACGAAGAATTGGGGGCTATGAGAAGAATCATTGACTTTGATCGCTCCAAGACAAGATAAACTGAGAATATAAGGGTTCTAATAATTAGTGGCGGACCTGGTACATTTAATCAATTAAAAATAATAGTACACAACATGTGTTTTAAAAGGAAATGACTTGTGTATGCCTTTATCAGGACCCACTTTGGATGGTCTATAGGCTACTACATGTGGCCATGTACTCAGTCGCCACACGGCTAGTACGTTTTCACCCATGAAAACTGGGTACAAGGCGTGTACACCTAAGCACATGATATATTCTCTTAAATTTCCACATTCTCCCCTTTTTTAAAACAACACCAGAAATTAAAAACCCATACCTAAAAAAAGGATTGTGTTTTTACAAACACCCCCCTTAAAAAATCTATTCACGAATTTCCCTAATAACATGGCATTGAAGAAGAATCCTTGAACAACTCCGACCACTTCGATTGCACAACAGTTTCCATCTCCCAAGCCTCATCCTGTACTCACTCGTACTTCCATAACACCCATACCAAAGCAATAGACTGGCCATGATGATCCTTTACTCTTCAATCGAAAATCTGGATATGATGATCCTTGAATGATGCGTCCACCTCCAACTCAACCTCCTTGGGAAGAAAAAAATGTGATGTTTCTGAGAAGTATCATCGTAGATGAGAAACGTGGATGATGTAGTCTATTGTCTAGTACATATGTGGTAACTACAACTGATAGGCAACCAGACCGACATTCTCCTAAAACTCAAATGGTTCAACATATCACAATGAAAGATTTACCTCTCTCCAAATCCTCATGAGACCCAACATTTCTGTGACATGTAGGAAAACCTGATCTCCAAATTCAAACTCTAGAGATCATCTCTATCATACAACATAATACTTCTATCATGACTGTGGAGTAGCCATCCTTTTCTGAATTAACTCTATCTACTCTTTGGTTTCCTAGACAAGATATAGTCCCAACATAGTTTCCTCTCTTACCTCCATCCAACATAAGGGTGATCCACATTTCCTACGATACAGTGCCTCATATGGTTACCTATGAATAGATTATTGAAACTATTATTATAGAAAAATCCACAAGAGGTATTTGTTTTTCTTAAGAACCTCCAAAATCTAGGATGTATGCTCAAAGCATGTCTTCCAGCACCTCTATTGTATTCTTATATTGGCCATCTGTTTGTGGATGGTAAGTTTTACTCAGAAGTACCTGTGTACCCAAAGTGCTCTTTAGTCCCTCCGATACCCAAGAAGTAATAAATGAATCCCTATCAGAAATAAAAGAGTGTATAACTCCATGTAAATGTACAATCTCATGGATGTACAACCTTTCCAGCTCATCAACACCGAAGGACTCCTTGATCGGTAAAAAGTGTGAATCCTTCCGGAGTTTGTAAATGAAAATCCAAACTGCATCATTCCCTCAAGGAAAACTCCGAAAACCTTTCACAAAATCCATCGTGAGATCATTCCACATCCTCTCAAGTATGGGTAACCAATCTAAAAGTCATGCTAGTCACTTTTGCTCTGCCTCCACAAGCTGACATGTGGAACATATCATCAAGAAACCATCAATATCACATTTCATACTTGAACACCAATACTGATGGTGTATATATCGATACATCTTGGTATCACCATGATGAATTGTCCAAACTGAAGAATGAAAATAACACATCAACTCCTCTTGTATATCTGATGACACCCATACACACCCAAGAAAATGCAAGATCTCATCCTCACCTATGGTCCATCCAAGAATAGGGACCTCTCTAGAAACTCTCTCCAATAAAACTAGGCCTTAAGAATATGATATTTGCCTCATTTTAACTCAATCAAGTAGAGTAGAGGTAACATCTACAGAAGAAGGAAATGTCTAAACCGGTTTATTGTTATCTTCCAATTGCATCTCAAACAACAGTGCCATAAGCTGCCACTTAGTATTGGCCTCCTGAACTGCCTGTATCTGAGTCCTCTTTCTCAACTCATCAGCCACTACATTGAATTTCACAAGCTTATAGGAAAGCTCAAAATCAAAATACTAAAGGTACTCAACCCACCTTTGATGTCTTAAATTTAGACAACGTTGTGTAAATATATCCTTCTGAATTTTTTGGTCAGTAAAAACTAGTAAATTCTTCCCTTACAGATAATGTATCCAATGGAATAAATCCTAAACAACTATAGCCAACTCAAGATCACGCATTGGGTAATTCCCCTCAAGTGGCCTCCACTACCGAGACCAGCACGCAATGACTCCTTCCCCCTTCATGAGAACTACTCCCAAATCGACACCTGATTCATCACAGTAAATAGTATATCTCTTTCTTGACTCTAGAAAAACTAATATTAGTGCAGAATTAAACCCCCTTTCTGTTTTTTAATGGAAGACTCCCTAGAATATATCCACAGGTAATTCACCACTTTCATAGTTAGGTCCATCGGTGGCACTACTGAGCATGAAAAGTCATGTATAGAATTTCCACAGTAACCAACCATCTCTAGAAAATTCTGTACCCAAAATAAATTCATCGGATACTCCCATGAAGCTATTTATCTAACTATATCTGGGTCTACTAATTCTCTTTTCTCTGATATAACATGACCTAAGAAGTGAATCTCCTCCATCCAAAATTGAAATTTTTAGGGATTATCATATAATTGATGCTCTCTCAGTGGACATGAAACTATCTCACGAAGTGTGGAAGGTTCATGTCGAGTGTGATAGTACACCAATATATCATCCACAATGCCTTCCATGAAAGAATCTATGTATGGATGGAACCCTCGGTTCATTATTTCCATGAAAAGTGTAGGCATATTCGTGAGACCAAATGAAATAACCATATATTTGTATAGACCATACCTACTTCAATAGGATGTAATTGGTTTATATGATGGTCTAATGTGAAACTAATGATTAGCAGATATCATGTAAATCTTCAAGAACTCTTGGGAACCTCGATGATAATTAAAGAGATCATCAATCCAAGTCAAGGGATATCATTTATTAACCATAAACTAGTTCATCTTTTGATAGTCTACACAATGTCTGGGGGTACCGTATGCCTTATATTAAAATCGGAAGGGGAACCACAAAGAGAAGTGTTGTGTCAGATGAAACCCTTTGCGTCCAACTCCTCAAAATACTTCTTAAGATCATGTAACTCAGTTGTATCCATCACATTAGGAAGAATGGACACTACTGCCACCCTTGACAAAAAATCAATAGAAAAGTAAACCAATATTTCTAGATGAAAACATTAATATTATTTTGGAAAGACATCCTTGAAAAGATCCACCATGGGAGGAAAGTCCAACCGTGAAGTCCCCTGGTCATCTAGATATTGACTAGATTTCTAGGCTGTAACTCCACCCAACCCATTATGCTCGGGTCCTACTCTGAATTCTTGGACATCCCATTCTTCTTTATGTAATAAAAAACCACCCTCTTGTGATGTGAGACTCACACTATGGAAATAGAAATCGATAAAACCCTAGAAGGGAAGAAACCATTCAATTTTGAGAATGAAATCATATATTGTCATCTATAGGACATGGAGATCCCAGAAGAAGTGACCCCCACCAATCTCAAGAGGGAACTCCTTACACTAATGTACACTAGTTTTCGTTGTCCCCAAAGAATTGTACATCATCAAGACATTATCATAAGTAAAGATAAAAAGACCATGGATCTCCACAATATCAACAGATATGAAACTATGGAAAGCTCCTATATCAAAAAGTGAAGAAGCTAAAAATGAGGAAACTAGGATAATACCACAAAATTTAGAGCATCTTGGATTCTTCTACTATTGGGCCTACTCCAATGAAAATTTCTAGCTTATTTTATAGCCCTGTGACCCTACCTAACCATTCAGAGCTGATCCACCTTCTTTTTTCTGAAAGCCTATCGAATGTCTACCATGGCCGCAACGTCCACCTTGGCATGAATGATGGAATAACTCCAGTTCAAAAACTGATTGGAAACTACTGGTGTTTCTCATTAATGGGAAGCCATAGAGGAAGCCCTATCACCAAAAATCGGTGAAGAAAACTAAGAAAAATTCTAAACATAGCCCATCATTCCACATGATCAGCATTCCATATAGTCTCTTGGGTAATGTGGCCTCATATACACACCATTCCCACACTAGTAGCACACCACATGGTTACCTGAAGGTGTATCTTGGCTAATCAAATATTTATTCATATACTCTTTGTGGTGATTCCTACTATCACCTAGAGAAGCACCAACTATGTTTTTAGAACTTCCCAAGCACACAGCTTCATAATCCCTCAGGTTTCACTTTTTGATCAAAGATAGGTCGACTATGGAAGTTATGGTCATCAACCTGAAGATGTTCACCTGAGATCATATGTCATGTTTGAGACCATCCTTTAACATCGTCGATAAGAAAAACTCATCAACCCCATGAATGGGTGTGAATCATGGTAACTCTGTGAAGAAATAATAATACACTATGACCTTGATATTACCTTGCTTCAAACTCAAGAACTCTCGGGCTCGATTGGCCCTTAGACTCTTCAGGAAGAAGTGGACATAGAAGGTATACTGGAACTCACCCCATGACACAACCTGCTAGCATCCTTCAATAGAAATCAAATCTCACCATCTCATGGAAGAATCTCTAAGCATATAAGTAGCGAGCTTCTCCCTACTCTCTGGAAGAGTCTCTAGATGTTCGAAGATAGAGAACATGGTTTCTAGCCATGACTTAGCAACCTGAGGTTCTCCACCCCCATAGATGGTGGGAGGATGCTGCTGTAGAAAGACCTATTTCAAGTCTACCATGGAAGGGTCTTGATGCAGTGATCCCTAGAAGGTCTGTATAAACCACATGAAGCCTTCTTGGAACTATTCGTCAACACATTTGCCTAGTCTGACGATCAGTTCCAAGACGGGCATAAAGGGAGGGTCTAATATTAAAACCTAATCTACCATGTATGGTGTCTAATCGTTTACCTATATATATAATATAATCAAAGGAAATTAATGTGTCATGACTCTACAAGGTCAAACACACACCTTAGTTCAAGATTATCAAATTCTAATACTCTAATGAGAATGAAAGGAACAAGATAAAGAAATCATTCATGTATTTCAAAACAGGGATACAAGGAATGTATCACCCTTACACGGTGTGTTCCTATAATCCTTCACATTGGTGTGCACCCCTGCCAACACTTGTTGTGTAACACCCCATACATATGCCGTGTTCTCTAGAGACACGGTGTGTAATTGAATTGTTTCCCCCTTCTCAAGTTCTTCTACCCAGCTAACTCACATATATATTCTAGAATGAGAATACCGGGTGTGTTCATTCCAGACACGATGTGTACATGAAATATTTCACCGACACAGGTTGTTAGTCACATGACCAGATACATGGGTTACACTACACGGTGCGTTCAAACATTACTCAATGTGTATATATTATGTTTCATCCATCTATGTCGTTAGTCACATGAGTGGACACATAGTCCCTACAAAATGATTTTATGTACGACACACAAAATGTTCCTCCATGGATTTCCCAACCCTGTGTCTCAGCCCACATAGCCAGTAATGAATTTAGAGACTACACGACATGTTCATACAGTACAATGTGTGAACTTAAGAAAAACAGTTCCTTCCCGAATATAAGGATACATGGAATGTATTCAGCAATAAAAATCATGCATGTTGGGTCTTCATAGATATTATGCCTTAAAAATTAATCCGGAACACCAAAAAACACTAAAATGAACATTAATGTGCCAAATTCTGATTCATGAGGGCCCATAATACCCGTGAATCAATGTTGGGAATCTTAAACGTCTCATATACGAGCATAACAATGTAATGTTCCACCATATTCCAATCCATGATTGCCCATAACACCTTAAGAATGGAATTTTGGCGTTCATTCAAATGAAACATTACAAATTAAAATACCATATCAAATAGTGGGTACTCTATCAAGGAATCTATCACAACATCATTCATATCTAGCGCACCATCTATCGGAAGACCATGCAATCAACAATCCACCCAAAATGCCATAGCCATATTGCATGACATGTGATCTCTAGAAAGTGCTTACATGATTAACGAGATAGCATAACCTCATATAATTGGGTTGAAACCGAAATAGAATGTAAATATTATCAATGTTAACAACAGAAGACATGTGAATCACCCAATGGTGAAATGAAATAAACTGTAATTATTGCAAACCATTAAAAATTACAATATATGAGGTAAATTGGATTTTCCCTATATATGGATTAGCTAATCCCGAGATCAGTTTATTACCAACAACCTATTATTTATTATCCCTATCTATACTCTTCAAATAGTAATTCATGAAGAAAACAATTCCCCTGATACCAGTTTGTAACGTCCTGGTTTCGAGTGCCACCTAGAGGTGCCCCGTACCTAGTTGGTCATATGGCCTCAAACGCATTTCACCAAATGACAGAGGCTGCGGACTAGTTGTGAGGGCCTTTGGTGTGATAGTGTGGAAACTATTCCCTCATTAGTAGAGTAACACATAATAAATAAATAGATAATATAATTAGAAGTAATAATAATACCAAAGAATAAGAAACAGTGGAATACTGTGTAAATAAAACACTACAACATATATATATATATAATGATTAAGGTCACAATTATATAGGAAATCATCCAAACAAGTCACAATGCTGCAGTACAGTACTATACCAAAGTATAATGAAAAAATTGGTAAACAACTCTAGCAGCATCGAAAGCCCCAGCTTGGTCCCATTCTCTCCAGCTCCAAAGAAATAAACTATGTAAAATAGAAGCGCGCTTGACCTTATCTATACCTGAAGCAATATAATTTTTTGGGCCCAAAATCATGACCCAAATAAGGTGAGAGATGAATCCCAGTAGACAACCGCCCAAATTTTTTTCATAACAGCCAGTGAATATATATCTAAGGAAATATGAGGAAGAAGTAATGAACAAGGATGTACTCAAAAGAAAAAAGTCATATAGTTTCATTTACATTCTTTTACATTTTTCTATTAATTAACCAAATGAAACAAGAAACCATCTTGGAAGTTCTCACAACTTATCCCCTATAGTTCAACCAATTAATCTCAATTATCCCTCTGGGTATGTTCATATAGCCTAACCCTTATGGTTCAACTAATAAAAGGATAAAATGAACTCATGGGTAATATCACGTTGTCTAACCCCTTTACTTGCATGAGAACAACGACTCTCTTAAGAAGCACTTACCGTCAATTCCAACTATAGGGTTTTTATGATAAACTACAAACACGCTTAGGAATCACTCAATGTCAATTCTCCATGTGGTCTCGTAATGGTAAATATAAACACTCTTGAGGAAGAACTAAATGTCAATATACCCTATGGTCTCTCATCATGACAAAGAGTAATAGACACTCTGGGGACGCCATAAACTTTAATTACCCCTATGGTCTAACTTCACCAAGTTCTCACAAACCTCTGTAAATAAATAGTGAAAAAATGATGTTCAACAACCATATTAAACATAAATGTACTACTTGGATAATTAACCAAAAATCATATCTCAAAATCAGATAAATCACTCCATTAAATCAGCAATATGCCTGAAAAAAATCTGCCTAATAAGAAAAAAAAGACCAAAGAGTCTGTATCAAATCAAGCATGGGAAAACAAGTCCATAGCACTGAAATATAACCCTATTTATTTACAATACTCCTAACTCAAAAAAAAAACATAACAAGCATCAGCAGTGTTAAAATCCCGAAACACTTAATACCCCAAACAAGGGTATTGGGAAAATTTACACATATAATACAACGACTATCTATGGAAAGACACAAACCACCTACCTCGGTGTTGTACGATCAATATACTCTAGCTTCAGTACTTGAATCATCCTATAATAATGTAGATCTACAAAAATGTCTAAAAAGATGAACCAATGATTTATCATGAAATAGGATAAATTAATGAATGTAGCTCTATAAGAAAGAAGGACTCACTTTGGATATTCCAATGCAATCAACGGTTGTTGATTTAGTGCATGAACAGTGGGTCAAGGGCCAGTAATGAATTGTCAGCTTCGATCGCTTCTGGATGAGACAAGAAATGAAGAAGAGGGTTCTGCCAATTAGATGTGACCACAATCCTTTTAATCAAATAAAAATAAAATTACACATCATGTTTTTTAAATGTAAATGGCAATTAAATTCCATTACTGTTCTTTGCTTTCAACAGTATCTAGGTCACCCCACATGGCCATCTACTCGACTGTCACATGGTCAGTACACGGTCACCCCCGACAACTTGGTACACAATGTGTACTCTTAAATACACAGTCTGTACTCCTTAAATTTCTATATTCTCATATTTTTTTTAAAAAAACATGAAAATAAATACCTATACCTGAAAAGAAGGTTCAGGTTCATATAGATGGTGAATAATGTATACTAACAAACAGAAAATTTTTATTCATCATAGTTAAATATTATATTAACCATATAACGTATGGTAGTAGATAATAAAATCTTGTGGAGTTCAATACCCCAATGTTTACCAATATGTTAAATCTTTTGTAACATATATTTTGGTGAATTACCCTGTATGGGGGGATTCGTGTCATTTCACTAAAATTAGAATACACATTGATGTTTCCCTGTATGAGAGAAATTTATAATACCAATGATAACATTGTATAAATCCATGAGCCATGATGATTCTTGAATGATGTACAAAAAAGGGACAAAATGTTATTAGACTCACCACATAGTGATATATTAATTATGCAAAATTGCAACGCTAATGAATTTTTTGTTATAGATCTATGGCCTTTGGACGGATCCCTATGTACCATTATTATAATAGGCATTATTTTTCTTGTAGTTCAATTTTATTCTCAATCATGTAGTGTATGACGGACAATGAAAACCCCATAGGAGGTTTGGGTCTCATTCGTTAGTGTTTCTGATATATGGAGGGACGTGCACCAAGGTAGATACCCCTTAAAAGATGATTAACCCCATCTTTTAGGTGGATAAAGAGTAGGAAACATGAGTAGATTGTTGATCAAGCCTAGATAAAATTAGGATCCCATAATAATAATAGGATTATATGAGTATATGTTCTCAACCCATTTTGGACACACCCCTTATGAATGGGTAGTTCATGAGCAATGAATCAAGGTTTGTGATTCACGGGGTTCGAGGGAACATAACCAAGTACTTATTTTCAAAAAGTATTACATGTCTAAGGGTTTCCTCCTAACATATCCATAGAGTCATTTTGACATATCGTAATTTTTTATCTACCATTTCTTGAGTGTGTTTCTATCATTTCCTTGTTTTTGTCTTGACATGTCTTAGGATTCCAACAAGACATGTCCTGTATGTCTGCCAGGCATGTATATAGATACCCATGTGATCTAGTTTAATGTATTTGGGACTCTTATAGTCATCAATGAATACACATACAAAGATGTCACATGATAAAGGATAAAATTTGAAAGGTATGACACATGATATGGAATACATTTCTAGAGGGAATTATATGGCATAGAAGATATGTTTGAAAAACATCTTCTAACTTTGACGACATGTTGGGATGACAAAACATGACTTGGAATCCATGATTAGGTTCTACTAAAATATCTAGATTTCATTTATGCGTGCTATCAAACCATTAATTAATAGGTTATACAATTTCTATGAACCCATTGCATGAATATTATCAAAACTATTTTCTCATAAGTATTCCATATTCTAATCCTTTATCATATAAATGCTTCAATGTTCATTAGGTATTGTGAAATTGATACATCCCAAAACCATGTTGATATTCAAAAAATCCTTTTCATATTAAGGTTTTCCATCATAAGTCCATCACATGATTAATAGGGTGACTATGTCAATTTAATATATATGCAGTGTCATCCAATAAGTCATTACCTAGGTTATCCAACGAAGGGATCTGGAACGTTGCCTTCTGGTAGAAAACATGAAGATTGAATATCCATGATGGTTCATGACACCATGTATCCTTACCGAGATTCAATATGATGAATGGGGAAGGATTTTGAGTATGAAAAAAACACTCTATGGTGTCATGTTCTTTTGTGATGTTACTAGGTATCATGGGAATTAGAGGACATTTCTTATATTGAGCTGATTTCTCTATGTAATAGTTCAAAAGACCTTGTGCATTATACCATATGGATTATATTCATATTCAAGTAATGTTGTCCCTAATATTTCCAAAAATTTTGGATAATTTTTGATGATTTGAGAGTATCAATGATAATGTGGGATATAGGGAAATGATCCAACAAAAAAGGTTTCTTTAACCCTATATAAATTTAGTTCTTAGTAGGGTAGCTCAGCCACTACCCTATGCTATTTTGAGTCACATGGTGTTAGAAATAAAACTTTTTGGAAATGGAATATCACATTCTATATTTCAGAATGATTACAATATAGATTGATGTAAATTTTAAGATATTGAATCTTAGTCAACAATTGGGTCACAAGAAGTGTAAATCATGACCCAAGAATCTGTGTAAACTGGCAGTGGAGGCCGGTGGTTAAATTTCAACCATTTATAATGGTGGACTCCTATATACCACATAATTAATTCTACAATTACTACATTTATGGGGATATTTCCTCCAACACCGTTATATTTACTAAACACAATATCTAACGCATTACAGTATTCATTATAGAATCCATGTAGTGTTCCAATGGATTAGACATCCCATATTACTAGTTTTTTTTGGGGGAATTAAGACCATGAGAGCCCATGGTTGAAATGATTCCATCAGAATAATAATAACTAAAGTAAATGGGTGGTATCAACTCAAGTATAAAATATATGATGGTTATTTTTAGAGAACATAATATTCAAGAAGGGTTTGGGAACCCTAAATGTTGTGTCTCTACCTTGAAAACACAATATCATGGAGAGGATATGTGATGAAATATTTATCTAAAATCATCCCAGACCAAGGGATATATAAACAATGGATTTTTTTTTATGGACACAATATGGTCCCCATGATCCTTACACACTTGATTATTTGTGTTTTGACTTCTTCCTAATATATATATTTTATGAGTTTTGAGAGTATAGAATTTAGTTTTTCATAGATTGCCCTTCTAGTATCTTATCCTTATGAGTTTTATGTCTCTTTCACCAAAACAATAGATTATTTCTATTTACACCATTAAAGAATAATTTTTGAGGCCATATAACATTGATTAATGTGTAAGAAGCTTATGGTCACGAAGTATGTGAAACTAATATCAGGTGGAGTATTACCCAAAATCCAAATTAGGTCTCTAAATTTATGAGGCACCCCCAAAACCATCCAAAATTTTTTATGGAAATATCCTAAATAATGGATCTTTTTTCTCAATTCATGATTTGTTAACTGTAATAATCATGATAATTATGATTGTGAATCACCAAATAATGAGGATCATCACTATTATGATGTTAGGGATCATAAGGATATGAAGCCCATTTTTCAAGGAAATGAAGCATTTGGTTGACTCTTAAGAGCTCACACAAAGGAACCTGGGAAAGATATTCATAGTCAAAAAAGGTTCCCATAATGATGGGTTTATTATTCCAAGGACTGTAAAAGATTTGTGTTAAACCACGGTGCTCAATACATGATGTGTGATTTATGTATTGAGGTTCTTGAAAAGATGATGGAAGCCCCCTAAGCATTGGTTGACGTGGGTCAAGATCTTATTGTCCCTTGGTATGGGGTGATGATTAATTATGGTCTAAAAATTCCAATTCCATTTAGTGGAACTGTATCTAATTGGTAGTTTAATATCATGTGATGAGGACATCTCTCTTATGGTTTTAATGTCATACCGTAAGGATGTTGGGACCAATGTGATATTGAAAAAGTTTCATTGGCAACACATTCCACTACTTGGGTGTATTTAGTTGTCGGGATCAACATTTATCCATGTAAAATATTATTGATGATTGGTTGTATACTGGATCCCTTCATGAAAAGATGTATCTCATGTGAATGTAAGACATACATAATTATAACTTTTATACAACTATAGAGACTGTATATGACTTGTACCTTATTCGAAGATAGGTTTATTAAATTTTAATGGATATGATTCATTGCGATTTCCTATACATATTTTAAAGGTACTAATAATTTCATATGTATTTCCTTCAAAGAGATCTCATAGCATATATGTGACTCCTATGAAGTGGAGATGATAATTATATCTCATTCTCTTAGTGACTATTTACATTATGGTCAGATGTGGGGTCCCCTATAAATATCAATATGATACATGGGGATACGGTATCTGAATATTTTATTTTTGTATGGAGGTGAAAAATTCAACCTAATAACAAATTCATTTTTTTGGGTTTCCATCTCTATGAAATATTAGGTCCTCCAAGATGGACCATACATCATGTATTTTAATTTCATTTTACTAGGATATTTTTATTTATTTTCAAATAATTGTACAATGATGTATCACCAAGAAGAGTAACTGAATCAAGGTGATTGGGTCTTTACAAATGATTTATAGCCTATAATGGATGGATTTAAGAATACAATTCCATAATTTAGTATTTAGAATAGTTGCGATGCATGAAGGTCTAACATAGAGAGTATATGAAACTAATTGAATAGTGGGATTATGGGAAAGGAAATTCATTTTCCATGAAATTTAATCATAAATAGTGATTGAAACTATTGGGTACATGGCTACAATTGAGAATGGAGGAAGCCCATAATCCACACAGTCAGTACAATAGATATATTATTTAAGGGGGTATTTTCTGTAGGGCTAAAATATCTAGTAAGAATAATATCTATTTAATTGTGTTATTTACTATTTATTCCTAATGGAGTCCCTTCATAAAATCCAGTATTAGTTACTAGTTTTCTATAGGGGAGAACAATGAGATGTTGAGTGCAATGTCCATGGGGTTACAATGGAAGGATATCAACTTAATGAGTTGGTTGTTTTGTGTATATATATATTGATGTTATGTAGTTGTTTTGTGTATAATTTATTGTTCAATAAGGGTTCAATAACTATAAATACTACACCACCTTTTACTGAATTCGTTTCTAAGATTAGAGATAAAACATGCGATTCTTAAGTAAACGGTCATGAAAGGGGGTGATTTATTTAGAACGAAGACCTATTGTCATAAATTTTAATTTCATAAAACTAGGATGTCATTGTTCAATTTAACATCATGAAATATTGATATTTTTCAGGGATACATTACTATATAAGGGTAACTTGGATTTCATAGAAGATACATACTACATAGTGGAATGATAATCGAATATGATTTCATAATCATTTTGTGAAAATCAGCATAATGATGTGATGTGTAATATCGAGAGTATCTGAATCAACATGAGTAGTTGGGTTACATATGGTATAAATTATAACTCAAAAAAAAATTAGTTTACTAGAGGTGGAAAATATGGGGTAATGATATGCCATTGACAATGAAAGAAACCTACATTCCACACAATGATGAATATAACTCCTTGAAAGAAGGGGAATATCCTCTAGAATCAAACATACACAAGGAAGAATATATTTTTGTAGTGTATCATACACTATATAACCATTGAAAGGTAACATTTTATTAACTAGTCCTTGTTATCAGTTTTAGAAATTATGGAACGTAATGTAACAGTGACCAAACTCCATGGGGTTATACGAGATGGATTTAAACATGATCAATTGGTTGGTATCAACTATGATATCAATGATATGATGTTTTTTCATGTATAACATTATATGAAAGAATATTTCAACATCCATAAAAGATATTAAAATTTATGTTGAAAACATTTCTATGAGAAGGGATAAAACAATTGATTTCATAGAACATAATCATAAAGTAGATGATTTGTTCATTGTTAACACCATATTTTATGTAGTTTATCATCCCTTGACTATGATATTTTCATGTCATATAATGTCATGTAACTAGAATTTCTTGTGGCTTGGCCTAAAAAAGAGGATATAGATATCACTACTTATAATGTGGTATCAAGAATCAAGAAACATTAATTTAATATATATATATATATATATATATGGAATTTAGTGTAATATCATGTCTCTCAAACCTGGATTATAAAGTAATAAACCATTAAGTAATTCTTGATCACTCATGTATGAGAGGAAAATTGATGATATATTTCAAGGACATGATAACTGAAAAGGAGGAACCCAAAGGGATATTATAGTGTGTGGAATTTAGGACTCCATGTGGGATACATACCTTGAAATGAACAAGTATATGAATTAAATATCATAATACTTATTTGAAAATGTTTATGATGCACCCATGAGTAATATCAAGGGTATTCAAATACAATTGAATATTTTTGTTATCAGTATTTTAAATAATAAACTATAAACATATCAGCCAATTATAGGATAGAGACAATGGGTATATGTCAAAATATAAATATTAGAATCCAATATTCTATGTAGTTAGGGAAATAAATAATGGATTGAAGAGGAGCCTCTCATATAAGAGAAAACATCTTCCAGCCATGACTACTTTGGTATTGTTTCATTAAATAATGAATCAAAGTGGGTTTTCTATGGATAAGCCAATCCCTATTACCAGTTTGTTATATGGGATAATCTATTGAAGTTGAACCCAAGGATTAGGGGGTTATAAGGGAATCATATCAGTTATAGTAATTGGTTGTTATTATCTTATATATCGAGGATTGAAATTTGATTCATGGAGAATGTATGATTCATAATTTAAAACATCGATATTTTATGTTAATAAAAATGTATTTAGATAATGTAAAGGACATTGAAACCCTGAGTTCATCTTCAGTTAAATTCAATAGTATGTTTATCTTTTTTTTATGAAACACATATCTTGGATTGAGTTACACACTACATAGATATTTTAATGATTGATAGTGTGCTCAACACAAAACACCGATCATAAATAACGCATGATAGAAATTACCATTATAACCTATTCATAGGAATAGTTGTTATCAACAACATTAAATAAGAAAAAAAATTTGATTTTAAATATATTATTGTCTGATCAATTAATTATAAATTAAAATAAAACATTTTTTATTATAAATGTAATAAAATTTTCTAAAAAACTATTTTATTGTGAATAAGTGTCTTTTATACCAACTAATTAAGAAAATCACACATATTACACTATATTAATGAAAATTATAACTAAAAATATAATAATTTTTTAACATTAATCTTATGTTTTTTACACTTGGTATAAAAATAAATAAAATTTTATTGTGAAAATTTTATATGTTCAAAAAAAAATGTTTTGCTCATTTTTAAGAACTTATTTTAATTTTTTTTTTCAAATTTCCTGAAATTTATTTGAAAAAATAAAATTCACTTTTTATGGGTAATATCCAAATTTAATACGTGTAAAATTTTGGAATTTCCCAAAAAATATTGTTTTTTCAATGAATAGTGAAAGTAATAAATTTTGTAAAAATGGATTTTACATTCAATGAATTATTTAATTTAAAAGTCCTTATATATTTTTAAATATCTATTAAAGTAATCTACCTTATATATAAACTTATTGAATACTTTTAATTAAAATTATATTGGTTTTTAGTCTATGTTTTTTGATTAGAAAGGAGTTTTTCTAAAAACATATTTTTAAATTAATAATGTTTCTACATTTTACTTAATTTTAAATATATATATATATGAGTATTATTTTAAATTTAATATTAATATAATATATATAATTAAATATTAATTTATTTTCATAAATCTATTATTGTTATTCATGATGTTAATATAATATTATATTTTTCTCTAAAGATACTTTTCATAAAAACTTTTTGTGCGCCACATCTCAGAGATTGTTATTAAATTATAATTTTAAACATATATGAATTAATTTCTTAAAAATGAATTAAATATTTGTAAATTTATTAATTTATAATACATATTTACATACTATAAATGTTTTACCAAAAAATACCAAACAAGATTATGTTTTTTTAATGTGGTAAGGGTAAAAATGAGTTTTTATAATGGATAAAACTTAAACATAATGTTCTAAATGACCTATAAAAATTTCCATAACCCATTTTATTGAAATATATATTCATTATCCCATATTATATATATTGTTTTTCATTATTGGTTCTTGGTAAAATGAAAAAATAAGGGTGGAAATCAATCTTTAAAAAAATTTCAAGTGTGCCACTCAAGCCACTAATAAAAGGCCATCACTTAAACTCCCCTATTGGAACACCTAAATAAATTTATCTCATCCAAAAAATCTTTAAATAAATTCCAAAATCTCCTACCATCATTATGGAATCAATAATTTTGGAAAAAAACCTATCATGGAAGTCCTTTTGTGAAAAACAAAAGGATTTTCTAGAAGAATATGTACCATTCATCAACATGCATTTTAATTATATTTATTTATCCACCCCCTTAAAATACTCTCATATCATTATTATATTATAAAATAAATATAATAAATTTTATAATATTTTTCTAATTTAGGGGTATGACATACACCCACACAAAAATTCATCAAATGG
Source organism: Viscum album (assembly GCA_963277665.1). Lineage (NCBI taxonomy): Eukaryota > Viridiplantae > Streptophyta > Magnoliopsida > Santalales > Viscaceae > Viscum > Viscum album. The sequence goes on from OY728128.1 coordinate 1,487,646,922, forward strand.
TTTAAAAAATCTGCATTTTGTGTGTACAGAGGACTCTAATCTCACAAACTGATGTAGTTTTTTTTCCATTACCTCCTCAAATCGTTGGGGAAAATGATGTATATAAAGTTTATATATTATTTTTATAACACAAATATACCTTTTGTGTAATTATATGATATATAACCATTATTTATTTTATATAAGAGAAACAATAACATTGATCATGAGAATGTCAGACTACCGCCTCACAAAGTGATGTGACACATTTGTCACAGACACATTACATGGAGGGTTATAAAGTTAATTATTATGATATATGTGATATAAATGAAATATTTATGAAATTCATGACATATTTATCATTTTTAAATATATCAAATCTTTTTCTTATTACCTTTTCAGTCACTAAAAAATCAATAATGTTGTTTGCGGACATTTAGTATACCACCTCTTCGAAGGAATGCGATTTTTTTCACCACCACATCAAAATAATTCTATATACAAGAATATTTAGTTAAATAATACTTTATTGTGATATTATTATCATAAATAATGATAAAATAATATATAAATGTTTTCAACAATGATCATTGAAAACAGTAATAGATAAAACAACATGATATGACCACAAACCTATAGCCACTATTTTAAAATCCTAGCTATAGGTGGCTACTGCCATGATTATGTGGTCTATAGCCACAGTTTTTAGATTGTGTCTATAGGTTATTTTTCATGGTATATAGACACATTTTTCAAAACCGTGGCTATATCCGTCACCTATAGCCACAGTTATGCGGCATATAGCCATGGTTTTTAAAACCATGTATATAAGACTTTTTTTGAATGGATATAGACAATGTTTTGAAAACCAGGGCTATAAGTCTCCCTCCCTTGCGCGGGAGAAACAATTTCTTCCCAAAAAGGAGGGAAAAAGTATTTCCATGGTTTTCATGATATTGCAACTATTTTTAATAATATATATAACATATTATATATATACACAAAAACATAATCCTCGGTGGTGTAGTGGTTAGGGTGCTGAATTGTGAAGGGAAGGTGCTGGGATCAAATCCAGTTAGGCTAACATTATTTTTCGGATATTTCCACATTTTTATATGGAAATAGACATGGTTAAAACTATAGAAATATGCCACTTATTTACATGGTTAAAACTATGGCCATATGTTGACTTCCCTAGTTGATTATGGAGACACTTATTTCCATCATTTTCAAAATGGTGGCAATAGGCTGTCTATGGCCACAATTAAAACATTGGTCAAAGGATAGACCCTAATACCACAAAAATTGTGCCCACAGTTGAAACAAAACATGGATATATCCTTCAACCACGGTTTTGTACCCTATTTCCATTATTTTGAACCATGGAAATATCTAATTTTCATGTTTTGAAAAAAGGAAACGTTACTCATCTATACATATAAGCTATCGTCTCTATTATCACAATGATGGTTCATTTTTCTTATCCACAATTATTGATGGGTTCCAAAATAAAACTTTATATATAAATATGATAATTATGTTGTCATAATTAATCATTTGGTGGTTATATAGTGGTCTCTTTGACCATAGTCAACCTACAAGTGTTAGTTTTGACAGAGAAGCTAAATATAGTCAAAACAACTAAAGTAAAACTATTTTATTTTATAATTTTATAAAACATGGTAAAAAGTGAAATAAAATTATCTCTAAAAATGAAAATATTTATGAAAAGTTTATATATTTAACATAATTGTATTTTTTAGGAAGATAAATAGAAAAGGTGATGAACCAGACTGAATGTAAGAGATTTTCACATCTAACTTTATTTTCTTGAGATACATTCCATATTCACCACAAATTTCATAGTGGGGTATATACAAACCATTAATTAACTTTATTAATCATAAAATCATCTTTTTAGGGATCTATATATCCATTTTATGATCTATATTTTATATGGTTTGTAGTTACAATATTCCCAAAGTGGTAAGTGAATTTTCGAAAATTTTCCATTTTTTTGAGATGTTAGTAATATTATACTCTAAAATTATTTTATATGGTTTATATCCTTCCAATTAAACATATTATATCATTAATATACTTATTATCATTATATTATACGTTTAATTTAATGTTATTATTTCATGGGGCCTACAATACATTGTTTCCAAAGTGGCAATGGTTTCTTGTTACAATCACATCATTTGTTGGTACTCTTTGTGTTAAAGTCTTCATAATTCCAAAATTATGATCCATCTATAAAGAATTATAATAAAATTATTCTCCACTATTTATTTAATTATAATACATATTTCCCCTTAAAATGTTTTCTTTTTTATGTTCTCAATATTTAAAAGGTATATTTATATGAAAAATCATTCTTCTAATGGAAAACATTTTTTCTTCCCAAATAATGTTTTATAATAATGATTTAATTTTATTATGATTTTTCAAATATGAATGTATATTACGTTAAAAAATCAATTTTAACTTTTTACTTTATAAGATTTAATGTTTAATTTTTATAAATGGAATTTGAATACTATTTTTGTTTGACAAAGTGATTTTCAAAATGAAAATCGTATTTTCATCAAAATTTATGTAATGATATTTTAATGGTATTTCCATTCACCAACATCAAAAAATCCAAATTGTTTTCTATCCTCAAATTGGGATATTATTTAATGATACCATCCCCATTATTTCATATTATGGATTACGATTGTTTTAATAAAAATCTTATGAAACTTGTTTCTTTTACAAGGGTCAATTATGTTTAAAAGATATTGATATGAAAAATATTTATTTTTTAAGAGTTAATCATGTTATAATTAGATATACAATGAAATGAAATATTAAATTGTTAATGTTGTGGTTATTGGACATTAATTTTACTATTGGGAGTCCCAGATAGCAGTTGGTGATCTCGTAACAACTAATACGATGTTGTGTCCCATATAGAATTGGGTGATCCTATTATAGATTTTATGATGGGGTGTCCCAGAAAGCTAGGGATGATTCCAATATAGATTATACGATGATGTGACCCTGATATTGAATGGAGAAGTTATTATAGTTTATATTATGGGGTGGTCTAGATAGTGTCAGGTTAGCCTGTTATAGATTATATAATGGGTACACAATGATAAAAATCCAATTAAATGGGTAATGATTATATTTTTTAGAAAAAAATCCCTCAGGATGGTTTTTTTGGGTTGGATTTGTTTTGATAACATGGTTTTATTTTTTGAAAAGGTTTTTTTTCAATTAAGACATGAATAGTTATCATTAATGTCCGATCTCATGGGAAGAGTGAGTGTCTTATCATGTGAATGTGTGATTTCTGAACAGAACTCCCAGATCACAAATACTGAACTCATTGTGAGAAAGCAGAAATACTAAACATAACTTACAGAGCAAAAATATATGATCATGTAAGAGATTATACAAAGGAAAATAATTCAAATAAACTAATAGGTTCATGATTACATTTAAGTCTCTTGATGGGATCTCATGTAGTCCTCATGATTGTCTTTAAATATCATTATGTGATCTTTTTTAGCACAAGGAATTTTCTATAAAATCATGAAGGGATCTCTTGCAATGCGCATGATGGTATTTGGAGATCAAATCCATATCTAATGAAAATTAATAACATGATTTGTGGTAATATCTAAAAAAATATCATGAAGATAAAGAAAAATATGTTAATTATGGGGGTATATCACCATCATCTAAGATATTGTGAAGCATTTGATGAAAAAGTATGACTATATTTGAAACTCATGATGTGATCTCACAAAGTGAATGATTGAATTTGGATATCAAAATAATATTTTTCAAAATAATCATTTTTTTTGGATCTCATGATGGATCACACCAATAAATAATTTACAACATCACTGAAAATCACAATATTTATGTTTGATATTTCATAAGGATCATGCAATGCGCGTGACACTATGGTAGTGGATTGGATGGATGCCCATGACTTTTTGAGATATGGTGGTCATCTTATCCCTATAAATACCCATATCCCCTCCTTAATCAATGATTATGCTTTTCTAAAACATGAATCTAATGAAATGTCAGGGAAGAAGGTTCATAGTGATATCTCACAAAAGAGAATCTTAGAGAGATCTCATGAATTTTTTTGAATATATCTCTCATGAAGGAGTACATAGGATTGACATTGTGTATGTTGTTTGCATTATTTGAACATGGTCTTTAACAACGTGTGAAAGAAGTCTCATTCCAGGAACTCGTGCTCAGTGTGAAAGAGGACTCATGGAAATGACACATGCTAGGATCATGCACCAAAATTTTGCACCAGGGTCTCATGCTAGGGTCTCTCACCAAGATCTAATGCAAAGGGTAAAGTACCATGATATCCAATAAAGAGTTATCTTCCAGGGTCTTGCAAAAGGATATTATAATATAATCTAGCACACATAGATTCAAACATATATTAATATATGAGAAGTATCATATTTACATTTAAAATATGATGGAGAAGAATGAGTAAAGGGATATTAACCATTCAAAAATACTTTCTCAAATAGAATATTCACTGCTAAACTGATTGAAGTGTATTTAAGACTTGGAATTTCTTGAAGATAAATCCAAATTTGATGTAACTATGTTTAATATAGAAAGGATAAGTATGTTCTATTGTTCTAGAATGTAGATGTGTTTCATCCTGGTGTTTTCACAGAAGGGGAGGAGTATCCTAGAAAGAAATTCAATATGGAATATACATATATTTTATGATACATTAATTATTGATAATATATATATCTATATGTTTACAAACTATTTTGGGATCCATTTCAGAGTACTGAGAAAAGGAACAAAAAGAAGGTGATTCTTTCCATCGTAATTGAGCCATAAAAAGAGATTTAGGGAGTTACCCTTTTTAAATAAGTGAGATGACCTAAACATTGTAAAGGAGTTTAAAATAAGATATATGTGATCTATATTAATCATTAAATATTGTAATTGATCATTATTGGAATTTTCACATTAGCATATTTTCATTGTATTCTCCTCAGATGCAGTCCAATGAGGGTGAACCATGTAAAATTGATATTTCTCAAGTATGCATTCATTTATATGAATACATTACTATCAAAAATAGAGAACGAGTGTTTTGATTAATGATGAAACAAGTTCCTAATAAAAAATTGTTTTAATCCATCATACCCTAATTCACATTCATTTTCAGGGTATTTAACCTTATTATCCAAAAAATTTGTATTGGAGATAATGTTTGAAATCCAGTGGTTCTATCTGAGTATAATAAATATAGGTTTTCAATCACAAAGGGATTCTGACTTTTGATGGAAATAATTTTCAATTATGCATGAATCATATGCAGTAGTACTCTTGATCTTTATAAATGGATTCTTTTTTGGTAGAGATTCATGGAATTTTGGCCCCTATCATCATTGGTGCTTTATCAAAATCTTTCTAAAGGGAGTTGGATGTTGATTCCAATGAAATAAATTATTTATTGGGAGCCCTATCTAATTCTATCTATGTAATGGTGATTTTATGTAAGTTATCACATTCTACGAGGGAAATGATTCTAAATATTTATGAGGGTGACCATAAGTTAGAGAAGAAATGTTTTAGGTTCTATAGATCAAATATAAGGATCTCATAATTCACTATAATGAGTATATTGACACATTCATTAACCGAGTGAATATTATTATGGAGTACATGTGTAGTCATGGAGACATTATTGAAGATTAAAGGATTGTCAATAATATCCTGAGAAGGCTTCCACCTTGATTTAGTATGAATGTTTCATTATTGAAAGATAACGATCCAAATGAGATGACATAGGATATAATTCAAAGTTCTCTTTTTGAATATGAGATGAGAAATCATGACAATGAATCTATGGAAAAGAGGATGTCTAATAAAGTGGAATTCAAGTCCAATATTAATCCGAAAATTGATTATTGAAAGGAATAAGAAGATAAAAATTATGCCATGTCATTCCTTTCATCAAATTGACATAGAGGAAAAGGATATTTAAAAAGAGAAACTCCCACATTATTTCTTTGATTGTGGAATGTATGGTAATATTTTAATGTGTTTCCCTAATAGGTTTCAAGATAATTATCCAAATGAATTTGAAATTCCCGGGTTGAAGTCTTCAGATTACATGAACGGTAATAAAATATATAATAAAATATTCTTAAAAAATAATCTTATTTTAAAAGAAGATGGATGTTTAGAATAATATAAAGCTGAAGAGTTGGAGGGTATTATGAATCATGAAGTAGATTCTAGGGTGGATGTTGTTTCTAGCTCCCAAAAAATGGAATAAAATGATGGTCGTGAAGAATAATACTATGTAAGAGTGGATATGCAGTATGAATTAGATGCGGGCCTTGAGGAAATAGATGTTGAGAGAGTAAAAAACTATAGAAAACAAAGTTGTTCATGACAAAAACATTATATAAAACAAAATTAATAAGAGTTGTTTGAGCAGATTGAATAAATAAGGAAATTAAATTCATCAATACCATAGAGTTTTGATAAGTTTATTAAGTGCAATCTCAAACTTAAAGAGAAAAAAATAGAAATTATTATTTTTAATTGAATTGGAAAAGATGAAATGAAATGTATCGAAAAACATGAGGAGGAAGTCATTGTAATTTGATGAAGTGTTAAGGATTTGAAAAAACTTCTGATTCTCAGTATGACATCAAGAAATCATATAATTTAGAAATAGAAATGATGTAAAGGGATCATAAAGGTATATCTGAAAAGAATCAGTAAGAAAATAAAAAATATAAGGTTGGTATGCGTCTTGATCGAAAAACAAAGAAGTAATTATTGAAATCATACTATTAGAGTTTACTTCGAGACTGAATAATGATTTCGGTATAAATCACTATGACAATATTATGAGAATCCTAGGAAAATGAGTAGTGTACGTGTGAAAAATATGAATGAACCCTTCATTAGATGTTGTTGTTGTTAAAAAATGGGACACTGAAAAAGTTTTTGTTCTACGGACACGAGGTGCCAAAGGGAACGATACCATCATAGGCATCCATACAGACCTTAATATTCTAGGCCAATATGTAAAATTCCTTATTTATATTCTAGTGGATTTGGACACATGGAATGATATGTCTCATCCAAAATGTAAACAAATGTGATTATAGGAAGAATCTAAATGTATCATCAAATTAGTTGAGATTAAAAAATCAATTTGAAGGACTATAATATGAATCTATTCCATAATACTCCATGTAAGATTGAGATTATAAATTTGTTCTGGGTATGAAGTCTTAAACATGGATCTAAAATACGAAAAATGTTCATGTAGTTTTTATTGAAATTACATTAAAATAGTTATAGTAGACTAGAATATAGATCATTAACGGCCGATTCACCACTCATTGGACTTGAAAAAAAAGAACAACTGATAGTAATTAGATTCGACAATGATGGTAATGTGATATTTGGTACTGATGAAGGACAAAAAATTAATTAACTTTGGAAAGGATAAATTTATGGGAAAATATATGAGATATGCATATGACTTCGTCATTGAGGGTCACTATCAAAACGTACTATGTTTTGGTCAATTATGTGATTCAGTACGTTCAAATAATATTTTCCACGAAATTATGTCTCTTCAATAAAAAAATAATTAATTTTTTTTAAAAGGGAAATCGTACACAAAGAAATCTATAACTTTTTTATTGGAGAAAAAGATATGTTCTTTATATATATTTAAGAAGAAAAAAAGTAATATCATACACATCTTGGTCACTTAATCCAATTGACCCTAGAAGATATAGTGAAATAAAATTCTACTCTGGACCTCCCGTGGTTATTATGTGATCATACTCTTATGTGTGATTCTTTTTAACAAGGCAATGTCATTCGAAATATATATATGGAAAAATAAAAATGATCATAAATGAGTTTGAGTTGGGGTATAATTATGTTTGTGGTCCAATTTCATTAATATCTATTGATTGGATGAGATTTATGTTCTTTTAATTGATGCTTTTAGTATAATGGAAAGGGTTCCATTCATCACTCACAAGTCTAAGGTGGTCAATTTCTTAAAAAATTACCAATAGTAATTTGAAATTGTGTTGGGTCAAAAAATTAAAAAGATCCAAATAGATAATTGACAGGATTTCACAAATAGACAAGTTAAGGATTGTCTCACGAAACATGATGTAAGGCACCATATTTCAAAATTAAGAACAGATAAATATAATGGAGTGGTTTGGAGAAGAAATAAGATTATTGATTATATGGCTTGAAGAACGATCATTGAGAAAGATCTTCAAGATAATTTTAGGAAGGAACCAGTGATGACATCAATATATGACTTAAATAAGGAATTATTATTTCCAAAAGAAGAGAAGACTTTATATGAGATTTGGTATGGATAGAATCCCATTTTGATGTACTTTTGAGTATTCAAAATGAAGTGCTTAATTCTCAATAATAAGAATCATAGGAGTATGAATCCCATCAATATGAAGGGATAATTATTGGATTCTCATAGAAAATAAAATAATATATATTAATCAATAATTTACATTGAAAGGTTGTTAAAATCAATGATTTAACTATAATATAGAATGATAAAAGTCATTATAAAATAAATTATATATCTTGGGATGGTAGTGAAGAAGATATAAGAAAATATGTGGATGTTAATGTTCTATAGGGTGATTCAAAATAATATTCATATAATAAAATGGATTATCATAAAAAAATATCTTCATAAAAATAAAATAAAAGAGATGAAATTGGTAATTAGAACAAAATTAGTGATCAGATAGATCCAATGTAGACCAGGTGGATGAAGACTCTACAACAAGAATCATTTTTATCATAAGTAGATCTTAAATGATTTGAGGAAGTATCTAGAGAAAACTAATAGGATCAAAACATGAATGATGAAAATAAAAAAATTGAGATGATTCATAAATGGGATATTTTTTGATAGAAAAAAAATAATTTCATTGGGACCAAATGGGTCTTTTACCCCAAGATTAATGAATATGGAATAATGATTCAAAATAATGCATGATTAGTGTTCAAAGGTACTCCAAAATAGAGGGTATTGATGTTGATGAATGAATTTCACTTATTTTTTGGAATGAAACAATCAAATTATTCTTGGTCGTAGTAGTTGAATAAAGGAAAAAAAATTCAGATTGGTGTCATGTAAGAATTTATAAATGGGGTTCTAGATGTAGACGTTCATATTAATATTCTAGATGGTTTTATGATTCATGAATAAAATAATAGAGTTTTTTATTGAAGAATGAACTATTTGGGTAGAAAAATGCAACAAGAGCCTGTTATTGAAGACTTGATAAATTTTTTATGAAGAACATTTTTCAGAATAGTGGGATTGATTTCAATATATATGTAAAAAATGATAGTAATAAAAGGAGGATTATACTGCTAAATATAAATGTCATAATATATTGTAATTTAGATTATGGGAAATGAAATAAATTCTCAAAATTCCAGAAAAGTGAGTTTGAAATGTTAATGGTAAATGAATTGAAAATTTTCTATTAGTTTATAGGTTATATAATGAATTAATGGAACATTAATTTCTCTAACTAAATATGAAAATAAAATTTTGAAAATATATTGAATTGATAATTACATGGTGATGAAGGCTCTGGTGGATACCTGGATGAAAGTATTGTGGGATGATTTAGATAATACAATTAATGTCAATAATATAGGAAAATCATTGGTAGATTGTTATACTTGATAATGGCAATAACTAATATCATTTTATCAATATTCTAATTTGCATGATATCAAAAAATCGCAAGGAAAACAACTTTCTTGAATGGAAAATAATACGTCGATATATCAAAGACTTTGTAGATTTAAGTTTTTTATACAATGAAAAATATCAACAATAGTTATTGGGATATACATATGTAGATTGGCCCATATTAGTAGTTGATATAAAATAAAAGTCAAATGGTGCATTCTATCTTAGCATATTGTTTATTTCTTGGATTAAAATGACCCAAGAATGATTTAAATTAATAACCACTGAATCTTAATATATTGTAGAAACTCATTCGTGCATTTGGTTATTATGGATGAAATAGTATCAAGATGGTATGGGTGTTGATGTGAAATATTCTTTCAGAATCCATTACAATAATTTAGTTCCTATAAATGTCATAAATATCCAATACATTATTTATAGACTAATAACATTGAAATAATGAATAATTTTATCAAGTAGAAGGTGTAAAAAGGGTTTTTTAAGATGGTTTATGTGTAAAAAAAACTATAGGTAACAAATATTATGAAAAATACCTTACCAAATGATCAATTTAAACTATATCAACTGGATCTTGGAGTTCATTAAACTTCCCACACATCAAAAAGTTTTGATGTGGGAACCCCACTCCCTAAGGTATGATGTGTATTTATCTTATATACTAATATGTGTTACATACCCTCTTGATGACCAAAACTATGTAACCAACATGTATGATGACAAATGTCTAGAAATGGGGGCTATAATACGGGAGAAACATCTTAATAAAGAAAGGAAAAATTTGATTGGGGGAGTTGAAAAATATGGGATATTTTAATAGTATAATACTAAATATGGTCAATAAAAGGTTATATATCTTGAAAAATGACGTTTTTGATGAAAGAAGATGATTGGTTTTTGAGTTAAGTGTTTCATTGATGAACTTTTCATTATACTCTTGATTCTCACGTCGAGCATTGATCATGTGGACTTAGAGATTATGTTGAGTAAATGTATTATCCCTACTAGAATCACAAGAATTACAAAATTTATAATACGATGAATGAATATTTGATTTGTTATTTAAATGTGAAGACATTTAAACTATATAAAAGGTGATATTGTGAGAAAAAATCCCTCATGATGGTGATTTTGGGTTGATTGTGTTTGTTGACAAGGTTTGAGGTTATTGGAAAAGGATGCTGTAAAATAAGTAATATAGTGTTATCATGAATGCAAGATCTCACAGAAATCATGAATGTTTGAACATGTGAAAGAGTGAATGATGAACTGAAATCACAGAGCATGAATGCTAAACTAATCACATGAAAGCTTGAATATTGATCTTATCTCATGGAGAACAATTTTCTGATTCCATGAAATGCTTGAATATCTGATCTCATAATGGATCCTGTAAAGAACTGAGAGGCAACAATACAGACTATTGAATGATTATATTTACATTTCATGATGAGATCTCAAGTAGCAATCATGATTGTCTTTGGATCTCTTGATGGGATCTCATGTAGTGATAATTATTATCCTTGGATCTCATGAAGGGATCTCACATAGTTCTCATAATTTTCTTTAGATATCACACCCAGATCCCAAACAATGTGAAAACATGACATGTTCTGAGATATCATTTATGTTCATAAAGATAAATAGATGGATATATATGATCGAAGTATCTCATAGTCTTTTGAGGTCTTTCAAAGAACATGATGAAAATGTTTGATTGTATTTGAAACTCTATGGGGGATCTCATGAATCAACAGATTTTATATTGATCTCATGATGAAATATCACATAGAACTCATGTTTTTATTTGTATATTTAAATGTATCACCCAAATAAAGAAATGAAAACATCATCAAAAACCGTAAGATTGACTATTTATATAATAAAAGGATCACAAAAATCATGTGATACCATGGAGGTGGAATGGAAGATGTCCTTGATTTGGGGAGTTATGTAGGTAGTTTTATGCCTATAAATACCCCAAAACCTTCCCTTAAACAATGAATATGTATTCTTACTATATTATTCAAAATCATCATCATGGATGAAGGTTCTGAAAGGGATCTCATAAAAGGGACTCACAAAGAGATATCTAGAAATATGTTTTCTTAGAGATATCATATAGTGTACATGATTAAAATTATGTAAGTGTTGTTCATGATATGAATAGGGTCTTATGAAAAGAGTGAATGTGTTATCACAATAGGAAATCACGCTCTGCGAGAAAGTGAACTCATGGATGGGACTCATGCCAGGATCTGACAGAAGGGACTCACACCAGGTTCCCATTACTGGGTATCGAATGAGGGTCTTGCACTAGGGTCTAATGTCTAGATATCATGAAAAGGTGTTATGTATTTGGATGTCATGAAATGAGTTTTTATCCAAGTTATCCCATAGGGGTATCAAACCAGAATCTTGTGCATATAGATACACACCTAAATTACCCTGTGATAAGTATCACTTCAATATATGACTTCTAATGTAGAATTAAAATAAATTTGATTTCCACTATTAAAAAATACACATAGAAATAGATTATTCACTTAAAAATTCAACTTATTAAATGGAAGAAATGGAATCTATTGAATATAATTCAAAATAAGAGACAATTACTATTTCTACTACAAATAAAATTATGTTCCACATCTCTTCAATGTGGAAGTATTGCATCCAAGTGTTTTCATAGAACTGAAGTACCATCCCATAAAAACGTCAATAATGAATATACAAAAAGTTGAGGATGCATTCATTATTGATAACTAGGGGATCTAAATATCCATAAACTATGTGTAGATCCTTTCTGGAGAATTGATATAATGAATATGAAGAAGGAGATCCTTTCCACTAATAGTGATCCATTAAACGTGAGTTAATAAGCGACCCTTGGGAAAGTAGAGAGATGACTATAAACATTATATAGGATGTAAGACAAGGAATATAATTGTTTTAATCATGACCTTTTTTTTGGATGTTATTCTTAGTGGATTTGATACATCAAAACATTTATTTTGGAAGCTCCATGGACATAGCCTATTGAGGTTTAACCAAGTAAAATTGTTGTCTCTCAAGCATGATTTCATTTATGTTCATACATTGCTATGGGAAAGGTATAAAAGAGTGTTTTTCAATGATGAAAAATGATATGATGGGGATTTTGTTTTATTAAATCAGACCCTGATTCACCCCCCCCCCCTAGGTCATTTAACATAGTTGAGCTATCATATTGAAAGTTGTATATATGGTTACACTAATTAAGAGGATTTCTAAACGGTATTATGATTTTGATGTTTCATATTACTAAAGAGGGTATTTAATACTTTAAAAGGGTTTATAATGATTACTATGATAATGATTGATAACCCATTGAACAAGATTAATGAATACTATGACTCTTTATTTTAATATATTTTCAAAAAAAATTATCCATGTATTGAGAAATATGATTAAATTTGTGATTCACTCGTGCAATATTATTTTTTCTTCATTTACTCAAAAAATCATTACCCCATTGATGAAATTTAATTTTATTTTGTTTATGATCACAATTGATAACCATTTTATCTATCTATTATTATATTTTACACTTCCCAGTGTTATAAATAATTAGGCTGGAAGAATTATGAATTGGAAGGATTTTATTTGGATGACATTGATGACCAAATTTGAAGTAATTATAGCTGGGTATAATGGTATATGATTTTAATCTTTATTATCTAGTTTTTATAAATCCATGTTAACATGTGTTGTTCCTAATTCACTATAACTCTAAGTAAAAATTGTACATTAGTATGTAAGAGAACCAATATTTGTTTTTAATGGGGCATGGTTTGATTATAAAAAATTTGTTCACCATCTTTGGTGTCAAAGATGAAAATGTACTGTTTATAAATTTATGACCCTATCTAGGACTATGGATTTTGGACTATAATAGATTATATTTTAACTACACTAGATAACTTTTGATATTATGATGTTTTCATATAATGATATCTTAAGAGTTATGGATTCTTTAATAGGTCCATAAGCATAAGAATTCTCATATGTTCATAATCTTAGACAACCTATTTATGTTTTATGTGATGATACCTTAAATAGACTAATGTAAATTTTTTGGAGGAATTTTATAAATTTTATGTATTTCTAACCCTACGATGACCATGATGTTTTATTTTTTTGAGGAACTTATTTTTCATGTTTTGTTAAATAAAAATAAAACCCATCATATTTGTAAAGGCCATAACTCTTGAACCCAAACTAATGGATACAAATGGTGTATAACCTACCATTTTCATACATTACTACCGAGTTAGACTAACATTTATATATGTAATGATTAGGTTTATATTAAAATCAGATGGCATTTTTTGAGGAATAATTGTTTATTTAACTTTGAATAATATATGTTCATATCCTTCTAATAATTAGGATTAAAACAGAGTTAGGAAATGATTGAACAAGACTAAATATAGTAATTTATGAATGTTTTGGATTGATCTTTCTATATTAATTTTTAAATTTGCGGATTAATATATGAAGGTAAATTCATATTGGGAATTGTATTATAATGTGCTAATGTGTAACATCCCAGTTCAAGGTTCCGCCCAAAGGTAACCCATACCTGGTTGGTCAAATGGACCCAAACACATTTCCCCAATCTCCAAAGGCTTCTGACTAGCAGCGTGGGCCTTGGGCATGATAGTGGGGCAAATATGCCCTCATTGGCAGAGAAATGCAGCAGAAAGTAATAGATAACAATAGCGAAAGTAGTAATAACATGCAATAGGTAAACGGGGGAATAATGAAAGTAATAAACACTGAGATACCAAATATATTTGAAGCATGACACATATATCTACTAAAATATACAAACAAGTGTCAATTTGGGGATATAGTACTAAAAAAAGTGTAATGAAAAAAAATATTGCAGCATCACAAGCCTCATATTGGACCTATGTTCTCCAGCTCCATAGTAGTGAACTACCTAGCGTAGAAGGGAACATTCCCTTATCTATACATGTAGCATTACAATCTCTTTGGGCTTAAATGAATGACCCAAATAGGGTGTGAGATAAATCCTATTAGGAATCCACCCAAATATCTATGCCTAATAGTCAGAATATATATATAACAGACAAGAAGAAAAATGAAGAAGTAAATAAGGAAGTAGTCAAAAGTAAACAACCCAACAATATCAATTGCATCATTTTCATATATCATGTAAGAATAAAACAAAATACAACTAACCCTATGGGAAGTACATTCAACCTAACCCCTCTTGTTTAACAAAACACACACAAGCAACCCTCTGGTAAGTACACACTGTCTAACCCCTATGGGTTAGCTTTAGAAAAACAATCTCTGAGGAAGAAATCACTATCAACACCCCCTATAATCTTTTATCAGTTAAATACAAAAACATTGAGGAAAAAATCAACACCAAATTCCTCATCTAGTCTCGCATCACATATCTACAGTAACTCTGATGGAGCACTCACATCTAACCCCCAATGGTCACAAAACATGAATAGTAAACATATTCTCTCGGAAATCCCTCAGTGTCAATTTTCCCTATGGTCTAATACACTAGGTTCCCATATCCCTATGTTCTTCATTAATGAACAATGATGTTAAATAGAAAATTTAAACATTATGAACTACTTGGATAACATGTACAAGAATATAACATATTCAGATAAAATCACACGATTATAACAACGCTAGGCATTAAAAAACAAGCAGCAAAACATGAAAAAGTACACCCAACGACCAATATTAGTTAATATATGGTCAAAGACATCCATAGTAAGGTAAATAAATATATTCACAATCAATCAACATCTACGCAGGAACACAAGGCCTAATAGGTAAAAATATGGTGAAAATACATAAACCGGCAATACCCCATTCTAAGGTATTTGGAATTTTTTACCTAATATTCAATGACAAACTATGGAAAGCAACAAATTCCCTAACACAAAATTGTAATATTGATATTGTTCGGAATTGGCCCTTCAATTGGCCTGGAATGAAATAGATCTACAAAAGCACCTAAAATTTTCAACAAATGATGTCTCATAAAAGGAAAAAAAAGAGATGAAGATCTATAAGAAGGAATAACTAACCATGGTAATTCCAATGCAATCAAACGAGGATGGTTCAAATAATGAACATTGCATTGGGGGATTAGAGAAGAATCATCAGCTTTAATCTCTCCTGGACAAAACATACCATTAAGAATGGGTTTTTGTGCACATGACATGACCTAAGTCCATTATAACAATTAAAATTAAAAGTACATGGCATGTAATTTAAAATTAAATGATGTGTTTATTCCTTTTTTAGGACCCAAATTAGGTGGTCTCTAGGTCACCCCACATGGCCATGTACTCAGTCAATACACGGCCAGTACACAATCACCCATGGCAACCCATCGAGTGTAATCAAAATTACAAGCCGTGTACTCCATAAATCTCTATATTCAACTCTTTTTCTCAAAAACACTATAAATGAAAACGCATACATGAAAAGAAGGTTTGGGTTATTAAACCCCCCCCCCCCCCCCCCCCGTAAAGAAATTCTTCCCAGAATTTCCATAGCAAGGCGGTGTAGAAGAACAATCCAAGAATATCTATGACCACTGTAATCGTACATTGACCTTCCTCTCCCATGTATCATCTTGTACACAATCGTGCTACCATAACACTAATAATAGAGGAATAGACTGGCCATGTAGGACCCTTTCACTATGATCAAAAATCTGGATAGGATGCTCCTCAGACAATGCACCCACCTCCAACTCAACCTCCTCAAGATGAAAAAATTGGACAGGTCTAAGAAGTGATGTTCTATCTGAGAAACGTGGAAGAAGACATGCATAGAACTGATACCATTGAGGTAACTAAAGTTGATACGAAACAAGATAGAATCTCTACAAAACCTCAAATGGTCCAACATATCTCAACGAAATCTGCCTCTTTCTTCCAATCCTTTTGGTTCTCAACTTCATTGTGACATGTAGAAAAACCTAATATCTGACCTTGAACTCCGTAGGTCGTATTCATAGATCAACATTATAGTTTTGTCTGAACTATGTAGTAGACATCCTCTTCCAAATAAAATATATATACTTTTGGGTCTCCTGAACAAGATGAGGTCCCAACATAGTTGCCTATCCTAACTCTAGACAACTTAAGGGTCATCGGTATGGCCTACCATATAAAGCCTCATATGGTGCCATCATAATAGTTTCTGGAAAACTATTATTGTAGGAAAAACTCCACAAGAGGTTTGTTCTTCTCCCAAGAAGCTCAAAAATATTGGATTCAAGCTCATAGCATGTCCTCTAGCACTTGAATCGTATGCTGGGACTGACTAGTTGTCTTTGGAAGGTAATTTATAAATAGAAGAACCTTTGTATCCAATTACCTATATAATCCCTACCAGACATGAGAAGTAAAACATGCATCCATTTCTGAAACAATGGAGCACATAACTCCATGTAAAGGTTCAATCTATCTGATTCACATCCTTCCCATCTCATCAACACTAAAGGTCTCCTTGATTAGAAAAGAGTAAGAAAACATCATGAGTCAGTCAATGACAACAAAAACTATATGATTCCTTCAAGGAGTCCTCTTTAAGACTGTCACAAAGTCCATCACAACCTCATTTCCCATCCACTAAGGAATGGGTAACAACTGAAAAAGACCTAATGGTCACTGATGCTCCACCTTCACTTGCTGATAGGTGGAACACCTCATGAAAAACCGAAAAACATCCCTCTTTATACTTGTACACAAATTTTGATGGTGTAGATCTCGATAAATCTTTGTGAAATCGGTATGAACTACCCATATTTTAGAAATGAACTTCCCTTTAGTGATTTGAAACTCAATCTATGGTGATAACAGTCAGCAATAGCTTGGAATCGAACCGACCAGTCCATTCCAAGAATGAAATCATAGACTTTCATCTCTAATACATAGTGGTCACATTAGAAGTGACATATACATACCTTAAGATGGAACCCCTTACACTATCGTACACTAGCTGTTGTATCCCCCAAATAAGTGTCCAGCATAAAGAAATCTGAAAAATAAAGATGCAGAGACCAATGCTTTCTACAACATAAACATATACGAAACAATGGTAATCCCTTCTATCGGATAGTGTATAAGGTAAAACTGAGGCAACTAGAATGGTACGTAGAACTGTAGAGGGTCTGAGGTACTTCTCCAACTGGGTCTGCTCCACTACAAAAGTCCTGCATATACAGTGGCCCTATAACCCTGCCTGACCACCTTGAGTGGATCCACCCTTTTGTCTCTGAAGTCATGGTGATTGACTACCATGGCTACGACCTCCACCTCATCCCGAGTGGCCTAAAAAACACTAGTTCCCAGATAGGTGAAAAATAAAGGTGATGCATGTAAATGAGGAGTCATAGAATAACGTTTTTCACCAACTTTTAGGGACAAAAACTGACAAAAACGCCGAATATGGCACATATTTCCACAAGATCGACACTCGACTGGGTCTCTCAGGCATTATATCTTCGTATTCCCACTCATCACGAACTATTAAGACACCACCTGGCCACTAGAGGATATATTCCCCCTTCCTAGATCTCCACATGTATACTCCCTGTGGCGCTTCCTACTATCAGTCGGAGGGGTAATAACACTGGATGTTGATCCTCTATAGTCCACAACTCCAGTATCCCTCAGATTGCGCTCTATGATCATCTCATAGTTGACTATATAGGTGATGAAATTCAACCTAATGATGTTCACTTGAGATCATATGTCATTCCTGAGACCATCCCCCAACATCCTCACCAGAAATAATTCATCACCACCTTGGTGGGCATGAAGAGCTACACCTCTGTGAATTATAAAATAATACTCCATAACTGAAAGTGTACCCTACTCCAAAATCATTAACTCTCCGGCTCGATCGACCCTAAAGCTTTCTAGGTATAAATACTCATAGAAGGTATGTTGTTACTTGTCCCACACCATAACATACTGGTGTCCCTCCTATGAGATCACATCCCACCTTCTCTTCGTGTAATCTTGAAGCATATAAGTAGAGAGCTTCACCCTCCTCCCTAGAGTCATATCTAGATTCTTGAAGATCGATAACATGGATTATAACCATGACTCTGCCTCCTGAGGTCCTACTTCCCCTGAGATAGTGGGAGTATGCTCCTCCTGAAAGACCCACATCAACTCTTCCATAGACGTGGTAGGAGGTGGTACTCCTCAGAAGATCTGAATGAACCTCATAAAGTTCTCTTGAAACTGTGCATCCGCACCTGTATCCAGGATAGTGGATGGTGCCCAGACATGCATGATTGGAGGGCCTGCTAGTAGTCCCTGATCAACCATATCCAGTTCCTGGTCTCTTCCTTGTATCTCGAGTACAACCAAAGAAAGTCTTGGTGACATGAGTCTGCAAGGTCAAACACCCTTCATAGATAATGATTATCTAGGATTTAAACATAGATGTTCAAGAAAGGAATAAGAGAAGGAAAGCAACCATTTTTTTCAAAATAGGGGTACACGGCGTGTTCCTTTAAACATTCACAAGGGCATGTACTCATACCACCCCTGGTCATGTAACAACCCATACACAAAACATGTTCTCCTAACCCATGGAGGGTACTAGAATTACTTTTCCTTCCATATTTCTTCTACACAATTAACCAACATGCTTCTCATATAGCAAGACTACACGGTGTGTTTATATCAGACACATCGTGTACTAGAAATAACATCACCGACCCATGTTTTTAGTTACATTGATGATTACATAGCTGACTCTACTTGATGTGTTTTTGAAAGGCACGACGTGTAATAACTACCCATAATCCTCTCGTTTTATTGGCCACATGGCTGAACATGTGGTCTTAACACATGGAATGTATGTTGAGTAAACGACATGTTCCAACAAGGATTTCCCATCCCTGTTTTTCTGCCCACACAACCATTGAAATGGTTATATATTACACATTCTGTACATATATTACATGAAATGTATGTAATAAAAACATTTCCTTCCCAAGAAGAAGGATACATGGCATGTATTCACCAATACACACTATGAATTATTGGTTTCTCTGAATAGTAAAACATAGAAACTACTCGAGAACCCAAAAAAACACTAAAAAACATTAAGGTTACAGATTCTAATATGCAAGGGCCCATACTCCCAATGAATCAATGTTTCTAATCTTATACATGTCATATACAAGGAATAAAAAAACAATAATCCACCAAATTCGGATCCTTAAGGGCCCATAAAACCTCAAGAACCTATGTTTAGAATTACGTCAAATGAAACCTTACAGAATCTAATAGTATATCAAATAGAAGGTATTCAATCATAGAATCTATCCCAAAAACATTCATATCTAGCACCACATCTATCACAAAAACATGAAATCAGTAATCCACCCATAATGGCATGGCAAGAATGCAAGACATGTGATATCTAAAAAGTTTCTATATGATACATGAGATTTCATACCATCATCTCATTTGATTTCAGCAAAAATAGAATGCCAATAATATCAACAATAATATCCCAAATATGTGAATAACCCAATGGTGAAATCAAATCAATTTTATTAATTGCAAAGCCCGAAAAATTACAATATATCCAGTAAATTGGATTATCACTGTATATGGGTTATCAACTCATGGGAACATCTTATTACCGAGTAAATATTCCTTATTATCTCTATTTATGGCTCCAAAACATATGTCAAGAAGAAAAGAACCCCTATGATACCACTTTGTAGTGTCCCAGTTTCGGGTACCTCCCAGAGGTTCCTAGTACCCAGTTGGTCACTTGGCCTCAAGCGAATTTCCTCAAACTATAGAGGATGTCGACTAACAGTGAGGGCCTTTGTGTGATAGTGGGGAAACTATGCGTCCAATGGAAGAGTAACATAGTGGGAAGAAATAGATAACAATAGCGAAATAAGTAATAACATACAATTGGTAAACAACAGAAGACTAAGAGTAATAAACAACCAGAGTACATATATAAATGATGCATGATACAAATGACATAAAAAAGCCAAAAAAGACACATTACTGGTATATAGTACTAATCAATATTTAAATGAAAACAAATGAACTCTAGTAGCATCGCAAGTCTCATCTTGGTCCATTGCTATCCTAATCTACAGTTGTCAAGTACCCGAAGTAAAAGGGTGGTTGCCCTTATCTATACCTATTGTAATATAATATGTTTGGGCAAAAAATGATGACCTAAGCAGGGTGTGAGATGAATCCCAATAACAAACAACATAAATATCTATGAATAACCATCAGTGAATATATATTGAAGGAAATAAGATAAATTATGTAGTAAACAAGGAATTACTAAAAATTAAACAAACATACTATTTCAATTGCATTCAATTTCATATATCAAGTAACCACCGAATCAAAAACTAGAAACCCTCTGGTACTTACACATATTCTAACCCATCTAGTTCCACCAAACACACAAAATTATCCCTCTAGGAAGTACTCATAATATATCCCCTCTATTTTAGCTTTATCAAAGACTCTTTGAGGAAGAACTCACTATCAATCCCCCCTGTGGTCTTTTATCGGTAAACTATAGTTACTCTCAGGATGCAATCAATGTACAATTCCCCCTATGATCTCACAATGTGGATCTAAATAAAATCCGAGGGAGCACTCACGTCCACCCCCACTATGGTCTCACATTGTGAAATGTAAACAGACACTATGGGGAATACATTAGTGTCCTTTCCCCTTATGGTATACTACACTAGGTTTCCATTACCTTGGGTTATTCATTCATGCACAATGATGTCCAACATTAAAATTATTCCTAAAAAACTAAAATTCTAATTTCTACAATCATATAAAAACTTTAAATACTATCACATAATTATAACAACACTAGGAATAGAAAATAAACCCCCTAACATGAAAATCTACTCCCAACGACCAATAGTGATTCAAATAGGGGAAAAGAAATCTATAAAAAGGTAAATAAACCTATTCAAAATCAATAAACATATTCATAGGCACACAATTAATAGTTAGAAATAACATGGAAAAATCCCTAAACATGAAATACCTCATTCTAGGGTATTTGGAACTATTGCACATAATATTCATAGAGTAATTACAGAAAGGCACAAAGTACCTACCTCAACATTTTATGATTGATATTTTCTAGCATTGAACCTTGAATCCACCTAGAATGATTTAGATATACAAAAATGTATAAAAATTTCAATGATGGAAATCTCAAGATATGAGTGAAATTAATAGATGATGATCTAGAAGAAGGAAGAACTCACTATGGAAATTCCAATGTAATCAATGGTGGTTGTTTCTAAGAATAGATGCTGGGTTGAGGGATCAGAGAAGAATATTTGGCTTTAGTATTTCATGGATGAGACAAGTCAAGAAGAAGGGTTTTTGGTGAATGAGACGTGACCCTGGTCTGATATAATATTTAAAAAAAGTACACAGCATTTATTTTAAAAGTACACGAAAAGTGTATGAATTTTCTAGGCCTTGCATTTAGTGCTCTTGAGGTCACCCCACACAGCCATGTACTCATCCATTACGCGACAATTACATGGTCACCAACAACAACTGGGTGCATGGAATGTACTACAAAGTATAGTGCATGTAATCCTTAAATTTCCATATTATCTTATTGTTCTAAAAAAAACACTACAAAAGAAAAGTCATACCATAAAATAAGGTCTAGGATCATACATAATGATTTTGTTTTTAGTTTTTGTTTAATATTAAAATGAAAAAATTGTTATCCCTTTTATAGTTATGTTGTCATTTAAACTTTTATGATTGTGCTTTAGGAAATAAAAAATTCTGGTTGAATACAAATAATTGTGGAATAAGATGATATTGTAGTTTAAATTGATTAAAGAATAAAATTTTACTCATCATGTTAGTATATTTACATATTCTCTTAGTTCAGATGTTATAATAATTTCTCGATAATTGAAATACATTATTGAATAAAAACAATAATCCTAGTACCATAAATTTTAATGAAATAATAGTCCTTTCGATCCTTAAATATTTATAGTTATGAGGCCCTTAACATTCCATTGATCATTTACTTTCTTATCATAAATTTACACTATCACACTCGAAAATTATTTATTGTTTTATTATATTCCCACCTATTTTCTATTTTTTAAAAAAATGATAGATTTTATTCTATAAATCCTTGGTAATTTATTTTATTTCATTTTAAATGGATGTTTTATTATCCAATGTTATGATGTGAGTATAGAAAAAATTATTTTAAAATTCCCATCCCTTGATCACTGTGATAATGTTCAATTTGTGAGGTCACAATTTATTAAATGGGGTGCATATAACACTCCAATATTTTGAAAGAAGTAGATTATATTTTCATAGTAAAACTAAAATTGAAACAATTTTTTTATCTTTTGTTTTAGGAAAAACTATGGTAATCTTGTTTTTATATGAAACACCATGTTTAAGATGTGTTATAAGAAACAACTAGATTTTTTATTCGATAGTGTACTCAACAAGCAACACTGAACATATACATTCCATTATATATATTACCATTATAACCTATCAATTTTAATGGTTGGTATGAAGATGACTAACTGAATTATGAAACTATGTTTTACATAAATTCTTTTGTTACCAATGAATTATAAATGAATATTAAATCCTTTTGAAATTAAAATGAAATGTCCTTCTGAAATGTTATTTGATGATCACAACATGTCTCTATTAAAATTTAATTAAAGAAATAAATCTTGTTGGATTAAATTAATTAAAATTAAATATTATAAATTTAATCATATATTTAACATTAATCCTATTTGTTTTTTATACATGAAATAAAAATAAATCCAATTTTACTCTAAAAATTGTATATTTTTCAAAAAATGCCACATTTTAATTGTGAAAATATGTTAAAACTAATTCTTATCACTTTATTAAAAAAAATAAAAAATAAGAATATATTTTTAAATAAAATTATAAACATTTACCTTGGTTAAATTATTGGGCATTTTTTGAAAATATGGATTTTTTGGTGAATAGTGAAAATACATTTTTTTCAAGTCAAGTGGTTTACATTCAATAATTTATTTAATTTAAAAGTCCCAATATATTGGGAATATATTTTAATGTTACTGATTTTCTTTTTAATATATTTAATTTATATTAATTAACATTTTATTGGATTTTAGTAAAAAAGAATTCATTTAAAAAATAGTTTTTCTAAAAACTGTTTTCAATGAATAATGTTTCAACATTTTATTTAAATCAAATAATATGTAATGAGGATTTATTTTTTAAAAAATAAATATTATAAATAATTAAATTAAAAATCATACAATTATTATTCTTTTTCTTGGAGTGAATATAGATTTATCTTTTTTTATATAAAATCCCTCTTCTTAAACACATTTATCTTCGCCGCATATTTTAGATAAATATTAAATTAAAATTTTCTGAATATATAAATTGAATTTTTAAAAATGGTTTATATATTATAAATCATAAAAATTTAAAATCAATAGTAATGTAAACTTTTTTTTGACAAAAAATATTAGTAAAATCAAATAATATTATTTAAAATGATGATGGTAAAAATGAGTTAAAATAGTGGCTAAACATTAAACTTAAGGAAAACGACCTATAAACAGTTCCAACATGAATTTTTGGGACATATTTAGAGAATTTATAATATAGTATGAATTTTTTGAATTATTAGAACCATTTATAGAAAAAAAATCAGTGTAATTCACTCTTTTAAAAAAATATAGGCTTTCCGCTAACCTCACTTATAAAATGCCATCATCTCTCATATCTTCAAAACTATCAAGAAATTTTTCATTGTAATTTTCATGAAAATAAATTATAAAATCCCCCTAAATAATCTTAGAATCATTAATTTTTGTATAAATAAAATCGAGGAATGTATTTTTTGAAAACCAAAAGGTGATACCCCAAGAAGAGGTAAAAATAATCAACATGCAATTTTGTATTATATCTCTATCCACCGCCTTTAATTATTATTATACCGTTATTATATAATCAAATTAGAATACATAATATAGATATATTTTTATGTTAATTATCTGTCCTAAAACAACAAAAATTCCATCATATGGTTTATGAAATCATCATTCGTGAATATAACGTACTACCGCCTCGTGAGCCGATGTCGTATGTTTT
Source organism: Viscum album (assembly GCA_963277665.1). Lineage (NCBI taxonomy): Eukaryota > Viridiplantae > Streptophyta > Magnoliopsida > Santalales > Viscaceae > Viscum > Viscum album. The sequence continues at coordinate 1,487,671,978 of OY728128.1, forward strand.
CTCATCACAACCACTCATGGTTTGGAATACTTAATAATATAGTATTTATATATTATATTTTTATATTTATTATATCTTTATATTAATTTTACCACATAAACCTATATTCAATTCTGTAATTGATAAGATAACTTTACCTGTTTGTAGGGAGGACTACCACCTCACGAAGCGACGTGATTCGTTTTTAAGTAACATGTTACAATGAAGAAAACAAGTGAAATACTAATAAATATATTTGATATAAGTGACTTATTTTTAACATTTTTGAAATATTTTTTATTCTATAAACATAATATATCATTTTCTTATTACCTTTTACCTCACTGAGAAAAATGATTACATTAGTCATGGACATGTGGATTATCACCTCCTCAAAGAAATGTAATTCTTATTTTCACCACCCCATAAAATAATGACATATATTGGTATATATTAATAAATAATATGGGTTTTAAAATATTATATTAATTATATAATGATAAAATATCATTTAAATTTTTCCCAAAGATCATTGATAAAAAATAGAAACATTAATCATGCGTAGGTACAACAAACCATCTAATTGATCGTAACATTAGATCATTTTTCTTAAATATAATTCATAAAGGGGTTAAAATATACAATTGATATATGAATATAATAATTATCTCAGGAATATTATTATGTATATGATAAATAATAAATTTTGACCATAGTTGACCTACCAATGTAATTTTTGACAGATAACCTGAATATAGTAATAACATACGACATCAACCTAATAGATTAAATAATTTTATATACGATGATAATAAGTTAGATAATAAAAATAATAAACCTCTATAATTTTATAATGTGCTTAAATAATTAAAAGATGTTTATTATTTAGAATGATAATTAAAAAGTTTGATGAATCAGACTCAAGCTAATGGTTTTTCTCGTGTCAATTTTACTTATTTGAGAAACATATCATATTCAGTACTTCATTTTGTTGTGTGGCATATATAATTACCATTATTGTATTTTATGAATATTATATCTAAATTTATTTTTATTTACATTCTCATATTAGTAAATCTATTTCATGGGGTTTATAGTTTCAGAATTACCATAATAGTAATGTTTTTTATCTCTGTTTCCCTTATTTGAGATATTTGTTATAATATACATATATTATTTTATGAGGCATAAATATATTCACTATTACAATTTAATTCATTAATATACTTATTTTTGTGATATTATATGATTAATTAAATTTTATTCTTTCATTAATCTTATTATTCAGTGATGCCAAATTGGTAAAAGTTTCATGTTACAATGTTATCATTTATCGGGATTATTTATGATTATGTATGTAATGCTAATATAATTATAAATACAACTAAATAATTCAAAAATATTTCATTATCCTTTATTTATGTCAGGAGAATATATTTTTCCCCTTCATTTTCATCTCGTTTTTTAATAAATTGTTCAAAATAATGTCTTTTTGAAAAATCAACTTTTTGATTGAAAAATATTTTTCTTCTCGAACCATGTTTACAAGAAAATATTATCCTACTTATATTATTTTAAAGACAAATTTTTATATTACTATAGAATATTTGTAATTGATCTTTAAAATATTCCATTAAAATATTTCAATGTTATTTTCAAATAAATAGAATTCCAAAAATGTTTTTTGTTTCTAAAAGTGATATTCAAAATTGAAAAGTTTATTTTATTCAAAATATATTTCATGTTATTTTAATGATATTTCCATTAATTAAAATCATCACCCAGTTTTTTATCTATATTTAAATGTGGAAATTTTTTATTTATGCCATCCCCATTCATTCTCTACATGGATTATTATTGTTTCCCAGATAAGGTTATGAAACCCATTTCTTTTCCACAAGTTATTCATGTTATTACGTATTTTGGGATGAAAAATATTTTTAAATTATTATTATTTTGGTTCTTGGACATTACTTATATTATAGGGTGCTCTTGATAGCACTTTGTGTTCCTATTATAGCTTATATGATGAGCTGGCCGAAATAGCACTAGCTGATCCTGTTATAGCTTAGATGATGGGGGGAACTATATAATTATGAGTGAGCCCATTATAGCTTCTATTATGAGGTGGTCCAAAAAGTGTTGAGTGATCCTATTACATCTCATATGATGGAGAGACCTCTATATCATCAGGTGATCCCATTATAGTTTATATGATGGGTGCACCTAGATAGACGTCTTATTTATTGGGTAATTATTATATTTGTATTTGACCAAATTTTTATTCCAATTAAAAGGGGTTTTAAATGGTTTTATGTTTATGAATATACATGTTAACCAAAATGATTTTAATTTATTTATATGGTTTTATAATTGTTATTGAGATATTTATTGATATCATATGGTCATTATTATTGATTTTTATAACTCTTTATTATGACATGCATTAAAATTTTATAAACCATGTATTTATGTGTATGAGTTTATTTATATTTCTCTAATGAACTATGTTTTTTTCATCATAACCTTATAGACTTATTATGCTTATATATGATATTCAATTTAATTCTTATGTTTAAACTAACTAAACATTTAAGCTCACCCTTATTACATTTTCCACTTCCCATGTGATAAAGAATGAAGTTGGATGAATGATTCAAGCAGGGATTTCATATGGATGATGTCAATTCCATAAATTGAAATAATATAAGATGTATATATCAAGAGATAATGTTCATATTTATGTACCATATTTTTATAAATACAGTGTTATATGATTTTTTCCTAACGATATATTACTATAATCCTATAAGATCTATGGGTATGTAAGTGAACCAATACTTTTTTTAATTTCATATTTTTTTAAAATAGTTTCACAATTTTCAGTATCATTGATGAAAATGTAATGTTTGAAAATTCACCACTGCATCTGGGAGTGTGGGTTCTGGGATTTAAAATAAGATGTATTTGATCTATTTAAAGGAAATAACATTGTGTATTAAAAACATTTTTGTGGTGAGGTGATAATACAGAAAAAAATCTAACACTGTCATCAGGGGTATTCTATTTGTCATGAAAACCACAATTCATGTAGTTTAATGTTTTATGGAAAGGTTTTTTGACACAATTTAATGTGAGGTTACTAGGACATTGGTATTTTTTTCAATGTATTATGACATGGAAATAATTCCTTGATGAATAGGTGTCCTAGTCCCACTCTCCAGAGTAGCATTCCAAGTTCCCAAAGCTCAGATGTTCCATGCTTAGAGTTAGAATATTGGGATAATTGGGAAGTCGATTAATCCAAACATGAGTTCATGATGGGAAATATGTGTGTTGAATTCATAAATTATTGTGGACTATGACCTCTACACATATCATAATGTTAGAAAAATACATTATTGTGAGTGATAATAACTCATGGATTCGTTAATAATGGATGATTCATGAATAACTATGTGTCCTATGATGGTTGGAATCAATCCATGCATAGTAGTGATAGTAGAAAATCTATCAAGTTGGTTCGAATCTTAAAAAATGATGCAGAATTATTTTCCATTTTATCATGGAATGAAATATTATTTGAGGTATTGGTATCACAATATATTCAATTCTTAAATGAATCAATACAGATACAGTTATTAAAATTATCCTTTCACTAGTTTGTCCTATATGTTGGGAGGTGTACATTTTTTTGTCTATATGTTTTATATGGACCATAGGATTAGTGATCTGGGTATCACTACATATCTTATAGTAATATTAATGTATCCAAATGTTGTCATGGGAAATGAACATTATCTTTTCAAGCCAGACTGATATATAGAGAGGGGTGATGTTTTATGTTCATTTTGTAGCTGGACATATGATTTTAGATTTGTGTGTCACTATGTGTCACGTGATGAAAGATTCATTATAGAGACACAAGCTTGACGTACATGGAAATTACATTACTTGTGAAGAATACTTAATGCATAATAAAAAAAACACCCAAGGACCATAATAGTTTAGTGTCTTTGTAAAAATGGAACACAATCTGCTAATCATGGTGAAATATATTCAACATCTTCGATAAAGATATTTCCCTTTTGTTTTCTTACCTAAAAACTTTCATTATATCCTGGGGAAAAGAAAATAAAAAAATGGTGATCTCAAATGCTCAGTAATGGTAATCATGGAGAAAATAAAACAAACCATATAAATTTGAACATAAAAACATTAACATAATGATTATACCCCAAAAATTTGAGTTGTGAAATAAATCATGGCAGTAAGTCAGGCATAGATCATAAAACACCTTAATAATGATAAAATGGTAACGGAATAAAACATATAATTTTGGAAAACCATTAAGTACATTTTATTATTTCCATAGTAGCCAAGGTATTTTTCTTCCAACACCATCATAGTGGACAATGTCCATTACAAAATCTGGTTTACTTGTCGATCCATCCATGTATTACTAAACCGGATTCACTTGTCATTCTTTCTATGTCATTCTATTGAGATATAAATCATTACCCAATTCATTTTTGGGAGATATAGGTCCCACCAATCTCATAATGAAATCATTCATACTTGTTCAAAAAAATAAACATAAATCATTCATCATAACCCAAATAATAAAATGGGTTTCATAAACATCATCCCATCATAACGTAATCCATATAAAACAAATTGATATTATTTAATCATAAGAAGAATAAAAACATTTAATTAATAGAGACAATATAATTGAATCATAATCATACTAAATAATTTCATCTTATTTGGAAAATAGTTTTGACAAACCAGTTGAAATTAATTCTTGAGGAAAATTTCCTTTCTTTTTCAAAATCATTTTCTTTTCACAAAATTTCATTCAATTATAAAAGAAAAAAATATTGTTGAAATTAATAATGAAATATTATATAATAATATTCATGAAAATTAGGCGTTATAAAACTGTAGAAATTCATTCATGCCGTATAAGTTAAAAAAACATTATCCTCATACATTTGATGGAAAAGTCAAAAATGTTCCTTGTATGCTAAACAACAGAAAGATTCCTTCCATAACACAATTTAAAAGTCAAATAGGGGTAAATATGACAATAAAAATAAAAGGAATAAAATTAAACACATTATGAAAATCATTTTTATGGACATTTATGAAAAATATAACCCTAGTAAATACTTACATATAAGCAATCTCAGATAAAAATGAGATTTGCAAAATTATCCCTTAACTTTCGTCCAATTTCTTCTATATGTTTCTAAGACTCTCGTATAGTGGGTTTAAACATATTAATAATTTTTAACAAAACTATTATAATATTTATGATATCATATATGATTCACTTACGACTTTATATTACCCGTGCATTTGAAAATTCCACGTTAAAGCACTGGTTTGGGAAAAATCGTATCATTTATCGTATGTGTTTGGACTTGTTATTCATGATTTTATTATTAATTATATCATGATATACATACTCCTATAATGTAAAAAATTATTTATATATCATATTTATTCAGGATATATATGTATGTAATAGATAGATAAATGAAATGAAACACACTGTTCATGGAGACGGTAGACCGTACGTACGCATGAACACTATTTTCATTTCCTTATTGAATTGAATGGAAGTAAGTGTATGAAATATATATATATAAATAAATAAATACATAAGAATTATTATGTCATAAATTTCATCATTATTTATTATATATACTTTATAATCATTCTGTAATGGTTAACATTGAGAATGAATCTCATTGCGTCGAGGAGACGGTAATCTGTACGTTTGCACGAGCGATGATATCGTTCCCATAATTGTTGAATGGTATTATAGTGGATGATGTAATATCTCAAAATAAATATGATGTTATAAAAACCATATATATTAATTATTTACACCATTATACCCATCCACGTGAGGTGGTGGTAGAATAATATATTACACCACGGCGTGGAGACGATATTCCGTACGTACGCATGCGTGGAGATTTTTTTTCGTAGGATGGATAGAAGATGAAATGGGGTTGTTTAATATCTATAATAACATATAATTATGATATTTATAATTATTTTATTACTTTATAATGAAAAAACTAAAGAAGATAAATTATAAGAATAATGAAACTTGAAAGAATCGGTAAAGAGATTACCTCTTCTTCGACGCGCCTCTTCTAAACCACCACTTAAGGAACTAAAGGTAGTCTTTAGAGAAGACCCGGACCTCTAGTATGTTTCTAGGGAAGTGGATAAGAGACATTATCAAGTTTTGGACGATCATGAAGGCTCTAAGTGGTGTGAGGATGAGAGGGAGGAGGTGCCCTTTTATAAGAGAAGAGAGGGGCACTTTTGGAAACCTCTAAAATATTAATTTATAATAAACTCAAACCCCACTTAAAAACCTCCAAAAATTAGTAAAATCCAAAAAGTAGAAGATACAGAGTAGTAATATAATAAGAAAAATTAGATTTAGACATTTTGGTAATTTATTTTAAACCTTATCAACTTGATTTATCCTTATTTAATTTATTTAATTTTTTATGGGGTAATAATATTCTAAATTTTAACTTGATATAAATAATTACTTATGTGTTGTGAATTGTCCATAATTGGATACTTTATGACATTTTAGACTATATAAATTATAATTTATAGTTTTTAAATTTTTCTGTGATTTTTAAACAATTTATTAATATGTTATTTTTAGAAAATAATAATAGTGTTAATTTTGATATTTAAATTTATTTAAATTTAAATAAAATCCACACAAAGGATATATTAGAACCAAAATGTTTAATAGATTCATAAAATGTCATATTCATATAGAAAATTTGTGGAGATCATTAATTAGATCATATAATATTTATTTTAATATTTATAATACTATTTATTTGGTATTTCTATTAATAAAACAATTACTACATCATTTTTCTATAATAATTTAATATAATTATTATTTGAATAATTATTAAAAATAAAATCCCATGATGAATATATGTATTATAATATTCATAATAATATTTTTACTCGATTTTATAATCATAAAATAACAACATTTAAATTGTTATATTTATTAAATTATGAAGGTGGCATCTTTGATATCATTTAAAATAAAATAATATAAATGTTTTAATTTGTTTTTATGGCTCCAAATGGTCCAAATATAGTTCCTTGTATGCTTAGGGTATAGATATACCCAACCAATAATGATTGGTCAAGTTTCTGGTCAATTTGATAGGTATTATTAATTTAATAAAAACTATATTATTGATTTTTTACTAAATAAATAATTTCTACATCATTATTGTATAAGCTATTATTGTAATTATATTTTTCATAAAAATTGAAAATAAATTACCATGACAAAGAAAAACATTTTATCATTAAAATGATTATTTATAATCTAATTTAAATTCTATATATCCTTATATAAAAAATATTATAATTATTAAAGTTTGAGTGAGACATATTTCACTTTCCTTAAAATAAAATAAATAAATGGTATAAATAAAATACAAATGAGTTCCATTAGATTCCATTTAGACTAAATTATAATATAGGGAGAAATATAATCATCCAATTATATTAATACAAGTGTTAGGGTAATTTTATAATATCATATTTACCCTAAATTACCTGATTTACCTTCAACTATGGTAAATTAAATTTACCTTAGTTACTATTAATAATTCCTAAAAATAAAAAGTATCTTATTAACATAATTTGGACATAATGATTCCAATTATGGAATCCATTGTTTAAAATTAAAAACTCATAAGTTTCATAAATTTATTTAAAATTTATCCTGTTGTTAAGAAAATGGGTTTTAAAAAGTTAAAACAATGCAAAAGATTGAGATGATTTTGCCTATGAATTAAATGTAAAATAAATGATAATTACATAAATTATATTAAATGTTAAAACATTATTCTAGTTATACATTAAAACCATTCAATATTATAATTTCATCATAGAAATTATTACGATGAAGAAAGTTGTTTTTAATAAAAATATAACATATTTTTACTATTCATCACAATAAGAAACTTATCAGAAAAATATCACAAATTTATCCAAAGTAAATTTTTCTATCATTATTAAAAATAAGAATTTAATTTTGTCAAATTGAACATATAAACATGTCAAAAATTATATTTAAAGTGGGTGTTCCCTCAAAAGGTGGCAAAACAACATTTTTTGAAAAATATTTATTTTACCCGAAAATTTTATTTTGTTCTCATACCATGTTCTATAAAATGTGTAAGATGAATTATAATGTCATAAAATTCAAAATCTAGTTACTAGTATTCATAAAAGCTAAATAATAGTAATATTATAACAATATATCATTGTTTTGGGAATCTCAGTATTGCGTACAACACATGCTATTGAGGAAGATTGATCTTGGATTCAACACAAGCCAATAATAGTGTTTGTGTATAATACAAGATAATATGGTGTTGTGTATAGTATAAGATAATTTTGGTTTGGCGTAAAACACAAGACATCAATGAAATTAAATTAATATTTTTCATAAAATATCAGGGTGTTACATTCTACCCACCTTAAAATTAATTTAACCCTAGAAATTTGTCGCGGTTATAAATGGTTTACTACATGAAAGTTTCTTTCATAGAAACCCACATTGAAAAAAGGGATAGTAATACTTAATTGTAAAACTAATGTATGAAATTTAACACTTACCCAAATTAACTCATTACTGGGTTTCCACATAGAAGAACATAGGTGAAAATATGGATATGGAAGATAAATCTAACCATCATGTTCTGATGGAGAGTGGTAGGGAACATGGTTATAGAAAATCCAAAAATCCCACAACCAGAAATTTCTGATGATCTAAGGTACCATCTGATTTATCAGATATGAGGGAAAAAAGACAAAATTTTTGGTTTTCAAGATCAATTACCTAATGTTGAGGATTTTTTTAGTTTAATGATATAATTACATGATTTTGGTACAATTTCAATATTATTCGTGCCTTGAAAAATTTACACTTCATCTCTTAAAGAAATGAAGTTGAATTTGTTTTCTGTGAGGTTTTAGGAGATCATGCGATAGAATGATTTGTCATTCCATATGTCTCAAACAGAAGGTTAGCAATAGTTTTATACATATGTCCGTCTATAGTGAGATTAATCGTATATGGTTCCAAAAATGTACTTATACTTCATCTATCATACAACTTAATAATATAAAACTAATTTCTACTAACAAGGGACTTCCTGTAGGCTAGTGGTAGGTGATAAAGGCATGTTGCACATCGGTTGTGGGTTCGATTCCAGCATCCTTGTCTGAGGCAACGGGTTGTCTCCTGTCCTATGCATTGTCTTTTTTCTAAAACTCTACTATTATAACATTCCCGAAATAATATCAAAAATAGGTTCTAGCCTTAATAAATATTATCTTATGTCCAACTTAATCCATTCCAATCATTAGGCTTATCCAAAATACTTCTGTCCAATCTAATATTATAAGGAAAAATATTACCAGAGAGGTCATATAAGCATGTGAATACCATCATTTATCCCCCATATATCATAAGACATATATTGTTGATCACATTAAAAACATGTTAATACCTTAATCATGTATTCTTGAAACATGAATTACTATAAAACCTTAGTGAAAACATGAATGATGTCAAATGTTAACTCTTTCTACATACCAAAATACCAAAATTTTTATATACTCAATACATGATGTCACGTTGTCATTATATCAGTCATGAGATTGTTAATACTATCAATTTCTCCATATCCCTTCATTATGCACATATCATCTTCTTTCCAGAAACATCTAAATAACCATTCATGGTTACTGGTACCATTCAACATATACATTGAAATAATTTAAGAAAAACGATAGTGTAACAATCTTTAGATGTGTATTTATTCCATAGTACCATTACATATACAACATAACTCTTGATAAACAAAAATCATTCAACTACCTTCTTAAACCATTTAATGAGCTTCAACAATTACTTCATCTCACATATCATTTGTAGTCTCTTCGTTATCATCAAAATAAATACAACCCATACGACCATGATGATTCTCTTCATGAGACATTCCCATATGGAATTGGTTTTCATAATTCCCATACATTCAACATTAAAAAAATCTAACCGTTGTTGATTTCTTTTCAAAAAAATTAATCTTTTCTATGTTGTTAACTGTACCTTTTACTTTGCAATTACTGGCTTTGTGTCCCCATTTTCCACACCCAAATAATATTCCAGTTCCTTTGAAATGTTCTCCCAGATGCCTCTTCCCACATGATTTACATGGGGGAAATTGATCTTTCTTTCCTCTATTATCATCATGAAACTCCATATTTCTTTTTAATAGCTGATTCAGGATACTTACCATAGTTGAGATTATTGATCATATTACGATATTTCTAATTTGGTATAATAATTGTGTTTGGACTTCCAAATCCATTTTCTTTGGGTTTCTAATTAATAATAGCATTCCATTGTCCATCATATCCTCCATTTTCGTGAATCTTCTTGTTTCCAGAAGTTTTCTAAAACCCAAAAAGAATAGTGTGAGAGGAAAAATGCATACTAGGAAAAAAAACATAACAAATGGGGAGTACCTTCAATATCTAAAATCTTAGGTTCAATTCTATGATCGTTACCATAATTTTATGACAATAACCTATACTTATACTTATCCTCAGGGACATCCCTATACATACCATAGAAATATATCCAGTGATCTCTCTCTTAAGTTTTCGCATCCGAGTTTCCAAAGGTTAACTATACCTTTCCACTGATACAAACTATAGAGAACCATGCTCGACGTATATCGACATTACATTACTTTTTCAGAATACTTAATACATAATACAAACAGACACCCAAGGACCGTAATAGTTTAGTGTCTTTGGAAACATGGAACACAACCTTCTAATCATGTTGAAAGATCTTCCACATCTCCCATAAAGATCTTTCTCTTTTTTTTCTTACCTAAAACCTTTCGTTATATCCTTTGGAAATGAAAAAATAAAAAGGGTGAGCTAAAATGCTCAGTAAGGGTAAGCATGAAGAAAATAAAACAAACCATATAAATTTGATCTTAATGACACGAACATAATGTTTAGACCTCAATGTTCTGAGTTCTGAAATAAATCTTGGCAGTACGTAAGGCTAAGATCACAAAACACATTAATAATGATAAAATAGTAAGTAATAAAACATGTAATTGTGGAAACCCATTAATCACATGTTATTATTTCCATTTTATCCAAGTCATTTCTGCGAAGACCATCATAGTGGATAATTTCCATTACTAAACCGGGTTTAATTGCAGTTCCAACCCTCTATTACTAAACCAGATTAACTTGTCATTCTAGCCATGTCAATCGCATGACATATAAATCATTACCCAATAAATTGGAGGGAGATATAGGTCCCACCCATATAATAATTAAATCATTCTTACTTGTGCCACAAAATAAAAGTAAATCATTCATCTTAACCAAAATAATAAAATGGGGTTCATAAACATCATCCTATCATAACGGAATCCATATAAAACAAGTGGATATCATTTCATCATAAGAAGAATAAAACCATGTAAATAATTGAGACATTTTAATTGACCCATAATCATACTATGTAATTTCATCTAAATGTAAAATAGTTTTGACAAAACACATGAAATGAATTCTTGAGGAAAATATCCATTCTTTTTCAAAATCATTTTCTATTCACAAACTTCCATTCAATTTTAAAGGAAAAGGATTTTGTTGAAAATAATCATGAAATATTATATTGTATGCTTTGTGAAAATTAGGAATTATGAAACCATAAAAATCAGTTCATGCCATATATGTTATAAAACATTCTCCTCGTACTTTTGCCGAAAAAATAAAAAAGTTCCTTATATGGTAAACAAAAGAAACATTCCTTCCAAAACAAAATGTAAAAGTCAAAGAGGGGTACAAATTACTTTTAAAAACATGGATGAATATTATACACTTTATGAAAATCATTTTTATGGACATGAATTAAAAATATAACCCCATTAAATACTTACGTATAAGCAATCTTGGATAAAAATGAGATTTTCAAAATTATCCCCTACCTTTTGTCCAATTTCATTGGTATGTTCCCGAGACTCTTGTATAGTTGTTTTAAACATATTATTAACTTGTCACATAACCATATTAATATTTATGATATCATATATGATTCACTTACGAAAATATATTACACGTACATTTTACAATTCCACGTTAAAGCAGTGGTTTGGGTAAAATCATATCATTTATCGTATGTGTTTGGTCTTGTTGTTCATGATTTTATTATAAATTATATCATGATATAATTAATTACATAATGCAAAAAATTATTTATATATCATATATATTCAGGATATATATGAATACAATATATATATAAATGAAATGAAATACACCATTCATTGAGACGTTAGACTGTACGTACGCAGGAACGCTATTTTTCATTTCCTTATTGAATTGAATTGAACTAAGTATATGAAATATATATATAAATATATATAAATAAATCCAGTAGAATTATTATGTCATAAATTTCATAATCATTTATTATATATATACTTTATAATAATTTGGGAATGGTTAAATGGAGAATGAATCTCATCGGGTCCTGGATACGGTAATCTGTACGTGCGTACGAGCGACGATATCGTTCCCATAATTGTCAAATGGTATTGGAGTGGATGATATACTATCTCAGAATCAGTATTAGGTTATAATAACCATACATAGTTATTATTTACACCATTATACACTTCCAAGTAAGGTGGTGGTGGAAAATCAGATTACACCACGGTGTGGAGATGGTATATCGTACGTACGCACGTGTGGTGATTTTGTTTTCTATAGGATTGATAGAAAGTGAAATGGGGTTTTTTATTATATATAATAACAGATCAGGATATTATTTATACTTATGTTATTAATTTATAATGAAACAACTAGCGAACAATAAGTAGAAGAATAAAGAATCTAGAAAGAATCGGTAGAAGAGATTACCTCTTCTTCGACGCGTCTCTTCTAAAACTCCTCTTAGGGCACTAATGTTGGTCTTTTGAGATGACCAGGACCTCTAGTATGTTTATTGGGAGGTGGAGAAGAAAACATTTCATGGGTTGGCTGAGCATGAAGGATCAAAGTGGTGTGAGGAGCAGAGGGAGGAGGTGCCATTTTATAAGAGAAGAGAGGGGAATTTTTGGAAACCTATAAAATATTAATTTATAATAAACTCAAAACCCACATAAAAACATCCAAAAATGACTAAAATACAAATATTAGAATCTATAGTGTGGTAATCTTATAAAACAATAAGATTTAGACATTTTGGGACTTTATTTTAAACCTTATCATCTTGATTTATACTTATTTAATCTATTTAATTTTATATGTGGTAATAATATTCTAAATTTTAAATTGTTGTAAATAATTACTTATGTGTTGTGAATGTCCATAAATGAATGATTTATGACATTTTATACCATATAAATTAAAATTTAGAATTTTTAAATATTTTTTTGATTTTTAAACTATTTAACAATATGTTATTTTTATAAAATAACAATTGTTTTAATTTGGAAACTATTAATTTATTTTAATTTAAATAAAATACACACAGAAGCTATATTCAAGAAAACTTTTTTAATAGATTCCTATAATGTAATATTCATCAATAAAGTTTGTGGGAATCATTAATTAGTTCATATAATATTTATTTTAATATTTATAAAACCAATTGTTTGATATTTTTATTAATAAAACAATTACTACATTATTATTTTATAATCATTTAATATAATTATTTGTTTCATGAAAATTAAAAATAAAATCCTATGATGAGGATAAATATAATTCATTTCATAATATTATTTTACTCGAATTTATCATCTTAAAATCACAAACTTTAAATTGTTGTATTTATTAAATTATGAAGGTGACATCTTTGACATCATTTAAAATAAAATAATATAAATGCCCAATTCTGTTTTATAAGACTCAAAATGGTCCAAAAAGCTACAGTTCGATGATTAGGGTATAGATATACTTTATGAATAAGGTTTTTTCATGTTTTTGGTCATTTTTAGAGGTATTATTATTTTAATAAAAACTATATAATTTATTTTCACTAAATAAATAATTTCAATATCATTAATGTATAAGAAATTAAAGTAATTAAATAATTCATAAAAATTACAAATAAATTACCATGATAAAGAAAAAAAATTTAATATAAAATTGGGTAATTATAATTGAATTTATATTCTGTATAACCTTATATTAAAAAATCTAATTATTAATGTTTGAGTGAGACATATTTCACTATCCTTTAAATAAAATAAATAAAAGCTCTTAATCAAATACAAGTGGGATCCATTAGATTCTATTTAGACCCGAGTACTATTAAGGGAAAAAATATAATCATCCAATTATATTAACACAACTGTTAGGGTAATTTTTTAATATTATATTTACCCTTAATTAACCGATTTACCTTCAACTATGGTAAATAAAATTTACCTTAGTTACTCTTCATAACGCCTAAAAATAAAAAGTGGCTTATTAACATAATTTGAACCTACTGATTAAAAATATGGAATCCATTTTTACAAATTCAAAACACATAAGTTACTGAAATTAATTTCAAATGAATACTCTTTTAATACAATGATTTTTAAAAGTTAAAACATTGCAAAATATTGAAATGATTTTACATATGAATTCAATGTAAAATCAATACTAATGACATATATTATATTAAATAGTAAAAATATATTCTATTTATACTTTAAAATCATTAAATATTATAATTTAACCATATACATTATTACGATGAAAAAAGGTTCTTTAAATTAAATTTTAGCGTATTTTTACTACTAATCAAAATAAGAAACTTATACGAAAAATATCATGAATTTATCCTAATTAAATTATTATATCCTGATTCAAAAGAATAATTTTATTTGGTCAAATTGAACTTATAAAAATTTCAAAACTAGATTTATAGTGGGTGTGCCATCAAAAGGTGGAAAAACAAAATTTTTTTAAAATTACTTATTTTACTGAAAGAAATTTATTTTGTTATCATACCATGTTCTATAAAATGTGTACGATGAATTATAGTGGCATAAAATTAAAGTTTTATTTAATACTATTCATAATGACTAATTCATTATAATATTATAATAATATATCGTTATTTAGTGAAAGTCAGTATTGTGTACAACACACGCTATTAAGGAAGGTTGCTATTGCGTGCAACACAAGAAAAGAATATTGTTTGCATATAATAAAATATAATAGGGTGTTGCGTATATCACAAGATAATTTTGGTCTGCCGTACAACACAAAACACTAATTAAATTAAAAGAATATTTTTCCTAAAATCTCAGGGTGTAATATTCATTACACTTGTAGTAATTAAATGAAATACCCTCCATGTAGGTATATACCATACGAATAAAGGGCCATTTTTACAATTTATATTTTATTTAGACCTATGATTTGAGATTTGGATGTCACTACATATCCTGTGACAATAGGAATCAATCCACACTTATTTTTTGAGGAATAATCTCCATTAAGGTATATCAAAAAGAGAGAGGGGGAATTTATTTTCCATTTATGTTGTCTTTAGACCTAGTAATGAGGATATGGGTGTCACTACATTTCCTAGGATAGTTGGAATCAAGCCCCATATAGTTCTTGAATAGTAAACACTCCATGTCAGTTTGACCCCTATACATAAGAAGGCACAATTTTCCATTTATATTATTCCATGACCTAGAATCTTAGATATGGGTATTTATATATATTCTATTATATTAGGAATGCATTAACCTGTAGTTCTTGAATGGAAATAAATTCATGTAGATAAAAATAGTATAAAAATGGTGGATGTTTTTTCATTTTTATTACAACTAGACCCACAATTTGAATTCTAAGAGTCACGATAAAAATTCTGATAGAATTATTCAAGCCACATGTAGTTCTATAATGTAACAAACACTAGAAAGTCTAGATTATACATAGAGGAGTGTAATTTACCCATTTAGGTTGTGGCTAATGCCATGAATTGAGATCCAGGAAACAATACAAATCTTGTTATAATAGTAATCAATCGAAAAATTGTTCTTGAATTAAAAGTTTCTGTATGTGGAATTATATAAAAAATTAGTATGGAAGTATTTTATTTTGATTTTTTATAGATCTATATAATTTTAAACCTTAAATAAATTGATTTTCACCATGAAATTTAATATCATGTGTTAAGTCCATCTTCCATGTAATTTACAACAATGCGGTGAGGACGTATTCCATGCATTTTAAGATCATGTATTAAGGATGTGATATGTAGTTTAAACTCATATTTCTAGGGAAAAAAATGCTTGATTTAATATATGAAATATACTTCTTCAAAAACCATTATTTTGTGGGTGTTGTAATTTATTCAACATCTACTATGGAAAATATGTATGAACTATTTGAATGTACCTTATGTATTATTTAGGTACCTCACCAATTAACACCGTATTTAAAATTTCATTCCTAGCATCACTGGGGTTCTAAGATCCAAAATTAAACTCCTTGAATGAATTATCGAATGAAAAAAATTTAATTGATGTTTTAGATGACCATATTTGGGTGAACATTTAGGTTGTACAGTGTATGAAACCTTTTCTCATTGGGTTATTCAAAATTATCTTTTTTATTATATAATTTCTCGTCATTTGAGTGTTTGACATATAAATCTATTAATATTACCATAAAATTTACTTAGATGGGATAAAATAAATCATTTTCATACATCATTGAATACAGAGTCACATGTGTGTCAGTGCCCGTGATTGTTTGGTTGGCCCAGAAAGTATGAGTGGGATTTTCCTTCAAGGATTCGATATCCTTTAAAACATTTCTGGAGTATATATTATTTAGTTTTATTTAGGCCTAGTATTTTTCCATCTACTAATTCATTAATGCGGTATGAGTGGTTGGATTTGATTTTGTACTCTTCGTAAAATTCTTTATTATAGTATATTGTAATTTGGTACCGTTTTCTATTAATACTTATTGAGGGACACTGAATTTTGTGATGATTTTTGAGATCATCATGTTTAATATATTCTACGTATTGAATTCATTTAGTATATTTTCTTTCCCAATTTTGAAAATAATTCATTATTGTAAAGGATATACATAAACTACATAGATATATAAGGAGATATAGGCCCGCAATGTCAATTACCCATATTATAAATTTTAAGGATTATCTTGATGTTTAATGTAACATTGGTGGTTGATATATGATGTTTTAATTAACATGGAATGCATGACATTACTGGTGAAGTTTAAAAATTCTTAGATAATTATTTTTTTGTGCTAAACCTGAATCTTAATCTGGAGGGAGAATCAAGTCTTATACATATTAGAACTCTAGGAGCCTAAAATGAATTCTTAAATGATGAAATGAATCTCTACTTTTATTATGCATCCTAGGAGGAGTCCATCTAAGCATCATTATTAATGTAAATAATCCCATTCATCACATCCCAAAGGATAATGTTTATTGCTCCATGACTTGTCTATTCCCCATCACCTCAATCTGATTAGAGGTTCCCATTTTAGAGGTAATTGAATAATAGATCAATCCATCATTGAGTGGACATTAGTTCATCATTCTTTGAGGAAGTGTTAACAAGTTTTATTTCCTCCATGTCACAAATGTGGATTTATGAGACCTCCCTTCAATGCAGGATGCAGTAAAAAATTTCATCCTAGTCATGGTTTCCTAGGACTATGCCCATATTAGCCAGTGCATCAGAAAGATAATTTTTATGATCGAGGTAAATGATTATATATTTTATTAAAAGGAAATTACTAAATATATACTCTTAAATAACTAATTATAGGTACCAAATCCTACTTCTTGAAGGAATACTAACTATTTATTTTTTAGATCATATACTCTATATCCATTTTTATGTGATTTTAGGTTGTCTACTGTTGTACATATAGTTAAATGATAGAAATGATTCCTTTTTTTTACCTCTTTATTTGGGTATCTCTATGACAATGATAAATATTATGGAAAAAAAATTATAAGGGTCCAAAAATAATATCCATAGACTAATGTTGTATTGATTTGTGTTTCCATCCTCTTTCACATCAGACTACAACAGGAACTATAAAAATATTTTTCCTATATTTAGATAGTTACTGGTAATAGAAACCCTATTTTTCACGAAGATATGTGTCCACTGAAGTGATCTCCATGGATGGATGTTTTGTAAGAAAATCAGACAAGTCAATACCTTTAACATATGTTTTTGAATTGAATTTTATTTCATATTATTATAAAATAACCACACATTATGAAAAAGAAGCAATCAAAATAGGAAGGCCATGTATGTACATTATAGGTTCAATATAAGGGTTGAAGAGAAATTCTTGATGATGTTTGTAATTTCTTTGCATTCTCATAAAAATATGAGTGAATGGTAGTTATAATCAGTATTGAAATACCAGGTCTCATCACCAAATTTTTTTTGACTGAGATTGTATAGGTTTTTTGAATAACCCATATCATTGTTTTGTGTGATGGGAGCACCAACAGATCATTCCATGGGATCAACATATAAAATAAGAATCTTTTTCAATAAGGGTTTTATCATGACCGGTGGGTGAAATAAGTACTGGATGAAATTCTAGATTACTTATTAGAATTCCTCATCCCATCAGTAGATGAATCCCTTCGATATTAACATGGTGAATGGGAGAGATTTGTGTTCCAAGCTATCTCTACCACGTTGAATGTAATAATGGTGATATTTGATC
Organism: Viscum album; assembly: GCA_963277665.1. NCBI lineage: Eukaryota > Viridiplantae > Streptophyta > Magnoliopsida > Santalales > Viscaceae > Viscum > Viscum album. Next base: position 1,487,690,833 of record OY728128.1, read on the forward strand.
ACCCCCTAATTTATTAATTACTTTTATAGCTGTCATTACTAATATTTAAATAATAATTTCTAGATTGACCATGATTCCCTAGTATAATATGATACTTCTAAATAATTTCCTTAACACAACTCTGAGATAATACACTATATGATTCATCATTAAATTGTGTTTCCACAACATGGTGAATATTTTTTTGATGATATGTGGGGTGAAAAATTTTATATTGAGAATGGACTACCATTTCACTGACCTAACAATATAGTATTCATACAAATAAGGGATAATGGATTAGGTTAATTGAATTTTGGTTAGTATCACAAAAACTCGTTAATATATAGGGAATTAACTGATAGAAAGGTTGTATTTCCCCATACTCTAGGGATATTTTTATATTATTATACCATGAATACACATGATTGATGGAAATGTATATGAATAAAAAATAATCACATATAAAGAGATTTGTGATCAATAATGAGACATTATACTTCATGAAATGATGATTAAGTATCTAAAATTAATAAAGATCCAAATATTGTTGTTACTTTTTTTATAGTCATGGTGACAGTGAAACATTAAGTTTACTACACATCCTGGAAAAATTTCTTTTTATCGAATTTTTAACTTGTAATTCTACATTAGAATAATCAGAGGGTTTTATATTCATGGCTAATTTATTAATGCCTAAATTCGCATCAATTAATCCTAGGTGATTTTTATCCCCATCTAGGTTAATGGTAAGAATTTCTCTATAATTACAAGTGAACACAAATTGATGATATGATAGAAATTAAATATACATCTCATGCCCCATGAGATGCACGGTGGTATTAATAAAAATAGGTCATCAGTATCATTTCATTCAATGATTTTCCTTACGAAGATCATTAATGATGTTTTAGATTACTTTCTCAAATAAATTAGAATCTTTCCAAAAAAATTTCCACTTCTACATTCATCTTTGATTATATGGATTCATTTTCAGAAATTGTGGGTAATCCAGGGGAATCTATGTCACTTTTGTGAAAATAATATCTAAGAGAAGATACATTATTATCCTGAACATCCATTATCATTGAAAAAATATTTTAGAGATACTTTTTTTCTTTTTTTCTACCACAAAGAGATAAAGAGCCTAAACATCTTGAGTTGAAGAGAATGAATAAGGGTAATCTACAAATTTTTATGAAGATGTTACAAAATTATTGGATCTAGAAATAGCATTTCCCTAATCCCATTTTCATGAATCCATCTTATTCAAAATGAATTCATTCACATGGACATTATTCAATAAGGTTTTGGGTTAACTATAAATAATTTGGATTTAATCTATAAACTCACTATCATTTATGAGTAGCACATAATCGCATTTGAACATGCTCCCAAGATTCAACGGTGTGATCACGAAGCAACATAGGGATTCAAAATGAAAATAATCATCCTCTGGTTGTTCTAATTCCTTCTTTTAGAAACCTATCATGACCTATATGGCTTCTCAAAACATAAAGGGGGAGTTATCACCACATAATATATTGACCTTACTATCGATGTGGTATTAGATGGATTACCAAAATATTTAAGGCACTGCTGTGTGGATATGAATCCACGGTCTCTCAAGAAGGACATTATATGTTATGAATTTATTTATAAATTTGAACGTAGCATTGGATGTGGGATAAAAAACTGATCCTTGATATTAATTATCATAAGAGTGTATTTTTCACTATTTTTATTCCCTTCAAAGGTTATCTTCATAAAATATAAGTCTCCATTTTTATGTACAAGATGGTGGTGGGTCAAAATATTAATGAGGTTGATCCTAGAACCATTTTAAAATAGATACATTCATATGTTGACATTTTTAGAGTTTTGTTGAATTATACAGGGGTCTGAAATGTACCTTGATAACTTCTTCCTAAATGTTTTTTTGAATGAGATAGCGGTATCTAATTTTGATGAAAAAATTTACATGATAATACTCATGTAATATGATATGTATATCAAATTATTGTGTTATCTAAATGTAATTTCTATGTTCCTCTATAAGATATTTTTAAATATATAAAGATTCTATGATTAGAAGTTTGGATAGAACAACCACTAACTATTTCTGAATGTTGTACTTTTATCCAGAGGTATACACTTTCAAAAGTGAAGATACTACCTATTTAGTGGATTAAGAGATGAGGTGTTTGATGTGTACATTCTTAGTTCTTATTCATATTATGAATAATAATATGATTCAAGTGGTGTTGGTCACATTGACCTTCCCCTTACTCTGGGATGATTAGACAATTACACCCACACTATTCAACTGTGCAAGATGGACTAGTCCGAAATTTATAAAAGTGAGATATGAGGCATATTGATGAATACGTTTTGATTATAAATGATGTTACCCATGGTTCTTGACATCATATATTATTATTTTTGTATGTGATAATATATAGTATCTAGTCATTCCCATATTGTCCTCCATAACCTTTAATTCAACATCATCGACCTTTGGCTCCCTGATCTGGTATTTAGAACTAATACATGGAGTTGTTTTTATCATTGGATAAGGAATCTATTCACTGAAATAAGTTATAAAAAAAATTTTCTTCAACTGATGAGTGTTTTTTCGTGGAGTTGTACACATTCCCTAAATGATTAAATAATGAAATTTACAAGTGTCTGAGTTGTTGCGGGAGATTGTATGACAATTTATCTTGATTGTTTTCCTAATTATGAATATTTTATATACATATAAAAGGTTTATTAAATTATAAACCCATACATTTGGGGATCATTGATGGTTTTTTATTATGTACACTATGGGTTGAAAGGGCTTTGTAAACTATCATTTAAGTCATCTAGTTAGGAAACATCTGTCCTCACCTTGACATAAAATCTTTTTATTCACCCTCTTCAATTGGTTGGGAGATTTTTAAATAAGTCACATGATATGTGGAATTATCTACAAACTCTTATCAAGAATCAAAAAAGATTTTCATGACGTATTTGAAGACAAATCAGTCATAAGTTTTATGACCAATAATCTTTTTAAAAGGAAAATATTCCAAATAGTTTATGATCATGAACTCATTGGATATCCATGTTTCTTACTGAATGATTATGCTATTCTCCATGGGTAAAAGGAAATAACCAAGGACCTTATCTTTTATTATGGAATGAAATATATTAATTCATTCCAATAATCATGGGTAGCCTAGATATCCTTTTTCCTCTTACTGAAGGACATTTGGTTATTGTTACCACTCAATGGGAGGGGTGTTAGATGATATAGGTCCTTAATCATTTCATGAAAAAGAATTGCATATAGATTTAGGGTAACAATAGTACACTATACCTCACCACGATTTCCCCCCAATGTTATGGGTGTGGGATAAGATTTATCATGATCCTTTAGAATGGAATATTCAAGGCATTATTCAATCTTTATGACCTCATGGAAACCACAAAGATAATTTATTAAGATAAAATATTTTTTCATATCATCCCAAAGGTTCTTTTAACAAATTTATAAAAAAATTATTTTGCAAGAGAGGGATATTGAGTGAATAGGGTAAACAATTACATCATGTCATAAAGTCATAAACTCTCTGATTTTCTCAATGATTTCAATTTTTTAGTTGAAATGTTTATATTTTAAAAAGAGTATAGATGATTTGAGAAGGGAATCAGTGATTTATGTATTATTATCATTCAATGAATTATGATAGAGAACTTTTTCACTAGATAATGGCTGAAACTATAATACTTTGCAAAAAACATCTCAGTTTCGTAACATCATGTTGATCTAGAGGGACTAACATTAGGAAACATTTGGGAACAAATTCCGTTATATTTTTTTTCATGATATGGCAATCCATCAACTGTTGTTATGATTGAATTGATGATAGTGTAATAAAAAAAATTCTCAATCCCCCAATATTGGAAATGGATTCTTTTCAGGTTTCATGGGTGAAATCTACCTACCATGGCTACAATTTGAGAAGCTGGGGATTTAATGGTGTTGGAAAGTTGTAGATTTTTCGCTAACCTGAAAACCTCTCATCTATAGGTAGTGGTTGAGTCATGTTGAGGTGGCCCCATTTTCATATTCCACTAATTCTCTATCCATGATAGTACAGAATGATCACCCTAGTGGGTTAGGGGTTGTCATCTTAATGGAGTTAAGTCATGGTCATCCTCAATTTTATTAATATTGTAGATCAATTTCCTAGATCTAGTGTCATTCTAGTTCTCAAATTCTACTCTTTTAAGAAAAATATCTTTCTCTTGATGTATTGGATGATATGAATTTTCATATTTATTGAAATAATGCCCAGTAGGAAACATTCCCCTGAGTAGCTCCTCGTTAATCTATCTGATATTTTGTATCTCATTCTCATATTCTTCTAACTATTCTTCTATGATTGTAATTTCATCTCCTATCGGTGGTGAGTTGAGTATAGACCCAAATTTCTCTTTATCCATGGAAGTGTTCCATTATAGATATTTTCGGTGATCATTTAGTGGTTCTTGGTTATCGCTCCTTATCTTAGTTTACATTCATAAAACATCAGTTTGTTCACCAAGATCACCATCCTCTTGAGACATGATTTCTATATTGTTCCCCTCTGTGTTTATATATTTTTATACATAATCTGTTTTGGTCATTGTTATGAAATTAACTATGGTGTATTATGTAATGGTAATTATCTCATTACTCTCCATTCAATAAGGTGGTTTTGTACTGCTGATAGTTGATGGGGAACTATATCCTGCTAAACCCAGTATTTTGATAACCTCACAATGTAATGGTGTATAGGAAAGTGGAAGAGGTCCCTATCTTGGAGAGGTATTCCCATGGGATGGTTTTCCATGATGGGAATTAGGAGTGGAGTCCCTGTTGTCCATCAATCCATTACTATACGGAGGAATATCGATTTTTGATCACCTTAATCAATAATTGTAGACTCACCATAATCATGAGGTTTTTTGGACATTACTTTAATACCCTTAAGGACATTGGAGTTGGGTATTTTTGGGACATGAGCCTCATTCTTCATCATGTGTAGAATATAATGACATGCCTTTGGGGGTTGATTAGGGTTTTGATTCTACTATATTGAAGTAGTTGTATTATGTTGATAATCATCTTGCACTTTGGTGATATGATCCCACTATTGAGAATGTGTTATAGTTGTCGGTAAGAATCTGTATTATTATCATGAATATAAACCCTCTTGTGAGTAGTTTTCCAAATATGTTGGTAATTCCTATATGAAGAAGTGGTTTGACCCTAGTATCAATATACATTCCCCATCAAAATATGCTTAAAGTCCTTGAAAATTTTATACGGTATATAATCCTTCTCCTATATAGCCTCTAAAGGATTCTGGTTTAGTCGTTCATTGGGAGATGTAAGGATATGACTCTAAGTTATTTAAAATGGAATAATAATGGTTATAGATTTATCAAAAGGGATAAGATATTTCTCTAGGTTAATTTACATATTGTAATAAAGAACTATTAATTGAGAAGGAATATGATCTCAGTTCTATCCCATTTTATTATTATGTTGGTAATTTTTAAATGAATGTGCACATGTCCTGAGGCATATTCCATTCATCTGTCTCATCTTTTAACACAATAATTTCATAATCCCTTTAGATGGGAGAAAAAATGTGCTCTTTCTCTGAAGTAGTAAAAATTTCGTATTAACTGGAGTGATATGCTAATTTATTGTTTAGGATAAGGATATGTTCCTATAATGAATCGAAAAAATGTACTTCTTTTATTTATGGATCTACTTCCACTCAATCAATTTATATTATATAGTAAAATATAATCACACAGATGAATTTTTATTACCTCATAACAACAAACATTGTAAAAAATTTGGACTAGTATAGCATTGAGAAACAATGGGATATACACATTAAATTATAGTTTTTTCAAAATAAATAATATATTTAATTGTGGTGAATTTATAATTTGATATTTCAGAATGAAAATTATACTTGTTGGAAAAGATGTAATTTTTTTAATTATCCATGTTTTTCAAAATAATATTTATTTTAATGAAAGAGTTTGTTATGAACATGATTAATTAAATATATATGAAAAAATAATTTTCTTATGATCGAGAAAATTTTTATGTATTATGAATTTGATTATATCTTACAACCAGCTATTTTTTAATAAATAAATATTTTTATATTTAAGAGATTAAATTATCATATTTAGATAAATATTAAGAAAAAAAATTAAATCATCACATCAAAATTAGGTTAGAATGAATTTATTATAATTTAAAAAAAATACTTAAATTTTCCATGAATTGTAAAAACAAAATTTTATGATTTCAGTATGTTTTATGACTTTGTAACTATGTTATAATGATTTAATATTAACTAACATTAATATAAGGCCAAAAATATTTTATATTAATAAAATCAATTTTTTCAATATATTTTATTCAATTTCAAATCATATAAATAACTTTCCAAATTCAAAAATGAAAACATTGGATTTAAAAACACTACTTTGTGGAAACATTAATTTTCTAGACCAAAAGAAGTAATAAATATTGTTTTTCAGTTTAGTGGGTTAAAATATAACATTATTTTCCCTAAATTACTAAAACCATTATAAAAAATATTGGGTATTCCCTTGGTTTTCATTTACCCTAACCAAGATTTCCAACACCTATATTTAGAGATTTATAAAAAAAATCATCAATCTTTACTATAAATAACAACCCATTTCCCCATTTACATTCAATTCAAATACATTATCCATCTTGATATATTATTTTAATTAACTACGAGTCACCCAAGGTGTCATCAACCCCACAAGGTTATATTCCTCAATAACTAGGAGTAAATTTTCAAGTTATGTGAATTATTATTCTTCTAACATCAATTCAAGACCATGTTTTTGTATAGGTCTTATTAATGTAATAGTAACTCTATTGTATTACACTTTTAATCATACCATTACGAAAAAATTATGATATATCAATAGGATCCCCTTTTCCAATCTCATTTTACCTATTTATAAAACCAAAATTTACACCTGTCACACTCTTGAATTTACACATCCAAATTTATCCCTCTACATAAGAAATTTATTTCTGTTATATTATTTTGAATACCAAAACCACTTTATATTCCATTATAATTTGCATATATATAAAACTGAGTTATTTTATTTGGGATCAATGTACATGAAACCTGCATACCATTTCCATTTGTTAATGATAACTTGATCATTAAATCTCTCTGTACTTTTGTACGCCATGTTTTTTATAAGAACCCCATTATTTTTTCTCCATAGGTTATTAGTAAAATTATTTATTATGATATATGTGACCCTATAAAATTAATACATATTAAGGGTTTACTCTCTTATCTCTTCATTTCATTTTTTAAAGAATTAAATCACTAAAGAAGACATGTTTCATGATACCTTAGTGAATAACATTTGCAATTATGATTTTTGATACCTTTGAGATGGACCTTGGAGATATTCTTACAAATAGAATATTTTAAGTTGTATCCATAGTTAAATGTTATGATTCATGTTAGTTATTTTATGACATGCCTCATATTTATATGATTGTAATTTATGATATCCATTTTTCTCCCATGATAGGTGTTCCATTTCTTTATTCCATTACTGGGCATTATGCTCACCTAGTTAATTGATAAATTTACTCATTATATGAGATTAAATGAGATGAAAATGGATGGATTAAATAATTATTCTTCCAAAATAAATGTTTAATGATTATTTTTATCTTATCCTTATGTAATTCAGGAATTATGTACTTAATTTCCAAGAGACTAATCCCAAAAAGTTCATCAGGTTTGGTAAATGTGTATTATGAAATGAAAGATTTATGTAAAAAATGGAAGGATTCCATAGTTTGAAAATAAATAGGTTTTTATGTATTATAAAATTATTAAGAATACTTAATAAATTTGTTAATTCATGAAAACTCCTTTCAATGTATTTATATTATCAATTGATTAATTTTATAAAAGGGTTCAAAAAAATTTAAAGATTTCATTGAAAAAGTATCTATAAGTATTTGTATAAAAACATACATTACAATTTAATTCTCACTATATGATTTTAATTATTTTTAATAGGTATAATATATTTTTAATTGTTTTTTGGTTTCTAAATGTGATTTTACATGTAAATATAATTAAAAATAATACATCATTCTTAAAATTTATGGTGTTAGTCTAATTCTACAAAAACCTAAACTGGAAACAGTCATGTAATGTAACATATTCATCATATTTTTCAGTTTCCTTTCATAAAACATTCACATAAATTTTATTACTAAATCCTGAGACATTGGTTTGTGGATTTACAGTAGGTATTAAAGAAACTGTCTGAATAACATTGGAGATTGGGAATAATCATTTAAGTAAAAATATTTATAAAAGAATTGTCTTTTAAAAATATTAGATAATTAAGTCCCATTATAAGTTATAATTATTTTTAAATGTAAATATTAAATTAAAAATTTTCATATGTTTGATGTAAAAAATTTGATGACATAATTTCTTTAAGGGGAGAGAATGAAACGACTTGAAAATAATGTACTTTTATTTATGGATCTATTTCCTCTCAATAACATTTTATTATGTTTTAAAATTTAATCACATTTAATAAATAGTTATTTTATTAGAACATCATAAATAGAACATAAATTTGGACTAGGAAAACTATGAATAACTATGGTATATATGCATTAAATACTTGTTTTTATTAATAAAATTTAAGTTTAATTGAGAAGAATTTGATAAATTTATTTTTTAGACACTAATTATGCATTTCAAAAAAATATTGATTTTTATAAAAAAATATGTTTTTCTAAATATTATTAATATTAATAAAATAGATTTTTGAGAACATTATTATTTAAATATAAGGGATAAATTTTTTTTTATGAATTAGGTAATATTTAGATGTCAGAAATTGGATTATGCCTTACAACCTACTAGTTTTCAACAAATATGGAATGTTATATTTAAAATTTAAAACTACCATATTTATAATACAATTCTAGAGGAAAAAAATTAATTTTTGAAATCATCACATTGAAATTATTGTAGGGTGAATTTATGAGAATTTTATAAAATACAATATTTTATCAATAATATTATAAATAAAGTTTGGGGTTTTCAGTATGATTAATGAAGTGATGATTATATAATAATTATATAATAATTAATTAACAATAATCCATGACATAAAATATGTAATTTTATTAATAGTAATTATTTTAATATATTTTATTCAATTTCCAAACCTATAAATGACTTTCCAATGTATAAAATGGAAACATTGGCTTTAATAACATTACTTTTGTTGAAACATTATTTTTCATTGTTAAAATAATTAATGAAAAATAAGTTTCATTTATTGTGGATAAAAATAACATAACATGTGTATGAAAGTTTCAGAACCATGGAAAACCCCTCAGTTAACCCAATGGTTTTTAATTTTCCACAACAAATATTTCTAATGCCTATATTTAGGAATTATTAACAAAATCATCCACATTAACTATAAATAACCACCCATTTATCCATTGACATTCTGTCACAATCCAAACATCTAGAATATCTTGTAGTTTTGAATCCCATAGAGTCCACCATAGTGTCTTCAATCCCACAAGGCTCCATTCCTCAATATCATGGAGTAAATCTCCAATGTAAGAGGACTATCATTCAATTCACTTCGATTAAAGAACTTATTTTTTATAAGTGTTATAAATGTTGTGTTCACATTATTTTATTACCCTTTTGATAATACCACTCTTACCGATTATGTTTTTTCAATGGGATACCATTTTGCCCTCTCATTTTTCCATTTTATGAAACCATATTTTATACCCATCATGCAGACGAGTTTATATCTAATAATTTCTCTCTCTGCTTATGAAATTTTCTTTTTTTTTGTGAATACCAAAACATATTTCATTTTTAGCGGTATTAAACTAGATATTAACACTATTTATTTTATTATAGGATTAAAATAAATGATCCCACAATCCCCTACTCTGGTTTAATAATGACATAATGATAAATTCTCTATGCACTTTTACAGGCGAGGATTTCGATTAGTAACCCATTCTTTTTCTCTCCATGGGTAATTAATGAAATTAATTATTAGGATCTATGTCGATCAAATTAATTAATTTATATTTGGGGTGAACCATGATTTTTCTCTAATTCATTAGGTAAATTATTTAATCTCTACATATGACATGTTGTACAATGTCTTGTTGAATAACCTCAGTAGTTATGATTTATGACACCTTGGGGATGAACATTAGTTATATAATCATTAATTTCATATTTTTATTTTTTAGTCTCATTTACATGTTATGATTCATATTATTTGTTATATATAATTCCACAAACTCATATGATCATGACTTATTATATTCTTATTTGTCATACGAAAAATGTTTCTTTTTTTAATTCCCTTTTTGGGCTTTATTCCCCCCCTTTCACTGATTAATTTCCCGATGATATGAGATGGAGTGAGATGAATTGGAATGTATTAACAAATTAGTATCCCAGAAGAATTGTTTAATGTTTATTTTTATGTCAAACTTATGTAATTCATGTATTATGTACATAATTACCAACAAACTAAACCCAAAATAACTTCCAATTAGATAAATGTTTATAATGAAATGAATTATTTATTTCGTAAAAAGTCAAGATGTCATATTTGGAAAATAATTAGTTTTCAATGTAATATACAATTATTATGAATATTTAGAAAATAATTTAATTCTTTAAACCTATATTCTATATATTAATATTATCAAATGATTTATTTCATAAATTTTTTGTAATGAAATTTAAATATTTTAATGAAAATGTATATTTAAATATTTTTTAAACCCTTACTGTGATACTTAAAGACTAACATATGTTTTAAATTATTTTTCATAGGTTTATTATATTTCTAGTTGGTGATTGTTACATAAAGATACATCTTATATGAGGACAACATTATAAATTGTTTTACATATTGGATAAATTGTAACATATTTTTATAATTCTCCAAAACCTACATCAAACAAGGTCCTAGAATGTAAAATTTTTGATTTATTTTTAATTTCCATTAAAAAAATACCCATCATTTTTTATACTAAATCTAGATGCATGGGATTGGGGCATTACAATTCCATCCCACGCATCTAAAGGAGTACCAGAAAATATTGACAAAGATCCTTTACTATATCTATAATTTAGCAAGACTTTGGAAAAATGTTCACATAAAATTATGCCTTCACATTTTCTATCTCCATTATATATTATATGATGTCTTAAATTGATGTAGTGATATAAACCCATAACTATACTCATTGTGCCATCAAAATATGCTAATGGAATTTATGTGCATGGGAAGGGATATGTGACTCCTCCTTGCCTACTCTGGGAATATTCATACATAAAGAATCTATTTGATTTTGGATATATGATTTCCCACTACCCACCATTAGAATATTACATTGGGATTAGTTAGTGGAAGAGAGTATATGATCCAATTCCCATTTATCCATAGCTTTCCTTTCCCTATGTGACCACCTTAGTTACCATGCATGTGTTTACATGGTGAAAACTATTAAGTTGGTGTACCAACTAGGAAATAGAGGGTAATTATTGGAATAACAATGGTGGAAATGGTTTAGAGGATCCCACCCTGGTAGATCTGAAATCAATATTAATCCTTATTTGAATCACTAATCTACCTTCATAATATATAACAATATTTATTTTCATGTTCCATGGTTAATATTAAGATCTGATTAGTGGTGGAGAAAGGTGCCACTAGTTTAATTACAGCATTTCATGAAGGAAATGGGCATGTCGACTTTAGGATATGGAGACCTCAACCACCATACATAAAGGTCGGGATTGTACAATGTTTGTGGTATTCTCAAAACATCACATTTTCACTAAAAGATATATATTTTTATTGGGTGAGACTATTTTCTGACACCTTGAGTTTAATATTGTAGCTGAATATCAATAACATTTTCTTTATGAAGACATTATCATGGGTTAAAATGAATATGAGTATTGTTTTTGATGTCGCAATGACAATAATGAATAAGGTCACTAACCAATGAATCATCAAAAGTGTCATATATACTCAATATAATATGAACATGTAACACAATTTATCATTATTGTTCCTAGTTCATCAATTTATCATTCAAAAAAATTATTGTAATAATGGTATATTTCATTATTACCCTCATTGTTTTTTATTATAGAAGGTTTTAACATTTGGGATACACTTTTTATTTTCATAAGGAATGTAACAAAAATCAATAGAATCATGGTATTCCAATAGTTTTTAATTATTGATAGATTCATTATAGGATCACCATTTATGTTTCCATTATAATTGTATATTTTCCTAGATTTAAGAAAAAATTTCAGATGCCTATAATGATTCATTTATTCTTTCATTATAATTTCTTTTTCATTATTCAACATTTTATTTTCCATTTTCAGACATTAGGATAATGATTAATTATTAGGGGTTCCTGTATGTTACAAAATAATTATTTTTTGGTGAACCATGTTTATTTATCTTATAATATCTCAGTGGAACCCATATCCATAATAAGAATTTAGCATTCCCTCAAAAGGTAGGAATTCATTTGGTGTTTAATTCTAAATGACACCTAGGAACTGTCATTGGTCGAGAGAATGAGAGTGCATCCTCATCACATCATTTTCAGATGGGGGAAATTGTTCCTACTTCAAGAGTCACTTATTTCTTTATGACATGTTCACAAATCTCTTACAAATCCTAAAAAAAATTGTTTACAAAATAAAATGATCTCGAGCAGACTCCTTATGTGTGTAAAGGCGGTTATATTAATGAAAACATCATTATATACCCATGGTTATCAATAATTTTCCAATTATTTTATAGATATTTTTATATTTTTATATTTTTAATCCTCATAAAGAGGCACTCTAGAGTTTACTATCATCTAGATAATTGATTACTTTTATAAGGATGGGATGAAAACATTATGAGGTTTCCTGAGTATCCTATTTATAATGTGAATCAGAACCCACATGTCAGATAATTCCATGTTTCATAGTTTAACGTCATTTGAAAAAGGCAAATATGAGGGTAGTTAGATATAACGTATGAATATCAAGCCTTACGAAAGAATCTTGTGTATCCTTATTATTGTAGGAATTATATTAATCATAGATCCGTCTAGCCCCAATCTACTGATTGATGGTAATAGATAATTAAGGATTTTATAGTCTATTACTCTATCATTTACCAATAAAGGAAATCCAACTAGAAATACGCTTAGGGGAATGAACATTTTTGGGGGGATTCATATCATGTCTTTGAACAGGGAATAAAACAAAAATTTACCATTGTATAGGGAAATTTATGATACAAATTCAATGATTTAGGAAAGTCCCTTGTCCCATGTGAGTCAAGTCGGTGTGAGAAACAATTGATAAACAATTATTTTAATAACTAAAAGTTTACATGGTAATTATTCAAAGGGTTGGTCCTAATAACGATTATATATAGTGATTTAGAAGTTGGACATCATCCTATATAATCTTCTTATAGAAGGAATCTGAGTCCCAATAGTTAAATTAGCTTCTTTATCCACTAATGTATAAGGGATAACAATAAACCGTTATGGGAGTTTTTATCCCATGGGTTAGTTTCTGAGATATGGAGGGAATCACATAAATTTATATTCCCATTGAAATATTTCTAACCCTTTCCATCTAGTAGGTTAATACTAGGAATGATGAGTGTTAAGGTGAACAAGTATTGAATTCATGAGGAACCCATAATACACATAGGATTGTATGAGTATCTATTACAAACCCATTATAAATATATCCAATATAAAAGGTGAATTTCAGACCATAGACTCATGGTATGGTGTTCCCATGACATGAAGTATCATGCCCATGTACTCTAAATGGGAAAAGATAAAAAGTGTGAGGGTGTCCAACTGACATGTCTTGAGTTTCTACCTGATATGTCCTGAGTTTCTACATGAAATTCCTTGAGTGTCATCTTGACATTCCCTAATTGTCTATTTGATATGTATGTGGTTTTATACTGATCATTTCATATTTTTTTGGAAGATATTTCTAAGGATATTCCTGTAATCCATATGAATTATAAAGGGAATTGTTATTTTATTGATTAAAAAACTACCATGGGTTTCACTGGATCAAATATCACATACAATTGGGAAATAACATGATTTGGATGTCCTATCCAGTGGACTTCATGTGAAATTTATTATATACATTGAGGAATTTGTGTCACTTGTATGACATGTTTGGATGCATCTATGTGACATGGATGAAAATATCAAGTGTTATTGCATGATTTGGATAACATGTTTGGGTAGTGTAGCATCACAAACGAATAGGTCTTGTGAATCATATGAATTTACCATGTGGAAATTTTTTTATCAATATTCTCATAAAGATTCTATATTTTTATGCCATTATAGTATAAATTCATCAATGTTCATCATGTAATTCCTTTTTTAGAAATGTTTCAACGATTTTGATACATGAAAACTCTTTTTCTTAATCTAGTTAGTGCACCAAAATTCATTCATGTGATCAGTATGGTAATCAGGTGAACTATATATTCTTGTCATGTAATCCCTTATGTTGTTCCCAAGGTTTAACTGGTGGAAGACCCTTGTGATTGAATGGATTACACTTTGAGAAGTCTACTGTCACATATGTGATCTCTTATATGATTTCTTTTATATTGAGAGGTAGGAATTTAGATGCCTCTCTACCACAGATCTGCGCCTCTTCACATGAATCATATAATGTAAATATTACCTTCAGTCAGTGGAGAATTATGAATATCATGTGAAGCTAATGTTTTTTATTCATGGGGTCATCTTTGTGTCGTATGATAAAGTGTGGCCATGATATCACTAAATTGTCTCCATATGTATTGGACATGTGGTTTGTTAATTTATTTTGAATAATTAAATTTACATGTAAAAGGGACATTGAAAGATTCTGAAGATATGTAAATAGTACTTATTGAGAGCATAAAACATGTTGAAGTGGCATTCGTGTGATTGGGGGAAACTTTTCTAGGGCCTTTCGTGAGATTATGTTGTATTTTCAGAGGGCCTTTGTATAAAAAAATAGCTTAACTATAATTCTTATAAGGGTACCACCTTTTTTAGATATTATTTCAAAAGGCCTATTGAACTAACCTATTGAATTATTATCAATGTATCATATAATCAAATTTATGTTTCAAAGGGCCTTCACATAATGAAATTGACTAACCCAAAATAATTGAAACGGAATTTCAAACATGACACTATGGATCTCACTTGATTGTTGAACTAATGATGAGGGAAATATATTCTCTTTAGATAATAATCTACATACCATCCATCAAATAAATATTCATCAATTTTTTATTATATTTTAAAACATGATTTAAGAGATTGTAAAGTTTCAATCTGAAGACATGTGTCATGATTAGAAGAACTCATAAGAAGTAGGGTTATATAATTAGGATGAGTTTTCAAAAGGTATTCTCATGATGAAGTGAGTATTTTTATGGGCCTTCTAAATTATCGAATGTGTTTTCTGCATTGGATTTACACAATTCTTATCAGATCATGTGGTACACATAATATGACAATCTCAAATTCCAATGGTTATGAAATCATACATATTCCTAGTATTCATATGATTCATGTAACATAACTTCCTGATCACAATGTACACACACTACTCCTACCTTCCACATATGGAGAAAATAATACCTATGCTTCGATTATTTTTTCCATTCCATGAAATTTCAATTTTAATGTGAGGGGTTCTACATAAAACTTCATATTATTCAATCATTTACATCAATGTGACATATATACTACCTATTTGAAATATTTATCATTATTATATCATTATATATATGATTTAATAATTCATTTGATGTTATCTCTTTCAATGTGTTTTTATTCATAATGTTTCATTATGAATACTTCCCTTCCTTTTTAGGTGATCCTTCTCTTCTATGCCAATACTCGTTATATTTCCTTGAATATGAATATATATATATATCAATCATTTTTTACATAAATGCCACACTCTTTGACTATCATATTGAGGGATCAAAATGTATCTTCTCAATGATCTATATAAATTTCATTGTTTATTATGTTATCCAAATTTTAAAAAGAATATAATTTTTTACAACATCAATGTGACAACTTTTCAAAATTTTATATTAAATTTTTTTAAGGAAGTTTCCCCTTTATTCTTTCATGGCTTCCTAATAAGATTTATAAATTCATTTTAGGGAATTTTCCTAGTAAAATAAATTGTACGACATGTAGAAGAATAAATAAATTGTTTTAATTCCAGTTATGTGTGTTTTTATATTTAAAACCAAATTTTCTATCATTCAGCATCTCTAATTTCATGGGTTCAATATTAGGAAATCTTTTAAAATTAATTTATTCGTTGTTTTTATAGGTCTTCTTGTAGGCCCAAACTCAGTCATGCATTAGGGTTATGTGAGGGGTCATAATGATCTAATAGAGTTTGTTCTTAACATTGTATCCAATCCAGATAATTCCTTCCTTGAGTATATTCAAGATGAAAAGGAAATCCAAGAGGTAATGTTGAGTCTCGTCCTAGATAGCTCTTCAGGCCTATATGGATTTATGAGAAAATTTTACATGGCATATTGGGATATTATCATCATTGATCTAGGGGAGGATATACATGTTTTATTTCAAGGATGTAGTATCCCATTTATTACCTGAGCTACTATGTTGGTACTTATTCCTTTAATCAGTGATCCATCATCTATCCATAATTATTGGTCAGTGGGTATGTGAAATTTCCAATATATGGTGTTGGATTTTGTTATCAATAGAAGAATATGAACATTCATCCCCTAGTGGATCTATGATGAGAAGAATGGGTTTTTAATGGATGTCAATTCAAGGGGAAATTAACTTGTCTGTGGAGGTGATCAGTGATATTAACCACAAGGTTCATGGCTCCAACATGTCTATATTGCAAGATATGGATAAGTATATGATTTGATCAAGAAGAGAATCATCATCATTGTGTTGAAAATTTTGGTAATCTCTCATTAGTTCTCAAACATATTTTATAGGTGTTTCATCTCCTCATGGATTATTGTTCGCTTCATGGGAAAAAAATTATACATACTTCAAGGCTTGACATGGTTTGAAACACGGTGATACCATATCCCCTAGAATCTCCATTATTTCCCAAAATGTCTTAATCAAACTTTTCAACAGCAACACAAAGAGGTGGAACATAATTCCATATCATTTCATGAAACACACTAATTTCATATCCCATGTTATGTTTTTGGATGCCATGATCATTTTAATTAATTCTAGATGGAGATATATTTCTGGCATTAATATAGTTGTTGATGACTATTTTCATTGGAGTGGGAAAATAAACTGAGTCAAATATAAGTTTTATATTTAAAACAGATGAATAAGGATGATAAGTTGTCTCATTTCCACCAGTCTAGATATAAAATGTGGAAGCATTCCCATATAATACAAACATCCTTAAATATATTCAGGTAGGTTGTGTATCTACTATTATGATCATATTGTTGGAAGAATCACAGGTCATGTGCTGGACTTGAAAAATCTATTTTTCCTTTTTGTAGAAATGATAGCCTTGGTTAATAGTGATCTTGAATCCATATCAATCTACACTTTATAGGCTATCATGGCCCCAAAAGGATTGATGTCTAATATTGATAGTATCAAAGCCTCTTTCTTATAGGATTATCACTTATAGGGGAAGAGACACTTGGATTCATGGGAAAGGATGGCCAAAATAATATAGGATGTTGGAATTAATGTTATAATCCACTCAAAACCCCTCATTAAATACATTAAAAACACAAATGGGAGGTTATTGAAGAATATAATCCTTGGGAAAGATTCATTGAGATTAATAATTGCGAGAATGATGGTTAGATAGGTCAGATCTATTCTTTCTTATGGACCTTAATTATCGAACATATTATGTTTTTTTCAACCCTAAACTAGATGAATATTTGAAACATAGGATGCTTCATTCGTGATCCACAACTGAGAAGACACCACAAATGGTTTCAGAGGCTTCCATGTCCTAGAAAATTCATTTCAACATGAATGTGAACATCCGAATTTTTTTAGAGAAATCCTATATGTAGACTATAAGAGGTGTTTTGATATTATTAAAATATCTAATAAACCTGATAGGTGCATCGACACCTCCTCTAATTCAGGTTCCTTTTCTTTGAAAAACATTGATCTAGGGATGGAAAAAATATCCTCTATGATACCCAGGGATAAATTAAATGGTGGAATGGAATTCTTCTAAAGTAAAAATTTTTGTGTATAGATAATTCAGAACTAAGTAATACCCATTAATGATAATGTAAAAAATAGGAATTTTAATGGCTTCTAAGTGAGACTATTTCATGGAATGTCCGGATGAAATATTAGAGGACCTATTCCTCAATGGAGAATGTGTTATGTCCACTATGTTGAATACCATGATGGGGGTGAACCAGGATATGATAGATTTAAACAACTACCCCTTTTGATCATGTTTGGTCAATAAAAAACACACCTATATCTTTATCCCATAGAAATATATGAAGAGACATTAATCACGCACGAGACATAGTAATTTTAACTTGGTTCACCAACACTTGGATACATCCAAAGTGAATTCAACGATGATTTGTTTATTATACCAATTTCACAATGGATCACTTCCAATAATTGTTGTCCAATCTAGATCACTTATTTTCCTAGGCTCACCATCATTACATGTTATATTTTTTTCATATTGTATTCCCAAGGGTCAGTCCTATTCTCTCTTCCTCTAGCTCACTACTAGTGGGAAGGATCATCGTCTTCCTCTTCCTTTGATCATTGATCTTGGAAGGGATTCGAACATAGTTTATGGACTTCTAGGTACTTTAATTATATCTAATTAATGTTTCGTCTTCAACAATATAATGATTCTCTACAGAAGTTCCACTTTCATCCACTGATGATCACCGATTTTCCACAGATGTACTGGGAAATACCATGATTTTGTTCAAACCTTACATCAACTTTCACAATAATTTTTTTATTGTTCATAAAACCTCTTCTTATGTGCAAATTCATTCTTAAACACAACAACAATATTATGTGTAACATTCTTATATTTCATGAAAGACAAATCTTATGTGCAACATCCTTATCTTGCATGCATCTGTAATTCATTTTCATTACTCCTTTTTCACACAATTGTAATGCAATCCACAGCTCAATCTTCTCTAATTTCTGAGCTAATTAGAATGTGGGGGTCACTTACTAATTATTGGATTTTTTGAACCCTACATGAAAACCCCTAAAGTGTTTCACAAAACACTCTTCGAGAGTGAAATAAAAAATTTGAAATCACATTGGGTGCATAAGACTATTTCATTAAAAAACATATTTCATGAACATTTACAAATATTTTGAGACTTAATTCCATTTACATATTTCGATATTGTATTGCTAAAACATGTCTCTCACACGTGTCTCTAATTCACCTTCCATATTGTGCACATCTTATATTTCCAAAAAACAATTTCTCTATTTTCTGATTTTGAAGCCCAAAAATTTGGAAAACACTAGAAAATGACACCAACATGCATCATTTCTTTTTGTACCACATACAGATCATCCATCCCATTCTCATGGTAATTTTTTAACATAGATTGTCAATAATACCTCCATAACTCCACAACTGACAATGGAAACCCCCATTTTAAGTAAACACTATCAACACAAAAATGATTCAATATTATCTAGAGGTGGTTTTCTCTACAGAATATCTGTGTGTAATCTACAGTTTCTTTTGTGATATTTCTAGTCATCATATCCAGGAGTTATCATATTCAAAAATTTTGTGTTCTTATTCCATGGAACTATTATTTTCAGCCCTGATTGGAAGGCAGGTGCACTGGTGATTGTTTCTGAATGATGGTGCATTGTTAAAGCTCAAAATATGGATCTCTATGAGGGAATATAATGATTAGGGGAGACACTGATCACTAAAATGTGGAACTTATTGTTTAATCTTGTTAAGATCTTCAAGGAGTGGTCTGATTCCTATTATACCACATTGTTTCTTACAACCAACATGTATGGTCCTGTTAATCTTGATTTTAGGAGATGTAACTGGGTATGCTAGATCTCCCAACCCTCTGCTGCTAAATTAAATATGGATGGATCATGCTCTATGGTCATTATAAAAATAGACTGAGTGGTTTGCGACACTAAGGGCTTGGTTATTTTTTCATTTTTAGCCTTCTTTAGAGGTGGTAACACAATAAGTGTTGAAGCAAAGGCAATTCTACTTGGATTATACATTTCAAATCAAATGAACATTAATATTATAGTTGTGGAAATGAAATCAATAGATATTGGAAATTCACTACCATGAAAAGGTATTGTCCCCTATTATATCTCTTGTATCATTAGAAGATTAAATAGATATCTAAGAGACAATACAGATATACTTCACACATAAAGGGAGGGTAACAAGGTTACTGTCCGCTTTGATAGCATTGTGATACAAGGAAACATCATTTATTACTTCACTAGAGTAAACTCTTTGACCCCCAAGGGGAAGAACCTTGTTATAGGGGATTCCCACAGGATCCATTATTTTAGAACCCTATAGTATTTATCACTATTTGTCTTGTTCATGTGTACTCTATTATTTCTATTAATAAATAAATATTGATGAGGTGATATAATTATTGATTAATTCCATGAGGAAAAAATTATATTGTACATGATTATGGGAAAAGTAGAAAACTATATATCCCTCCATTTCATTAGTTATAGTTTAATTCCACGAGATATAATTATTTTATGCATGAAAATTCTTGTAATGTTCATAAAATTATACATGATATGTTTTTTTATATTCATAACTGAATGCATAGATATCTTTATAATGATCAAAATATTATATATATGGCCTTATTTACCATTAAAATTGTATATATTGTTTGTATTTTCTAGGATTATTATAATGAACATTTTTTATGAAACATATATTTTTATTCCATATTCCAATGTTTTATTACTATAGTGTATAATTATTTTTATATGTTTCTAATCCATGGTAAATGTATTCCTATTAAAGTACTGTCATTTCATCGACATGTGGTCACATTTCAGGATCCGTGACAATTTATAATTTTTATGATCTTCCCTTATTATCATGTGGGCTATTTGAGAAGATATTTCTTCAATGTACATTTTTCATACAAAATATTTAAATTATTAATATGTTTTATCTTACTAGTTGATTGAGCTCACTCCTTCATTTTTTTTAACATCTATAAGAAACGACATGATGTACATTTTATATATGGAATCTTTATATAGGGATCATTGTAGGGATATAGAAACAATTATTTTTAATAATATTTTATGTACTGAATCTTTGAAGGTTCAATACCTTTGTAATTTGGGTTTTTGAATGTAATTTTGTGATAAAATGATTAAATAAAAAAATTATATTAAATATAATATAATATTACATAGAATATCTCATATTATATCATAGAAATTATTAAAAAATACGTTGTTGGCCTAAGATTCATGAATTTTGTTCTGGGGATTCTCGCGATAAGTGATTCTAGGTAGAGTAATTAGATGTTCATTTTTACAAGGACTGTGTATAAAAACCAGAAAATGGTTCCAATTGATTTTGTATTGGAATGAATAAATAGAAGATAAGATCATACCCATGTTTTTTATTATTTAACATGGTTTTATATTTGATTCATTATTTATTTTATTCGCCATTTTAGCACCTTTTATTATGGGTAATTATTATTGTTTTTTACTTATTTATCCTTATTCAATTTATTTTATTCTATAATGAAGTTGTATTTTAGGCATAATATAAACCTATAAATAGTAATTTAGTTAAAGACCTAAATTTATGACATATATTATATTCAAACTAAAGAAATATACTATAAATATTGAATGTTTTGTTATCTTATTACTAATTTCATGTTATATGTGTTCTAGTTAATCCATTATTTTTTTCAAATTATGTTATTTAAATGTTTTAAATTGGTGAGTTGGCAATAAAAGGTGTTTAATTTTTAATGTAATTATTTTATAAAATAATGGTATTTTAAATTATTCTCTTTTAGGGTTATCATATTTATTTATCAAACACCTTTATGTTTTCTTCAATGTGTTTTTCATTTTGATTAAGGGTTATGGTGAATTGTGTTGTTTTATTTTTTTATTTCAAATAAAATAATATTTAAAATTTTATGAGTTGTATTTAAAATAAGAATTAATGAAATGACATAGAAATTAAATTTTATAAAATATTTTATTTTTTAACCTATAGAAAATGTTTATATTGCACCTATTATACATGATTCTATTTGTATATGCAACCCAGGATCCACAATGGTCACCTGGTTATTTTTTTCTCTTAGATTCACATGTTTTATAAGCATTGAAGATCATTATATTTGCATATATGATGTCACCACGGATTTTAATAAGATTAATTGGGACCATTGGATTGGAATGGACATATCATGACATATTATATATTAATCACATCAATCATTATTTTAGTTTTTTTATATTTCATATTACATTTTCTTAAATTTTAAACATTAAAAAGGGATATACGTCTATGTTTTTAATACTTATTCTTATTTTTTTCTTTTCATTTTGATGAAATTTATTCATTTTATATGACTATCCAGTATATAGATTCATCATTACTTTTTCATGGTATGAATTATTTATATTTTATCATTCACGTATAGTTGAAATATGTCCCTCTTCATTAAATTTAGTTTCATAGAACTAGTTTCTAGAATGGGGTGATAGAGAACTAGCCTTGATCCTTATGGTAACCCATCTCTGGTCATGTGTAAGGTTATTCTAGATTTTTTCATTAGAAAATAGTATCAAGTAAATATTTTTATTTTGGAATGTGATGGTGTCATAAAAAAATATTTAAAATAAAGAGATTAGTTATATGTGTCTTCATGATCAACCCCATTCGAGATGATAATTCATTATAATTAGTTAGTCTGGGGGTATGTGTCTTGAATTTGAGTGTTTTTTCAATTATTTTATGTAAATTAATATCTAAATAGATGTAATTTAATCTATATTTTAAATATATGGGATATTTACAGAATTTCAACATTTTCATGTGAAACATGAGATGAAAAAATGATTAATCATGAGAAAAGAACAAGAAAATTTTGTACAAACAACGTATATCGTATTAGAAACTTTTCAATGATAGTAAAAATATTAGGTGCACTATATTTCATACTTTATAGTAAAAAATGAATGATCACAAAACCATATAATTTATATGGGTTAACATCATTCAATTTCATGTCATGTATATTCTGTTTTGGATTCATTTAAGATGATTTTGAGGGTGATTTACATGGTGATGATATTATTTAGTTTGGTTGGGTTATAAATTTAAAATTGTTCGATAGTAAAATTCATGTGTTTTTAGGTTAAATCGAACTTCATGAAATGTGTTAGTTATTTAATAAGGTCTGTAAAAAATTTGAATAATGAATATTTATTTTTAAGAAAATTTTTTATATGATGAAGATCAATGTTTCATTAAAATTTTATTGAAAATTTAAAGTATTAAAAAAATTGAATTTTTATTATGTTATCATTGAATAAAATTGAACATTTATATTGTAATTGATTGTAATTAATTAGATGTTTTTATTTTTTAACATTTTGTCTTGTTTTTTGAACTGAACTATGGGGGAGCTAAGATTAATATATATTCTTTAGTTCCCTATATTACATAAAGCATATCAAATATACATGATCTTTTTAAAATGATATTATATATTATTTCATACATTATAACATATAATATATATTATTTAAGAATGTGATATATAAAAAGAGTTATTTTCTTTTGGTATCTTTGAAACTTGATGTTTGATCTTATGGATTATATTGGGATATTTTATTTGAATTTAGAGTTGTATTATAACTACATTTAATATTTTTTATTGTTCATAGTATTCCACCTAAAATTCATTATAGATTGTGTGATGTCTATTTTTGGGGATCTTTTAATCAGTAGAATCTCATAAATCTCAGGTGTGGTAATCTGGATTATCGACTCTATCTAGATTCTCAATATTGAGGTAAACTTGAGTTCTTCATTAATAACTAACCATATAAATGGATTATTTAATAGAAAATCAATATATTTCATTGAAATTATTTTTTCTTCAAACTCAAGAATGAAGATATATTACAAAAAAATCATCAATGGGATGAAAATAATAGATACCAAGTTCATCGTTTCTAAAAATTCTGTTTTCAATTATCAGGAAGATATCCCAAGTGGGTGTATGTAATCAGTCAATCTCCCGGTGATTCTTTTATAGATAGCAATATGGCCTCACAAATCCCATCACACCAAGTCAGCATGACATAAAAACTTTAGTTGAAACGGTTCTACAGAACCAAACCATGTAAACCCACTCCAAGGGAATGTCCCCAATGCTTTGAAGAAACATGAACATCCTAGAAAAAACTTTATCTGCTTGAGTGATGTAGACACTGATCTAACTACAAAATTAAATACCAATGACAATGGTTTTATCCTCCACACGCATTGAATCTCCTTCACTAATGTAGGAGATAAATCCCAAAATCATGGGTCCCCTTCCATCAAGAAACTACCAACCCCAACTCATTTCCCCATTCAAGAAAGAACCATCGACATTCAATTTCATCCCCGTACAGAGAGGACCCATCAAACCCATCCGCCCTGATTGAGTTTCTTGTAAACCATACCAGAGAAAAAACCTAGAAAAATCTTCTCAATATCACAGAGTGCCATATATTTTTTATTATAGCCCCAACTCCCTCATAAGAAGTGTCACCCACATATATAAATAATTACTAGAAATTGTAGAGTTGCACCTGTATTTGATACTAGATTCCTACAGAATCCATAAAGTAGGGATAAAATCATCTTGTGGGTCTTGACCTCATTCCCAAATGTCCCCAACCCCTGGAAATAGTTTGTAATTGCATCCTTCATGGGACTAGTGATGCCATGAAGATTTAGCCCCTATTTTTAAAATTTTCAAATGCCTTTGGCCCAATCACAGTGAAAAATAGGTGCTCCATCATTTCCTTCTATGTCTTGATAGAACATTAACACTAGGTGGCCTGATTTTCCCCTCTTCATTTCATGTTTTCATCTGTTGATAGAGCATGGTATATCATATTCTAAAATTGGAATTTCATTTTCCCTAAAATATCATTACACCATAGCTTTGAGGCCCTCATACCCATGCCAATACTATTGTGAATCAGGATCTTGAAATCACCACTAGAAAACCTACTAGAAAAGGATCCTTGTAAGTTACACCTATCAAACTCATCCACCAATATGATACTCTCAAAAACCTCTCTTTTATCCCTATTCAAACTAACATCAATGAAGGTAGGGTATAAACAAGATTCATTGAATGAGATAGTCATAACATGGAATCCCGAAAAGTGGAGAATATTATTGGACCAATTTCATTTCCAATAGTTAATATCACTGCAACCCACAGTCCAGAAGACATTTGCTTCCATTACCTAAAAGTGACTAAGAATGCATCGAGAAAGACGTAATAATTTCTAGGAATTTATTGCCCAACTCCTCCAGTCATCCCCATATCTATTAGTAATGAATTTTCACCCAATGTAATTCCCATCATATATCACCCAATCCAACCTTGCTTACATGGATTTCATGGACTCCTCCAAGTCCTGAATACCAATACACATTCATAGATAGGCCTTTCCATTTGTTTCCATGCGCACCAATGAAAACATCCAACTTGATTCACATCCCACAAGAAGCTGTTTATAAAATTATCCAAGATCATGATAGTTCCCTTCTTGGACTAATAATGTAACGCACATGAATCAAAATAGTCATGAGAACACTATTGATCATGGTGATCCTACCTCTAAATAAGGAATGATTTTTTCAATTGAAAATTCTCTGTGTAATATGAATGAAAATGTCATAAAAGAACACCTTTTTGAAATTTCTGTTGGAGATGGGGGAAAAAAGATACACCATATGAAGATGACATTGATGAATACCAAACATGGGTTGGATTGCAACTATGTGTCTTTTGAGGAACTTATTGGATATGAAGATACGACTATTTCTGGAGTTAATGCTTTGACCTCTCAACTTGCAAAAGGTAGACATAACATTGAAGAACCTAGATGTTGATTTTTTCTTTCCATTAGTGAAAATAACATATCAAAAACAAATATAAGGTGGGATAACATGCCACTACAAAATCTAGGATGATAAGGAATGATCATCCCATCGACAAGGAATTAAAGAATATTTATTGTGAGTGCCTCTTTACCAATGATAAACAAAGTAGGTCACAAAGGATCACCTTTACTAACACCACATGACGATTTAAAAAATCCAAAGGCCTTTCCCATAAAAGAAATAGCGATCCATCAGGAAGCCTAGCATCTAAAAAAAATTCAAAAACCCAGTCCAAAAAGCCAAAATTCTTAATTTCCTTGATAATAATTTTTGATTTTGATAAATCATAGGACTTGACCATATCCAGATTAACCTTAATGTTTTATCCAACTACATTTTTATTTATATCATCGACCATTTCTTGGGAGATTCCAATGGCGCCCTGAATTTTTTAGCCTTACAAAAACCTATGTTTCTCTTTGGATATAATTCATGGAATAACACTACAATTACTCTTTTTGAGTTGAGTAGATAAAATATTAAAAGAAAAAATAAACATACATATATGTCTGAACTGATTCAATGCAAATTGTTCATTCACTTTAGGGATGAGAACCACTTTAGAGATGCATGCAGCTCTAACCAGAGGACCACCATTGAAGAAATATTGAACTATGCTTTTACCCTCTTTCTCATTTGGTGTCAAAGTCAAATTATCATTGTCCCTATTTTACACCACCCTTATAATGAAATTCATAAAATCCTACTCTAAAAATTGAATGCATAACCTATATTCATTTAAGGTGTTCGGTCTATGGAAGAGATCTTTGAAATAATCCAATACCGTATTCCCAAACACTTCAACATTTGAATTTAAGGATCCATCGCCATGTTTGACTTTAATTCTCCTGATCACCATTTATTCATTCAAGCACCCCTAGAAGTAAGTAGTATTTTCCCATATTTGAGCCAAAATTCTCGAGATCATATTATCCCCTAACTTTCAACCGCCAAAAGTTTCTCTGAATGAAAATTATGCATTTCAACTAACAAATTATAAAATTTATCATCCCAAGAGTGAAAGTGTTCATTCCTATGTTCTTGAATTTGTCTCTTTAAACTCGTGAGACTAGTATCATTATTCCTATTATTGGGAATATAGTTATGAATATCCTTCCATAGGGATAGAAGCTCATTAAAGATACCAGTCTAGGCTATACCCCACATAGCTGTTTCCCATGAGTTCTTAACAAGATGAAGTTATACATCAATATTATGCTAATTAGATGAATAGAAAATGAAATTAGGACATGTATCCCATTCCTTCAGTGTAACCATATGTAGAGCACGATTGGACACTGATCTGGAAATATGTGAGAATGAAGACCGAGAAAAAGATTCAATTCCTTGTATATTGGAATGGCACTAATCGAGTCAACATCAAATATTCTTGATTCCTTGACAATTGTTACACTAGGTATACCTACTTCGTGAAAATACCATATAAACTAGACTTATCAAATCCAAAAAGTTCATGAAGTCCCATGTCAAATTTTTCAAGATCCCAAACCTCCTCGTTTTTTAGAACCATCAACTATTGTGTTGATGTCTACTCTTAAAAACCAAGAATGAATACACGCTGAAATGCATGGAGTTGCTGCCATATAATACTCCGCACAGAATCCTCAGATCTGGCATAAACAAAGGAGAAAAGAAGTTCAGATCTCCTGGACTCAATCTAGATAATAATGTACTATGAGGAAGCCTCAAGGATCTCCAACACAATCCCTTCATTCATGTACCAAACATTCAATAATTCCTCCTTACTTTCAAGAAGAATACAAAAGGTATCATTAGAATGCACAGAAACAGCCATAGGTTGGTAGATCCCCCAGGAATACAAAACGTTCCTCAAGAAGGATAATGGAGGATTACTACCCCTAAAATGTGCAAACAAAGTGTGGTTAGGAAAAGTTTTCCCCTCAAAGAGATCCTGATCCGACAGATCAATCTTCGGGTAGCCACCCATCATAGATGTGCAACAGGGTAACAACTGGATATCTATACTACTAGAAAGACATGGTTGAACAAGCATAAGTGATCAACCAGATAGAACATCTTTATATGATTTGGAACTCAACGCATCAGGAAAAGATCATCACAGAGCTCACACACTAGTGGATTCTCAGCCCCAAACCTATCTAGAGGAAGTGATGAAAAACCAAGGAAAATGTAGTTGGGGAGATACCCTCTATCTTTGGGAGCCAAATAGTAGAGGGGTTATAGTCGAAAAGTTCAAAACATCAGGAGGCATGTGAAGTATTTTTGAAATTAGAGAAGGCACCATAAAAAACCATTTTTATCAATGGTGATTAAGTTATTTAGTTGGAAATAAAGTTGGTTGGGAATATCAATGGAATCATTCAATACTCATGTATGGTCATATATTTTATCTAATATAGGCTTGTTTTATGGAATAGTTTCTGATTGGTTGGAGAAAAACATACGACTTTGGTTACATGGTGAAATTTATTTTGAATTCTTCAAGACATTTCTCATTTTGTATGAATTTCATGGAATTTTAATTAAAATGAAACTGATATAATTTATGAGTTTCTCTAATAGAATAAAATAGATGATATTTTTTGAATTGGGAAATATTGTAATTTATGTTATTTAACATTATAAGTAAATACATGGATTGGTGTGTTATGGTGGACTGATGGATGTTGTAAGTTAGTATTATCTCGAACTCTAATTCATTTTTTAAATTATAAATTCTTGGTAATCAACATTGTTGATCATGTTTAGCCAAAATAATAAACTAATAAATATAATATTAAAAAAACACACATATCCCCCAATAAATATAACCCCTGATAACCCCTCCTCCCCACATTACCAATGCCTTTTATCTTTTTTATATTCAATAAAATTTCATTCCAAATCATATTCCCACATCCATTTGTTTCTTGTCTCAACGAAATAACAAACCAATGTACCTTAAGAAGGTTCTAATGGAGACAACATTCACGATGTAAAATCCTCAATTCTTCTATTTTACATTCTTCTCATTTTTAATCCTATCTTAAACAATATTTCCAAAGTATTATGATAACTATAGTATCATATATATAATTTTTTTTATTTTGTTATTTTAATTTCCATCATCAAGCATTTTCTCATCTCGTCATATTCAAAAAATGAAAACATTTTCTTTGATGTATCGATTATCCTCCTTTGAGGATGAAATGTTTCTTTCCATCACAAAATTCAAGGATGGAGATAAAACATTTGTTATGGTTAAAAAATACATTAATATGTATGTTATAATTTACTTAATGTTTTGTAATTAATATATTAATGTGATATTAAATAGAATTGAACTAGATTATAATGGTTGGAAAACCACCAAATTTAACTAATCATTAATCATTAATGTTTAATCGAATGAATTATCATCATAATATAAGACCAAATAACTTATGAGAAAATTTAATATTATATATGTTCAATAAAAAAAATAAAATTTCACTTCTATAAAATTATTCTTATTTCACTTGAAATTCCACAATAATATACATGTAAAAGCACCATGAAACAATGAAAACAAACTCTTATTAAAAGATGATATTGAAATATATAACTCTATAAAATAATAATAAATGAACATAATAAAATTATAATAAATAAAACATATCCATAATATGTTTTTATTTTTTTAATTATTGAATCTAATTTTATTCTTTAGGATATTAAGAGCATGTTTGGAATGAATTCAGACAAAATGAAAGGGTATTCTCAACCCCAACTCCCTTAATTCGGGTTAAACATATTTCATCCTAACTATTCGTGTGAATATTATTTTATTATTAATCTATTATATTTTTATTTTTATTACCTTTTATTTTCATTTATATATGTATTCTCAATATGATATTATTACAAATGGGAATATTTTCCAAAATAACACTTCTTTACAAATAATGTCTCAACTCCTCTGGAGTTATTTCATATTTTCCCAAATATGATTCTTCTAATTGAAAATATGATTTTCCATTTTTTATTTGGGAAAATCATGTTTTTTTATGGTATATTAATTTTTTTTAAATCCTCATGAAACACATTCATTTACATCTGTTAGAAGATGAATTTTATTGATATATGTTTTATCGTACATGCATGATTATGTAAATTCAATGATGTAATGTGTGGGCCTATAGTCATGTAGTCATCCAATGCAACGGGTAATATGATGCATCTCATGAGTTAATATATAATAAAAATGAACAAGATTCTATATGTTTTCAAAATGATAATGTTATGATTATGAACATATGTTATGTGTGAACATGATTCTAGCTTTATTCACAGATATGTGTGGTATTTGACCACTATGACATTATGTTTCATTTTAATACATTGCACATTCCATGCCATTCTCACATGTTTCAAAAATGTTGATGATGATTATGCTATAATTATTTTATAATGATAATGATTATTCTAACTCATGTTATATTGATTCATTCCTCGATTTCATCCTCTTACTAGGATTTGAGTACACCCATTTTATTTGATATATATCATTATTTTCCAACATGTACTATGGGAAACACGACCATTGGAAGGAAAATAAAGAAAAATATAATTTAAAGTGTATGTTTTAATATGTTTAAGTTATTTACGTTCCTAATTTTATAATGAAACTAAATCTTTTTATCCCAGTTTTATAACTCTATTATGTTTTTCATCTTGAAATTGATGTAATAGTCACGTACAAAATGTAAGGTCCCTGTACCCAGAAGATGTTATCATCTTTAATTGGGTAAAAATAAAATAAAATAAAATAATTTTATGATAATAAATAGAAATGAATATAATATTTATGCAATTTATATCACTTATAATCATGAAATTTATAATTATCACCATATATATAAAACATTAGTCAAATATGAACCACATTGCTTCACAAAGAGGTAGTTGATCATACTAATGGGTTGCATTATTGTATTCCCTGTGGAATGTAATGTAAAAAAGGTATATTTGATATAATTACTAAATATTTATAATTAGGTTATAAATATCATATATATACTTTGGACACATTATCATAATCATTCAAGAGAGGCGGTAATGGAAAAATGAATTAAATTGGTTCGTGAGATGGAAGTTTATCATACATGAGAATGATGATTTTGTAAATCATTTGATCGATGTGGATGTGGTTATATTTTATGAAATTATTATAAATAAATAATTATATCTAAGTTATTATGTTTATTATATGATCACAGTTTAATAATAATTGAATTATATGGATATAGAAAGAAAATAAAAAATGATCATTGAATATTGTTACATATTCATCAGTTATCCTCCTTCAGTTATCCCAATAAAATATAATAGATAGAATTTATACCCAAAATAAGGCATATTAGATTAGAGGAGTGATATTGGGATGTTTTTTGGGTTCTTATTATCCAAAAAAGGTTTTTAAGGGGTGAAGATGAGAATAGATGGGGTGGAATTTTATAAATGAGGTGATAGACACATTTGTATATTTTTAATATGATTCAATCATACAAAAATTATTAATTAAAATATTCATAAAAATGGTATATTATTGAAAATATAATATATAAATACTATATATTACTCTAAAATGAGTTTTTACATGTTTTTATTTCAGTTTATTGCTTATATTCTATGTTTAACAACCCCGAGTAAATCCATTTTTATCATAACCATAGTAATTAATATTTTCGGTCTTCGCAATTTTATAAAAACATAAGTTGACCTTATTAGTCATTATTTATTATTAGGGTTTTGTATATTGAATCCATTTTTCTTAATTCAATTATGGGAATTCTAAAATATTAATTTAAAATTTATCTCACATATGTGTTGAGAATGCTGGGTTTGAAAGAGAAAATGTTGCAATATTTTCAATGATAATATATAAAATACAGTTTCAAAATGAGTATAATGAAATTAATTGGATTAACAGATATATAAATGTTCGAATTTTAAATTAATTAAATTTTATATATAATTTATCCTTATAAATTATTTAAATAGAAATACATTTTTCAATTATAATTAAGGGGTTTTCACCATTCATCAAAAAATAAATGTTTTTATGAAGAACTAAAGAATCACCGTAAGATAAATTGGGAATTATAATTTAAAAAATGATGTTAAATTTTTTTAATTAATATTTTAAATACTGTTAAATTTTAATTTTAAATTAAGTGTGAAATGGTTGACTAACCCTATTTTTTAATTATTTTTTTGAAAATATTACTTTTTCGTCCAGATGGTTCTCATTTTGATTGTAATAAATACTTATATGTTTTTATTTATTTTTAAAATTTTTAAACCATATAAATTTCATAATTTATTTAGTACTATTAATACCCTCTATCTTTAAAACTATGTTATAATGGTTATGTTTAAATAAAAATATTTTTAACAAAGTATTATGGTTCATTCAATACTAATATTTTAGGCGTCGTGAGCTATCAAAGAGATTGAATTAGTTATCAAGAAATATATCATAATATCTAATTTTTCTATTTTCCATTCAATTCTTGGTGTTTCATTAAATACAAAATATGAAATATTATGTTCATATTTTAAAAAATTTTGGGGTTACATTCTATCCCATTAAATAAATCACATCCTCATAATATAATATTGATCACAGAATGTAATGGTTTTACATTTGATTTTTTTATAGAATCCCACATCATAAAAAATGTTAATAAAATAACCTCTTGAAAATATAAAGGTGGTGAAAAAATCATTTAGAATGTAACATATTTTCCTTCCAAAATAAGAGAACATATGAAGGATGTGAAAACAAAGAAGTAGAAGTGAATGTTAACACCCAAATACTAATTAAAAATAACAAATAAAGATGATAAAAAGAATGTTGATGATACATATAAGGTTAAAGAACAAAAGTACATAAAGAAAAGAGATATATAAATGGTCATTGATATCATCCAAAATTAGGATAATAGTATCACATTTTATTTAATGATCACTTTCCTAATATTGTATATTTACATTTCAATCTAGAATAAGAACATATAAAAATAAAATTTCATGATATATCTCTATTTCATATAAAATATTTCAAATTTTGCTTTTGTTTTAGTCATGATCTACACCATTTATTACTATAGGAATTTAATATCAAATAATGTTTTTATGTCATAATCACTAAAATTAATTTACAATGGACCATAAAATCCATTGTATAAGGGTATGTTTCAATTAATATATAGTTATTATTATAAAAAAATTGTTATTGTAGGTTTTCCAATATGATGAAACATTAATTTGTTGAAGTAATACAGTTATCACTAAATCATCTTCCGAAATTCATCATAAACCATTTCATAAAACGATAATCATTTGACACTACAAAATGATTATTATCTAATAGAATATAAATAAATTTAATAAATTAATAAAATGAACTTATCATCGATCTCCCAAACAAAAGGAATTATCATTAAAGTATCACATTCCAATCTTGTAAATTAATTCATTTTGTATTATATAAAAACAAGGTAAAACCTAAATTATAATAAAAAATATTTAGAACAAGAAATATTAATTATTACTCAGAAAAAAATATTATTGTTTATATTTATTAAAAAAATTGTTTACTCTATCGATGATATCATAAAGCAAATTCTAGAAAATCATTAATGAGTTCCAAGGTATTCATTAATATCAAATTTAAATTATTCGTATCAATAATCTATTCATACCATTATTATTATATCAACTTCTGGAACATATTAGGGGTTATAATTTTTTCAATCAAGTGTTTCCCAAGCTATTCAATTCACTACTAAACCATTTTTCTTGTTCATTGTTATTATTCATCAAGTATTTTCAAATCCCTAATGAAAAAGGTACTCCAACACAATACTTATAAATATAAAAAACATTGTAACCAATAAATCAATTGTAAAATACTCAAATGAAATAATTCACGAATAAAAAAAAATATTAATCTTTAAACATTGGTTATATAAATTCCATAAGCCTGACTGTGTCCCCTTTCATTATACTTATGTATCTTTCATTAACACATGGGAAATTTATTTGAATAGTGTTCGAGCTTATTATAGTATAATCATTAGAATACTGTTGTTTTTTTCATTCCCATTAAATAATTATCATAGTGGCTTTTCTCTCCACACATTTAGAAAACTACCATTCCATTTAGTTCATGTAATAGACTATTTCCTTCAATAATTATTACATGTGGGATAATATTTCATTACATTATTACCATTGTCTTTTTTCTCTACATTAATATTATTCTCCTTCCACAATTCAAATCTATAAAACTTTTCGAATTATTTTTCTTCATTAATAGAAAATAAAAGTATATCATCATATAAAGAAAAAGGTTGGGAGACCAACACCCTCTAGTTAAATGACTTAATACCTCTAAAAATGTTAAATATTTCACTAGATATTGTTTATGTAATCCAAAACATACCCATATAATCATGTAAGGGTAGATTAATACATTTTAACACATTCATATTCTATTTTATATAATATGAGTAACTTTCATTTTTTATATGTTTATTTATTATGGGGAAAATATTTATTTAAGAATGAATCCATAAAATATTTTCTTTCTATGAGTTCTATTTTATCTTACTCAATTGTATTTTGGATCACTTGCCACGTTTTAAAATCATTATTTTTTAGACAATATAATGAATGTGTATCCTTTTCCTTTTGAACGAATTTTGGGGATATATATATCATCTCCATATTCGTAATCCATTATCAGTTATACCTAAATTAGTAGTCCCATCAAATTATGAGATATTCATTCAAGTAATGTGATGAGAAATTAAAAAATATCATAGTGTAAGTGGTTTCTCAATATGTTAATGGTTATCATTCAAAAACTGATTAAACTACCCTAATATATACATAATTTACTCAGTTCCAATACCACCTGTATTTTCATCCTTAGAAGAGAAATCTCTACATTTCTCATGAGTAGTAATTACTTTTTTACCCTCTAGGATCCATTTATAAATAATATCATATATTTTATTTTCTCATTAAATTATAAATTTAAAATCATAATGTATAAATATATATATAGTGTAACACATAAATCATATTAAAACATTATTCATTATTAATATCAGAATCGCACTCTATGATATCTTTGGGTATATCTTTATTTTCAAATCTTATATAATGGTTTGTAATGAAAACATGAATTATCATAAGCATATCTCGTAGGAGTGTAAATCCATGAGTTCATCAAGGCTCATAGTCATGCATAATGTAACTATCATGTTAAAAAATTTACCCTTTTTGGAGTTATTACCCTTTGGTACATGTATTAAAGAACCAATCCACATATTGTATCGAGAAAAGGATGTATTGATATAAAAACATAATATCTTTGATAAAAAAACATTAGAATATTCTCATATACATATCATATAATTATATCAAAGGTTTATATTACATAATCTATGTATTATAATAAACATCCTCTGATACCAACTATAACAGCCATAACCCACATTGCTCAAAGCTAGTGTCTTATATTTTTACATTGGCATAAATATAAATTCCCAAATCTTGAATGACTGATCAATTTAATAGTTTTGTAAAAATAGATACATATATGATACTAATATTATATTTGGTTTAAAAATTAAAACATAATACATTTAAAAAATTGAAAATGAACTGTATCTCAGAAAACACATTCAATTATTTAATCTTCATATCATGGATAAAGGAAATGAAATAAGGGTGAGAAACAATTATCAGAAAGGGTTATGTTTAATGGATTCTATCATGAATCAATAAATACTAATAAATATAGAGAGGTAAATAACTAAACCCATATACCATTTAAATAATTTGAATGATTTAATAGATAAAGAATAATAAATAGGGGAGTTAAATTATTTTAAGACATTTAATTTAGTAAATAATGTGTGAATGAAATTTGTTTAGAAACAATATCATGGTAAAAATATCATGGATACTAATAATTAAATTATTATTGAAGTAAATTAATAATTATTTGACAATATGTCTCAAGAACATGATAACTCTACCATTTTGAAAATTCACATGATTTTTTAAAACCTAGGTTTATACCCATTTAATTTATCCAACTAGATTTTTCACGTGAGATATACTGATGAAATAAGGGGATATATAATATTTGGGCCCCACTAAAAAATATATGACCAAATAATTAATCAAATATCATGTATTTGATTTAATTTATTAGTATACAGGGACAATCCAAAAATATCCATATTTATAATGGTTATAGATTTATAAATATTTTCGTAGTTAATTAAAAAACATTCAGAGTAAACACCATTTGTAAAAATGGTATAAAGTTTATAAATAATGATATAATTTATATTTTTATATTTATATTTAATAGAAATTAAATTTATAATGAAATTGATCAGTGTAAATTAAATTTATGATGATAAAATTAGAAGTCATAAAAGAACGTGGGATTGTACAACAAATTTTACCACGTAGTTATTTCCATTTAAGCAACCCCTGAATGAAATAATTTAAAGTAAGACATAAAAATGAATTAACATTGAAAGAATAATTATATTAAATGTAAAATTATAATTATATATATCACATTAAAGCAAATTGGTTTTTACCAACATTTTAGTTTTGATGGAATATAAATTGCGACTATATCCCTTACAACACAATTTATTTTTTGACTATTCATTAACATCCAATATAGTGGTTCTAAACATGTTAATGAACTATACCAAATTTTTTTTAATATTTATAATATAACATATGATCCTATTATATAATTTCAGTACTATTTTTTAATTTATATTTTATTATATCCCTAATTTTTTGTGTTATTCGCATTATGTGTCTTTCGTGATTTATTATAAAAATTTTGGTTCTTTTCTATACTATATAATAAACTAATATCATGAAAAATAATCATAAAATAATTATCATATTTATAAATAATTTATTCATTTAGGAATAGTCAGTATATATGGTTTTAAAAATTGAAGTACGACATGACCTCGGTGATGGAAGGTATTACGTGTGCATGAGTTACATTTCAATTTTCAATAATAAAAATGGAAAATATTTTTGTAATAATTAATATTTGTAAAATTATCATAATATAATAAATAACTCATTATTTATTTAAATATAATTATATATATAATTCATATAGTGTGGGGTTGAAAAGAGAGTCACATCTCCTTGTGAAGGAAGTTGTCCACATGAAAATGGATGATGCTATCATCTTTATGTTAGTGAATAGAAAAAGATATAACATAATTTCAGAATGATAAATATGACGTGAATATAAAAATTATATCTTTTATATAATATATAATCATTTAATATATACTTATCTCCATCCATGAGATGTGTTAGTGAAAGATGAATCACATTACACTGTGAGGTGGTGGTATGTTGTATACATGAGTGACATTATCGTATCACCTATGAAATGGAATGTGTAGAGGTATATATGAAATAATGACTCCATATGTATAATTATTTTATAAAATTATTATAAATAATTTATATCCATAAAATCCCTGAACAGTGAGATTTGGTAAATGAAATGGAATCACATCGGTTCACAAATCGGTAGTCCTTCATAAATAGAAATATTGATCTTGTAACACATTTTATTTATGTAGAGGAAGTTATTGGTAATTATATTTTTTTATAAACACTTAAATATATTTAATATTATTATCTTACTATATTAGTTTAATCTATAAAAAATTATAGTTTTGGAGAATGAAATAAAATAAAAAACCATGTTGAAGAATGTTACTTCTTCTTTGGGTATTGTCTTATGATTGCACCAAATTACATCCTAGTTTTTCTTTCATTACAAAATAAGGAATGTATTATGAGAATAGGGATGTTTATAAGTTATTTTATTCATTATTGGTAGATTCAAAATTATGGGAAGCTATGAATAAGAGATAAGATCGAGTGTCCTTTTATTAATGAGGTTGCATGGACATTTGAAATTTTTTCAAAATATTAAATAATATCTATATTTTAATGAATAAACAAGCCAAAAAAATAATTCATTCCAAATAATAGAAGTGATAATGTATATATATATATGTATATATATAAAATTTTTAAAAAATTATAGGGTCATTTTTAATGTTATCTTCTTAATTAAATTTCTTCTAAATCCATTTTATAATAATCATGGTAATTAATTTTTACTCCCATCAAAATTATTATTTCTAAAAAATTAATTTTACCTTATTAGAAATTATAAATATTCATATTATAAATATTGAATATATTTTGAAAATTAAATTAATATAATTGGATAAATTAATTTATAATTAACCCTATAGACTTGATGATAAAGTGGGGATTCAAAGAGAAATTATTCAAAAAATTTAAAAAATTATATCAAAATTCATTATCAATATAATTTTAATGATAAAAATTTTATTTATAGATATATAATTTAAATATTATTACATTAATACAAATTTTAAATATAATTTAACTATATATTTTTCTAAATGAATAGAGATTTTGAAATTTACATTCATTCTTTCTATCTATTTGTCAATAAATGAAATATTTTTAGAAAAATATAAACAATTAAACATAAGATAATTTTTTTATTCCACTTTAAAGGATTATGTTTATTTTATATAATAACTTTTAAAAAATTTCTAAAAATTAATTTCATATTATGTGTGGAAGGCCGGACTAAACTACCTTTTCGAAAAATACAGTATTCTGGAAAAAAAATTTATTATTTTAAAAAAGTTGTTATATTTTTATCCATAATCAATATATATCAATTATATTTATATTATAAATGTATAAAACAGATTAGATTCATAATTTTGTTTGTATTATTCATTCACGCCAATATAATAGCTATGTTATAATGGATATGTTTAAATAAAAATATTTTAATAGAGTATCTTTTATAATTTAAACCCAAATTTTTCATGAATTACATGCTGTCAAGAATATTTTATTATTTAAAAATAAATACATACTAAAATAATTGGATTTTATATTCCCTTCTACACATGGTGATGTGTGTAATACATTCTCTCAAATATGATTTTCATATTATTAATTATCATGGTGTTGTAACTAAGGAAGATTATTTTTAATAAATTTTAAATATTATATTTCAATAGAAATTAATTAAGATTCATAAATTTATTATTATTAGTTAGTTATTTAATATAACAAAATATTGTTTTCCTGAAAAAAACTATTCAAGAACAACATTTTTCATAATGTTTGTGGATTTAATATTAAATTTCAGTCTTCCACATCGATGAATTAAATTTGGTAAAAGAAGGATTCCATATTTTTAATTTGGGTAATTTATATTATCGAATATTATCAAAATAGTTTTTTGATGAAAATTAATTGTGAAACCATATATATATTAATTATAATTTTTATGTTAAAAATGGGATTACTGGGGATATACTGAAAAGATAAAGGCTACAATGACATAAAAAGACATCTAAAATATATTTTGTGAAGAAGTTAAGATATTGTCATGACTAAGTCTTGAGAATAATACATTTTAGAACCTTTTGGTATATGAAAACTTGGTTAAACCTATTTATTCCAAAAAATCACAACTGTGAGACCCACATCACTTATAAAAGGCCACCATTATTTTATCTTCTTCACACCTTCGACCCATTCATCACTGTACAATACAAAAAATAATCATTTCCAAAAATGAATCCCCCAGTAAATATAATATTTATATTGGTCATTAATCTATTATATGTATATTTATAGTATAATATTATAGAGGTGGTATGATAAAAGGTAAAAAATATAACTATGCATGTTTTTTATTCCTTCTTTCACTTCCTTCAAATATTAGTATGATATTATTATATAATAAAAAAATTGACCAATATAATTAGATTTAATTATGATAATTTAATGTCCAATATAAATATATTATTCAATCAAATGGTAAATGATATAATCTATTATGTGTATGGAAAACTACCTTATAACGAACTAATGAAAAATGTTTTACACCATCACCTATCATAGTTTGGTATGATGATGTTTCTAAAGTATATATATGATATTAATCACATAATTATACCACAATAGTAATTATATCACATATTACTTTTCAATTTGTACAGTGTAGTGGATATGATGAAATTTCTCGTGTATGTGACCGACTATCACTAGGAGAAGTGAGGTGATTTGTTTTCCAAAAACACTTTACAAATAAGTAATAAGTACAATGGTAATGAATATATGTGATATAAATTACATAATTATGATATTAATAAAAAATTATCATTATGAAAATTTAATATATAATTTAATAAATTAATTTTAACTCACTAAATGATGACAACATCATTCGTGTATGTGTGGACTATAACCTTCACAAGGCAATAAGATGTTACTCTCATCACCACATCAAATTTATGATATACATAAGTATATTAAATGAAATAAAAATGTATTTATTCTATTATTTACATTAAATATTTAAAAAACATTAATAATCTTATTCCATTAATAAATTTTGAATAAAATGAAAAGATACTTTTTCGTATGTACGTCTTAACAACTCCATAATCATAATGTAATATATTTCTGAAAATTAAATATAATAATAATTATTAAAAGTATAATTGATTTATAATTATTATAATTATTTCATTATTATTATCCTTGATATTTGAAGAAAATATAATATTCACATGAACAACAACAATCGTGAAAATTAATGAATGATAACTTAAAGAAATTAACACACGAAACAAGTAAAATAATGAATGATTATTTATAAAATTGTGTAATGTTGTTAAAAAAAGATTATATATGATATTATAAATATTAATATATATCTTTTATATGTTAATAACATGTTTAAAAACACTATACTAGAGGTTAGGAATGCTCAACCTATAGAAAAAATGGGTTAAGAGATTTCACCCCAATTTCTATTCATTAAGGGATATTGAAATATTATATACATAATTTATTTTAAATGGTGTATATAAATTCCCTTTTAAATGTAATGTCATTAATAAATCATATTTTTTGTTATTTTATATTTTAATTTAAATTTTATCATCAAGGAATATTTTACCTAAAAATTATAAAGATGTAAGAAATTTCATAACTCAATTTATTTTTATTGGGATATATAGTTTCTTCATCATCATTGATATTTGATGATTATGAGTGAAATGAATTTTAATTTTCATATGTTGAATTTAAACTTGGTTTATTTGGATTAACATTTGACACATATAATTGATTAATTTCTAAATTCTCATTTAAATGTTATGATCTGTGTAAATGTATATTTTAAAATCATATTAATAGATATTGTTTACACCTGAGTTTAAATTGAAGAGAAATATTTGATAATTTTCTAATGAACACCATTAATTTTTTATCTCCCCTCATTATTCATGATGTTTTCAATTAATGGTTAATATTTCAATATTTGATAATAATTTTTTTTACAAAACTGTTTTTAATAAAATTCATCTTCATTTCTCTATTAAGTTGAAATTGGTTTTCATCCAAATCCATGACTTCTAAATATGTTTTCGAGAATATTTTTCTATTCTAAAAATGATTTATTAAATAATTATTTTCACATTTTGATTTTGTAAATTTTTTTCGAAAGGAATATTCACGTCATTATAAAAAAAGAACTCATGTATTTTATTGAAAAATTATAAGTAATCATATTTTTAACATACACAGCATGTATGGAATTTCCTTCTTTCATGACAATTCCATGTTTGAAAAAAAAATAATAAGGATCAAATATAATTTTCAAATAAAATAGGTTTCAAAATATGTTTTTCACTATTATATTTAAAATTATATTTTATGAATGAAAATAATATTTTCTTCATGAATGTTTTTAAATATTTTTTATTGTATTTATATTCATTAGTGATAATAACACCTTATTATACATGTAATATACTGAAGATATATTGTATTTGTATGATACTTATTCTTCCTCTATATGGATTATGTTTATTTTTAACGAGTTTTGTATAGACATTTTATTTCTTGATTCATTTTAATAATCATTAACATTCCCTTGAAATATTTACTTCACTATGATCATTAGACATTAAATTCCCCAAAAATACCCATATTATTTTTCATGGATATGATTATTTCTTAATCAATATCCCATTTCAACATATTATTTTTACATTGAACATTATTTGATTGACTAAGTAATATGGATTAATATATATACATTCCTCAATATAGATATTTAATTATAGGGCACATTGTTCATTATTAAATATATTATTAGATATATGAGGAATGATTTAGAAATGTTGTGATGGGTGGGACCGAAAATTATATATCCCCTCGATGCATCAATATTCTTATAAGGTGAATAAGTAAGCTAGAATTAGATTGGTTTTTACCTATAGTTTCAAACTATCTTTTTAAAGGTCTTTATAGAAAAGGTATCATGTTCTTGGGGTCCTGAATTCATTTGATAAATCATTTAATTCATTAAAATTCAGTTCTTATTATCCATTATATTTCTATAATGTTATTATCTATAGATACATTACATTTTCATTTTATCATTAAATGGAATGCGTGTTAAATTATTTACCGTTACATGTTGATTTTTCATTCTCTAATTATTATACCCATGATATTGGTTGGATAGAATGTTTATTAGTTATTTACCTATCCATACATACTTTTTCTTAAGAATTCATGATAGTCATGTTATTTAATGTTCTTATGATTTTAGTTATTTAAATTTCCATGACTATTTTGCTTATTTATTTTTGAAAGATTATAATATAGTAAAACCTAAATTAGCATTTGAGATAACAATTATCTTGTTTCATTTCCCTGTAATCCATGAAGTATACTATGATGGATATATAATAAAACTGTACAGGGAATAGTATTATACTTCTAAAAAATTATATGTTCATTTGTGTTTTAATATGTAATATGGTATTCATGTATGAGTCTAGTTTACCGATACAGTTAATCTATTCGGTCCATTGAGATGTGTCTATTTGTATGTAATTAAAATTTAATTATGTAGATATTAGCTCCGAGCGACGAGGTTCAGAGTCGTTGCAATTAGTGTTAGAAAAATTTTATTAAAAACCATTGTAACTATATTAAGTAAAACATATATTAGGGAACATAACCATTTTATATATATTGTGGATAGGTATAGAAGAAAATATTAATGATTTGGTATGGAAAAGATAATGTAGTTTATCCAAGAAATACATCCTTATTTTCATACTACATGTGGAAGTGATTCCCGAATTGTTGTACCTAATGGTAATAACACTAAAAATATAGCATTGGGACTGACCTGATCGTCACTTGGTGCATGAAAATGGGACTTAATACAAAATTGGTTTGGATCCCCGAGGGGATATCTTTTTGATAATTAAAATTTTATTTACAATAAATATAATGGATTTCAATGTATTAGAAAAATTAATGTCCCATGTTAATCTTATAGTGCCTTACATTAATAAACAAGGGTCTTCATTTAAAAATATTATAATTGATTATATGGTTTTCCAACTAGGGTTATCATTTTTCTCACTTCGACTTCTAGTTTTAGTCAATTTCTCTAATCTGAAGGAATCGTGTTAACATTGATCATGAAGGGAAATGTGATGATAATGAGAAACCAAATGGGATGATGGAAGACGTTATATATATTATTAATATTGAAAATTAGTTATTTAATAACATGATTAACAAC
Organism: Viscum album; assembly: GCA_963277665.1. Taxonomy (NCBI): domain Eukaryota; kingdom Viridiplantae; phylum Streptophyta; class Magnoliopsida; order Santalales; family Viscaceae; genus Viscum; species Viscum album. The sequence goes on from OY728128.1 coordinate 1,487,735,110, forward strand.
CAATACTGCTTCATGGGTAAATGTGACATTTCCACCTCCCTTTATGCTGAAATTTTATGCTTGATTCATGATATTTCCTTCACCAAGAACTTCGGTTGGAACAACGTCTGGATTGAAAGGGATTCAACATCCATCGTTCATGTGATTTGGAACAGCATAACCCATATTTAATGGCTTATTACTATACAATGGATGGAGTGAACCTGTTCGCCAATAGATCATACCTAAATCATTACTCATGTGTATCGAGAAGCAAGCATGATTGCATATGGATTGACCAACACGAGGATTACACAAAATATCACCTGGTCCGAAGACCTCCCTAATTATATCTTCCCCCTTCATGATGATGATTGTAAAATGAACACGCACTTTAGACTAGTGTAATTTTATTCTTTCAATAATATATCGTCTAATTTCAAAAAACGAAAACTAATACAATAAATAACTACCAGACCCTCCAAAGGAGAGATGGACGGTGTTTCCAAAGAGCTCGAGTGGTGGATACCTTGGAAGAAAGAAGGTTGATTTACATCATGTGATAAATTTGTAAAAAACCAATTAATGTGTCCCAATGTATCTAAAAAATTATTTATGTGTGTAAGATATGGGAATAAAGGAAATAATTACTGAGGAAAATATGATGAGTTTTGTTGAAGGAAATAAATTTCATCCATGGGATAGATTTGCAGTACTATATCATAAATATTGCAAACCTAGGAACTATCTCTATCAATGAACTTTTCTGATTGTTAACCACTACACCAAGGATGGAATTATGTTAAAATAAAATCGATTAATAACATATGTAATTTGATTCAATAATTATATTTTGTCATTTTTATTACCATTGGAGTATTGGTGATAAAAACTATGAAACATCCAAGAATTATGATATGTTTTAAAATAATTTATTTATTTATTAACTAATGAGTTATGTATATCATTATGGGTCCATGAGTTTAAAATTAATCATTATTTAGAATTATTAAACTCTAATTTTTAGGTTTTATGTGTTGGGAATTTACAAACAATAATGATATTTTTTAGAAAAAAATTATTTGGATTAGAACATATTAGTTTCGTATATATTTTGGTGAAATGTTTATTTAATGAAGAATTATGTTACATTTTGTGCTCAAAAGATAAAAGTTATTGGTAATATTTATTTTATATCTTATCATTGATTTCGAATTAACTAGGGGTTATTAAAATTTCTTAATTTAATAGAAATTATATTAATATGGAATATGATAAAAAAAAGTGTGTGTCGAGGGACAACCCATCACATCCTAGAAGGAAGCGGGGAATGAAACCACAAGTGAATGATGATAAGGGTTTATGTCCTAGCAATTGTATATGTAATTACCTTGTAAATATTCTATTTTTCTTACATAAATGATTTGATTAATAAATATTAATGATGAACCAAGGGTTTTTCTGTAGATGTTCAGTTATTAATGTATCATATTAGATAAATTGTGCAAAACAAATTTGTTTTTGAAAATTGATAAATATAGGAAGTATGATTTTTCACTCTTTAATGTATATTAGAAAATGATAAAACATAATTTTAGAGTATCATGATAGAAAAAAATTAATTTTTGGATATTCATTTTGAAATGAACCTTGTTCTGTGAAAAGGTAAAATTCTATTGTAATTAGATTTTTGTAATTTACTGGATGTATTATTCCTTCAAATAAGGTTCATAATGTCATTATAATGGTTGAAAAACTTAAATGTGTTATTTTTAAACTTTTTTAAATGCCCAAGTTGTATCTCGGATGTTATGATGATTTCAAGGGAATAAGATTCCAAAAATCAAAGGCTTGGGTGGTTTGTGTTGGGCAGAGAGTTTGTCTAAAACCATTTGGCCCCCAGTAGCAAACCATGTGGTCTGGTCAGAGGATCATATGTGAAGCACATGGTCTACGGATATTTTTCCCTAACCACGCCTCTATCCCACATAAGTAGTGATAAAGAGGTCGTACCTATGCACTATTCATTACACTAATGACACACAATTGGGCTAATCGTGCAACCCAAATAGTGAAAAGGGATTTTCTTAAATTTAATTATTTAAATTATATCCTAAAATAAAATAAAACCAATCCGAAACTAATCCTCCTCTCGGTGCACTACAAATCTCTTCCTCACATATCACACGGCATGTACATGCCCCCAAACTCCCTCTTCATTAGAATATATTTTCTCCATATCTCTCATTGAGTCTTGGTTGAATCTCTAAGGTAATCCCTCCTCTCCCTTAATCCTCCAATGTTTTTGATTTATTTCACTTCCCCATTACCCTACCTATATTTTACAAACCCTAGTTTTTGTTTTGATAAGTTTTTTTGTTTTTCTTCTATTATTTGGGAATACGGTGCACCTTTCAGGGCTTCTCCTTATGTTTTTTTTAATCCACTTCCAAATGAGAAGTTCTTTGGATCATTTGGGTTCACCCACCATTGATTTTATATAGGTTTTCATCTACCTTTTCTTTTAGGCTAATTTTAATTTGGTATTCTCTAATTTTAAGGGTTCCTAATAATTTGGAAGTGCATCTTGGTCATCATTGTGGCGCATTAGAGTTTCCAAAGTTTAAGGGGACATACCTACATATATATAGTTAAGAGTATATACATATGAATATATAAGTTCCCTCATTATATATATCCACCCATGTCATCATGTATATATATATTGGGGCTAGGTATAATTATATATTTAGGAAAAAAAGGATATGTGTGTTAGTGTAAATGGGTTTATTCATATGTAAGCATAAATGAAAGGACTCCCCTTGTACATATTCATGTACATGTGTGTGAGTCGCCAATAATCTAAATTAAGAACCATGTATTCGATGGTGTGTATGACATGTGACACGAAGCGTGTAAGATAATATAATATATAATCAAATTATAATATATTTATTTTTTAAAATATATTTTATATATTTAAATGCATGCTAAAATGAGTTAACTTGTGTTACATGCAAGAGCAGTCTTCCTCGATACCTTGCATTACATGAAAGAATGATCATTACCATTTAACAATATATCATTAAAATATTATTATTTAATATAATATGAAATAACACATACATTATGTTTGATATTATGAATTTTATAATGTAACTTATATAAATTTATTGATAATATAAATATAAAATGAATTCCTCGGTTACCAGCTAATGAGAAAAATATTTTCACCCATTTAAATATAAACTGAATATTTTTATATAAAACAATTTTTAGGCACATAAATTTGTTTTTAAACTAATTAATTAAAGTAATAAAAATTTGTGAATTATTTTCATGAAATATATATTTTATATATTCAAAAATATATTATTGATATTCTTCCATTATGTTTGGTATACAAAATATACGAATAAACCATAAATTATACTTAAAAACATATATTTTTATAAACACAATTTTATAACCTATTAATGGAACACCTATTTAGAATATAAATTTTAACACATTTATAAATTTTATTTGAAAATAAAAAACATTAATTTTTAATGGATCATTTAAAAATTATCTTAGGGTGATTTGTTTTTATTTTTCGGCGAAACTACATTTTTTGATGAATAGTGAAAAATACTGCATTTTAGTTAAAACACTACCTTTTTTGTAATGAATTATTAATTATGAATTAGATATTATATAATTTTATGGTTAGATTAGTTAAATTATAACTGTATTAATAAAATTTATTTTATTATAATCAACATATCATTGAAATTGAATATAAATACATAATAATATTTTCTTCATTTTTCTACTAGACCCAGTTAATTTGTTTGTCTGTGAGATGAGAAATAATCTTAGTTTTTCAGCTTCATTGAAATGAATTTAAAAATATACATAGACCATTTTAATAAGGATAATTTTTATATAATCATACCAACATAATTTTTGACCAAAAAGATTAGTTAATGTGATTTGAATTAATTACAGTGATTAAGGTGTATTTATGATATATAAAAGGACTAAAACATTAATTTAAGGGAAAATGACCTATCTACTAGTTCAAAACCAATTATATGTTAATAAATGTTCCATGAAATTTCCACTATTTATTTTGGGTGTTTTGGTGTGAATTTTTTTATGTAATGACAAGTGTACACCTAACTTTTTTAAAAAACATACAAATGAGTCATTTTCCATCCCTATAAAAAGACATCAACTCTCCCCATTCCTCACACCTTTCAAACCACTTATTCAAAACCAATATCATAAAAAATAGATTCCAAAATAGCTAACCCTCAACCATGAATCCTCCCTTTTGGTTTAAATCATTCCAATGAAGCATTTTGGTACATACCAAAATAAGTTACACTATTAAGAGGTAAAATCTTTTCTCAGGCTCTATAGTTTTATTTCTATTTTACACGACCTAAAATATATTTATTATGAGATTATAAAAGAAAAATAAATAATAATAAATATACTAGAATTTATTATATAAATTTCTATACCTACACTTACTTATACATCCATTTAATGGGTAAAGAACATACTATTTCTGTGTTTGACGAATTACTACCTCAGAATATGATGACTGCTCATTTCCCTTTTACTAGCTATCAGGGTGTCCTTATGATAGAAAATATATTTATATATTATATATATTATAGTAATAAATTATTTTTACTTATATAATCTTTTTATAATACATACCTTTAATACAGTCCATTTTTCGTTAATGTGATAACATCATTTGAGGAAATGTGGACTACCACCCCCACAAAGTGATGTGACTTGGTCACACGATCCATGGGAATTAAAATATGATAATTATATTTAATAATATAATAGATAAATGTTTATATATATATATATGATATTCATGACATAATTAACATTCTGTAAATATTCTATATGTATATATATATATATCATTTGTTTTATTACCCTTTCACACAAAAAGTGTTAATGTCATTTGTGGATTTGTGGATTACTGCTTCCTCGACAATATGTGAGTCCATTTAAATCACAAAAATTATATATGTTAGTGTATATAGAAAATTGATTTGATAATTTGATATAATTATCATCCTATAATGACACAACATTACTGACCTTCTTTCTATAATTATCATAGAAAAATGGGAACATTACTGATTCGTACATACAACCTACCGTCTCCATGATTGTAACATGGATTCATTTGTTCATTACCATATTTAATTCTTCTTTCTAAACTTATTATTTATTTAGATATATGATAATTATTTACTGATTACTATTATTTAGATTTTATATAATGACCCCCTTGACCAAAGTTGACCTAGAATAGTTATTTTTGACATATAAACTGAATTTGGTCGAAACAGCCGATGAAAACATCACAATTTATGTATTTGTATAAAAAATAGTAAAAATTAATATAAAATTAAAGAAAAAAGTGAAAAATGTTCTCATGAATGTATAAAATTTACATAAGTTTATTATATAAGAATTAATAGCACGTTCACCCAAAAAGAAACTCAAGGTAATGGATTCTTGTCTCATTTTCTTTCCGTGAGGAATACTTAAATGATGTGAACCTAATTTTTTATAAATGGTGTATATACATAAAAATTGACATATAATATCATTAATTATATTATCATAATTAAATATAAATGTTTATTACCATTGGGATTTCTAATTAATTCTAAACACATTGGTAAGGGATTCTAATCTAACATTTTATATTCGTGACATAAATGTAATGTTCACTAATTACATCTTTTATGTAGTAAATCTACTACCCATTTCTATATATTATATCATTACTTACATTATATTCATTTTATTTGAAAATATAATCTAATATCATTCCTTCATGAGTTTTACAACATATGATTTTTCAATGTGGTATAGGACACCATGGATTGCTTAAAGGTTTTTTTCCTCAAAAATGACATTAATGATCATTAAAAGGTATTTCCATTCAATGGACTTATATAAAAATTATTACATAAAACCGTAAATTTTTTTCTTATGGTTATCCACACTCATTGTAATGTATTATTACTATTTTCCATTATTTGGTACTAAAAATATTTAAGAAATTATTTATCAAACAATCTGACATTGTATATAATAACCCATACATTACATACATTGTTATTACATCAGAATTAAAGCATACTTATTACAACATATAACAAAACCATGGTAGGACCGTATAGGTATAGTGTCTTTAGACACTGGGAAACCTAAACAACTGGTTCATAAAGCATATACATTGTCTCCCATTTATTTCATCATATCTAGAGTCCCTTTTGGAATATCCTACTTATAAACCTCCTTCCGGACCAAGGGAAAGAAATCATACAAAAGGGTGAGGTCAAATTCTCAGGAAGGGTAAACAAAGGGAATATTATATTCATAAGAACATAGCATTTCAAAAATCATAACATGAAAAGGAGTTCGTAAATTCATAACAATGGATAAATTATAGAAGTTAAATGTAATCCCAATAATCATAACATAAAAATGAAACATTGTGTAACACACACATAATCATAGAGAATTATTTCTTAGTAGTCCAGACTCATTTCCAAGACTATCCTAGCGAAAAAAGTCAATTTCTAAACTATGTTCACTCCTCGTTTCAGTCCTGTATCACTGAACCAGATTAACCTACAGTTCCTGCCATCTATATCTCATGAGATATAAATATTTCCCCAATTAATTGGAGGGAGATATAGGTCACACCCACCTCATAATGAAACTATTATTATATGTGCCACAAAATCATAAATTATAGCATAACCCATGTAATAAAAATGGGATTCTTAGACATCATGCAATCATAACATAATCCATTTAAGATAAAAGGACATCATAAAATTAATTCAATCATAACACAATCAAATAAATGTAAAAATAGGGATAGAAATAGAACCCTATATTATCTTAGATGGAAAATAATTTTGATAATACACTTGAACATCATTATTGAGGAAAGTATCCTTTCTAATTCAAAAATACATTTTTCCTTTATTAACAGGTCATACAATTTTAAACTAAAAGAAGTTGATTAAAAATAAAATTGAAAACATGTAAAATAAGCTTCATGGAAATAAAGTTATATGATATCATAAAATCCGTTCATGCCATATAAGTTAAAAAACATTCATCTCGTACTTTGGCCAGAAAAGTCCAATATTACCTCATACTAAAAATGACAAAATATTCCTTTCATATTTTTTACTAGAAACTCACCAATGAATAATATTGGATTTAAAATTATGGAGGAGGATATAAATAATATTACATATTGTGGAAACATGATTGTGGATGATAAATATACCCTAATAAAAACCAAAGTATAAACAATTTCGGATAAAATGAGATTTTGAGATTTTCCCTAACCTTAGGTCCGATATGACTCGTACGTATCCGAACCTCCTGTATAATGATTTAAATAATGTCATTTACATATTAAAAAATCATATTCATTGTTATTATACCATACATGGTTATATGTTTATCTTCTTATTAGTGATATTTGATTGCTAATTGTTATTCGGGTGTTCATTGCTTTATGTTTTAGGCATGTGTTGTCGAATAAATTCATATTCATCTTTTTAGGTTATAGATACATCATTTCCAGAATGGTATTAGTGTAAAATATATCCGATTTATTCATTAAATTCAGTTATATAATCATTATTCAATAAAGATCATGTAGAACGAGTCACATCACATCGTGGAGACGGTAGGTCGTACGTACGCACGAGCGATGATATCGTTCCAATGATCATGGAATTGTATTGAAGTGTATGCATACTATTTCAGTATAAATATATCATTTAATTAATAATATATAGTTATTCTTTACACCATTATAACCATCCACGTAAGGTGGTGGTGGAAAACAGATTACACCACGGCGTGGAGACGGTATTCTGTACGTACGCACGCGCGGTGATTTCATTTTCCATAGGATGGATAGAGGGTGATATAGGGTAGTTTCATATTTATAATAACATATCAGTACATGAGGGATACTGATGTTATTGTTTCATAATTAAAAAACTAAAGAAGAGGAAGTAGAAGAAGAAATAAATTCGAAATAATCAGTAACAGACATTACCTCTTCTTTGAAGCGCCTCTTCTTAACCTCCACATAGGGCACTAAAGATTGTCTTTGAAAAATACCATGACCTCTAGGATATTTATTGGGAAGTGGATAAGATAAATTGGCTGGGTTTGGATGAGCATTAAGGCTCAATGTGGTGTGAGGAGGAGAGGGAGGAGGTGCTCTTTTATAAGGGAGGAGAGGGGCACTTTAGGAAAAACTTAAAATATTATTTTATAATAAAGTCATATTCGGTTTTTAATATCTCCAAATAGATTTATTTCCATGATAATGTGGTTATGGGTCGAAATCCTTTAAACAAATATAATTGAGACATGTTTAGGTCACTATTGTAACCTTATCATTTAAATTTACCTCTAAGTTAAATAATTTAACTTTTACCGCGTCTTCTTGTTTTCTTACACTATATGGTAAATAATCATATTATAACAAGCCAAACGAATCAAAAGTGGTTCATTATCAATATATATAACCTTATATATGTTATTTGGTCAATGCTTAAATTTTTAGAAATAAAATAACAATTAATAATATAATATTTGTTTTAAAAACTATTTTATATCAATTTTGACACTATTTGGTAACTGATTTTTGTGAAAATCATAACAACATTATCAGATCCAACAGAGTTAATTAAATAAATAATAATATGTCATATTAACCTATATAATTAGTTTAATTCATGAAAAGTCTAAAATCACATTTATTTTGGTATTTATAATATTAATTAGGTTAATATTTCCTTAATAAGGTAATTACTGCATCATCATTGTGTCATAAATAAATTAACATATTTAAATTCTAAAAATTATAAATAAAATAACATTATTTAGGAAATATTTTTAGCTTTATAATAAATATTTATATTCGAATTTATCTTATTTATAGCACTATATTAAAAAAAATTAGTTATTAAACTTTGATTTTAACTATTTTAACTCTTCTTTAAATAAAAAATTATTAACTATCCTAATCTAATCCAAGTGGACCTAAATGGACATATTTTATTCCTAAGGTTGTTTTTGGTCGAATTAATCTTATACAATAGAATTAGGACATAATTTAGTGTAATAATAATACAATTTTTATCCTTAATTACTCTATTTACTTTTAACCGTGGTAAATAAAAGTAAAAAGATACTATTCACAAAAAATAATTTTTATCTTATTGAACAAAATTTTAGTCCTTGATGTTAACTGTTTCTCTGGGATTTTCGAAATTCCACTCACAGAAGCGGTAAAATTATGTTTTATGTAAATTTTCAAACTCTCCTAGGAGGTTGGTAAAAGATGGTGAACAGTTCAATAAAAATTTTATGTGTCTAAAATTATGGTAAAATGACTCCAATGAATTACATTGAACTTATATAGGTATTATTTATCAATTTTTACCAAAAATAAATAAAAAGAAAATAAATAATTATTTAAATAAATTGTGTGTTTTTAAATATTAACTTTGTGTTTTCACTATTCATAAAAAATTGAATGTTTTCAGAAAAATACCAAAAAATCACCCTCGTCTAATTTCGATATTCCGAATCCAAAAATGAAGTTCATTTTGATATTTAAAATTTATAAAATTTCAAAAAGTTTGTATTACCATTCATAACGGCTAGTTTTAATAATATTTTAATTGCATATTGTTGTTTAGTGAAACTCGGTGTTGCGTACAACGCAAGCTATCGAGGAAGGTCATGATTACGTGTAAATGAAGCCAAGATAGTGTTGTGTGTAGTGAACAATTACATTGATGATAACATAAAAACAAAATAATTCTCATAAAAATCTTGGGTGTTACATTCTACAAACCTTAAAATGAATTTCACCCGCAAAATCCGTCACTTAGTAACAAACAGATGAGGATACCTCTCTCTCGTCATATCCTCGAGCTCCTATGTAGCTTCCTTTAATTGGTGGTTCCTCCGTAAAACATTCCCCAAGTGAGTGTTCTTGTTCCGTAGGAATTTTTCACTATGATCCAGAATCTCTATCGGTTGTTCTTCATAAGAATGATCTTGCTCCAGCGGAACAACTTCTGAGATGAGTACATGTGAAGGATCCGGTATATACTTTCTCAGTAGAGATACATGGAAGACATCGTGAACTTGAGAGAGATTTGGTGGATGTTCCAATCTGTAAGGTACCTTCCCAACACGATCCAGTATTTCGAAAGGACTGATATAACTGGGGCTCAACATTCCCTTCTTTCCAAATCTCAGTACTCTCTTCAAAGAAGATATTCGTAAGAACACTTTATCACAAACTGTAATCTCTAGGAATTTTCCTCTATTATCGACAAAACTTTTTTGTTGACTCTGAGCTACTCTTATGTGTTATTGAATAGATCTGACCTTATCTTCCATCTCATCAACAAGATCAGGTCCTAATAGCTTTCTTTCCCCAAATTTATCACAGCAAGTTGGAGTCCTGCATTTCTTTCCATAGAGAACTTCATAAATATCCATATGAATACCGGAGTGAAAGATAATAATATAATAAAATTTCACCAAAGGTAGGTTTTGATCCCAAACACCTTTGAAATCCATAGAGCATGCTCATAACATATCTTCTAGAGTTTGAATTGTTTTCTCAGACTGACCATCTATCTAAGGTTGATAAGGAGTTCAGAAACTCAACTCTATATCTAGAGTATGCTAAATACTTTGCCAAAACCTTGAGGTAAACCTCATATCCTGATCAGATATAATGGAAAGTGGTACTCCATGCAATATTACCACTTCCTTCACATATATCCTGTAAATCTGATCAAGAGAGAAATCTTCTCTAATAGCCATGAAGTGTGCTAACTTCATAAGGTGATCAACTATGACCCAGATAGAATAATGACTTTGGATGTTTTAGGAAGTCCACAGACAAAGTCCATAGTGATGTTTTTCCATTTTCATCCTGGTGTGGGTAATGGTTGTAACATCCCCTTATACTTCTTTCTCTCAGCATTAACTTGCTGACAAAAAAAGCATCGAGAGACATATTCAGAAACATCTCTTTTCATGCCATCCCACCAGATGTACTCATTCAGGTCCCCATACAACATCATGCTTCTAGGGTGAATAGAGAATTATGAACTATGAGCCTCATCCCGTAGCTCCTTCTTTAATTCTGGGATGGTAGGAACACAAACCTGATTCCTGAACCTTATTATCCCATCAAAATCAAGGTTGAATTCAGGAATATTTCTCACCTTATTTTCTGACTCTACATCTTTTTTCTATGCCTCTTTAATCTTCTCATGTATATATGGATAAACATTCATTTGAGAAAGATAAGATTTTTCCCCTTCCATTATAATTCCAAGATCCATCCTTTTTAAATCCATAAATATTGGATCTTTTGTGATCCTCATCATCGATAAGCTAGCATGGTCTTGTCGACTCAATGAATCTGCCACCTTGTTTGCTTTCCCATGGTGATAATTAATTGAGGAGTCATAATCCTCAATCATCTATAACCATAATCTTTGGCACATATTCAGCACCTTTTGTGTGAAAATATACTTAAAACTTTTATGAATAGTATAAATATCACACCATGCACCCGAAAGATAATTCCTACATCTTTTTAATGCAAAGATTACTGCATCTAACTCCAAATCATGAGTTGAGTAATTTTGATCATGGATTTTCAACTGTAGTGAGGCATAAGCTATCACCATATCATTTTTCATGACAAAACACCCCAATCCCTTCATGGATTCATAATAGTAGATCACAAATCATTCTCCACTACAAGGTAGTGTGAGCACAAGTGAACTGGATAACCTTCTTTTTAACTCCTTCAAATTCTCTTAACACACCTCCTTCCAAATGAACTTAACGTCTCTTCGAGTGAACCTGGTGAGTGGATTAGATAATTGTGAAAAATCTTTCACAAAACGTCGATAATATCCATCCAAAAAAAGAAAACATCGGATCTCAGTTATTGTTGTTGGTCTCGAACATCTTTCAATAACCTCTTTTTTTGCCAGATCCATAGATATCCCCCCTTTTGAGATTATGTGACCCAAAAATGCAACTTTTTGAAGCCAAAATTCACACTAAGTAAATTTGGCATAAATATTCTTTTTTCTCAGGGTATTAAATACAATTCTCAAGTGATATTCATGTTCTTACATGATCATTAAATAAAAATAATATCATCTATAAAGACTACCACAAACTGATCAATATAGTCTCTAAATAATCTATTCATTAGATCCATGAAGATAGCAGTGGAATTAGTAAGAACAAATGACATCACTATAAACTCATAGTTTCCATTCCTTGTAAGGAAAGCTGTCTTTGGTATATCCCCCCTTTTGACCCTTAATTAATGACACCATTAAGGAAGATAAATCTTGGAAAAGTATTGAGATCCATGTAGTTTGTCGAATAAGTCATCAATGCATGGGAGAGGATATTTGTTCTTAATAGTGAACTTGTTATGTTATCGATAATCAATGCAGAGTCTCATTGATCCATCTTTCTTCCTAACAAACTGAACATGTGCTCCCCAAGGTGACACACTAGGGTGTATGAATCCCTTAACAAGATTCTCTTGGAGTGGCATCTTCAATCCCTATAACTCAATTAGGTTCATTCTATAAGGTGTCTTTGAAATAGGCATAGCACCCTATATGAGTTCAATTGAAAACTCAACTTCACAATTTGGTGGAAGACCTCAAAATTCCTCTGGAAAGATATCATCAAACTCCCGTAAAATGGGTATATACTTAATCGTGAGTTTCTCACCAACCATTTGAGATAAATAACCTTCATTTAGTGGAATCAATACCAATAAGATGGATAAAATTTACATTGGAATGTTATGTTCATCCTTAAATCAATAGTCGATCATAGATTGATCTGGAATATGAAATGTGACTTCCCAAATTTTGAAATTGATATGAGAACCATATATTGAAAGCCAATCCATGACAATAATCACAATATATTCCACTATAGGAAGTATCACATGATTTTCAGGAAACACATTCCCACAAACTTCAATCAGAGAAGAATTTAAAACATTTTATGCAACTGTTGTTCCATTACAGGTTGTCACAGCTAATTTAACATATAATAGTTGAGGCAATACGATGATACACTTAAAAAATTATTCAGAAATAAAAGATTGGGTGGATCCAAAATCAATAAAACATTTGTTACTTTAGAGTGGATGGTAAGTGTACCTTTCACCACTTCGTTATCGTACTCCACATCGCTGATAAGAATTTGCATGTGACTTTCCTTTTTATTTATCCTTAAGAGTTTATTGACTTCGATCATCATCAATAACCCTTAGATTAGAAAATTGATTAGAATAATTCCCCATTCTCTTGCACTTGTAACATTGAAATGTTGGAGGTGCACTCTATGTAGCCTTTTCGATGTTCGCACCACTAAACATCTTCATCCCATCATTGCGGCATTCAAATGCCCGATGACATTCTTTTCCACATTTGAAACATTTACATGTCCTTTTAAGACATCTCCATCCATGTTTCTTTGCAAACTTTGAGCATAAGGAAAAAATAATCTTATTTTCATTGTGTTCTTTACAATTTCCTTTGCATTCTATTTTCATCTTTTTATCAAACTCATATGACTAATGGGTTAATACAATCACTATCTCAACCTTGAAGGCACAAAAAACAATTTCCTAGTAGCTATTGAAGTCCCTTATGGCTAACACCCTTCTAAGAATTGGTTTTAAGCCAATAAAGAATCAAATGATCTTACTCTCAGGTTGGATAATAATCCAAGAAGCGTACCTTGAAAGTCTAGTAAAATTGGCATTATAAGTACCAACAGATTCATCATCCTTTTTCTTTAGTTCAAGAAACTCCTTCTCCATATTTGTTCAAATAATACAAGGGAAGTACTTATTGAAAAATAATTTCTTGAACTCGTCCCATTATATGTACTCAATTTCATCTCTTGGCCTCATATTATTGATAAGATTACACTATTGATCAGCTTCACCTTCCAAACGATAAACTTCTAAGATGAAATTTTCATGTTGGGAACATTGATGAACCAAAAATATCTTTTTAGTGGTACTGATCCATTGTTCTGCCATTAACGGATTAGTAGACCTGCTGAATGAGGATGGACACTGCCTCATGAAGGATTTAACAGAATGTTGCTCCTTCCTTTGCTTGTTTAGAAGTTTTTCATGATTCATAGACTGAGAAAGTTGTGTGACCATGGCTACAAATTTTCATTCCAGCTCCCGTAACGTTTGGTTACTCAGGGGGACAATCATTTCATTTCCCATCACATTCAGCATTAACAAGATTCCTTCGGGTTCCATCCATTGACTAAAACCAATAAGCATAGTGTGAGAAACACTAATCATAATAGGAAAACCAGATAATCAAGAATAAAATTTCACACTTAATGTCTTATCATAGGTTATTAATGGCCATTTCTAATACACGAATTTTGTGTTCTATACTTAGACTTATCCTTAGGGTTCTTACTAAGGCATTCACATCCTAGATTCCAAATGTTGACTATACCCTTCCTATGATACAAACTATATTGACCCATAATTTACAAACATTGTTACTACTTCAGAATTGAAGCATACTTTTTACAACATATAACAAAACCATGGTTGGACCATATAGGAATAGTGTCTTTTGAAACTAGGAATCATAAACAACTTGTTCATAAAGAATCTACATTGTCTCCTATTTATTTCATCCTATCTAGAGTCCCATTTGGCATATCCTACATAATAACATTCTTCCTAACCTGGGGAAAGAATACATACAAAATGCTGAGCTCAAATGCTCAGTAAGGGTAAACAAAAAAATATCATATTCATAAGAACATATTATTTCAAAAATCATATCATGCAAAAGAGATCATAATATCATAAAATGGGATAAATAATAGTAGAGAAATGTAATCCCAATATTCATAACATAAAACATCAAACTTTGTGGCATACACACAAAATCAAAGAGAATCATTTCTTAGTAGTCAAGACTCATTGCCAAGACTATCCTAGCGGACAAAGTCTATTTCTGAACCGAGTTCACTCCTCATTTCAGTCCTGTATCACTAAACCGGATTAACCTGTCGTTCCATACATGTCTATCTCATGAGATATAAATCATTACCCAATTCATTGGAAAGAGATATAGGTCCCACCCATCTCATAATGAAACCATTCCTCTGTGTGCCACAAAATCATAAATCATAGCATAACCCATGAAATAAAAATGTGATTCTTAAACATCATGCCATCATAACATAATCCATATAAGATAAAAGGAATTCATTAAATTAATTACATCATAACATAATCAAATAAACATAAAAATAGGGATAGAAAGAGAACCCTATATTATCATATATAGAATATAATTTTGGTAAAACACTTGAAATTCATTCTTGAGGAAAATAACCTTTTTTACTTCGAAAAAACTTTTTTCTTTTATTAACATGTCATTCAATTTTAAACTAAAATATGTTAGTTAAAAATATACAAGAAAAAATTTAAATCAATATTCATCGAAATAAATTTTTATGAAATCATAAAATCCATTCATGCTGTATAACTTAGAAAAACATTCTTCTCGTACTTTGGCAGGAAAAGTAAAAAACTACCTCGTACTAAAAATGACCAACGATTCCTTTCATATCTTCTACTAAAAACTCAATAATGAGTAATATTGGATTTAAACAATTTTAGGAGGATATAAATAATATTATATAATGAGAAAACATGGATGTGGAAGGAAAATATACCCCAGTAAATACCAAAGTATAAACAATCTCAGATAAAAATGTGATTGTGAGATTTTCACTTACCTTAGGTCCGATATTCTTCGTAAGTATCCGAACCTCCTATATAATGATTTAATTAATTACAATGAATTATTAACGAATCTTATTCATTGTTATGATATCATAAATGGTCATATTTTTATCTTCTTATTAGTTATATTTTATTCCTACTTGTTATTTGGGTGTTCATTGCTTTATGTTCTTATGCATGTCTTGTCAAATAAATTAGTATTCTTCTTCTTAAGTTATAGATACCTAATTTACATAATGGTATTAGTGTAAAATATATCATATTTATTCATTAAATTCATTTATATAATCATTATTAAATTAATATCATGTAGAACAAGTCACATCACATCGTGGAGACGGTAGGCCGTACATATGCATGAGCGATGATATCATTCCCATGATCGTGGAATTGTATTGAAGTGTATGTATAAAATTTTATAATCAATATCACATTAAAATAATCATATATAGTTATTCTTTACAACATTATAACCATCCATGTAAGGTGGTGGTGGAAAATAGATTACACCACGGCGTGGAGACCGTATTCCGTACATACGCACGCGCCATGATTTCGTCTTCCGTAGGATGGATAAAAGGTGAAATAAGGTTATTTCATATTGATAATAACATATAATTATATTATTGATACTGATGTTATTACTTCATAATGAAAAAATAATGAAGAGGATGTAGAAGAAGAAATGAATTTGAAACAATCAGTAACAGACATTACCTCTTCTTTGAAGTGCCTCTTATTAACCTCCTCTTAGGGCAGTAAATATGGTCATTGAAGAAGAACAGGACCGATAGGATATTTCTAGGGAAGTGTAGAGGAGAACATTTCAAGGATTTCTTGATCATGAAGGCTCAAAGTGGTGTGAGGAGGAGAGGGAGGAGGTGCCCTTTTATAAGGGAGGAGAGGGGCACATAATGAAAAACATAAAGTATTATTTTATAATAAAGTAATATTTGGTTTTTAATAGCTAAAAATTTATTTATTTCAAATATAAGGTGGGTATGGGTCGAAATCCTCTCATCCGATAGATTTTAGACATGTTTAGGTTACTTATTTAACCTTATCATTTAGATTTAACTGTAAGTTAAATAATTTAACTTTTACCATGTCTTCTTGTTTTCATACACTATATGGTTAATAAACTTCAATAAAAGCCAAAAGAATCCAAATAGGTTCATTATTAATATATATTTCCATATATAAGTCATTTGGAAGAACCATATATTTTTAGGAATAAAATAACAATTAATAATATAATATTTGTTTTAAAAACTATTTTATGTCAATTTTCACAATATTTGGTAATTGATTTTTCTGAAAAACATAATATCATGATTAGTTAGAAAAAATCTAATTAAATCAATACTAATATGTCATTTTAACCTATAAAATTAGTGTAATTCATGAAAAGTATCAAATTATAAATATTTGTGTATTTATAATATCAATTATGTTAATATTTCCTTAATGAGGAAATTACTGCATCATCATTGTGTCATTAATAAAATAAATTATTTAAAGTCTAAAAATTAAAAATAAAATACAATTATGTAGGAAATATTTATCTATTTCTTAGTAATATTTATAGTCGAATTTATCTTATTTATAACCCTATACTAAAAATGTTTTAGTTATGAAACATTGATTTTAACTATTTTAACTCTTCTTTAAATTAAATAATATTAAATGTCCTAATCTAATAAAAGTGGACCTAAATGGTCATATTTTATTTCTAAGGTTGTTTTTAGTCAAATTTCACTTATCCAAAAGAATTAGGAAATTTTTTAGGGTAATAATAATACAATTTTTACCCTTAATTACCCTATTTACTTTTTACTGTGGTAAATAATAGTAAAATGTTATTATTCACCAAAAATTATTTTTATCTTATTGAACCAAATTTTACTCCTTGATGTTAGTAGTGTCTCTCGGATTTTTGAAATTCCACTCACAAAAGTGGTAAAATTATTTTTTTTGTAAATTTTCAAACTCTCCTTGGAGGTTGGTAAAGATGGTGAAAAGTTCAGTAAAATTTTTATATGTCTAAAATTATTATAAAATGACTCAAATGAATTAATTTTAACTTATATAGGTATTATTTACAAATTTTTCAGTAAATTAAATTTACATAAAATAATGAATTATTTAAATAAACAGTCGGGTTTTAAATAGTAACCATGTATTTTCACTATTCATAAAAAAATGAATATTTTCAAAAACGTACAAAAAATTCACCCCAGGATAATTTTGATATTCTGAATCCAAAAATGTAGTCCATTTTGAAAGATAAAATTTATAAAATTTCAGAAAGTGGGTATTACTATTCGTAACAACTAGTTTTAAAAATATTTTAATAGCATATCGTTGTTTAGTGAAACTCGGTATTGCGTACAAAGCAAGCTATTGAGGAAGGTTGTTATTGCGTGTAAAGAAAACCAAGATAGTGTTGTGTGTAGTGAATGATTTCTTTAATGATAACATAAAAACAAAATATTTCTCATAAAAATCACGGGTGTTACATTGTATGTCGAATTAGATGGAGAAATTTTTTTCATTTGAGAACCATGTTTTATTGAAAAGTTTTCAATAATTTTTTAAAAATGTTTTGGTAAATAAAATTTTACCCTTTT
Source organism: Viscum album (assembly GCA_963277665.1). NCBI lineage: Eukaryota > Viridiplantae > Streptophyta > Magnoliopsida > Santalales > Viscaceae > Viscum > Viscum album. Next base: position 1,487,753,680 of record OY728128.1, read on the forward strand.
TCTTTTACAAATATTTTCATAGGAATCATCTTATCTCTTTCCAAATGAGGAATTTTTCTTGTATTATCTTTGTTGAGCATGCCTGTTAAAAATTCTAGATGCCTTTGAAAGAGGTGTCATTGTTCTATTGGAAGACATAGGCCATTGAATTTTGGTATTTTGAGATAATTTGGCACAAGTGGATCAAATAATTATACATAATTCCAATTATTATATTTCAATTGAAACTATTTTATTCATTCTTTAATGTTAAGGAATGTGTGTTTTAAAGATCCGAAGATTATTCATAGAAATTGGTCTTGGCTAGGTTTAGTTTGGTTGATTGGTATTCCCACATTTATTTTTAGTGAGGTTTCTTTTAGGGCCTTAGATATTACTAGGTTAACTTTGTTAAAAGAAATCAAACTAGTAGAATCACTATTGCTCTTATAGGTGTTCTTGGTAAGGAAATTCTTGTGATATAGGTACCATGGTTCGGAATTAGACCCTTCAAAATGCTACGTTACATGGTGAAGAAAACCATTGATCAGATGTTTGGAGGGATTAAAATGTGATTGTGTCTTTAGATAAACAGGCTCAAATAAGAACATTATTGGTTTTTCTATTGGAAATCGAGTGTTGGTTGGGTTCGAATGGATTAATTTTCGTGTGATTAATAAGTTTTCAGAGGAGCTTTGGGAATTTTTCACACAATGTAACCATTTTAATGAGACATCATGACCCCTCTAGGTTTGGTGATGTTTTCATTGTTCCAAAAAAATTATTGGGGAAGATGAGCTCTATGGATGGGAGGTTTTAACAACATGTTTTTTTGGAAAATGTAAAATTACATGTGAATTTTAATTATGTCGTTTACTAGATGGTCCATTATTAGAATCAAGATTCAGAACAAAATTATTAGTTTTGGAATACTTTAATGTGTTGTTTTTGAAAATGGGTTACTGCCTGAGGGGTTTCATCAATGAAATGTAGTTTTTTCGGAGAACGAAATTTCAAAAATAAATGGTTTGGGTGGTCTGTGTAGGGTACATAGTTTGTTTGAAACCGTGCATCCCCCAGTATGAAACCATCTATCCTGGTCCAAGGATTAGATGTAAGGCACATCGGCTGAGCACAGTTTACAGTAACCATGAACATAGCCCACACTAGTAGTACCACATAAGAAGTACCAATGAAATGTTCATCAAATGGTAGGTTCACAATTTGGTTATCCATGTGACCCAAACTATGTGCTCTGATTAAGAATAATTAATTAATTAAATTATCATTTAAAATAAAATAAAACCAATCCAAAAATAATCCACATACTCTTTAAGATGCATCATGTGGCTCCCCATTCCATCTGCCATGGTGTGCGCAATCCCCACTCTCATCTATCTCCTCTTCATGTGTCATTTTTTCAGCATTTTATAAGGGTCAATTGTTCAATCTCTGAGGTGATCCCTTATCTTCCATCCTACTCCACCAATTTGGTCTTTTCTCCTCCCCATTGACCAACCTATCTCAGCCAAACACTGGGGTTAGTGTTAAACCATATGTTTTTTTTCCATTGTTTTGAAATATAGTGCATCTCTTTGGAATTCTCATTTCATTTTTTGAAATCATCTGCTAAAGGTGAAGTGTTTTGTGTCATTTGGGTTCTCCCACCATTTTTTTGATGTAGGTTTTAATCTTCATTTTATTTTATAAAAATTTAAATTTTGTATTTGTATATATTTTTAGTTACTAATAAATTTGTATTGTTTCTTTTTCATAATTGAGGTTTGTTATATAACATTGTACCCCTCCTCATTGGCATGAAAAGGTTGAAGGGCATTACTTTCCTTTAAGTGACATCCCTAAGAAACCAAATCCTGGAAATAAATTCTTATGTGCTTCATAACAAATGGGGTATTTTTTTCCATTTTTTCACAAATGGACCAAAGGCCTGCATTTATTTATTTATTTTTGATAACCCTTCTTGAAATTGTTGATTAGGAATCCATAAATATCACGTAGGCTTTGTGAAAAATTAAATGACCCAAAGGCCTCATAGTAATTCATCTCAAACATTCTATATGGAGATACCCCTCCATAGGAAATTTATGGATGTCATCTCTCTAACATGACAACTTTGGTCAGCTAGTTGTCCTGTGTAGAGATGCAGATACCCGGTACTAATGGAAATGTATTACCCATTCATTTTTCCAATTCTAGTTATCTATTGTCTAGTGAATGACCCTTATCTAAATCCTTATCAAGATCCTTTATCCTTTGAAATTGGTCTTGTTGCATCTATATTTTATGTGGCCCAAAGGCCTTGAGGTGGCCCAAAAACCTAAAGGATTTCTGAACTCCTTACTCGCCCGAACGCTTGGAAGGGAATGATGAACAAATAGTTGAAACAAATGAATACTTCCAGATGCTACAGTTCCAAATAGTACCTTCTACAAAACCTATAATACTAAATTATAGAATACCTTCTATGGTATTTCTAGAGTGGCTTAGAAATATTCCTCCACTTGGATTTTATCTCATGAATATTATATTCACTTGAACATTCATCACCAAAAGTGCTGAGACTCATAACCAATAAACTAAATAAATAAATGAGACTCAATAAAACCATTTTCATTAAAATTAAAAAAAATTCATCACCATAGAGGAAGTCCGCAATACTGAGGAATACATAGGAAGAGAAAATAAAAAACTCAATGACTCCAAACACATATCTCCAAACTCTGAATTATTTCTCCAAAAACATGATGTACCACTAGAGAAGTGAAATTATTTAGTTTTACATTTGTCTCATTAATAAACATCTGTAAAACAACAAATGTGGCAAGGAAGGGGTGATTAATTAAACTCGGTATATTTTCCCCAATGACTTTTCTACTCACAACAATATGATGAATCTGGTTAGAAGATTTTATAAACAATTTTATTAATATAATTTTTATAAAACAACATTAAAATAATTATGACAAAAAAATATACTTCTAAAAAATATTTTTTGAATCACAAACTATTGTAGTTGAAGATACCAACAAAGTTATTAAAACCATTTCATCAATCCATTTTCGACATACCCCATTCCATACCACATATCCACTCATCTACACATGCATGCTTCATTTTTAAAATTCTATAATTAGAATAAATTTCTCATCAATCTACCATTTCATCACTAGGTAACTAATTCCATTGTGTTGTTAAACCTTTGGAACTAATAGCAATGTCATATTTCAACCATGCACCAAAATTAAATATGAACACACACCTCCATGTATTCCCAAAAACAATTTTAATTCCAAAACCACTTCAATTCCAAAACCATTTCAATAAAACAAACTCTATATTGAATTTTTTTTGAAAAAACCTTTTAATAAAACCAATATTTTTTTGAAATACCTATATAAAGAAATAAAAACCAAACAATATTTTCTTAAATAAACATTTTAGAACAATTCAACAAATTATATTTCCCAACAATTCCTAATTCCACAAAAAATCACAAAACATTACTAAATAAGGATTATACCATTCATTACAAAGAAATTTCATAATAAATTTCAATAAATTGAATAAATGTAAAACTATAAATTAGTTTTATAAATAGAGGATTCAATAGTGAATCCACCTACATTGGGTTTTGTGATGACCACAAAGAACTACACAAAAACAACCATGAAATGGGATTGAATATCTAAAATCCTCCATATATCATTTCTCATATAATTAAATATACTTATATAATTATATTTGGAATCAAATATCTTAGAACTATCAATAGAGGACATAGATAATATTAACCAAGAGAAATAGAGATGATGAACCTAGAAAAATCACATATAACTAATAATAATGAAGGATTTACGTGAAAATGCGGATTCAAACCACCAACAGTGGGTTCAGATCGCTTCCAAATCCATGGGTAGAGGTTAAGAAAAATTTTAGAGAAAAAATACCATGATAGGTCTATTTTGGGAGAAAATGTATTAATAAAATACATCTTATATTCATTTTTAGGATATATTTCTCTAACCATGCATATTTTAGTCACACTATTAGGAAACCTAGGCACTAATCATGCATCAAACACTATGTCGAGGATGAAATTTGAATGTTTAGTTTGCACGGTTAGTAAAATGTGTTCCATGCATTCCAACTCCTATGGAATCATGTAGCATACATTCTACTAGGATTTGTCACTGTTTTGAGAACCCATGCAACTCCCATTCACCATCCCGTTACCCATGTATCATTGTGCGCTATTTCCTATTGGTGTACTATAATTTTTAAAAACCATACACTAATCGTGAACCTATAAAAAGCCCCCAAAAAACTCCATATGTTCTCCAATGTCTCCCATTCCTCACCCATATACCTTACATGTTTAAAAATAATAAATAAATAGTTTCTCACATAAAACCTGGTTGATAGATCCTCCCCACTATTTTCCTTTCCATCCCATGAATATAGATAACCAACATTTCCACAAAATAGTTCCATCCATTTATAATTCATTTAATTCCCCCATTTCCATGTCCCTTACAAAATCTAAACATGTTTCTACAATACATGAACTAGAACGATGTTTTTTACCCTGGAATACCATCTCTTTTCTATCCACAATCTGCACAGGATTATGTATGAATGAATAATTCGACTATAGTACATCATGATCACATCAAATCACTTGGTTAGGAGATTGCTAACACAATTTCAACTAAAATACATGGGACATATTATGCACCACACTACACCATAGTGGCAATTTTAACCAATATGCCACCTCACCAACATATTTTTGTATATTGACCCTATTCTATTACATATAAATTTACATGATTTTAATCATAATTATACATCAGTGTACAAGCCAAGGATAATAAAGTCTAGTGTTTTGGAAGAATTGGTACACAATCAAACATTATAATTTATTTATTTATTTAATTTCCATAATGAGATCCCATATTCTATTGTTCTCAAACATATATATAAAATAACCTGGGGATAACATGATCAAAAAAATTATCTAAATGCCCAATAAGGGAAAATATAGTAGGAAAGATTTAGCACATGGGTTAGGTGGTTTTGTGTAATGATATAAAAAGGCATGGATCATGTGAAATAATAACATATAAAATTGGGATAATATAATCATGTGGTCATAATAACATGGATGCCACATAAAATATGACTTTATCATGAGTCAATGTTACCATATAATTCCATTTTACAAGGTAGAACAAGTCAAAGATAACATCCACGATTGTCAAACATGGTAGCACAAGCCCAGACTAACCGCCACGACCATCACACATAACGTCTCATGATACTCAATATTACCAAATTAATTGGAGTTCAATCTGGGTTCACCAATATTAACATCTTCAATAATATTTTTTCCACATTAATAATTATACATAATCAATACTACATAAACATAAGGGTTCCAATTGAAGGAAATGAGTAACATAATCATGCCCTAATGTATAATGAATGGGTGTATCATAAATGTGTCCATAAAAGAAATGAATTAAAACATACAAGTACATTTATAATGTAAAATAAGAATATATCTTATAACATAATGTAAAATAAGAATATATCATGGTATTTTATATCAAAAATAGTTGAATACATGAAAGAAGAGTATTTTTGAAATGTTATAATTAAAACATTTTATTGCGGTTAAAGGAAAATACCAATGAGCAATTAAAATAAAAAAGGTAGTAACATTTTATATATAACATGAAGTGAACCAAAAATGGTTTCATGTTAAATATATTGGATTTATAAATATAATGGGTTTCTAAAAACATAATGCTTAGTGTACTTGGAACTGGGTAATAATTCATGAACATCCCTCAAACTGGGTTTGAATAATGGGATGTATTGGGGAGGGAATCATTTAAAAAAAATGCATAATACAAAAAGACAATGAGGGATGGATCATGAAACATGAGTTTTAGAGAATATAAAAATTATTCATAAGTCTTATATAAAAATAAAATTCAACTTCATTTGGATAAAAATAATGATAGAGAACCCTGAAATAATGTAGGATGTTCGGATAGAATCCCTTACAGAATATCGGCATGGTACTGGGTGTAATTAGGAGGGATTAATGAGAGATAAATGAGTTTATATTATTTAATAAATAATGAGATTAATACGGGGTGGTGGAATCTAAATTATACCCAATCATTAGGAACTACACATAAAAGGAAATAACTCGGAAGAGATTATTCAATAAATGTGAGAAAGAGAGGATTCCTTACCTTATATCTCATGGTGTTCTTTTCTTGATTTTATTGACCTGAATAATGCAATTAGGTTCATTAATTAATTATTAATGAACATATTTTAGATGTAAAAGAATTATTATAACATTTTTATTTTCTTTTATGACTTTTTTATTGGTTAATTTGTTCAATTTCATTGTAAAATCCTGTTTATTTTATTGATTTTTATGATCGATTTAATTATTTTAATGAATGGATAATCAGGTAAAATGGGGATGGTTTCCAATAATTTGAGTTATATATTATTATTTAACATAAATAATGTTACATGATCATAATTTTTATTTGGTTAGTTTGTGTGATGATTAATCATTTTGTAAAACTTTAGTGATCACCTTTTTGGTTAATTGGCAATTTTGGTCACAATGAGCCTGTTTTTTTATAATTCAAAACCATGTGTAAAAAGGGATTAAGAAACCATATATGATACATAATAACAATATTATGGTCTTGATAAAACATGAAAATGGATTCATGACCAGAATTGATGATGTTAACAGAAATTTAAAACCCATCATCCATAAATGTGGTAAATTAACACATCTTGGATGGCGTATTTACTACTAAAATAAATGAAGGTTAAAAGAGAGATGATAATGAATTATTGAATTTTGATAAAAAAAATTATAGTTCATGTATGGTATTTTATTTTTATTCCATTTGGATGAGGATCAGTTTGGAAAGAAAATATAATAATGGATAATGAAATTTAAATGAATGAAAAGGAAATATAAATTTACATCATTATTTAATATTCCATGAGAGGCTCTTAAAGGGAAAGTATTTGGTTTTTTGAGGAGAAAAAATGTTCATGGAAACTAGGGAGGATCTTAAGGAGGAATTTCATAAGAATTTAGGGATTTCATCAGGATTGATAAGAGAGAAGTGAAGATGGTATTGCGGGTGGTATTTATAGTGGAGGGTAGGAGGGGTTTCTTAATATTATAATCATTGGTTTATTATTTTCACAAAATACTAGAAATAATAGTTATTATTGTTACCAAAAATAGAAATATGTGATTTTGATTCATTACATAATGTTTTTACATCATACATGACTCAATAAATAGTGTATTTAACAAAAAAATGTATATATACGGTAAGTTACCGTATTTTACTATTCATAAAAAATTCATGTATTTTAGAAAAATCCAAAAAATTATCCCTAAATGTTTTTTGATTTGTAGAATTAAAATATTATATCCTTTTTCAATTTTCTTTTAAAATATAATAATTTAATTTTAATTTGAAATCATATTTAACATGAAAAAAATGGATTTTAAAATTACAACTGATTTTATAATTCTTTTAAAAATTACATAAGTTATTATAAAATTATATTAAAACCGTAATATAGAAGATTTATAATTCATGAACACCTTTTTTGAAAATAAATTTCATTTAAAATTAATTAATTAATTTTAATTAATTTTTTATGACATAAAAAAAATAAAAATACTTTTACTATGGTCATATTATCACTTAAAAGATGCCCCAATTTTATTTATACATTAATGGTCTAGGTTATAATTATTTTGGACATTTTAATCATTATAAGGGTCATATTAATATTCATAATGGTAACATTACTATTCATAAGGGCCAGTTACAATTCACCAAAAATTAATTTTTTTCATATTAGAATCCAAACATCTTACCGATCTGAACCCTGTATGTCTGATTTTTTAAACTCAAATAAAAAATCTCACAAAATTATGTTTAAATTTCACATTGTACTTATTAGTTCATTGTGCTATGATTTCTTATTATTATATTACATAATTATAAGAAGATAATTTCTGTTGAACTAACATTGGGTTGTTACATTATTTCCCCCTTATGAAATTTTTCCCTTGAAATTTCATTTTATATTCTAACTCACAGAATAGCGTGGGTACTTTTCCTTCAATTTCTCTTCCAGTTCCCATGTTTCTTCTTTATACCTATGGATTTTCAATAGTAATTTAACCATTTGAGTAGTCTTTTTACATTCAACATTATATCTACTGCCCAATATCTTCACTTCCTGATCCTCGTAAGAAAGATAATTCTCCAACGGTAACACCTATTATAAGAGTACTTGTGAAGGTTCTTGTATGTACTTCATTAAGAGGTACACATGAATAAAATCATGTACTTTGGATATGGTAGGTGGAAGCGCTAGTCGATAAGCCACAACCCTGACATGATCACGAATCCCAAAGGGGACGATGTACTTGGGATTTAGCTTTCCTTTCTTCCCAAATCGTACGATCTTCTTCCATGAAGATATGTAGATAAATACCATGTCTCCAACATTAAAATCATGGTATTATCAATGATTGTTTGCATAAATATTACATCAACATTTGGATACCTTGATGTTTGGATGAATGGTTTTCACCTTCTCCACCTATTCATTTCCATTTCAGGTCCTAGTAGTTTACGCTCACAGACATCATTCGAACACACTGGTGTTCTGCACCTTTTTCTCATAAAGGGATTCATATGGTTCAATTTGATGCTCAAGTGTAAAATACTATTTTAGAAGAATTTTACTAGTGGAATATATTAGTCACATCCTACTTTTAAGTCCATAGAACATGATCTCAACATTTCTTTTAGTTTCTGAATAGTTCAATATGGTTTTCCATTAATTTGAGGATGATAGGACATACTGATGTTCAGTTCAGTGCTTAGAACATGTTGGAGGCTTTTTAAAACTTCATCATGAATCTTGGATCTCTATCAGATACATTAATAGTGGTACTACATGAAGCCTTACCACTTCAATCGTCTATATATTTTCAATAATTCCGATCCAATTAAAATTCCACTCAAATTTTGTTAATGTGAGATGTCTTTGTATGTCTATCCAAAATGACACATAAAACATTACTTCTTATTGTAGCCCTAGGAAATCCAGTGACAAAGTTAAGGGATATGTTCTCCAACTTTCATGTCATTATGTGTAGTAGATACAACATCCCCTTAGTCTTCTCTCTTTAATCCATCACTTTTTGACCTACCATGCAAGTTTATGTATTCTCTGCAATTGTTTCCTTCATATTGTCCCACCAAAAGGTCTCCCTGAGATCTCGATACATCTTTGTGCTCCATAGGTGGATAGATAAGGTTTTGATATGTGCTCCATTAAAAATATCCTTATTTATCTCTCGATCATATGGTACACATAATCTTGACTAAAATCTTATAACTCCTAACATATCAATCATGAATTTAGAAGATTTCTTGATTTTAATTGATTCTACTATTTTTTGAATTTCCACATATTTTATTTGAATATAGTTTATTTTATCTATGAGGAATGGTTGAGTTATAATTTGAGAAATAATTGATGATGTTCCTTACATAATGATTCCCATGTCCATGTTTAGTAAATCAAAAAAATTGGAACCTTTTCAACTGTCATCAAAGATAAAGACACATAATCCTTTCAACTCAGAGCATCCGCCACCTTATTTTCCTTACTGGGTTGGTAGTTGATTGAGAATTCATAATTTGTGATGATATATATCCATCTCCAAAAGCGTATGTTAATATATTTTTATGTAAATATATATTTTAGACTCTTGTGATCAGTATATATATCACACTTATCCCCATAGAGATAATACCACCATATTTTTGATGCAATGATTAGAGCTGCCAACTACAGATCATGCATATGATAGTTTTTTTCTCAATTATTTTTTTCTTTCTTGAGGTATATGATATCACATTATCATCTAGAATCAGCACACAACCTCTTCTTTTATTTGAAGCATCACTTCACACCACAAAGAGTTCTCCACTTGTTAGGAGTGTGAGTATTGATGTAGTGATTAGCCTCTTTTTCAACTCTTTAAAGCGATATTAACATTCCTAAGTCCATACAATGATTAATCCCTTCTGTGTAAGATTTATCAATGGGTTGGAAAATTTTGAAAATTTATTCACAAATCGTCGATAATAACAATCTATACACAAAAAGTTTTGGATCTCCGTTATAGATGTCAGCCTATGCCACTCTTCAATATCCTTTGTCATGTAAGGGTCTAAATATATCCATTTTCATGTGTTATCATGTCACAATAATGATACTTCCTCCATCCAGAACTCACATTTAATGTACTTTTCATACAAATTCTCCCCTTTCAAAGCATTTAACACAGTATTCAAAAGCTCTCCATGTACATCATTTCTCTTGGTGTATTTCAGAATATCGTCAATAAAACCTACCACAAATATGTTGAGGTAATCATTACATACTTTATTATTTAAATAAATGATAGTTTATAGAGCATTAGTGAGTCATAAGGGAATCAATATGAACTCATAATGTCCATAACTCATTTGAAAGGTAGTCTTGGGAATATCAGCCTTCCATACCTTTAAATGGAGATATCCAGACTGAAGGTCCACCATAGGGAAATAACTGGACCCACAAAGATGATCAAACATTTATTTTATCTATGGAAGGGGATACATGATCTTAATTATTATTTTATTATGGTCATAGTTATCAATGTAGAGGAACATAGATCCGTCATTATTATTGACAAAGAAGGCTGGAACACCCCATGGTAAACCACTCGGGCATATAAAACCCTTCTCCAGAATCTTCTATAATATGTTATTTAGCTCTTCCATCACTATGGTGTCCATTCTATAATGTTTCATTGATATATCAAGAGATCCTGGAACATTTTCAGTTGAGAACTCAACCACTTGATCAGGATGAATACAAGGAAAATCATTGGGGAATAAATCAGTGTAATCCATCATGATATGCATCTATTCAAGCATGATTCTCTCTGTTGTTACAATAATTTGGGCTAAACGTGATATCGCATAAGAAAATAATATTCACTTTTGAAACAATGATTCTAACATAGATTTATCTTCCTCCTTTAACTTGTAATGAATTAGAGGACTCTTTCAGATGTGAGAAGTTATCTTATTTTCCAAATAGTTGATGATGGAATTGTATAAATATATCCAATACATGACCAAGATAGCGTCAAACTCCACTAAAGGAAGTATGAAAGGATTTTCTAGGAGGTTTCTTCCACAAATATTAATTGGAAAGGAGTTATAAACCATGGATATAATAATATAACCATTAGATGTTATCACATAAAACATATCCTTCAAATTTTGAGGTGATATTTGAATAGTTATACTAATATTACAAGACATGAAAGAATTAAAATAACAAGAATAAAATAGTATGATCACAATTCAGGAATGATTAACTATTTTTCCTTTCACCACATAGTTGTCTGGATCCACCTCAATGGCCGTGATAACATAAGCCCTTTCTTGTTTCCTAGGAGATTGTTGTTGATTTCCTCTGAAAACCCTTGGCATATGATTTTTTTGGCATATTTCCAATGAACCTTGTAGTTTTAACACATCACCACTGGTTGAGAATTTATCTGCATATTTTTATTTTTCATCCACATTTTTGGGACTCTTCATATCCTGTCAGTAATTTTTTTCCAGATGTCCCAAATATCTACATTTGAAGTGATTCCTGGTTCTCTTTAGATAGCTCACAAGATGCTTATTCCCACGATTATTACACGTGGGATGATCGAGCTTCATTTGACATTGTAATTTAATTTCGGGACTGCCCACATTAGATTCTATTTTTTTATTATTATCATTAGGCCCACAATACCAAAGAGAGTCTCCGATCTCCATTTCAAAATTGATGGAACAATAGACAATCTCTTCATAACATTCTAAGTCATGAATGTACAACGCTTTTCAATGACTCAGCTTTAGTCCACTAATGAGGTGATCGTTCTTTCATTATGTGATCAAGGAAAATCTATAATTATTCCTTGAATACCTTGTGATGTTTTTTTCATGCGCCCCGATGGACTAATCTTCCTTTATTTTTAGTATAATGAATACTCACTCTATCTTGATACGAAGGGTTTATGGAAAAATTATATTGAAATTTTTTTTATTGAATTCCTCCAATTCCATGGAATCAATTTTTTCATGGGGATTCTTATTCTTGATCATTTTCCACAACTGATTAGCCTTCCCATCAAAATTATAGACTCACAGTATGACTTTCTATTCCTCTGAGCACTGGAGGATAATGAATATATTTTCAATGGAGTTAATCCACTATTTGGTGAGGAGGGGATCCGAATATCCACTAAACATGGGTGGACTTTTCCGTATAAAGGATTCAATGTCAACTTGCAATTTCCATGGAGGAGGTGGGTGTTCCACATGATTCAATTTACTATTACAAACTTGAGCCAGGTGAGAAATTATTGCCATGATGTTTTGAGCACCTGTTCCCATATTATCAAGCATATCATAAATGAAATATTCACATTCCCTATCAAATTGTTTATTGGAACTTCCATTAATTAAGTAAAATAATGTACAATAAGAGGTCTTTAATACATAGCTACTGAGAAAAAAGTGGAAATATTGAACAAAAGAAGATATATTTGTAATGGAGAAGTATATCTTAACTTGTGATTCCATAGGTTTATATCTAGGTTATCATTAATATATTCCTTAACTTATTTAATTATGGAATTTTCTATTCCCTAAATAAGGGTTTGTAATATTCTTATGAATTTACCAAATTATATCTCATAGGAATGTCAAACAATGAGTACTGTAGGGCCTGTATTTTTTTGCACCAGTTCCCATTCTAGTCTAGAAAAATGTGGTGTTTTGGGGTTTTACCCCAAGATAAATTTATACTAGAGCCACCTATACCTATTTATATCAAGATAGGGATGTATTTTCTTGATAATCCACTTATTATATACTTAATATGATTTAAGGGTATTTTCTTTCTACTTAGTCTCATCCTTATGGTTCTTACTATAGTTCTGTATACATAATGTAGAAAAAATAACTAGATCAACCTTTGATAACATCTTTAGATGCCCTATCCTTTTAGTCATAATAGTACATGATTTTATGCATAATTATACATCAGATTACAAATGAAGGTTTATAAAGTCTAGTGTCATGGAACACAAGGTATATAATAAAATTTTTTAAAACAACCCTTTATTTAATCACCATTATGAGATCACATCTTCCATTGTTCTCATAAATCATCATAGGAAAAACTTGGGATAACATGAACAAATATATTGGATAAAACCCTAGTAAGGTAAAACACATAATAGTAATTTTTTAGTACATGGATTAGGAGGAATGGCATAATGATATGAAAAGTCATGGAACATGTGAAATCATACCATTTAAACATGAGATCATATAAACATAGAGTCATAATAATGTGGAAGAAACAGAAAACCTGACTTTATCAAGATTCAAGGAAAACCTCCAAGACTATTTCACGTGGTAGCACAAACCAAGACTAACTTGCAAGACCATCGCAGATGGTAGCACAAGTCAAGGCTAACCGCTAGGACCATCGCACATAATGTCACATGACATTCAACTTTACCCAATTAATTAGATCACTATCTAGCCCCATCCTTCATATCATGTTCATAAATATGTTTTCCTCATTTATAATCACTCATAATCAATCATAAAAAAACACAAGGGTACCCATAGAAGGATAAGAGTGTCATAATCATGTCATAATGAAATTTGGATGGGAATATCATACAAGTATCCATGAAAGAAAGGAAATAAAACATACAAGAGAATTAATAATGTAAAATAATAATATATCATGGTAAGTGATTTCAAATAGAATTTACAACATTAATGAAGATTTTTTATGAAATTTTTTCCTTAAAACATTTTAGAGGGGTTTAGAGGAAAATACAAACAAGAATTTAAAATAGAAAAGGGAGTAATATTTTATATAAGACCAGAATTGAACCAATATATTTTTCAGGATAAGAAGATTTGTTTTATAAATATAGTTGTTTCATAAAAATATATTGTATAGTGTAATTATAAGGGGGTATGAAATCTATAATTTCCCTTAAAACAAGTATTCTTATCAGGATGTATTGGGAAGGTAATCATTTAAAAACTTGTATTTCCACGAAATATAATGAAATATGGATATTGAAACATGATATTGTAGAATATAAATTTTTTTTGTATGTTTTATATAAAAATAATAGAAAAAATTATCTTGATAAAAAGAAATAGAGTAACCCAAAGGAATGTAGGACGTTCGGGTAGAATCCCCTAAAGAATATCATCATGTTACTGGGTTTACGTAGGAGAGTTTAATGAGATATAAAGGTGTATATATTATTTTATACATAATGATGGTAGTATGGGGGAGGTGCAAAATCATACCCCATCATTATGAACTACACAATACAGGTCATAAAATATTAGAGATTCTTGAATAAATGTTAGAATGAGACAATCCCTTACCTTAAGTCTGAGGATATTATTCACATGATCTTAATGACATGATTAATCAAATTAGGTTAATTAATTAATAATTAAAGAACCTAATATACATTTTAAATAATTATTATAAAAATTTTCTATTCATTCATGATCTTTTTTATAGGTTATGTGGTTCAATTTTATAGTTTGGGTTAGTTTTTTTTCATAGTTTTTACGACCAGTTTACTTAATTTCATGAACAGAGACTCATGTAAAATGAGTATTGTATTCGAGAATTGGTGATATATTATAATAGTTAACATCTAAAATGATAAAAAATTTTAAATTTTTTTTGTTACCTGGTTTCAAGAATAATCGTTATGTAAAAAATTAGGGATAACCTTTTGGATTAATTGGTGGATTTGACTACAATACGCATGTTTTGTTTTATAAATCAAAACCATGTGTACAAAAGGACTAAAGAACCAAAGATGAGACATAATAAATATATTATAGTTTGTTTCAACCATGAAAATGGTTTCATGACCTTAATTAAATATGGTAATGGAAATTGAATACCCATCATCCTTGATTGTTGTAAATTAACACATATCAGATGGTTTCTTTATTACTACAATTAAATAATGGTAAAAGAGAGATGATAATGAATTTTCACATTAGAATAACAAAATTCCTGTACATGTATGGTACCATATTTTTCATACCCCTTTTACGAGGTGTGGTTAGGAAATAAAATTTAACAAATGGATAAGAAAATAAAATTAAGGCAAAGAAAATATGACATTACCTCTTTATTTAATCATACATGACTGCCTTTTAAAAAGAGGGAATTTTTTATTTTTACGATATAGAGAGTTTTTTGACGTGGTAGAAGAACATGGGGAGAGATTTTGGTAGAATTAATGGAAGGAACAAGGCTTGAGAGGAGTGGAGAAAAAAGGGTAGTGTGGGTGGTTTTTATAGTAGAGTGGAGGAAGACTTTTTTAATATTGTAATCATTATTAAAAAAAATTCCTTAAGGAAATAAATAGTAATGCTTATTGTGAAACAAATAGTTATATTTATTATTGAGTTTGAACCCAAGGTTATTGAATCCTCCATGACTCAATAAATAGTGTAATTAACATATATTGTATATATACGATAAATCACTATATTTCACTATTCATTTGAACGTCTTTTTTAGAATGATCCCAAAATTCACCCCAAACATTTTCTGATCAGTATAATCCATTAAAAAATACATTTTTTTTAAAATAATTTTCAAAATATGAATAATTTTATTTTTATTTAAAATGACAATTTAATTAAAAAATAATGATTTTATAATTATAACAACTTTTATAATGCTTTCAAAAATAACATATGATCTTATAAAATTAACTTATAACCATAATATGTAAAATTAATATTTCATGAACACATTTTAGGAAAATAAATTTTATTTAAAATTATTTAATTAAATTTAATTAATTGTTAAAGACTTACAAAAGTACGAATACTTTTACTATGTTCATATTCTCAATTATAAGATGTCTAAATTTTATTTAAACATTCATGGGTGAAGTTACTATTATTTTGGACAATTTAATATTTATAACGGTCATATTACTATTCCTAAGGGTTAAATTATTATTTATAAGGGCCTGATACTGTTCACAAAAATTTCAATTTGTCCTTCCGAACTCCAAAATTATTACTAATCGCAACTTTGTTTGTAAGATTATCAAAATTCAAATCATATAGGTGACAATATAATGTTTAAAGGTCACATGGTACTTAGTTGTTCACTGTGTTGTTATTTATTGAAATTATATGAAATAATTATAATAATAGTATTTCCATTGATTAAATATTGGGTTTTTACATCTAGTTTCTCAAAAAGGGGTTATGTTCATGGAGCTAACTAGCCCAGCTTTTCAAAACTATGATGTCCAATCCCTGGAGAGATCATCAAGAACACATGATCATTCACCATGAATGATAGCAGTCATCGATGATAATCTGAATATGGTTTCTAATGACACTGAGTTGTCTTCATCCATTTATTAATCAAATTAGTATACTTTATTTTTCCTTGAAATTTTTTTGGCCAAACTAGAGATGACTCACCTATTTCCACCCAAAAGGTAGAGAATGACATGGAATACCATAAATTGTTTTAAAAGGAGCCATATGTATTGAGTACAGATAGTTGTTGTTATATGGGAACACCACTAATGGATCATGACCATCCCATCAGCCACAAAAATCAATTTCACAATCCCATAGAATGACTTTTAACATTTTTGTTATCGGTTTAGGTTGTCCATCCATCTATGAATGATACACTATACTCGTTTTCAACTAATTCCCATGGACTTTTTGTAAGGAATTTCATAAATGATATGTAATCCTCAAATCTCTATCTGACACTATGAAAACTAGCACATCAGACCCCTCACCGCTTCATGTATATATATCATTTAAAAGTCCTCCATCGAATGAGATTTATGAATAGAGATGAAATGAGATGACAATATAATCCAATCCACAATCACCCATATGGAATCATGTTTTTGAACCATTCTTGGAAGTCTTGTTACAAAATACAATGCTATATACTCTGATTTTTTAACATGAATTTGAAATGTCTAAAACATACATATTAGTCACTGATGCTCTACCTAAACATGTTTATATGTTATGAATTTTGAAACAAACTCATCAAAATTAGTCTTCATTCAAGCCCACCAAAATTGTTCTTTAAAAACTTTATAAATCATCAATATTTAATGATGAACAACCCATTGTGAGTAGTGGTAAGACTGGATATGTTGTTCTTGTTAGAGCATAAATACAACCATCTGTTTTATAAATCATAACAATAAATTGACATTCAACTTATAGCCCTCAATAGTCTCCTCGCAATTATGTTTTGACCTCATTTCCACACATTATGAATCAAAAATCTATGATTATTTAGTTATATTTATCAGATATAGAATAAAACTACTGGAATGAAAACTAAAACATCACAACGGTCTTCACATTCCAGGTGTATTTTTTCTTGGACCGACATCAACTACCACACCTCTGAAGCTTGTTTTTCAAACTGATCATATTACATTATACTGAATGAATCTACCACCAAATTCCTTTTTCTCAGTGTATACATCTAGTCAAATTCTAACATATGAAGATACTCCATCCATCTTATTTTTCTTAGGTTAAAACCACATTGTTATAAAATATTCCTCAAGATCTTATGATTCGTACAAATAGTAAATTTCTCTTCAATGTGATAATGATACCAGGTTTTTAAAGAATAAACTACAAATACTAACTCCAAATCATTTGTTGGGTACTACTGTTCATTAAATCGTAACTTCCTTGATCCATAATAAACCACATGATCTCCTTTCATGAAAACATACCACAACCCTTGTCCCAATGAATAACATTAAACCACATACCATTTTCATGATTTAGGAAAAAATCAAGATTGGTACTGATTTATGGTGATATTTAAACTCGCGAAAAGGCGTAAGACATTCCTTTTCCCATTACAATGGAATATTCTTATTCATCACTACTACCATAGTTCAGTCTAGTCATAATAATTCAGGAATGAATCATCACTAATAACCAAGTCTACTAAAGAAACTCCATATTACAGATACATTATTTGGATATTTTCACGATATAATTGGCTTTATCTTGTATGTATCCACAAAACCACCTCTTCCTAAAATTACATGGAAGAGAAACGTAATTCTTATATACAAAAAACAACAAATTGTCAATTTAGAATACAGACAGTGATCTCTTAAGATTCCAAACACTGTATCCTTGTGTTTTTCATGATCATACCTTTTCCTTGAACAAACCAATATGGCATCCACAAACACCCACACAAAATAATAAAACTATCATTGAAATATCTAATTTATCAAGTCCAGGAAGACTGATGGTGGATTTTTTGACACCAAAAGGCATTACCATATACTCATAATGGACATATCTAATTATGAAATATGTCTTTTGAGTATACCCCATCCAAACCCACAATTAGTGATATCCTTAATGCAAGTCAATTTTAGAGAACCATTGAGCCCCCCACATTTGGTGAAATGAGTAATAAATTTATTGAAGTGGACAAATGTTCCTTATTTTATGTTGGTTATTTTTATGATAATATACATGTAGCTTAAGTGTTTCATCAACCCTTATCACAAACAATACAAGTGCTACCATTAGAGACATGCTAGGCCAAATGAACCCATTTATTTTCAACTATTCCAACTGCAATTTCGACTACATGAATTTTGTTTATACCATTCGATAAGATACAATGGAAATAAGAATTGTACGTAGAAAAATATAAATCACAAACTCCACTTATCTGATAGTTGGAAACCTAAGAAATTCTTTGGAAACACATCTAAAAACTGATCAAACACAGTTAGAAATATATTTTCCTCGGACTCATCAAGTGATTCTAATGATAATGATATAGACTGGTTTGAGATCATTCTAATGGCTAGTTCAAACAAGCTTAATGCACTCAACATTTCATTCTGGTCTCATCTAAAGGGATAATCGATTCCATCCTCTGCTGTAAAACTGGACTTCTGGTATAATAGTCGATGTGAGCTTGAGAAAATTCAACCAATCCATACCCAAGATTATATAATGTACATCCATCTCATGTAGAAAAATAAACCATATTATCTCAACTCTAGTGATTGTTATAAAACATTCTCTACAAAAAGATACGTGACATTGTCTTTAACCCATAAGAGTTTTATGTTTTAATATAGAAGGAATCATATCAACCTTTAAGCATAGTTATTTAATATCATGAGAATAAATATTGTAATACGATTCACCAGTATCAAACAAAACTTGTATAAGGGTGGAATTGAAAAGAATCATAGAACTTATAATTGATGGTCCAGACTAATCGTCCACCATATCTTGCTCATCTCCATATAATTTTTTCTGCTCCACACATTGTTTCTTATTTCCCTATTGAGATTTCACTGCCTATGGAGTTAGGGTATTCTTGGAAGCACCATTTCTAGCTTTCCATCCTGATGAAATTGATTCTGCTACACCCATCATGTCAAATAAAGGGACACAAATCACACGTTATGAGTGACCTGAACACCCGACCTTGGACCACAATGGAAATTAAACCGAATATTCCGTATCTTGTTGCAACTTTGGAATGCTATCAGTGGTACATTATATTGTTTCATAATGTAAAATAATGAAACATACTAAAAACATACAAGATTGATCTTCATCCTTGGAGGGAGTTCACATTCTCCAATTATCTGATTTTAATGTGTTACACCAGCTTGATAATATTTTTCCTTCTCCTTTTTGATTATAGTGAAATAGTTCTCACCTCCTCTTGTGAATAAAACTATTCTTCATCTATATGGAATTATAGCATTGAAAGTTATCGTAAATAGATTATTTGTTTATAGTATTGACTCAATGTTTTGAAAATCTTGAGTGATACTTTGGACCAACTATTTATTCACTTATGGATCAAGTGTGACCACATTCTCAAAGTCCTCTTTAGACAGGTTCCTAGGATGGAAACTGGGTGAAATTTTCAAAAAAAAACATCCACCATAAATATTAGTCTATACTAACTAAATTCAAAACATTCCAAATTCTACAACATCATACTCTAAAAAATGTTCTTTAAAAAATTGACTATTAATGAAAAATAAATACATTACTTTTAAATCATAATCTATTGAAAATACCACAATGATTATCATTTTCAAAAAATTCCATTTGAAAACATGTTCAAATTTTTTAAAAAATCAACATATCGCACCATATCCTAAATAATTTCTACAAATGAAATATGAACATCTAATGGGATGTCATTTTAAATTTCATTTAATGCTCATGTCAGTGGCTAAACCCATCGAAATGAGATATCAAATACTGTAAATGACTACACAATACTTATGTACTCAACTAAATGGTAAATTTATTTTCAACATAAAATGAATAGATATGTATTTGTATGATCTACATTTCAATAACCAACAATAATGCTCCTTTCCACCAACCCGACACAACGAATAGACCATAATGAATTTCCACTCTAAGAATGTGATAAATAAATACAAATTGATAGGAATGTACTAAAAAACTTATAAAACTTGTGACATCCAACCCGTCTACATTAAATCGAAGATTTGGTAGGAAGTTACATGTACTTATGCACAATCCCCAAGATACCAAAGGCTATAAATATATTCCTAGTGGATTCATTACATGTGGCGGGGATGATTATTACTTGATGAATAAAATAATAAAACAAACACCCCATAACCAAATAAACAATTACTAGATTTATGATACCATTGAAAGAAAAATCAAGTAATTTTTTTCCATAAAATCAAATTAAACCAAGTATTATAGTTTTGGAACACATTACTAATGTACACAGTGGAAGAAAAACTAAAAAAATCGATGAATCAATGTACATATCTCCAAACTCAAACTTCACACTCCAATATCATAACGTACCACTAGAGAAGTGTAATTCATAATGATTACATGTGTCCTGGTAAACAGTATCTACAAATCACCAATGTTTCAATGCATGGGAGTGTAATGCAACTCAATATATTTTTTCAATTGACTTCCCTACACAGAACACTAGAATAGTACTAGTTTTCACATTTTATAAAACAATTTATACAAATTCATTTATATAAAAAATAACATGAAACTATTTATGAAACAAAAAAAAATACATCTAAAAAATAGATTTCAAAATAATAATATTTTCAACAAAGAACCCAATATGCTATAAAAATCATTAAATCATTCAACTTTTTTATTACCCCATTCCATTCCAAATATCCACATATCCACACATCTACACTTGAATGCTTCATTATGACAGTTCCATGCCCATGAGATATTTCTCATCGATTTACTAAATCACCATAAGATAATTAAATCCCATGTTCAATTAAACCATTGTAACCAAGAACAAGACCATATTTCATGAAATCCAAATAATTCAATATGAACACACACAATGATGTATGCCCAAAAACTATTTTAATTCCAAAACCACTTAAATTCAAAAACCATTTCAATAATTCAAACATTTTATTGAATTCTTTTCTAGAAAATCATTTCAATAAAACAAGATTTTATTGAAAACCCTTTATCTTCAAAGAAAAACCAAAAAACCATTTCTTAAATCAATATTTGAAAACCATTCAACAATACATCTTTAATTATAAATCACAATTCACTCAAAAATCTATAAACCATCACTAAATAAGGTTTCGACCAGGATTTTCAAACTAATTTTAAAATAAATTTCAATTAATATATTTAATTTGAAACCATTATATATTGTTGTAAATAAGGGAGTTGAGTGTAAAGAAAATTTCATAGGATTTTATGATGATAATTAAGAATGACATAAAAATGTCAATGAAATGGCGTAGATCATCCAAAACCCCAACTAAGATCTTTTCCCCTATCATTAAAAATACAAATATAATTATATTTCGCACAAACTGTCTTATATATATCGAACAAATATGTATATCTAAGAAAAATTTGAGTGATAGATAACTGTGTCTAAGAAAACCCATCACAAACTACCAAGAACGAAGGCTTACCATGAGAATATAGCTTCAAAACACAAAGAGAATAATTTATATCACTTATAAATCAATTGAGAGAGGTTATCCAAATATTTATATTGAATAATACTTTGTTAGAGACATTTAGGGAAATAAAAAAGGAATTAATAGACTAATACAACCTAGATCCACTTTTTAGGATCTACTTTACTATCCCTGCATGGTTTAATCACATAGTTAGACAAATCGTATGATGGCCATGTGTGAGCCACTACTTTAATGATGAACCTCATGTGGTTAGACAAACATTTAGTAAATCAGGTTCCAACTATTCCAAGTCCCACCATCATAAGAATCAGAATTTCTCCTTCGCTTCCACATGGTTCGGCCAACCCATTCACTCCCTTTTCAGATTCCATTTATCCCATGACTCATTTTTCATGATTTTTATAGGTGTTTATTGGTTTTCCCAAACCGAGCTCCAAAGATGCACCTATAGAAAATTCCCAAAAACACTCCAAAGTTCTCCAAACTCTCTCAAACATCTCCAATATAACATACATACTGAAAATTAACAAATACATGGTTACTTATTTAAACTGAGAGTTCTATTGTTTGAATTTCAAAAGGCAAAGGTTACATACATTTGTATGTGTTGGTAGGCATGTATATATATATTTATATATAAGATTCCCCATTAATATATATTCACCCATGGCCGCATGAATATATATATTGGGCCTTGGTTTTATTATTTATATAAATGATAAAAATATTATTAGTGTCAATTTAAATATATATATGCATATATAATCATATATTTGAGGATCCCCTTGTATGTCACACCAGGTTTTTTCCATGCCTTTGTTTTGATCTATATTGTTTGAAATCACTATCATTAACTTGGGTTTTGGGTGAGATGAATATTGAGATTTAAAATTATATATATGTCTAATCATCCTACCATGGGTTCCCCAAGGCTTGTGTGAGTGTATTTGGAGAAAAGGGTAGTTACATCATGATTGTTTCCATCCATGAGTCTATTTCCAAATTTAAAAATATTTTTTTATTTTATAACTCCTTTTTTCCAAAATTATTCCATATTTCCACTACCCACCTGGCCTCCCCTGAATCATTAAAATCACCATATACTTTTTTAATCCCTTAGGAATTTATAATCATGGTGGTTTTGTGTTATTAATTCAGGTATTGGGCCAGCCCGTGAGCCAATTTCCAGTTATAAAATATATATTTTATTCTTATTTATATTATCCATTTTTTAATTTTTTATGGATATTCCACATCTCACTCAAGCCCTAGACCCCTATTCACACCCCTATATTCCATTTTCACTCTTTTGAGCTCATCTTAGTCATAGATTAGGGTGTAATTTTTCAAGTATTCTCAAATCATCCAGATTTGGTATGGTAATTTGTTTCTTTCAAAAATCATTATTTTTTTCAATTTCCTCCCAAATATTGCTTTAATTTTTTTTCTGACCTAACATCCTATCCATGAAGTTACATTCTATTAACTATCCAATAAGGGTGTGTATTTATGGTATGATTAATAGTTATCTTGTTTTCAAGGGGAGTTTCATTCCCCTTTGTCATCCATCCTCATTATCCTTACATTATTTCACGGTTCTTTCTTCTCCCATGATCATGAAAGTACTAGTGTTCATTTTTGTCATGATTTTTTATGGGGGTTAAGTTATTTTAGAGCTGTTCTTCACTGTTTTAGGTTTTAGAAACCCTCTGTTGGTGATTTTGGTTGTTCATTTGCATTCTTCAAAGGTTTTGAGGTAGGTTCTCTAATGCACATTCTCTTATTATTTAAGTTTAAAATTTTTCTTTTTATTATCAAAATATATAAATGTTCAGAGTTTCTTTAAAAAAAATTTATAATCATATTGGTGGAAAAAATGGTTATTTATTCCTTGTTTTTTGTATAATGGAGTTGTTTTATATAAACGCACCCAAATATTTTTAAAATTAATGATTTATAGGTTTCCAAATATGGTTTGTAATTTTTATGACCGGTGTTAACTACTATAATAAGTGTTTTGCATAAAAATTTTGCTTTATACCCTTTTTAATTTTAAATAGTGTATGTTTTATTAATTGTTTCATTCCATAATATATGGAACGTTCTTTGATGGTTCTTTTGATAAATGTTGTTTTCATGAAGTATTCTTAAATTCCCATTTGGAATTTTTCTTAAAAAGAAGGGGTTCCTCTGTATTTCAAGTTGTATCATTTAGATAAAAATTATGATTCTTGAAATAGATTTATTAAATTGTTTTGGGGATGAAAAATATATTTTTATATGGTATTGGGGGTGTTTGTTCTAAAAAATTATTTTTTGAAAGTATTTCCTGGGCAACACCTTATTACACTTCCTGAAATTTCTTTATGAATATATTAACTGGTTTATTTATAGTTGAACGAAATTTGAAACATATTTGTGGAATTTTTTTTGTTTGTATGATTTGGGAATTCTATTTTCATGTGAAATATGTATTGATAACATGTGGAACTTGATTGAGCACAATGATTGAAGCTCGGTTTCATGGTGGATGGATGTGTACTAGTATGCTAGTAATCTGATGGGGTTTCTCCTTAATTCAAATAAAAATTTTGACGATAAAGAAACTAAATAAACTATGATGATGATTATATTGGGTAGGACTAGGTTATAGATGATTCTTCTACTAGTGGTTTCTGTTCATGAAAAAAAATATTTATTATGGTTACTATCACCGAAATATGAGGTACCTGGGGATAATAACTAACAAGTGCCTAGTGGTGTTCCCCTGACTAGTCCTCATTGACTATATGATATTCTTTGTCAGAACATGGTGTATTTGGATTAAAAATTTTGTATAATTTGTTTTTTATATAAATGTTATTTTTCTTTAAATCATCCCTCTTGAATATTGTTTTTATTTTTATATTGAATATCATTGGAAATTGTTCTAGCATTCTTGTGTATAAAACATCCCAGATTTTGTCTAAATACTTCCATATTATGGAACAATTTTTGTAATTTTTTTTATATTTCATTTAAATAATGAAATTTATGTTTCCTTTATATTATGAGGATATGTATTGGGAATAGAATATTGGGTTATCCTACTGAGTTTTAATGATCAAACCTGTAATTTTTTTTTCTGTTTTCAGCCCTTGTGTTGGTTTGAGCCTATGTTCGGTCACAATGAGGGACATGGTATCATTGTGTTTTATATTTTCTAGATTGGTCACATAGAGTTAGTTGGTCATCAGTTCTAATAATTTTAGTTGTATCATTTAGTTGTACATTCAGTTATTTCATTTAATGATGTCAGCTCTTTTTTTATATAATTGTGTTTCGGGATCTCCATTATTTATGCTACTTTACATATTTTGTATATTTGGGTGAAATTGTTCCCTTGTCAACTCTAATGATTCCCAGAACTAGTTTCCAACCCATGGGGATCATGAATTCCCTTCATTACATGCCACTAAATGGTTCAGGTTCCCGGTTTGGGGTTGACCCGGGCCGGTTTGTTAGAAAATTGAATCAGAGGTGGTCAACTCATATAAGACATTTTATTTTAGAGCACCAATTGTTATTTTTTGTTGTCAAGGTAGATAGAGTATAAGTATAAATAATATATAGGTAGTTTTGGGAAGAACATCGTGAACTCTTTCTCTTTTCTACCCTCGGGGTTTCTATGGGAACTCCAGTTTTATTTGTTTCTTTAGTTCTTATTTGTTGTTTACTGTTTGGATATGACAACGTGATTTGGACTAATGATCTCCATGAGGTTTAAGGGCCTAGGAAGACATGTGGAGCTCATGAATGGTCCTAAAAAGGCTCTCCATATTGGTGGTGTGTTAGACATATGGACATTAACCATATGTTCAAGTCATCCACTGATACTAGTTCCATGTTTTTTTACTTTTGGAATTTTCTAAAATTCAGATTTTTTTTGAAAATACTTCTGTGAGAATTCTGAAAATGGTGTTTAAAGGAATGGTTGGATTTTGAAAAGTTGAAAATGGTTTTTAAAAATATAATATGATAATGGTTTTCTAATTTTGGGTTTTGTGAATGAAAATCATGGGGATAAAGGGGAAATGATTCAACAGGATCGAATTTCATTAATCTAAACATGTGGTTTCTTGAAATGAATTTTTGGGAATGATTGGATTATTTTAATGTGATTCTAATAATTGTCTTAAGTGGTGTTCTTTGGGCTATTGAATAGTGTTTTAATCTGATGAATTGGTTTTGGAAATTTTTATTTGAGCAGATGGTGTTTTTCTAGTAATGGTTTTTGGCCTTTGTGGTTGTTTGATTTTGAAAAGAGAAATAGCTGATTTATGAAAATGGAAAAGGTATATTTGTAATATAATTGTTGTTTTTGGATTTCCTAATAAAGGAATTATATTTTGTTATTAATCAAATGGTTGTTGATGAATTGTGGTTTGTCTGGTGTGATATGAAAACCGTTTTTTGTTTTGGTGGTAAATGTGCCTTTGGAAGGTGCATGATTTTTTTGGAGTGATGATTGTTTAATTTTAGACATAAGTTTTTTCAAGGGTTCTCACATGAATGATTTTATGTATATATGGATGAATGGCCGATATGGACTGTTGGTTTGGTGCTAGGGGTTTCACAATAAATGTGCATATGGGTGCGACTTGATGAAACAACCTATGGGAATGAAAAAATCCACCATGTTGGATTGTTTTTAAGAAGTGTTTGAAGATGAAAATTTTTGGAGTTTGTTATAATCCAATGTTTGTATGACCATTTTTTCTTATATATTAGATGTTTTTTTTCAGAATTCTTCCTTCTGATTTGTATGTAATACTATTTTTGTTTCTGGATAGAGGATCTCATTGGTGGCTCAGTTTTGGAAAAATGTTTAATTGGTTTCTAAAGATATGTTGGATGTTGTGATGTGGTCGTTGATGGTTCTTCATTTGTTGGATTTCTAGATGATCAACCAATAGAGTCATTTGAAATATAAAATAAACTTCTTCGAATTATGCCTCACCACATTTATTAAAATAGAGAGCTTTTTAGGACTGATTTAATTTTAATTTCTATAATATTGTACCTCTGGATTGGGGTAGTTGTTCTTAGTGAGGTTGATGTGTTACTCTATATACCTTGCCAATTATTCTTTTTATTAGTAGTGAGTGAAAACAGTTGTATTTATCTCCATGTTCATTCTTGGGTTATAGTTTGTTGTTTGAGGAAGCGAGTTTCATGGTTTCCCTTGACCTATTGTTTCAGCCTAAAAATTTTATGCCTCACCGTGTGGAACTAATGGTATGAGTTGATATTAGGGATTATCAAATCTTAATTGTGTGCCATGATATGCTTCATCCATTAATAATCTAGCCATATGACTGGAAGTTAAGCTAACACATAGTCAAGAGTCGCAAGACTTTGGGTAGTATTTTTTGGCTCTTTCCTATACCATTACAATGAGCAAGTTATTTTATTTATTTTGTTGTTTCAATGAAACAATTATTGGGTTCACTTCCATCCCCTTCTAATGCGTTGGGGTTTGGATCTATGATGAGAGTGTTTACCCAGTTATTTTCCCCTCCATCTGGGAGTTGGGGGTTTTAATGATCATGTTCTGTTACTATTAACATGGGTTGTTAGGGTGTTGTGGGAGAGTTTTGCTGGGATAGTGTGGGAGAGAATCATTCCAATTTCGTGTTGAATTCTCATTTGGTTATTTATCATTGGTTCTTAATGGTGGGGAGAACCATCGTGGGTCTCGTAGAGATTTCTCTAAAGAATTTGTTGTGTTTTAGTAATTTATTAATGGTGGAGAGTTCCTTCAAGACTCCCCTAGAATCATCAATTTTCATGTGTTATCTTTTATTTGTGTGATTCTTGGGTTCATTATTAGACATCCCAATAATATGGTTCTTGGTTTGGTTGTTGTGGTAGTGACTCAATCATTGATTTGATTCTCCGAAAGTGGTTAGGAGTTAGTGTTTTGGTTGAGGTAAGAGGCTTAAGATACATTAATGGTGGCTGAGGTATCATTTGCTTAATAGAATAGACCATATTGATAATTAATCCTTAGTTTTTGATCAATCAGCTAGAATTTGTTGGGGCATTACAGTGGTGGAAATCTTTAATGGTGGTGAGAATTTTCACACACTATCTTTTCATGTCTTTGTTTTGATCTAGTTCATTTCAAATATCAATATATTTCATTGGTTTCCTATGAGGGTAATGTTTAGTTTTTAACTGTAATCTATTTATAATCATTCTACCATGGATTCCCTATAGGTTGTATGTGATTTCTGGAGAAAAGGTTGTTTACTTCAAGATTTTAGAAAATAGTGAGCCCATTTCCAGATTTTAAAAACTAACCATTATTCATTTATAATTCCTAATTTTCAAAACATTTCACTATTTCGAATTCTAACATGGACTCCCCCGACCAATTCATATCACCATATCCTTTTGGACCACATTTGTAATTCATAATCACGGTGGATTTGGGTTATTTATTCATGTATTGATCCATCCCATGAGACCATTATATTTTAGTTTAATAAAATTCTTTAATATATTATTTATTTTTAATATTTTTCATGGATTATACCTCTCACTTGAGAAAAAGAACCCTACGCACACCCCCATGTTCTATTAATCTTTTTTGGAGGTCATCTTTGTCACTGATTAAGGATAAATTTCTCAAAGATTATCAAATTGTCCAGATTTGGTAAGGTAATTTGTTTATTTCATGAATCATTCATTTTTTCTCAATTTTCCCAAAATTTTCTTTCCATGATTATTCCAGACCTATGGAGCCTCTCCTAAAATTTCTAAGACATTACCAATTTTTTAAGGGGGCGGGTCTAAGGGGAGATAAAGAGTTCTCCAGTTTTATAGGTGAGATTCCTTCTCATTTCTCCTCCTCTATCATACTAATTTAATTATTTAATTGTAATTTATTATCACCCAGTAATGAGAGACATAAGGTTATATTTTGGAATGCTTTTTATGTTGATTATTCTCTTTAAGGGTTTTTTCACCGGTTTACGGTTTATAAACTCGAGGCGGGTGATTTCTGTAGTGCATTGCTATTCCGCCAATGTTTTGAGGTTGGATCTCCCAATAAAATTCCCTTATTATTTATTTTTCATCCTTTTCATTCTATTAAAACAATATATACATTATTTTATTTACATTTAAAACGTTTGTATAATATTTTTGGAGTGAAAATTAGATATTTATGCAATGTTTTGTGTAAAATGGAGTTGTTTTGTATAAAAGTGCACACTGCTTGTTTAAATAAATGTTATGACGCTTTTAAAAAATGGTATGTGATGTTTATGTCCTGTTTTGCCAATTGAAATATGTTTTTTGGATTGAAAACATGGATTTATACATTTTTTAATGTAAATAGAGTTTGTTTATTTAAATGTGGTATGACTCTTTTTTGGGAAAGTGTCTGGTTGGCTTCTTTGTGTTCAAGGGGTTAAAGAATGATTGGTTTGGCCTATGAAAAATGTTGGAATCATGTGGTTAAATGTTTTTTTGGGTTACTTTTGTGGGTTCAAATCTGGTTTGGGGTTTAATAATGAAATGATTTTGGGGATTAAAGGTTCTTTGGCATGTATTTCTAGTGGAAGGCTTACTTGGCATCTTTATAAAAATGTGTAAGTGTTAAATTTATGGACTGAATTTTTAAGGGGAATAAGTAAATGATTTTTTGTTACAATTTTTTTCATAAACATCATTATGAATGGGTGAATTTTTTCCTTTTAAAAATGTTGTTTTTATGAAGATTTCTTAACGGACCGTTGGGCAATTTTCTTATAAAGATGGTTTTCCAATGTATTTCATGATTTATAAGTTTTGGTCATTTTATTATTAAAGAAAATTATTTTTTAAAGGGATTGGAGGCTGAAAAAAATATGGTTTATATGTTATTGGTGGATTTTTGGTCTAAAAAGTGCATTTTTTAATGTACTTCATGAGAAAAGGCACATTACACATCCTAAAATTTCTTTATGAATATATTAATTGGTTTATTGATTCATGAAAGAAATTTGAAACATGTTTTTATGATGTTGTCTATGTGTATGATTTGGGAATTTAATTTTCATTTTAAAATTTTATTGATAAATGTGTAATGTGATTGAGCAGAAAAAGAGAACCTGGGTAACTAGGTGGGTATATGTGTACTAGTATGCTTGTTTTGGGATGCATTTTATCCCTATTTAACGTAGAAAGTGTGACAATGATGACAATAACTAAACTATGAAGATGATGATGTTGGGGAACAGAAGGTTATTGATTATTCTCTTAATAGTTTCCCATGTGCATGACAATGGATATTTATTACGGTTACTTTCACCGAGATACTAGGTACATGGGGCTCACATCTAACTACTACCTAGGGGTGTTTCCATGACTAGTGATCATTTAATATATGATATTCAATATCAGCATAATCTTTGTTTGGATGTAAAATTCAATATAATTTTTTTAATGTTTCTTTCTTTAAATCATCCCTCTTGAAAATTGTTTTCATTTTTATGTTGAATATATATGGAAATTGTTTTAGCCTACTAGTGTATATAACATACAAGATATCATCTGATATATTCCATATCACAGAAATTTTTCTGAAAAAACTAATTTTATATATTGTATTTAAAACATGAAATTGACTTTTATTTTATTTTAATTGGATGAGCATTGGGAATAGAATATGAGGCTAACTTACTAAGTATTAATACTAACACCTATTGTTTTATTATATTTTTATCCCTGGTGTAGGTTTGAGCTTGAGTTCGGTAGCAATGAGAGACATTGGATAGTTTTTATAGAGAGTGATCAGAGAATTAATAGTCATTTAGTTGGTCATTTGGTATAGTCATATTAGTTTTATCATTCAGTTCTACTTTTAGATTTTTCATATAAATTATATTGGTTCTTTTTCTATATAAATGTGTATTGGGATATCCATTCTTTCTTCTATTTTCAATATTGTTTATATTTTGGTGAAATTGTTTCATTCTCTACTCTAATGATGACTGACAGTAGTTTCCAGCTCGTGGGGACTCGGAATGCCCTTCAGGCCATGCCACAAATCAGTTCAGGTGCCCTGTTCGAGGATGACCCATGCAACATTGTGACATTGTCCATAGTCACGACCTTATGAATATGTACATAGGGTCTCGGTGTCCGTATATATATGAATTAGAATAATCTCAAGGGAATTAAATTTCATCTTTAAGAGGTCATTAATAAAAATTTCAATTGTCAATGTGTTTAGCCCGGTTCTCCCCCATTGAGGTATGGTGTATTTCAATTTTCCCTTAAAATTTCAAAATTCATTATTTGATATATTTTTAGACTTCCTTGGATATTAAATAGTGTTGTATGTTGTTTAGAATTATTTTTTTAATATGTATTGAGTATGATTTTTGAATGTGATGTTTAATATACTAAATGAGTTGTTTGAAGAACATTGTATTGTTTTTTCAATAAAACCCCAATATGGAGGTGTACTATCTTCTAAACTAAAAATTATTTAGTAGTTATGTAAAACATTAATTTTATTTTTCATTGGTTTTCCCCTATTCATTGTTTCCTTTGTTATGGATATTTATGGGGAATGTTCAAAAAATGATGTTTCACCAATTATTTGTAAGTGTTCATTGGAAAAATAAACCTTCTATGTGTTTGACATGGACCAAACAATAAAGGTAATTACCCATGTATGTAATTAAATAAATAAAAATAATACCATATAAGTGACTCGTTATGATTTTTAATTGAAATTCTATTTTTTGTTTAACTAAATAACATGTATTTATTTGAATATATTTCTCATGATGGATTTTATTCCTTGAATGTAATAAGTTGATTAAATTGAATGGAATGGAGTGTAATTGGTGGAAATCCCCATATGTTTAGAACATGAGTAATTTAAATTGTAATAAATGGAATTCCCTTATTTATTAATTGGATTAATAAATGTAGATCATGAGAGGTAATTCCTCATGGATCGGGATATTATTATTTTTATATGATGATAACCTTATACATGATTTATAAATGTAGGGAATATATGGTATTACCTTATGGACATTTATTATAAATATGATTTTTCTTTATACACAGGTTGTGGAATTAAGGTATGGGTTTTGTTGAGCATGGTGTCATCATGATACCTTACATCGGGTGTTGGGAATGATCTTTCCCTGTTGTGATACTATATGGGTGATGGTTTGAGGTGGCACGTACCCTGATTAGAGTGTTTCTATGGTATCTCAATTGCTACCTTGAGTATTTTTTTCATTATTTCTATCACTATATTTGGATTTAGGGAATGTACCATATTTTATGGATTATTGGATTATTTGGATGGGCTATGGATGTCTGAGTTATACCCTAGTCTAGCCGAAAACTATTATTCAATATATATAGAAATTACGAATCGACTTGATATTAGTTCATATAGGTGGATAAAATAAGTAACTACACTATATATATATATATACATAATTAATACTAAATAAATAGTTTCTCATGAAAAATATTATTTTGGTTGACATCAGAAGTAGGTAGAGCTGCCTGGTGACCTTTAGGAGAATGAGTGGGCAAGAAGTATATTTATTTCAGTACATTTTTTTGTCACACTATTTCTAATGATTTTCAGACAAAATGGGTTGGATTGGGAATCACGGGTGACATCCTTATGAGAATGTATCTCACACCCCAGTCAGGTAACATTGGTACCGATGTAGACATTATATATATAGGTGTTGATAAAGGGAAGAAACCAACTAATATTGTTTGAATCAAATTATTATTAAGGGGCTATGATAGATGACTGAGTAGGTGATGAATATTCTAATGGTCCAAGTCATTGAGTAGTATAATTTTAAAAGATTATATTTCTAATAGTAATTATTACTCCTTCTACTTATATGATTATTTTTCATAAATGCATTGTTGTGAATTGGAATTCACCACTTTCATTCATGTTTTTTTTGTTGCTTCTTTTCTTTAATTTGTTATTAATTCAATTGATTCCTTCAATTTTCATTCTTCATTACCAATATACTACTCTGAAAATGAGGGTATAGTCTCCCCATAATCACCTCCATATACCCTCACTTGTCATTGGTACCCTATGTAGTATGGGGAGATTCACATGAGGTATTATGACCCACAAGACTGACTACTATATTAGTGGCCATTTCGATTTGATCATTACATATTTCATAGAAGAAGTGATTAATTGGAAATGGGTCAAAACATAACCAGAGGAATAAATTTTTCTTATGAAATAAAAATGTAGTAGTAAAGTATATTTTGAAATATTATGAGATAGAAAAATAATTCCTTATAAGATGAAAAATGATCTTGAATCAATAAATTTATCCCATTACATTAATATCCAATTAATAATATTTACTTTTAAATCATTATAGATTTATTGTTTTTGAATTCCTTAATATTTCATTGATCATTCACTTTCTGTGGATTATTTAAAACTATTACCCTCGATAAAAATTTACGGTCTTCTCTATTGTATATATAATGTATTGCTTCTATTGTTCTCTCATGTAGAAACATTGTTATGTTTTATCATATATGATCATTTTTCATCACTATATCTCTTATGAATAAGATATTTTATTATACATTTTTACAAAGTGGGTTTTCAAGAAAAGAATATTCAAATATAAAACCCTTAATTTTTTAGTAAAAAATAAAATTGTGAACAAATATTTTTATGTATGTTGGGGAGAATGTTCCACAACTAAATTATAAAAGAAGAAAATTTTATTCGAAAATATATTTTAGATAGGACAATGATAAAAAACCACCCATATAATATATTTCCTTAAATTTAATTCCTTCGATATCATGTAGAACATGAAACCTGAGTATAAATAAATCGTAATAAAGTATACCATTAAAAAATTGAAAATTAAATTTCTAAGTACTAAAAATACTTCATAAGTTATTTAAATTAACTATATAAATTTATTTCTTATAAAATAAGAATAACTTAAATGAAAAAAATATGTTTTCTAAAAAATTGAATTTTTTCTAAAAAACCTTTTTATTCGTTATTTTAACACATTATTTAAAATTAATTTTTACAAAATTTACAAAATTTATTTTATATAATTTATATAATTTTTTAAATCACCATATCAAATTTTAATTAGGATGAATTTATGGGATTTTTTTAAATGTTACATTTTTCAATAAATAATGATAAACATTGATTATTGTAAAATGATTCATCTCTTTTATAAAATTAAATTAATTATAATTTTAAAATATTATTTGAATATTTTTTATGTAAAATAATTATTATTTAGTTATATTCAATGCAGTTGAATTATTTTTATTCAATTATATATTGTATTTTAGTATTTGATGGTTTTTGGGATTTAAAATATAATTTTTCAAAAACTATTTTAATGTTGACAATGTTTCTTCATTTTATTGAATTAAAATAATATATAATATTCATAATTTGAAATTAAATTTATATATTGTAATTTAATAAATATTTATTTTTGTTAACCAATTATTATTAGTAATCATATAATTAATACAAAATAACTGTTTTCTTTTAAAATACAATTATTCAAAACCCACATTACTATCACGTATGCTATTTTTAAAATCTTATACTACCAATTATATTAATTTAATTTTGAAAATATATTTTATATTTTGAATCAAAATTAAACATATTATCTAATAAGTTCAACTAAATTTTATTTCAAAATGTATAGTTAAAACAGTAAAAATTAATTAACACAATTAAGGAAAAAATGGGGTTACTAGGGGATGAACTAAATAAATTAGTGTTAAAATGACCTAAAACCTTTTATAAAATATATTAGATGAATATATTTAGACTGTATAATGTATAAATCTTGATTATATTCTATTTTGGTTATTTTTATAGTCTGAAAAATGTGGTTACCACTTTTTTAAAAAATTCTAAGTGGACCACTCATCTAACTTATAAAGGGCCACCCACTGTCATCTCTTATTCACAACATATAACCATTTTGATTCAATAAATATGTTCCCATATATGATAATTTTTTAACCTCATAGTAGATTAATATTTTTTCAAAAATCCAATCTACTTATATTTCAGGAATAATCCTAATGAGGTGGTCTGAGAAAATTAATAATTCCTAAATATTTGTGTTTGTTTAATTTATTCTTCCACTTCCTTAAAAAAATTTATAATGTAATAATTTTTTTATAAAATATAATGTTATTTTGATACATTAATTTAATTATTTATTCAATATTCTCTTCCCTCATATTGGAAATGATAATGTTTCTTGTGTGTATGTTCTATGGATGCCTCATGAACAGATATGACACATTTTCAATAAAAACATCTCACTATTGGGAAAGATGATTTTTATAATGTTTGTATATTATATTTATAACTAAATTATAAATCTGGATTCAGTATATCATATATACCATTTTAACATTTGATTTCATAGGGGTTATGATTACATCGCTCATGTGTATAGTGGGAAACTGCCACACAAAGACATGTGATTCATATTTCAGTAACACTTTACCTGGAAAGAAATATGACAAACATTAATGAATGTATATGATATAGATGAAATAGTTATTATATTAATGAAACATTTATCTTTCAAAAATTATAATTTATCATTTTATATTATACCATTTCACTCGCTGAATGTTGATAATGTCATTTGTCTACATGTGGACTACTGCCTTCATGGAGCGATGTGACTCTCTTATCATCACCACACAACATGAATGGTATATATAAATATATTTATATTATTTATTATGTTTTGTTAATTTTTTATAGATAATATATTTCTATACTCCTTTAAATATTCATCATTGAATAATGGAAATGTCACTTATTCTATTATACGGGAAAACGTCTCTATGATCGTAACATAATTTGTTTCTAAAAACTATATTTTAATGAATAGTAATAATATATTAAATGATAAAATTATTATTATGTCTTGATTATTATTCTGGAGATTATGTACTTATATAAGAAGGAAAAGTACCATAACTTTCATTGTACAACCTGAATGCGAAATCAATTCAATTAACACAAAAAAGCATGCCAATAATGAACAATTATTAAAGAACGAGTGATAATATATCAGAAAAATATCATGTATGATATTATTAATATTAATATAATTTTATAATAATTTAATAACATGTTTAAAACCACTATATAAGAGGAAAAATAATCTTCAACGAGAAGGAAACATGAGGTAGGGTATTTTATCTAAATTTACCTTTATTGAGTCATATTGTAATGTAATACACGAAATTTTCTTTATATGATATATATATGACACCATAAAAATTTAATATTTTTAATACGTAATAAATTATGCTATTTTATGTTTCAATTTAAATTATTTCATCCAATTGTATTTTACAAAAAGATTATTATCTGACAATGACTTTTATATCCCAATTTTATTAAATTGGGTTATATTTATTTTTTGTTTCTATTAATATGAATGATAAGGTGTCTAACAAATATCAACAATATTATTTTTTATTTTCATTTTACTTATTTTTGGTTTTCATTTAACAAGAATAAATTATTCATTTATTAATTATTAATTCATCGTTATGTTATTTTAATGGGTTCACTTAACAATGCCATTTTAATCAAGATTGATTATACTTGAATTTCCATTGAATGAAATTATTTGGTAATTTTCAAACAAAATCTATTTAATGTTTATCTCCTCTAGTTATTCAGGATATTTAATTTTAATATTCCCATTTCTATACTCATTGGTATTGAATGTTATTGCGAGAATGTTTTTAATAAAATTCACTTTCATTTGTATTTTCCATCAAAAATTACTTATATTTCAATTCAATGTTTTCCAAAAATGATTCCAGTTTTTTTCTATTCTAAAAAAAATTATTAATATTTTTTTCCCATTTTAATATTTGGAAATTTTTTTTTAAGGGAATAATAATTTTAATTTTAAAATATTCATAGTTTTAATTTTTCAAAAAAGTGACAAGAATATTTGTTTTGACATACACATCATGCGTGAAATTATCTACCATCATGAATACTCTATGTTTTTGATATTCTTTTATATGTTTGAAATCATATTTTAAAATAATTGTGTTTCAATTTTTTTTGAAATTTTATTTTTAAAATATTATTTCCCAAATGAAAATGATATTTTCCTCAAGAATGTTGTTAATGATATTGTTATAGTAAATCTAATCATTAATAAAAACCCTTTATTTTAAATATACTACACTATAGATAATTTTTATTTATACCATATTTATTCTTCCACTATATTGTTAATGATAATTTTGACTATGTAATGTATCAAAATTATCTTTATTGTTTTATTTGTTGAATTCATTTACTTTCCATTTAAATATTCACATTCATATGATTATTGGATATGAAATTTCCAAAAAATATCAATGTTTCTTAGCATGGACATTTAATTTATTAACAAATATTAGATTTCTAATCCAATTGATAAAATCTAATGTCATATTATTGTGTACGAAATATTGATAAACTTGTGTTTATTTCTTAATGCACATCTTTGATGATAAGGGACATTTTTTATGAATTAAATTGATTGTTCCATATATGGGAAATGCATTTGACATGTAATAATGGGTTAGCCTAGAAATATATATCTCGATGATGCAATGGTAGTATCATGAGGAAAATAAATAAGATAGAATTAAACTAATTTATAACTATATTTTTAAAATGTCATGTGAAAGGTCTTGATAGTATTGTTGTCATGTTTCTGAGAATAATACATTCAGTGATTATGCATTTTCATTATTAAGAATTTAGTTATTATTATCCAGGATATTTTTATAATGATATTATCTATTGATGGAGTTTATTCATAGTAATAGATTATATTTCATGTGTGTAATGTTATTTAAATTGATATATTGATTTATATTTTTCTAATCATGATAGTAAATTTATTGATCAGTTCACATTTGTTTCCTGTCATTTAACTTAACATATTGATTTTCCCTTATCAAATCATGATTTTAATGTTATTTAAATTTTATGTTTGTTTGTTATTTAGAATATAATATTGATTATTCATTATTATATCATTATAGTAAAGTTATATAAATATAATTCCTGTTCCATTATTTAACTTTCCATGTTTATTATGATTATTGATTGATGGTAGCTTCTAATATACAAAAACCATAATGAAAATTTTATATAACCTTTTTTTTATTTACCCACATAGAAATTCATGAATTTTACTATGATTGGTATGAAAGGATATGGAATAATGAATAATGAAATTGGAAAATACATATATCTTCCTTTTATTCAATTGTAATAGGAGAATCATGTATATATCTAGTTTTACAATAATAATAAACTACAATGTATTTTGAGATGAGATTCCATATATATTAATATAATTTAATAATTTAGACACTAGCTCTTAAATATAGGGGTTATGGTCATTAATTATATACATTATAACGAGGTTATAAATTTATATATGTTTTAATTGTAAATTATGATCATCTTGTATTTTCAAAATAGCCAGGCAATCATCAAATAATGAACCATAGATTTATCCAATATGGTGATATATTTTTATCTAGAAAATAATGTTGCATAAACTATTTACTAATATGGTATAAGAATATCATTTCCCGTAACATCCATCTTTTATAGGTTTTAAATTAAATCATTTATAAATTGTTTGTACGACTCACGGTTAATGGTAATGGGATGTCATAGTAAGTGAAATTCATTTATTAATAATCCATAAAAATAATTTATTAGATATCATAAATCATTAATTATGATACAAATATTCATAAAATAAACAACTTTTTTCCTTTGATGACATGGACCACAAATTTCATAACATCTGATTAACATCTCAAAAATTCATGTATTCGTTAAAGACTCTATAATCTATTCCACTCCCTTTTATCATAAACTGAAAAAATCATATTTTATATTTTTAATAAAATAATACATTATGAAAATAATATTGAACTAATAAAATAGTAATTTCTATCTACATTGATCAGTTATTTTCGAGAAAAAAATACAAAAAATTATATAAATTCTGTTATGATTATATTTTTTTGTATACTAATATTTGGAAAAAAATTATCTTTAATCCAAAATATTTTGGATATTATTATTATATCATTATATAATATAACGTCCCATCCAATGTAATGGGTATGAGATAAGAATTCATAAAGATATGAATGCAAGAAAATTTGGGACACCCAAAATAATACGTTCAGAATTAATTAATTGAATATTCAAAAAACATTGGTCACCTTAATTATAGGATATATGGTGGTTATTATAGATTTAATGAATTATTTTGTAAAATAATTTAAACATTTAAGTTAGGTATTATATCATGAACCTATCTAGAGGTAAGATAACAAAAAATTCCAATATTTATTTTTGGGAATAGATATGAATATTGTTTATTTTTTTCTTGATATTTGGTTTTATAATTAGTGAATGTGAAGCAATGAATATTAGAAGGGTTGTTATGAAAATTTATGATTCAAATATGGAATTTATGGGATATTTCCTTCAGTTAAATGATGATTGTTCCTATATCACAAAAAATTAATAATTATATTTTTGTATTGGTGGATAAAAACCTGAAATTCGTACATTAACATAATATAAAATAATATATTTCAGATTATAAAAAGGTAATGAATTGTGTTGAAAAATTTTAGGCACTATGGGTCCTAAAACTTCATTATCTGGAATTGAGATCCTCTATATAAACCTTATTTCTGGAAGGAATTCAAAAAATATATGATTTCACAAACCCTATCATGGAATTTTGATAAAATCAATAGAAATTTTATTGGTTCTCATGAGGTTTTAAGGAAGAAAATATATTTTCTCCTACTATGATATGTTATATAATTGTTTTAAAAAAAATATTAGTGTTAAAATATATTAGATACCCATGGATAAGAGTTTGGTGGAATTTCAATACATTAGTACGTTCATTGAATATTTTACTTCACATTAATTAAAAATTTATTATTCATGCATTTTTATTCAATTATATATATTTAATGAAGGACTATATTGTGTTTATGATTCCTTTTTGAGTATAGAATATGTGGTTTTTCAATGGAATAGAATGAACCCAAATGGATGTCCAGTTTCGACTCATGAACCATTTCTTTTTCTTTATTATTTCTTCATTCGTTTTTCCCATTTTATCACATTTTAGTCCTTAATCTTATCACATACATGAATCCACCCAATGTATGTCATTATCATACAAGAAGAATGATAAATGCAAGAAGATGTTATCACTACAAGTATTCTTCCTCAGCATTTAGTGGAACACGATTGAGGTGTGATAAATTTCTGTTGTATATTCAATGTGAAGCATACCTTATTTCCCTGTGTGGTAGGTCCTATATAATATTTTAGAAAAAAAATGATATAATTTATTTTTTATTTTTATATATTATTCTTTTGTCATTCTATGGACACCTTGATGAGTGATATAGTGGTTTTTTTGGAGAAACATGAATTTTATGGTCTTTATAGATGACATTTTTTCAATAAACTGATAAAAATGATGTTTAGTTTATAGAAAAAATTATTTGGGTTATAATTTTGGTTCATAGGTTAAATAAATGTATCCAATGATTTGTAGTCTATAGGACACATCGTGTAGTGGTGTCTTAGGGTAAAACTAACTACTCAGCCAGAAACCCCATGTTGGAAGTACAAGGTCACGTATGGTTTATTGTATGACATTGTGAACATCACATATCCATTGGTTGTATGGGTTAATCAGGCTAATACCCCGTGGGATAGATTTTCTAAAACCATTTGATGGATACACCAAATAAGTTTTTAGTAAATGACATGTTGTAACTGAATGTTCGTGGTAAAATAAATGGAATACGTGGTCGGGGATCATCATTTGGCGTACACATAATGTATATATGGTACCCAATGTGTATTCCTCATATATATTTGTTTTATTATTTTAATACCATGTATTCTAAATTATTCTAATGCATAGTTCATTCATGGTGATTTTCCATGTTTGATACGATGGTTTGGACAATGGCGTGATTATGTTATGTGTTGAGGTGTTTGGATATTGTGATTGGAAAATTTATTTTTTTCATTAAGGTTTTGATTTTGAATCCTCCCATGTTTTGGGATGTCATATTCTAGGCTTGAGTGAGGGAAATGACCTTTTTGGATAAATTAAATTAAGTAGTAAACTTATTTTTTGATGATGTTATTTTTTGGGGTTGAGATAATGTAGAATAAATTATTTTATTTAATGAGATCAGTATATTATTTTCTTGAGGATTTTATTTGGTAGAATTAGTTGTGAAGAAGCTAGATCATTTCAGATAATTAGGTAATTTACTATGATATTTATTATTGGTTGACATTATAAAAATATCAAGATGGATATAAGGAATAAAATTGAGGATTCCCTTGTGGGATTATTCTTTTATAAGGATTTCCTTATGGGATTTTTTTTAGTATTCTCTTGTGGAGTATACATTCTTTTAAGATACCCATATAGTTAAGACATTAACTATATATTCCATTATGGGGATCGTGCTTCATGAGGTTTGGGTTGTGTATTTGGAGGATGAATTTTCTTTAATTTATGTGATTAGACCGATGATTATTTTTTATATAGAAGCCCATTATAAGGGGTCACATTCACTATTTGTTTCCCAGAACCACCAAGAGTTCCTTGTGAGTTATTTTACATTGTGTTTTGTGGAAGATGATTCAGCATGGATGATGACAGGTTCAATTCTTTTCCAACCCTCTTTGTAATGGATTATGTCATCGATGTTTTGGATGTATAATATTATATTTTGGATATGAGGGGAATCTTTGGGTTATTATTGAATCATATTTTATCATGTATATTGATAATATTCACTCCTACATTTATTCGATGGTTTGAGGTGTTTTTATGGATCTAATTGATGATTTAGATGAGTACAACTCTATATATTGATATTGAACAATTTATAGGGATTTACTTCCATATAATTATAACTACCATTGTTTTATTAATGTTTGGCAGACATGGGAATATTATGAGTTATTTTATAAACACAACTAGTTTTATATAAATGTAGAAAAAAATTTAATCTCTCAATATAGGTTGAATACGTGGTTATTATATCCATTTCATATATAAATATTAGATTCCTAGAGCTTATTAAAGGTGTGTTGGTGTCTTGTTAGCCAATATTAGAAAATAGTGAATGAATTTTAATAATTTTTAAAATGTTTGATATCATGGATCACCTTTTTATTGGGAAGATATGTTGGATTTGTTATGGTTTTGTGCTCCAAATATTATAAATAATCTATCATAGGATATACTAGGGGTATATTTGACTCATGTTTCATACTAGAACCATCATGTAACTATTTTCTTTAGCCTAATACTATTTTTATTTTAGAATTTTATTTTTTATACCATAAGTTATTAATTATAGGCCACGATGGGCATTTCATGTGTATCATTAAATTTTTATGAAGGAAAATGATATGATCAATGTTAGGGGTTGTATATTGAGTTTTATTTCACAGAACTTATATGGGTACATTGGTTATCAAAAAAAAATTACATTTAGTTTTAGATAGAACACATACTATAAGGTTGATTGTGTTAAGGATAAAAAAATTAACGATAGTGTGAAATTTCTTATTGGATACTAAGGATAAAGAGATAGTAATTATACTACTCTATATATTGGGTATCCGGATCAGCTATGAGTTGGTAGTGCATCCATTAATATTTTACTTAATTTAGTTATTTTTATTATGGTGATTTTCATAGTGGGAAATAAAATGTTATTTCTTTTCTATGAATCTATATGACTATATGATTCATATCATTTACTACAGAATTACTTTCCTATGATTATTATTTATGTGTTCTATTTAATGTTTTTTATTAGACCATATGACTCACCATTTTTTGGGTGAACAATAGTTAGAGTAGTGTTCTAGGACCCTTTAATTATTATTTAAAATAGACCATGTTGAATATAACTAAAAAAGATATATATTATTTCAAATTAGTTAGATGTCTAATAATATTCATTAATGAATAACCATTACTTTTTATATATGAAAATTTTATTTATTTAAAATTACCCCCATATAGGGACATTGATGATTGGAAAATAAGGGAGATTAATTCCATGTGCGATCTTTTGAAGATATGGATCATACTAGATAATTGTCTTTTTTTAGATATAGTAACCATAATTACATATTTTCCTTTATAAACATTGTCATTATTATCAACTAAATAAGTAAAAAAGTATCTCATTTAATAATTTATATATGGAGAAAATAAGTAATATTTCCAAATTTTTTATATTAAAATAATAATATGTAGATTGGATTATGGTTATATGACACCTAATTGATAGGTTATTCCTTTGGATAAAATATAATGGTGCATTTTTTGATTTAATTATAGACATTTAAAAAATAAGGATATAATATTATAACCATGGTTTGAAATTTTTAATTATTGGTGTTTTTATTATTTTTTTCATGGAAAAGAATACTACAGTGTTGGAAATTTGACTTGATTACATTTGGGTTGTTTTCTATTTCTCATCATTTAGAGAATATTGGTTTTAACATTTATAATTTAATTTGGATTTTTTTAAAAAATTAATCAACTGTATTAAGACATATAAAAATTAAAAAGTAAAATTTTTATATATGGAATTACATATACAATTATTGCTATCTTTTGATACATGTTTATTGTAACATACTGAGCCTTTAAGAAATAAACACAATATCCGATAGAGTACATGATACACCGCGTCGAGCTGAAACGAAAAAAAATATTCTTGCTTAAATGTTATCATTATTACCTAGTTGTTAAAAGGAAAGGTATTAATATGATTAACTGAATTATTAAAATATTGATTATATATATATGTATTATTAATTCTATTGTGACATATTATTTATAAATGACAATAAAACACAATTTTAAAATATAAGGAAATTGTTTCTGAAAAAACAAATTAAATGTGCATAAGTGAGTTTTATACAAATAAACTATAAAATAACTTTTGTTGGATGATACTAATGAAATATATATCTAATATATTCAATAGAATTTTTAACATTTATCTTGTTTTTTATAGACATGATGTAATAACTAATCTGATTTTATGAATAAAAGAAGCATTTTTAAAAAAGAATATTTGTCTCTCTTTAATGGAACACGTGTTTTAAATATAGTTTTGACAATTTTATAAATTATATTTTAAAAAAATAAATCAACTCATTGATACCATATTATCAAATTAAATTTGGTTTAATTTTTTGTATTTTTATTCTAAGATTCATTTTTTGATGAAAAGTGGAAAAATATTGTATTTTAATTAAAAACTGATTTTTGCCTGATTTATTTAATCATTTAGATTATATATTAGAATGTTTTTAAAATATATTTAGATCGATATATATATTTTTTCAATCCAGTCAAATTCATTTAAATCATTTTTACCATAAATTTTGATATAAAAACATTTCAATCTTTTGAACATTTTCTCTTTAAAAACACATTTTCTCATTCCTTCAAAGACA
Source organism: Viscum album (assembly GCA_963277665.1). Taxonomy (NCBI): domain Eukaryota; kingdom Viridiplantae; phylum Streptophyta; class Magnoliopsida; order Santalales; family Viscaceae; genus Viscum; species Viscum album. The sequence continues at coordinate 1,487,798,652 of OY728128.1, forward strand.
TTAATTTTTAATTAATTTATATAATTTATCTGTTTGAAATTTTTAAAAATTTACTAAATATTTGGAATAATAAGTTCAATATTTATTAAATATTCCAATTTTAATTTTTTACAATATATGAATAGTAACATTAGTAATTTTTCGTTTTACTACAACTCTTATGGGTAAATCTGGTAATTAAGATTAAAAATAATATATTATATATTAGGAAATTTCCACAATAATAACTAATTTAATTTTATTAGTATTTTTTTCCCTAAAAATTTAATAAGAGGTTATGATACCATTTATGGCTTTTGGATGTGAATATAACCTTTATAATATTTTAGCTAAAGGAAACTCAATTTTGGAACTTTTGTTTTTAAGAATTCAAAAATTATTAATATGGGTTTGTGTAACGGATATTTTTTACTATGAATAGTATTTTGAAATATTAATTCTTTATATTTTTCTTGTTAATTTATATTTAATTTATAAAAAATAAAAAATCACCTTAACTTCATGCACAATGATGACGAAATAGTTGATTAATTAAAGAAAATATCAAATAAATCGTAAGAAAAATATTATTATCAATATAATTTGACAAAATTAATATCATACAAGAATTTTATGGATGATTTTGACATGAAATTAATTATTTAATTTTTTTTTAGATATCATGTTTCTATAAAGTTTTTAAAAATTCAAGTAATGAATAGTATCATAATTGACAAAATGGTATTTGAAAATAAATTATATTTTATTAAATGATATAAATTTAATAAAAAACCAAAATTCATCCAAATTATTGGTATATGTCTTAAAATATCTTAAATTACTCATTCAATTGTATTTTATAATTTTATTGAAATTCTTATTAACCCTAATAGTGTAAATTACATGATATCATGGTGAGAATTAAAAAGGATAAATAAGGGTTAAAACGACAAGGATTAAAAAATATTCAAAACATGAATAATATTGATTTCATAAATTTATTAATTCTTATTTTCATCTTATCTTTGTATTAAATATTTTTTTAACCATTTTTATTATAAAAATAATTTATGTTAATTTAATTATTTCAAGAATTACAATAGTGACTCTACTCTCTCCTGTAAAAGGAACACATTCCACTCATTAAAATACAATTTAAAATGTATTTGGTTCTAAATATTAATTCCATATACATTCCTAGAATCGTTCAAAACATTATAGAGGCCTTATTTCATGTATAACTCCCTCATTATAGGTGTTAAGGTGTTACTCAAAGGAGATCATCTGAAGATGAGGTATCATTCATAATTTGGTATTTCTATTTTATTTATTCTCCAAATTCCTTAAAATATTCTTCAAAAATGATTAAATAATAAATCAAGTATAGTAAATATTTATATATTTTAATATAATGATATCATCACCTAATTATATATCCACTTGTATCAAATGGGATAATATTTTTCGTTTGTGCATACAGATAACTACCAACTCACGAACCAATATAATTTATTTTCCATCACTGTATCTCAAGGCTAGTTATAATGATGGAATTAATTTTTATATATGATAATCATGTAATATTTATCATTATTAATTAAAAATATATGATTTATTTTCTTACCTTTCAATGAATATGAAAATGATATTTTCTTTCATGCGAACGTATGAACTATCACCTCCATGAAGCGTTGTGAATCACTTTTCATCACCACATTAGATGGATAATATATATAATTATATTTAAATTATTAATATGTTATAATTTTCATTCTTGGATTATAAAATAATAGTTACCTTATTTATATAATGATCATCGACAAAAATGAAACATTACTCACATGATAGAATGGCATACTGTCTCCATGATTATAATGTTGAAATTTTTTCATAATTATACATAAATGTTTTGGTTTAAAGTTTAATAGGAGTATAAAAGTGATTATTATTTCATGAATATTATTCTAGATATGATAATGTTATAAAGTTTTGAATATATACAACAAACCAAATTCATTTTGGATTGAAGTACCGAATATCGTAATATATTCCAACAACAACATGAATAATTACATAATTTTTATAACATTATATTAGGTGATATAAAAGGAATAATAAAATGAAAAATTGTTATCAAGAAAGTAAATAATATAGAAAAGTTTATTATAAAGGATTATAAAGAACATACCTGAAGAATCAGACATAAGGTAAGGTACTACTTCTCAATCGCCTTTCGTTGATTCATATCTGGATGGAATACACCCACCATCATATATAAGGTGTATACATACCCACATTCTCATATAATATCTTTAATTAACGTATTATAATGTGTTTTAATTATGATATAAATATTATTCTTTCATGGGGATTATTATTTAAATTCTCAAAGAGGTATATGACACCTTGAATTTTTAAATATTTGATAATGACATAATTTTCCCCGGGTCAACATTGTAGATAATATTTTATATTTTTTCAAAATTAATATAAATAAGATTTAATTTATATTCAATTTAAATAAAGGATTTTAGGAAAGGAATCTATTTATATTATCGACGTGGAATGTTTGGTTTCATTTAAAATTTAACAAAATAAGGTTCTTTTTATTATAAATGGTGACACCAACATCTATGCCACCAAGAAAATTATTTGATATTTAGAATAAAATATAAGACATAATGTTTTTTGTAAAAGAAATCTCTATTATTATTTTTGAGGTATTTTTTTAATAAAAATTGTATTTAAAAATGGATTTATTATTTCAAAAACAAGAAACGTTTTCCTTGAGAGAAAATGTTATTTTAAGAGTGAATCATTGATTAATGTATGTTTATATTTGTTAGGATTATATAATGTTACTTGTAATTTTTTTGGCTAGTTATGTGATAATCCAAGTGAGTCTGGATACGTTATAACATCCAATGCATTGTGTACGGATGGATTCTGCATGGATATTCCATTTTCAATAGTGAAATGTGTAGTAGTCAACAACATGGCCTTTCAATTTACAAGAGTGAAAGTATAATTATTTCCAAGGTACCTTTGTTTATTTTCAATGATTTTTGTGGATTTTTTGTAATGTTATGAAAAAAAATTATTAAATGATCTTATTTTCAAATGAAATTATTTACTTCTTATTAAAGGTGAAAATATTTCTTTATGATAATTTTATCATGGGTTTTAATTATTATTAATGGATTAATGATTTCGTTCTTTTTATTTCCCGTACTGATCTTTTTATGCTCATCCCACGTTTTTTAACATTGTTCATATGACTTAAGGATGAGCAATGATTTTGATATGTCATGTTTAATTTCATGAAGATATTTCATAATAATGATCATGTTTTATTTTAATTGATTATGAATATGGAAAAATAGATACTGAGTATAAGTGGCCTCTTGTAGTATATGAGCATAATTTGTAAGAGTTATCCCTAATTCTCTAAAACTATAAACTAAAAATATCATTGAATATGAATTCTATATCAAAAATACTATAATATGTATTGTGTGTGTTTGAGCCCATATATTGTTTGTGAATATTTATTAATGTGGTATACAGAAATGGATTTATCAATGTTTTATGATAGGAATCATAGGATATTAGGCTATACATTTAACCAAATGTATAGTTTGTGAAGTATTGGTTTTTTCAAATATAGTACAACGAATACTATGGAATTAAACATTTTCTAGGTATATTATGTTTTATTATATAGATATATGAATGGTTAAATACATAAGAATGTGAGGGAATACACTTCAACTATAAAAATGATTATATGATGTTTGTTTCACATTGAATCACCTAAAAATCATTAAGACTACTAAATTTATAAATCAAGTAATCATATATGACTCTCTGTTCATTATATTCCAAATTTTATGGTTCACACGCTCCCATTAATTTTAGATTACTTTTCTTATAGATTAAAGGTCTGATGTAGGATCTCTTATTCAACATAGATCAATTTTATCAATATTGGAGTTTATCAATCAATATATTCGATGTTTTATTGTTTATATAATTTTTTTTGGTTATTAGAATGAAGGGTGTGGGGAAACACGCAACCCCTAATGGGGGTTGGGTTTACCTCATTCATCCAAGAAGCATAAATCTCTTCACATCGGAATCTCTTCACCATAACACCTCTTAGATTTCAAGGGTTTCGACACAGGTTCAAAAATTAAAAGGAATGAATTTTCTTCCTCGGTGATCCCTACTAGATCTTTTGACTTTTTATAGAATTGGGTTGCACAACACATCTTTATAAATGGAACTAGATCTCATGTCTCATCCTCAGATGGCTTGATCCTTGAATGGTTAGATATTTTCAAGAACTCGTTATTTTCCTTAATCCTTTTATCTAAAGGTATGATACCTTATAAAATATACGATATCATCATGCGATTAGCTTACATTTGAGGATTCAATAAATTTAAATGCATTTATCTTGGAAGAGGCTTCATTTATATTTTATTTCAATATGCTAATTGGAAGAGTCGTGCATGGGGTTTTAGTACTTTGAATCTAAATCCATGAACATTTAGGGTTTTTGAGTGGAATAAAAAACATCAGTCTTTTTTATTTTAATGTTTCCTTTTCTAAATTATAGATTTAAATATATGGTTTAAACTTGGAATTATTTCATTCTGATATTCAATATGACATTGCATCTATGATATTTATACCAATCCAGATGGATTTTTCTACTATAAAAAACTTCTTTTAGAAACATTTCCAGAATTCTAGTGGAAATTGATTTAGGTTCTGCTCTAGTTGACATGGTGATTCTTTGCACCCCACAAGATGAAATCATCAAGATAATTGTATATGAATAATTTCCTTTGTATTGTCAAATGTGCTATATTATTGGACACTCTACGTCCAACAATCGTGCTAACATCATATGTGCTAGATGCATGTTGAATGGTCAATATGAGACATATTGTTGGAGGAAGGAAGGATATAAAGATTCTCAAGGGGCTGGTCTTCATTATTCTAAGTAGGAAATAAATTCTGAGAAAACCAGGGACTGTAGTAAAACAATTATGCAAGATATGACTTATGAATCACTAAATGAAGATGAATTCCCAAATTCCATTAAATAGAATGCCATGGAAAATATAATTGGGTTGAACTAGAAGAAGAGGAAGATGCAACTGATGTACATCGTTATTTAAATGATACACTAACTAAGAACATGTAGGAATGTCATACTGATTCATATTCAGATGGGAGACAAGTGGAATAGAATTATATTCTCATGAAGATGAAGATGACATATATTGGAAAGAACATCATACAACAAATTATAGATAAAGAATGAACCTGTTATTAGCTGTGATCTCAGGGAAGAGAAGGAAAAAAATTATAAATTAGGTAAGGGACAAAAAAGAGTTCTATTAATTGTCCTGGAAAACTTCCCCCTGCATCGCCAAGAAAAATGATCCTATTTTTATCAATGATCCTGGTGGACCCTTTATGGATCTGTTGTCGAAAAAACAACATCCCCAACCACAATTGGGCATGTCAATAATGGAAATTTGTAAATCCAACGATATGTGTAAATTGGATAACTTAAAAGTGGTTGTTTCTCCCTCTAGACAAGTGATTGAACTAGAAGACAATCTACATGAAAAACCACTACAGGATTCAGGTTCTTTGACCTCTAATGCTTCACAAAAATCATTATCTTCACTTTATAAAATCCAATAAACAAGTGATTCAATCCAAACAGTATAGTGGATCTAATCTATAAGTGGTGGAAACTTTCTATCCCCTATTGAGGGTTCTAATAAGATGTTGAGCAGGGCTACAAATCCTTCTTTCTGGTAGGACTGTCACATCTAGGTTTCAGATGATCCATATGGTAAATATTATATATAGAAGGCTAAGGTTTCCATCCCAAGGGAATATATTCCAATTCAGTTTAAATCAACTACAATAGAAAAGGGGGATGATAATGTGAAAAGTTTTTATCATAATCCTCAGGAGCCAGCTCAAGTTGTCAATGAGTGATTAGTACTGATTGTAAATACCAACAGTGTGTTTACACCGCTTGCATCTATAAGTTGTTATGATGAGAGAAAGCATAGAGATTTAAATCCTAAATTAGTTGTGATTTTCGAGACCCGTATCTTGACGTACATTGACATTACATTACATTTTCGTAATACTTAGTACATAACAAAAACACACAAACAAGGACTGTAATAGTTTAGTGTCTTTGGAAACTCGGAATATAATCTTCTAAACGTGGTGAAAGATCTTCAACATCTCCCATAAAGATCATCCCTTTTTTTTACCTAAAACCTTTCTTTATATCCTGGGGAAAAGAAAACATAAAAGGGTGAGCTCAAATGCTCAGTAAGGGTAAACAAAATAAATATCAATCACATCATATACATAAGCACATAACTTTTGGAAATCTTAACCTATAAAAGAGATCATAATTTCATAACATGGGATGACTCATGGAAGTGAAATGTAATCACAATAATCATAAAATAAAACATTAGACTTTGTGTCATATACAAATAATCATAGAGAATCATTTCTTGTTAGTCAAGACTCATTGCCAAGACTATCTTAGTGGACAAAGTCCCTTTCTGAACCGAGTCACCCTCGTTTCAGTCCTGTTTCACTGAACCAGTATAACCTACCATTCCAGCCATGTCTATCTCATGAGATATAAAATAATTACCCAATGCATTGGAGGGAGATATAGGTCCCACCCATTTCATAATGATACCATTATTATGTGTGCCACAAAATCATACATCATACATCATTTCATAACCCATGTAATAAAAATGGGAATATTAAACATCATGACATCATAAACAATTAAAATACGATAAAGGAATTCATAAAAATAATTCCATCACAAAAATAATCAAATCCATGTAATAATAGGGATACAAACATAACCGTTTATTATCTTAGAAGGAAAATAATTTTGATAAAACACTTGAACTCCAATCTTGAGGAAAAGATCCTTTCTTCTTCAAAAACATTTTTCCTTTCTTAACATGTCATACAGCTTTAAACTAAAAGAAGTTGATTAAAAATAAACTTGAAAACTTGTAAAGGATGCTTCTTGAAAATAATGTTTTAGACATCCATTAATGCAGTATAAGTTAAAAAAAATTCTTCTCGTACTTTTGTCAGAAAAGTCAAAAAGTACCTCGTACGAAAAAAGACAAAAGATTCATTTCTTATCCTTTACTAAAAACTCACCGAAGGGTAAAATTGGATTTACAAAATTTTAGGAAGGATGGAAATAAAATTACATATTGAAGAAACATGGATGTGGATTATAAAATACACTCCAGTAAATACCAAAATATAAACAATCTCGGATAAAAATGAGATTGTGATATTTCCCTTACCTTAGGTCTGATTTGCTTCGTAAGTGTCCGAACCTCCTGTATAATGATTTAAATAATGTCATTGACTTATTACAGAATCATACTCATTGTTATTATATCATATATGGTTCACTTATGACTTTATATTACCCGTTCTTTTGTAAATTCATGTTAAAGTAGCGTTTTGGGTAAAATCATCTCATTTGTCCTTCGTGTTTTAACTTGTAATTATTCATATGATTACATAGATAATGACTAATTAATTCCAGAATATAAAACATGATTTATATATAATATATATTAATAATATATATATATATAAGAGATCAGTAAATGGAAAGAAATACACCGTTCATGGAGACGGTAGACCGTTCGTACGCATGAACGCTGTTTTCGTTTTCTTATTGAGTTGAATGGAATTAAGTAGATGAAATACATACATATACACATAAATCCAGTAGCTTTATAATGTCATATTATTATTTCTTATATATACTTTATAATCATTCTTAAATGGTTAACATGGAAAATGAATCTCATCGCGTCGTGGAGACGGTAGTCCGTACGTACGCACGAGCGATGATATCATTTCCATAATTATTGAATTGAATTTGAGTGGATGATAAAATATATCAGAATCATTATTATGTTATAATAACTCTGCATAGTTATTTTTTACACCATAATACCCATCCATGTAAGGTGTTGGTGGAAAAGCAGATTACACCACGGCGTGGAGACGGTATTCCGTACGTACGCACGCGCAGTGATTTTGTTTTCCGTAGGATGGATAGAATGTGAAATGGGGTTGTTTCATATTTATAATAACATATCAGTATGTAAGTAATACTGATGTTATTAATTTATCATGAAACAACTAAAGAAGAAGAAGAAGTTGACGAAGTTAGAAATTGAAAAGATCGGTAATCGATATTACCTCTTCTTTGAAACGCCTCTTTGAATCCTCCACTTAGGGAACTAATATTGGAATTTGAAGAAGACCAGAACCTCTAGGATTATTCTAGGGAAGTGGATAACGGATTTTGTCAGGGTTTTGCCAAGCTTGAGTGCTCCAATTGGTGTGAGGAGGAGGGGGAGGAGGTGCCCTTTTATAAGGGAGGAGAGGGGCACCTTAGGAATATCTCAAAATATTATTTTATATTAAAGTCAAAATCGGTTTATAATGGTTCCAAAGGGTCTTATTTCGAAGGTAAACTGGGGATGGGTCTAAATCCTATCAAAAAATAGGATTTAGACAAGTTTAGGTTATTATTTTAACCTTATCAATTAGATTTAACTCTAAGTTAAATAATTTAACTTTTACCGTGACTTTTTGTTTTCTTACACTATATGGTTAATACACTTACTATAACATGCCAGACGAACCCCAAGATGTATATTATTAAAATATATATCCTTATCTAAGTCATTTGGCCGAACGTTATATTTTTAGGAATAAAATAACAATTAATAATATAATATTTGATTTAAAAACTATTTTGTGTCAATTTTGACACTATTTGATATATGATTTTTGTGAAAGTCATAACAGAATTATATGTTCGAACCAAGTTGATTAAATCAACAATAAAATATCATAATAACCTAGATAATTAGTGTAATTAATAAAAAGTCTCAAATTACATTTATTTGATCATTTATAACATTAATTATGTTAACATTTCCTTAAAAGGGTAATTACTGCATCATCGTTGTGTCATAAATAAATTAATTTATTTAATGTCTAAAAATTATAAATAAAATATCATTATGTAGGAAATATTTTTAGATTTCTAATTAATATTTATAGTTGAATTTATCTTATGTATAACCCCATATTAAAAATGTTTTAGTTATTAAACATTGATTTTAAATATTTTAACTATTCATTAAATAAAATAATATTAAATGTCATAATCTAATACAAGTGGGCCTAAATGGTCATATTTTATTTCTAAGTTTTTTTTGGTCGAATTACAGATGTCCAATACAATTACTACATGTGTTAGGGTAATAATAATATCATTTCTACCCTTAATTACCCTATTTACTTTTAACCGTGGTAAAAAAAAGTAAAAAGTTACTATTCACCAAAAAATTATTTTCATCTCATTGAACCACATTTTACTTACTGACATCAACCGTGTCTCTCGGATTTTTGAAATTCCACTCACAGAAGCGGTAAAATTATGTTTTATGAAAAATTCAGTTTTTTTAACTACCACTTAGTGGTTTCACTATTCATCAAAAATTGAACGTTTTCATAAAAATACCAAAAATTAGGGCTAAGCTATATTAGATATTATGTAATCAAATATGATTTCTATTTTACCAAATTCAAAACATATCATTTTCATTAATTAATTTAAAAATTAATTCCCGTCGTCAAAGAAAATAGCGTGTTCTTAAGAGATAATAACTATCAAAAGATTGACACTTGTTTATGTCTGGTTTAAATGTGAAATTACATCCAATGACCAACATTGTATTAAATTGTAAAAATATATTCTAAATATACTTTAAAACCACTCAAATTAATAATTTATCACTATTAATTATTTTTATTGAAAAAGTTGTTTTTAATTAAAATTTAGTAATTTTCACTATTCATCAAAATATGAAAGTTATCCGAAAATAACCAAAATTTCACCCTAAGCTAATTTCGATATTATGAATCCAAAAATGAATTACATTTTGAAAAATAAAATTTACAAAATTTCAAAAAGTGGTTATTACTATTCATAACTTCTAGTTTTAATAATATTTTAATAGCATATTGTTGTTTAGTGAAACTCGTTATTGCGTACTATACATGCTATCGAGGAAGGTCGCGATTGCGTGTAATGAAAGGCAAGTCAAGGATGTGTGTTGTGCAAGCTCCTTTTGGTGTAGCGTACAACACAAGACATTAATGAAATTAAAATGAATATTTTTCAAAAAATCTCGGGCTGTTACGTTCTACCCCCCTTAAAATGAATTTCGCCCTCGAAATTCGTCGGGGTTATAAATGGTTTACTATTCAAAAGATTCTTTAATAGAAACCCACATCATAAAAAGTAATACCAAAACCAATCATTAAAAACGAACGTATGAAACGTAACGGTTACCCAAATAAACTAATCACTGGGTTTCCACATAGGTGAAAATATGGATATGGAAGAAAAATCTAACCATCATGTTCTGATGGAGAGTGGTAGAGAACATGGCTATGGAAAATCCAACAATCACAAATTCATAAATTTGTGACGATCTAAGGTACCATCTGATTAATCAGATATAAGAGCACTAGGACAACATTTTTGGTTTTCAAGATCGTTTCCCTAAAGTTGAAGAATTTGAATTAGAATAAATACTTACTTTATTTTGGTACAATCTCACTATTGTTCGTGCCTTGAACAATTTCCACTTCATCTCTTAAATAAATGAAGTTGAATTTGTTATTCGTGAAGTGTTAGCAGATCATGTGATAGAATGACGGGTCATTCCATCTGTCTCAAACAAAAGGTTAGCAAAAGTTATTAAATATACATAAGTCATTCTACAGTGATATTAATCATATATGGTTCCTAAAATGGACATATACTTCATATATCATACTGCTTAACATAATAAAACTAGTTTCTACTAAACAGGGACTTCCTATAGGCCAGTGGTAGGCGATAAAGGCCAGTCGCACTTCCGTTGTGGGTTCGATTCCCACAGCCTTGTCCGACGCGATGGGTTGTCGCCCATCCTGCAGGTTGTCCTTTTTATAAAACTACATTACTATAACTTCACATAAATAATATCAAAAAAATTTCTATACTTAAAAAATACTAACTTATGGTTAACATAATCAATTCCAATCTTTAGGATTATCTAAAATACTTCGGTCCAAGCTCATAGTATAAAGAAAATGATTACTTGAAATGTCGTCAACCAAGCATGTGAATACCATAATTTATCCCCATATATCTTTTTGGTCACATTCCAATCATGTGAATACCTTAATGATGTATTATTTTGAAAAATGAATACCCATTAAACCTTAGTGGAAACATGAATTATGTCAATGTTTAACACTTTCCACATACCAAAATCCAAAAATTCTATATACTAAAACCATGATATAACCTTCTCCTTATATCAATCATGAGCTCATGAATACTATCAAACATTTAATTTTCTCCTTATCCCTTCATTATGCGCATATCATCTTATTTCCAAAAATATCTCAATCACTTTGAATACCACATTAGACCAATACATAAATATTCCAATACTCAATGATACAACATTATTTTGGAATCCCATTACATAAAAACATAATCATTCAACCACATCGTTTTCATATTCAACATCTCCAATAGTGATCGCATGTGACTTCACTTTCTCCTTATCCTTAAGCGGTTTCTCATGTCGATCATCACTAACCCTTGGATTACAGAATTTATTAGCATAATGCCCCATTTCCTTGCACTTGAAGCATTGAAGTGTTGGTGGTGCATTCTCTGCAGTGTTTTCTTTATTCACATCATTAGAAAGCCTTTTTCCATTACTTAGACACTCAGCTACTCGATGACCTTGTTTTCCACACATAAAACATTTTCTAGTCCCTTTATGACAATCTCCACCATGATTATTTCCACACTTTTTGCATAAGGAAACATTCATCTTCTTTTCACCATTATTCTGAGATTTCTCCTTGAACTCCATCTTTCGTTTCTTGTCAAAACCATGAGATGGATATGTAACACCAACTTCCATTTCTACCTTGATAGCAAAACGCACAATTTCTTCATAGCTATTGAAGTCTCTTATAGCTAATTCCCTTCGAAGACTTGGTTTTAAGACATTTAAAAATCGATCAACTTTACATTCAGGTTGGATGATAATGCCAGATGGATACCTTTCAAGTCTTTTAAAATTCTCTTCGTATATACCAACAGATTCATCATCCTTCTGCTTCAGCTCAAGAAACTCCTTTTCCATCTTTTTTCGAAGAATACGAGGGATGTACTTACTAAAAAACAAGTTCTTGAACTCATCCCAATACATGGACTCAATTTCATCTCTTGGCCTCGTATTCTTGATAATATTCCACCATTGATCAGATTTACCTTCCAAATGATATACTGCTATGATGAATTTATCATGTTCAGAACATTGATGAACTGAAAATATCTTTTCAGTGGTACTGATCCATTATTCAGCAACAAGTGGATCGGAAGTCCCACTGAAAGAAGGTGGACGTTTCCTCATGAAGGACTCAATAGAATATTGTTCCCTTCTCTGCTCATTTGGAAGTGTAGAATGATTCATAGCTTGTGTAAGTATAGCAATAAGATTTTGCACTCCATCTCCCATAACATTTGTTTGTTCAGTATGAAAATCATTTTACTTTCCATTGCATTGATCAACACGGTTCCTTCGAGTTCCAGCCATCGTCTAAAACCCAAAAAGAATATTGTGAGAGGCAATAATCATGCTAGGGAAAACAACATAATAAAGGGGGAGTAGCTTCAATATCTAACATCTTAGGTTTAATTCTATGATCATTAGCGTAATTCTAGTACTATAACCTATATGTATACTTAACCTTAGAGACATCCCTAGACATACCTTAGAAATATCTCTAGGGATCTAACTAAAGTTCTCGCATCCTAGTTTCCAAATTTTGACTAAACCTCCCTCTGATACCAACTTTAGAGACCCGTATCTTGACGTACATTGAAATTACATTACATTAGCGGAATACTTAGTACATAACAAAAACACACAAACAAGGACCGTAATAGTTTAGTGTCTTTGGAAACTCGGAATATAATCTTCTAAACGTGGTGAAAGATCTTCAACATCTCCCATAATGATCTTCCATTTTTTTACCTAAAACAATTCTTTATATCCTCGGGAAAAGAAAACATAAAAGGGTGAGCTCAAATGCTCAGTAAGGGTAAACAAAAGAAATATCAATCACATCATATACGTAAGAACATAACTTTTGGAAATCTTAACCTATAAAAGAGATCATAATTTCATAACCTGGGATAACTCATGGCAGTGAAATGTAATCACAATAATCATAACTTAAAACATTAAACTTTGTGGCATACACAAATAATCATAGAGAATCATTTCTTGTTAGTCAAGACTCATTGCCAAGACTATCATAGTGGAAAAAGTCCCTTTCTGAACCGAGTCACCCTCATTTCAGTCCTGTTTCACTGAACCTGTATAACCTACCATTCCAGCCATGCCTATCTCACGAGATATAAAATCTTTACCCAATGCATTGGAGGGAGATATAGGTCTCACCCATCTCATAATGATACCATTCTTATGTGTGCCACAAAATCATAAATCATACATCATTTCATAACCCATGTAATAAAAATGGGAATCTTAAACATCATGACATAATAAACAATTCAAATACGATAAAGGAATTCATAAAAATAATTCCATCACAACAATAATCAAATCCATGTAATAATAGGGATAAAAACAGAACCCTTTATTATCTTAGATGGAAAATAATTTTGATAAAACACTTGAACTCCAATCTTGAGGAAAATATCCTTTCTTCTTCAAAAACATTTTTCCTTTCTTAACATGTCATACAACTTTAAACTAAAAGAAGTTGATTACAAATAAACTTGAAAACTTGTAAAGGATGCTTCTTGGAAATAATGTTTTAAAAATCCATTCATGCCGTATAAGTTAAAAAAAATTCTTCTCGTACTTTTTTTGGAAAAGTCAAAAAGTACCTCGTACGAAAAAACGACAAAAGATTCACTTCATATGCTTTACTAAAAACTCACCGAAGGGTAAAATTGGATTTAAAAAATTTTAGGTGGATGGAAATAAAATTACATATTGAAGAAACATAGATGTGGATTATAAAATACACCCCAGTAAATACCAAAGTATAAACAATCTTGGATAAAAATGAGATTGTGATATTTCCCTTACCTTAGGTCCGATTTTCTTCATAAGTGTCCGAACCTCCTGTATAATGATTTAAATAATGTCATTGACTTTTTACAGAATCATATTCATTGTTATTATATCATATATGGTTCACTTGTGACTTTATATTACCCGTTCATTTGTAAATTCAAGTTAAAGTAGCGTTTTGGGTAAAATCATCTCATTTGTCCTTCGTGTTTTAACTTGTAATTATTCATATGATTACATAGATAATGATTACTTAATTCAAGAATATAAAACATGATTTATATATAATATATATTCATAATATATATATATATATATAATAGATCAGTCAATGGAAAGAAATACACCGTTCATGGAGACAGTAGACCGTTCGTACGCATGAACGCTGTTTTCGTTTTCTTATTGAGTTGAATGGAATTATGTAGATGACATACATACATATACACATAAATACAGTAGCTTTATAATGACATATATTTCATTATTATTGCTTATATATACTTTATAATCATTCTTAAATGGTTAACATGGAGAATGAATCTCATCACGTCGTGGAGACGGTAGTCCGTACGTACGCACGAGCGATGATATCATTTCCATAATTATTTAATTGAATTGGAGTGGATGATACAATATATCAGAATCATTATTATGTTATAATAACTCTACATAGTTATTTTTTACACCATAATACCCATCCATGTAAGGTGTTGGTGGAAAAGCAGATTACACCACGGCGTGGAGACGGTATTCCGTACGTACGCACGCGCAGTGATTTTGTTTTCCGTAGGATGGATAGATGGTGAAATGGGGTTGTTTCATATTTATAATAACATATCAGTATGTAAGTAATACTTATGTTATTACTTTATCATGAAACAACTAAAGAAGAAGACGATGATGAAGAAAGAAATTGAAAAGATCGGTAATGGATATTACCTCTTCTTTGAAACGCCTCTTTGAATCCTCCACTTAGGGAACTAAGATTGGTCTTTGAAGAAGACCAGGACCTCTAGGATTATTCTAGGGAAGTGGATAAGGGATTTTGGCAGGTTTTGGACAATCTTGAGTGCTCAAATTGGTGTGAGGAGGAGGGGGAGGAGGTGCCCTTTTATAAGGGAGGAGAGGGGCACCTTAGGAATATCTCAAAATATTATTTTATATTAAAGTCAAAATGGGTTTATAATGGTTCCAATGGGTCTTATTTAGATGTTAAAGTGGGGATGGGTCTAAATACTATCAACCAATAGGATTTAGACAAGTTTAGGTTATTTTTTTAACCGTATCAATTAGATTTAACTCTAAGTTAAATAATTTAACTTTTACCGTGACTTTTTGTTTTCTTACACTATATGGTTAATATACGTACTATAACATGCCAAACGAACCCCATGTTTTTTATTATTAATATATATATCCTTATCTAAGTCATTTGGCCGAACCTTAGAGTTTTAGGAATAAAATAACAATTAATAATAGTTTATTTTATTTAAACACTATTTTGTGTCAATTTTGATACTATTTGATATATGATTTTTGTGAAAGTCATAACAGAATTATATGTTCAAACCAAGTTGATTAAATCAACACTAATATATCATAGTAACCTATATAATTAGTTTAATTCATAAAAAGTCTAAAATTACATTTATTTGAGCATTTATAACATCAATTATGTTAACATTTCTTTAAAAGGGAAATTACTGCATCATTGTTGTGTCATAAATAAATTAATTTATATAATGTCTAAAAATTATAAATAAAATATCATTATGTAGTAAATCTTTTTAGCTTTCTAATGAATATTTATAGTCGAATTTATCTTATGTATAACCCCATATTAAAAATGTTTTAGTTATTAAACATTGATTTTAACTATTTTAACTATTCATTAAATAAAATAATATTAAATGTCATAATCTAATCCAAGTGGGCCTAAATGGCCATATTTTATTCCTAAGTTTGTTTTTGGTAGAATTACACATGTAAAATAGAATTAGGACATGTGTTAGGGTAATAATAATATCATTTCTACCCTTAATTACCCTATTTACTTTTAACCGTGGAAAGAAAAAGTAAAAAGTTACTATTCACCAAAAAATTATTTTCATCTCATTGAACCACATTTTACTTACTAACATCAACCGTGTCTCTCGGATTTTTAAAATTTCACTCACAGAAGCGGTAAAATTATGTTTTATGAAAAATTCAGTTTTTTAACTACCACTTAGTGGTTTCACTATTCATCAAAAATTGAAAGTTTTCAGAAAAATACAAAAAATTAGGCCTAAGCTATATTTTATATTATGTAATCAAAAATTATTTCTATTTTACCAAATTCAAAACATATCAATTTCATTAATTAATTTAAAAATAAATTTCCGTCGTCAAAACAAATAGCGTGTACTTAAGAGATAATAACTATCAAAAGATTGACACTTGTTTATGTCTGGTTTAAATGTGAAATTACATCCAATGACCAACATTGTATTAAATTGTAGAAATATATTCTAAATATACTTTAAAACCACTCAAATTAATAATTTATCACTATTAATATTTCTATTGAAAAAGTTGTTTTTAATTAAAATTTAGTAATTTTCACTATTCATCAAAATATGAAAGTTATCCGAAAATCACCAAAATTTCACCCTAAGCTAATTTCGATATTATGAATCCAAAAAAGAATTCCATTTTGAAAAATAAAATTTAAAAAATTTCAAAAAAGTGGTTATTACTATTCATAACGGCTAGTTTTAATAATATTTTAATAGCATATTGTTGTTTAGTGAAACTCGTTATTGCGTACTACACACGCTATCGAGGAATGTCACGATTGCGTGTAATGAATGTAAAGTCAAAGATGCGTGTTGTGCATGCTCCTTTTGGTGTAGCGTAAAACACAAGACATTAATGAAATTAAAAGGAATATTTTTCATAAAATCTCGGGTTGTTACATTCTACCCCCCTTAAAATGAATTTCGCCCACGAAATTCGTCGGGGTTATAAATGGTTTACTATTCGAAAGATTCTTTAATAGAAACCCAAATCGTAAAATGGAATACCAAAACCAATCTTTAAAAATGAAAGTATGAAACGTAACGGTTACCCAAATAAACTAATCACTAGGTTTCCACATAGGTGAAAATATGGATATGGAAGAAAAATCTAACTTTCATGTTCTGATGGAGAGTGGTAGAGAACATGGCTATGGAAAAACCATCAATCAAAAATCCATAAATTTGTGACAATGTAAGGTACCATCTAATTAATCCGACATAAGAGCACTAGGACAACATTTTTGGTTTTCAAGATCATTTCCCTAAAGTTGAAGAATTTGAATTAGAATAAATACTTACTTTATTTTGGTAAAATCTCACTATTGTTCGTGCCTTGAACAATTTCCACTTCATCTCTTAAATAAATGAAGTTGAATTTGTTATTCGTGAAGTGTTAGCAGATCATGTGATAGAATGACGGTTCATCCCATCTGTCTCAAACAAAAGGTTAGAAAAAGTTATTAAATATACATAAGTCATTCTATAGTGAGATTAATCTTATATGGTTCCTAAAATGGACTTATACTTCATATATCATACTTCTTAATATAATAAAACTAGTTTCTACTAAACAGGGACTTCCTGTAGGCCAATGGTAGGCGATAAAGGCCAGTCGCACTTCGGTTGTGGGTTCGATTCCCACAGCCTTGTCTGACGCGATGGGCTGTTGCCTGTCCTACAGGTTGTCCTTTTTCTAAAACTACATTACTATAACATCACATAAATAATATCAAAAAAATTTCTATACTTAAACAATACTAACTTATGGTTAACATAATCAATTCCAATCTTTAGGCTTATCTAAAATACTTCGGACCAAGGTCATAGTATAAAGAAAATGATTACTTGAAATGTCGTCAACCAAGCATGTGAATACCATCATTTATCACCATATATCTTTTTGTTAACATTCCAATCATGTGAATACCTTAATGATGTATTCTTTTGAAAAATGAATATCCATTAAACCTTAGGGAAAACATGAATGCTGTCAAAGGTTAACTCTTTCCACATACCAAAATCCTAAAATTCTATATACTCAAACCATGATATAACCTTCTCCTTATATCAGTCATGAGCTCATGAATACTATCAAACATTTAATTTTCTCCTTATCCCTTTATTATGCGCATATCATCTTATTTCCAAAAATTTCTCAATCACTTTGAATACCACATTAGACCAATACATAAATATTCCAATACTCAATGTTACAACATTATTTTAAAATCCCATTACATAAACACTTAATCATTCAACCACATCGTTGTCATATTCAACATATCCAATAGTGATCGCATGTGACTTCACTTTGTCCTTTTCCATAAGTGGTTGCTCATGTCGATCATCACTTACCCTTGGATTAGGGAATTTATTAGCATAATGCCCCATTTCCTTGCACTTGAAGCATTGACGTGTTGGTGGTGCGTTCTCTACAGTGTTTGCTTTATTCACATCATTAGAACCCCTTTTTCCATTACATCGACACTCAACTGCTCGATGACCTTCTTTTCCACACTTAAAACCTTTTCTAGTCCCTTTAAGACAATCTCCACCATGATTCTTTCCACACTTTGTGCATAAGGAAACATTCATCTTCTTTTCACCATTATTCTGAGATTTCTCCTTGAACTCCATCTTTCGTTTCTTGTCAAAACCATGAGATGGATATGTAACACCAACTTCCATTTTTACCTTGATAGCACAACGCACAATTTCTTCATATCTACTGAAGTCTCTTATAGCTAATGCCCTTCGAAGACTTGGAGTTATGCCACTGAAAAATTGATCAACATTACATTCAGGTTGGATGATAATTCCAGATGCATACCTTGCAAGTCTTGTAAAATTCGCATCGTATATACCAACAGATTCCTCATCCTTCTACTTCAGCTCAAGAAACTCCTTTTCCATCTTTGTTCGAAGAATACGAGGGAAGTACTTACTGAAAAACAAGTTCTTGAACTCATCCCATTCCATGGACTCAATTTCATCTCTTGGCCTCGTATTCTTGATAAGATTCCACCATTGATCAGCTTCACCTTCCAAACGATATACTACTATTATGACTTTATCATGTTCAGAACATTGAAGAACTGAAAATATCTTTTCAGTGGTACTGATCCATTATTCAGGAACAAGTGGATCGGAAGTCCCACTGAAAGAAGGTGTACGTTGCCTCATGAAGGACTCAATAGAATATTGTTCCCTTCTCTGCTCATTTGGAAGTCCAGAATGATTCATAGCTTGTGTAAGTATAGCAATAAGATTTTGCACTCCATCTCCCATAACATTTGTTCGTTCAGGAGGACAATCATTGTACTGTCCATTGCATTGATCAACACGGTTCCTTCGGGTTCCAGCCATCGTCTAAAACCCAAAAAGAATATTGTGAGAGGCAATAATCATGCTAGGGAAAACAACATAATAAAGGGGGAGAACCTTCAATATCTAAAATCTTAGGTTTAATTCTATGATCGTTAGCGTAATTCTAGTACTATAACCTATACATATACTTAGCCTTAGAGACATCCCTATACATACCTTAGAAATATCTCTAGGGATCTCACTAAAGTTGTCGCATCCTAGTTTCCAAAGGTTGACTAAACCTCCCTCTGATACCAACTGTAGAGACCCATATCTTGACGTACATTGACATTACATTACATTTTCGGAAAACTTAGTACATTACAAAAACACACAAACAAGGACCGTAATAGTTTAGTGTCTTTGGAAACTCGGAATATAATCTTCTAAATGTGGTGAAAGATCTTCAACATATTCCATAAAGATATTCCCTTTTTTTTACATAAAACCTTTCTTTATATCCTGGGGAAAAGAAAACATAAAAGGGTGAGCTCAAATGCTCAGTAAGGGTAAACAAAAGAAATATCAATCACATCATATACATAAGCACATAACTTTTGGAAATCTTAACCTATAAAAGAGATCATAATTTCATAACCTGGGATAACTCATGGCAGTGAAATGTAATCACAACAATCATAACTTAAAACATTAATCTTTGTGGCATACACACATAATCATAGAGAATCATTTCTTGTTAGTCAAGACTCATTTCCAAGACTATCTTAGTGGAAAAAGTCCCTTTCTGAACCGAGTCACCCTCGTTTCAGTCCTGTTTCACTGAACAGGTATAACCTACCATTCCAGCCATGTCTATCTCATGAGATATAAAATCTTTACCCAATGCATTGGAGGGAGATATAGGTCCCACCCATCTCATAATGATACCATTCTTATGTGTGCCACAAAATCATAAATCATACATCATTTCATAACCCATGTAATAAAAATGGGAATCTTAAACATCATGACATCATAAAAAATTAAAATATGATAAAGGAATTCATAAAAATAATTCCATCACAACAATAATAAAATCCATGTAATAATAGGGATAAAAACAGAACCCTTTATTATCTTAGATGGAAAATAATTTTGATAAAACACTTGAACTCCAAGCTTGAGGAAAATATCCTTTCTTCTTCAAAAACATTTTACCTTTCTTAACATGTCATACAAATTTAAACTAAAAGAAGTTGATTAAAAATAAACTTGAAAACTTGTAAAGGAAGCTACTTGGAAATAATGTTTTAAAAATCCATTCATTCCGTATAAGTTAAAAAAACATTCTTCTTGTACTTTTGTCGGAAAATTCAAAAAGTACCTCGTACTAAAAAAAGACAAAAGATTCATTTCATATGCTTTACTAAAAAATCACTGAAGGGTAAAATTGGATTTAAAAAATTTTATGTGGATGGAAATGAAATTACATATTGAAGAAACATGGATGTGGATTATAAAATACACCCTAGTAAATACCAAAGTATAAAAAATCTCGGATAAAAATGAGATTGTGATATTTCCCTTACCTTAGGACTGATTTGCTTCGTAAGTGTCCGAACCTCCTGTATAATGATTTAAATAATGTCAATGACTTATTAAAGAATCATATTCATTGTTATTATATCATATATGGTTTACTTATGACTTTATATTACCCGTTCTTTTGTAAATTCATGTTAAAGTAGCGTTTTGGGTAAAATCATCTCATTTGTCCTTCGTGTTTTAACTTGTAATTATTCATATGATTACTTAGATAAGGATTACTTAATTAAAGAATATAAAACATGATTTATATATAATATATATTCATAATATATATACATATATATAATAGATCAGTAAATTGAATGAAATACAAAGTTAATGTAGACGGTAGACCGTTCGTACGCATGAACGCTGTTTTCATTTTCTTATTGAGTTGAATGGAATTAAGTAGATGACATACATACATATACACATAAATCCAATAGCTTTATAATTTCATATATTTCATTATTATTTCTTATATATACTTTATAATCATTCTTAAATGGTTAACATGGAGAATGAATCTCATCGCGTCGTGGAGACGGTAGTCCGTACGTACGCACGAGCGATGATATCATTTCCATAATTATTGAATTGAATTGGAGTGGATGATAAAATATATCAGAATCATTATTATGTTATAATAACTCTGCATAGTTATTTTTTACACCATAATACCCATCCATGCAAGGTGTTGGTGGAAAAGTAGATTACACCACGGCGTGGAGACGGTATTTCGTACGTACGCACGCGCGGTGATTTTGTTTTCCGTAGGATGGATAGAAGGTGAAATGAGGTTGTTTAATATTTATAATAACATATATGTATGTAATTAATTCTGATGTTATTACTTTATCATGAAACAACTAAAGAAGAAGATGTTTAAAAAGAAAGAAATTGAAAGGATCGGTAATAGATATTACCTCTTCTTTGAAACGCCTCTTTGAATCCTCCACTTAGGGAACTAAGATTGGTCTTTTACGAAGACCATGACCTCTAGGATTATTCTAGGGAAGTGGAGAAGGTATTTTGGCAGGGGTTTTCCGAGCTTGAGTGCTTAAATTGGTGTGAGGAGGAGGGGGAGGAGGTTCCCTTTTATAAGGGAGGAGAGGGGCACCTTAGGAATATCTCCAAATATTATTTTATATTAAAGTCAAAATCGGTTTATAATGGTTCTAAAGGGTCTTATTTCGAAGGTAAAGTGGGGATGGGTCGAAATCCTATCAACCAATAGGATTTAGACAAGTTTAGGTTATTATTTTAACCTTATCAATTAGATTTAACTCTAAGTTAAATAATTTAACTTTTACCGTGACTTTTTGTTTTTTTACACTATATGGTTAATAAACTTACTATAACATTCCAAACGAACCCCAAGTTGTTTATTATTAATATATATATCCTTATATAAGTCATTTGGCTGAGCCTTAGATTTTTAGGAATAAAATATCAATTAATAATATAATATTTGATTTAAAAACTATTTTGTGTCAATTTTGACACTATTTGATATATGATTTTTGTGAAAGTCATAACAGAATTATATGTTCTAAAAAAGTTGATTAAATCGACACTAATATATCATAGTAACCTATAAAATTATTGGAATTCATAAAAAGTCTCAATTTACATTTATTTGAGCATTTATAACATTAATTATGTTAACATTTCCTTAAAAGGGTAATTACTGCATCATCGTTGTGTCATAAATAAATTAATTTATTTAATGTTTAAAAATTATAAATAAAATAACATTATGTAGGAAATCTTTTTATATTTCTAATGAATATTTATAGTAAAATTTATCTTATGTATAACCCCATATTAAAAATGTTTTAGTTATTAAACATTGATTTTAACTATTTTAACTATTCATTAAATAAAATAATATTAAATGTCATAATCTAATCCAAGTAGGCCTAAATGGTCATATTTTATTCCTAAGTTTGTTTTTGGTCTAATTACACATGTCCAATAGAATTAGGAAATGTTTTAGGGTAATAAAAATATCATTTCTACCCTTAATTACCCTATTTACTTTTAACCGTGGAAAAAAAGTAAGAAATTACTATTCACCAAAAAATTATTTTCATCTCATTGAACAACATTTCACTTACTGACATCAACTGTGTCTCTCGGATTTTTGAAATTCCACTCGCAGAAGTGGTAAAATTATATTTTATGAAAAATTCAGTTTTTTTAACTACCACTTAGTGGCTTCACTATTTATCAAAAATTGAAAGTTTTCAGAAAAATACCAAAAATCAGGACTAAGCTATATTTGATATTATGTACTCAAAAATTATTTCTATTTTAACAAATTCAAAACATATCAGTTGCATTAATTAATTTAAAAATTAATTCTCATCGTCAAAACAAATAGCGTGTTCTTAAGAGATAATAACTATCAAAAGATTGACACTTTTTTATGTCTGGTTTAAATGTGAAATTACATCCAATGACCAAAATTTTATTAAATTGTAAAAATATATTCTAAATATACTTTAAAACCACTAAAATTAATAATTTATCACTATTAATTATTTCGATTGAAAAAGTTATTTTTAATTAAAATTTAGTAATTTTCACTATTCATCAAAATATGAAAGTAATCCGAAAATCACCAAAATTTCACCCTAAGCTAATTTCGATATTATGAATCCAAAAATGAATTCCATTTTGAAAAATAAAATTTACAAAATTTCAAAAAGTGGTTATTACTATTCATAACGGCTAGTTTTAATAATATTTTAATAGCATATTGTTGTTTAGTAAAACTCGTTATTGCGTACTACACACGCTATCGAGGAAGGTCGCGATTGCGTGTAATGAAAGGCAAGTCAAGGATGCATGTTGTGAAAGCTCCTTTTGGTGTAGCATACAACACAAGACATTAATGAAATTAAAAAGAATATTTTTCATAAAATCTCGGGCTATTACAGTGATGCTGCAAGAATTTTACACTGGGCCCCCAAATGAAGAAGATGGGCCATTGATGCTAGAACCCACTAGAAAGAGGGGTCATATTCCTCATGGTATGGGTCAGCGCTTTTCTTGTCATATCGTGGGAACTCTTTCTCAAGGGGCTTGATCTTTCTTTTTCTTCCCTTGTATAATTTGAGTCTATAGGTATGGTTGTTAAATCCTCATTTCTAATTGGTGTTTTTTAATAATAAGGGGCCTTTGATCCTCCACCATAATTTTTTTTGGAGATTAGATATATATATTTCATTCTTTATGGTAGTGATTCTAGGATTCATCACATTGATGGGATATATCGATAGGAAATTGGGTGTTTTATTGACAAATACATTTATATCGGTTTATTTTTTTGTTTTTCATCATATAGATGATGTGGAAATTATATATTTATTAATTTTAATAAAATATTTAATTTAATTATATCTATTTTATGAAATTTTGTTTTTATTTAAAATCTGACATTAATATATAATTTTTTATCATTGGAAAATTAATTTATAAATAAACGATTGAATAAAATTTAAAATGAGAATTAATTAAATGGAATTAATTTAGTTCCTAAAATAAACAATATTTTTTTGAATACTTATTTTTTTGATTAAAATGTATATTTATACAATATCTTTAATTAAATTACATAAAAGAAAGTATTAATTCGTTGTAATTTTTTGTAGTGATTGATTTGTAAATTCTTCTTTTTTATTTTTTATGCCCATCAAAATTGGATTTCATGATTTAAATATTTTTAAATCATATAAACCATTTTTGGTAAAGTAATGATTTATAAGATACATTTTTAAAAAAATAATTAGATAATTAAATCAATATAGATAACCCTGCTATTTTTCATGATAAATTGTATGATCTTGAAATTCCATGTATATAGGTGTTGGGTGGGGAAACCCAATATGACAATGTGAGTGATGGAACAATTCAATTCTAGGGAATTATTATTCATTCATAATATATATATAACATGGTTTGGTTAAATAGTAATATATATTTTCATTAACGTGATTACATTATCAGGGTATTAAATTTTCCATTTTTTGCAAAATGTGGTGTTTGTATTGATTTTCTGAAAATACAATGTTTTGGTGGAACCAAGGAAAAAGGGAATTTCATGAAATGAAGTTTTTACATAACTAAGTTTCTTTCAAATGATATAAAATAAATTTATTTTTTATTGATTATATGAAAAAAAAAGTTATTAAACAAAAAAATAATATTTAAAATGAAAATGGTTTTTTGAATTAATTTTTTTTGTTTGATTTTATTTATCAATATTTATTAATGTTCCATATTTTATTACACATTTAAGAAAAATTATATTGGATTCATTGTAATAATTATTTTATCATTATAATGACCCCCAATGTGTATATTTTAGTTTATATATAGAGGATATATGTCATGGATTAAGGAAACAGAAGGCATGATTCATTATTAGTAGATATCCATTGATATAAATAATTGATATTTTAAGAGGATGTTGTGTCTTAGGGGCTTGAATAAATTTTTCATATTTATATCTATTTTCATAATAGGGTATTTCAATGTGTTTTATAATATAAAACCCTTTTAATTTGTATTTATGTTATAATGGTCTATATTAATTATTTTTTATCATAAAAAATCCTTTATACCTTTTGGGTGATGTATTTGAGTGAACATCATTTAACTAAAAAATTTATTTTTTCTAGGTATGTGTTTCTAGTATCCGATGAGTGTGTACTATGCATAAGGGAATGTGGTTATCTTGGAATGGTCTTTGATTTAAAATTTATGATTTTTTAAATTAATGTTACTAATATTAATAATGATTATCTAGTGATGTCCATGATAATGAAATTGTAAATATATTTTTAATGTAATTAATTTAACATAAAATAAAAAAGGAAATTTAACATTATCTATAAAAAACTATTATAGAAAATAATAATATTTTATTGATTAAGAATGATTTTTTATATTAGGTTCACATTATCTAATGTATAATACATTTTATTTTAAAATAATTATGTTCTTTATCTATCCTATGTAAAAAAATCAATTTTTATATTATTTTTCACATTGTTACAATAGTAGTATAACAGAAAGATCGTAAACGTAAAACCAAAATAGAAATATATTTTCATAAACAAAAATCTACAACAAAACCATTTGGATATCATTTCTACCTTGAAATTTGATATTGACACTTCACAAATATATATTAAAAATATTCTAAAACCTTACAATAAATTTTAAATAATACACTATATCCCTTTTAAATGATCTATCTCTTTTTTAAAATATGGGAGAGGGTTATTTAAGAGAGAAAACATTAAATGGAATAACTATACAGTTGTTCTCAGTATAATTATAAGGTAAATTTAAAAAAATTATTATAAAATCTATACTTATCAAATAATATAACTAACCTAGTTGACTTTATTTTATTTATATGACTTATAACATTTTACCCACATTTATACACTACTTCATGATGCTGAATCTTATGTTCCTATTTTTTCAGTTACAAATAATGTTTTACATATATGAAAACAACATGTAGATATTATAAAGGGTATGTTGCTTTTTTGAATATATATTTGATTATTGATTTCCACTTCCCTATTTTCACTTTAATGTTATTCCATGAACTGTTTTAAAAATGTATTCGTGAAATAATATTTTAAATATTTATAATATTTATGTATTTAAATAATAAAACATACATTTCCAGAAAGTTACAAAAATTTTGTAACATATCACCATGTATAGATCATAAAAATTATTCTATCTTATCATTAACTGAAATCAAATATATCAACCAATGTACAATAAGATAGAAATAATATATTGGATTTGATAATTTATTTAACATAAATGAAACATTAAAAATATATATGTTTCAGTCCTTTCATGATATGGAATCTTTTTACATAAATTCAAAAAAATTGTGGGCTTTCATTAATGTATACCATTTTTCAAATATCTGTCATTATCTGAACTATTGGAGAAAAAAATAAGAGAAAAAAAATTCATATACTGGTTTTGTATCAAACATAGAATGTATTTTATAAACACATCTAATAAAAAATAACTATATTTACTAAATATGATTAAAGTGATGTAATCAATGTAAATATGATAATGGTTATACATAGAAATGAAATAAATCACATCGATTCAAAAAATTTCTGAAATTAATGGCTACATGGAATACATATTGTAATCAATCACAATCATATCATGCCCACAAATGTTTCAAGCCACTGGATACTCATAAACAACAATTAACAAGGATTAGTATACTAATAATTTAAAATTATAAAATAAGTGCTATCTAAAGTCATATCGAATGAGACATTATTATCTCTATAAATTATTTCATAAAAATAAATGTATTCTTTAAATTAATATATATATTTATATATTAATATGTTAAATCAAATGTAAAACTAATATGAAATAAAGGATATAATTTATATTTACCATGGTGGTAATATTTTGGACATGTGTAGATGGAAAATGTATAAAATAGAAAATACATTTCCAACCTATAGTTAGATAACATGTACAGAATGGTATTATAGATTATCAATCTATAATATCATATACCATTACCCAATGAAGGTCCATATACATATAGAAATAATGTTCATAGTCCCCAACAAATTATATCCCCATATGAAATAAAATGATATTGGGGATCAAAAACGCATACCTAAAAGTGGATAAGAATCTATGGAGGATAAGGAGTATGATTTGAATATGTAGGGAGTGGTGGAGGATTGGGATATGTAGACAATGGAGTAGGTGTGGTATATGGTTAATGAAGTTGTTTTTTTTCTTTTTTTAAAACATAAAATTTACTAAATCTCTAATTCTATTCTATATCATCTCACCCAAATAATGAATATTATTTTTTAATGATTATATATTTCCATTATATGCATCAACCATGGTCTAATAACTAGAAACACCAGAAAACCTAACAGATTATCCCACATCATATCCTCAATTGGATCCCATCATTTAGGTATTCCCAATATAGTAGATAATATATCCTTACCAATATCATGATAAAAAACATATTATGTTTTTTACTTATCAAGATATTCTTGTGTATAATATTTGAAAAAAATTATTATATAATGAAAACATATAAAGAGATTAAAATAAATTAAATTACATAAATAAATCATTATTATACTTTGGGTTACAACCCTGGAATTATTTGTATGATATGTTCCCTTTTTTCATATTCAAGACCTCTTTCATTTTTCATTTCCAGTTGGGGGTGGGGGTGGACTACCATTTAGTATAGAGCGTCCATAGTAAGTTCAAAATTGTAAAATTTTTATAGCCACAATATAGAGAATGTATTTTCCCATGTATTCCATTTATGTATATAAAGAAATATTTTCAAAGACAGTTGCTGTGACTTTATGTGATTCAGATTCCCCATGATTATAGAATAAATTTTATAAAAATATTAAATATATATTTTATCATGTGAATGATGTTTTTTTTGAAAGATTGGAATACGAACAAAATAATGTTGTAGATCACAAATATGATACTACATTGGAATCAGAAATTTCAATTTTACCATAGTCGTGATCTATAATTGGTCGGAACTGGATGCATAGATGAGGTTGAAATCGATGGGTATGATAAGTGAATTAACATATTAATTAATTTAATTAATTAATTTAATGACCAAAAACATTTTTATAATTTAAATAACCTATTATGGAAAATATCTTTTCTTATCCTCATAACCCTATGAATTTAAAAGGATTTTCCATCTTTTTTCATTTTCAATTCGAGATAGGATGATAACTAGGGATCATATTAACATGGATTATTAGGAAATAGACACAACATATCATCCTCATAGTTTTAAAATTATTCCCTCAACAATGATCAATCCATAATCAAGGTACATGTCATCATATTAGGGTTCCTCACTTTATTAAGATATTGATCATTTTCCATTCCACTATTATATTATATATTAATAATTGATCATTTAATTTGGCCTATTTAATGAATTAATTTTTTTATAATTTATTAATGAGTATTCTATGTTTCTCACCATAAATATCCCTAATCTTTAATAGTTGTAAAATTATTATTGGTATGTGGTTCATGTACATTTTATCTTTTTTTATTTCTATAATATTTACACCACATCATTTATTGTTGGGCTATGACGTCGTGGTTCAACATTATCTGATGGGTCTGAGCACTATCGGTCCCCTAGATTCACAATGGATGTGCAGAAAATGACTAGATCAATGATATGTATATTGATTAAGATGGAATTTAGGTACCAATGATTTATTCATGGATCTGGGATACAAATATCTTATTAAAATGTCAATGAGTTCAACCAATAATGATGGGATATCACCTCAGCTATACGGGTCGCTGGAATACAACCATCCAAATTGGATCGGGTGTTAAAGACACTAGATCCACAAACCCTGAAATGATTTAAGGAAGTGTATTTCAAAATCACTATAATAAATTTAGGATACTGTATCATATTTATTAACATATTAATCTTTTAAAATCCTTAATAAATGGTTTTTACTAGGATGAACACATTTCATGTAGTACCCCAGATGTGGTGGCTAGGGTAACCAGGAAGAGAGAAGAATAACACACCTTGTAGGACCCGACATGTTGCGTGACCAAATTATCATGACCTAGTGTTTACTCTAGGAGTTAAAATGTATGAGAACAATGAGATACAAACAAATATCTTGGTACATGAGATTGTACATAGACAAACTCCAAGGATGGGACTTAGCCAGGTGCATTGGAATGGTCCAATGTAATGTGTATGACCTGGATTATAGAAGAATTATTTGGGTGGTTTTGACATACCATGTTTTCCCACAAACATGTGATGTATTATTTCATGAAAACTAACCTATTTATATAAAATTACACAACCATATAATGTAGTGGGACCACAAGTTGTGTTGTCCCCATACACAGCTTGTATACCTGAAAATCTGAGAATCTTCATTCTATCATATCTCCTTCATTTGGAATCCTATTTTAGAGAAATATAATCCTTTCCTATGTGTTTTTCCAATATTAAAATGATGGTAGGATTGTAGGGGTATTTGAGATATGTTGTGAGATATTATGAGCATCAAAAAATTTTATGTGATGCTTGATGATGATAGTGACTGAGTTATATTATTAAAGAGTTCACATGGATATGGTACTCCCCTAACAGACCAATATTTTTCTTCCAAAAACACACTTTTATTATGTATATGTTGTACTCCCCTATTGTACCATAGTGTGGGTTTATTTTTTTTGGATATTTTACTCTGTATCCACACAAGAGAAAAATTCCTCCACACTCATTATTTAGATATAGAGGTGGTACTCCTCTATCACAACAGGGACCTAGGTCCTCTGTCCATGGAGTGGGTACTCCTTTATAACACAAGGTAACATGTCCTCTATACTCATTCTTATTAGTATATACAATACTCCCCTATTCAGGTTGTGAGTCCTATATCCACTGGGATGATAATCCCTTATGGCACCAGGGCATAGGTCCCCAATATTTAATAAACAGAAATAGAGATGGTAGTCCCCTATATAGTTTTACACCATTTTCTACAAGTGGAAACCGCTTTTTTAAATTGACAATGTTAATATATCAATTTCATATTGTGGCTCATTTATTTTTGGAGGAGTTGTGAGGTTTGTTCCTTCTTTATGAATTCATTGGATAAACATAAAACCTATAAGGCATCTAAGAAGGACCATTGGAGTGGAATACATACTCATCATCGTATGTTGGGAGATGAGTTAGATATCACCTTTCTCTATCATATTAGATTCTCATATGATAATATATCTTTTATTTTGGGTTCTGATTCCCTCAGTTTCTCAATCGAGTTAATTGATGTTATCATTTTTCTATTTATTCTTCATCAATTTCAGATTTATCCTACTAGGTATGTATAAAATCACACAAATATGGGAGTTCTCAAGATGTTTCATGTAATATAAAAATGACTAATAATTTACCAAATAATTGGTGGAACATAGGGATTGATGGGTTCACTTAACCAAGTACAGTGGTCAGGGAATAGAAATCCAGAGTTAGCCTCTCTCATATTTTATTATATTTTTTATTATTTCTAGGTTCGGACCTATTTTATGGTTGGTCCTATATTTTCCATTACATTATTTTATTATTATATCATACTCTTTTTCTTCATGACCCCATCCCTATAATGATAACCCTCTTGGGTTGTCCATGAATAAAGTGAGATAATGACCCCCAAGTGTCGCCTCCTATAAGATCCTAATTGGCGACTAGCACCATTGAATACAAATCCCAGAAAAGGGGAGTCCTTTAACATCATTGGAAACAATATCTAGAGTTAAGATGAATCATCCCAAAAATAAATCAAAGACATATATAAAAGAAATACAAAAATCACCCCACAAGCATGCATAAAATAGAAGAACTATAAGTACAAAATTCTCCGATGTAAATTACCCCGATGAAAAGAAAATGTAGTGACTCAACAACTATCCTGAATCCCAAGCTAGTATCTACCAACAAGATCCATGATATCCTCCAAGAAACCTGAAAAATAAATTTTTATAATTAGGGGAAGCATATAGGTATACGTAGTAGGAAACCGAATGTCTCTCATGCATATGTGAAAGAGGCATAGTAATGCACCCATGTGAAAATAGTAGAACCAAATAGCACCTAAAGACATATACCAACATCCTATCCTTACCAAGGGACCCTTACAAAATAATAAAATTCATGATATATAATTTAATTATCATCAAGGATATGGTACCCCCTAACCACTTTCCCACTGATTAGATGATCTCATACCCCAATAATAGGAGTCTTGATGCTCCCACCTCTTTATAATATACAACATCACATCCCACTCGCACACACCTAGGACACAAAACACAGTACATCCCTCTTATACACACCTAAAACACACACCACAACACATCCCACCCATAAGAACCTCTGATACAAAACACAACACAACCCACCAACACGCACCTGGTCCACACATGACATCACATCACATCACCACACAACAGATCTCATCCTGAAGACACATTAGACACCACATCACAACTCACCATGAAGAAATCCAAAACACCTCATCACAACTCATCCTAAAGACACTTGGGACACCACATCATAGATCACCTAAAGTATCATGGTCCATCATCGCTTAGAAGATGGAGTATGGAAGAGTAAGGGACCATCTCAAAGTGTAATTCTAGTCTGGGGTGAAATAAATGTTATCATAGAAGGTACATGTGGGAGTGGTCTCCAAGAATCATAAATCTTTTATATGAAATATAATCATATTTGGATATTTTAAAATTATATCATTTTATTTACTATAAATTTTTTTGGATTGAATACTTAGTCTATGATAGAGTAGTGATGGATATTTTATCTGTACTGGTCATAGATATTGCGTTTGGGTGTATTCATCCCCATAAATAGATAATAGATCATGTTATAGTGGTGAAAAACTATAGTTCTACTATGTGATTTTACAGTTTATTTTATTTCCACCTTTCATGGTACACTTAAGTGTGTTCTTTATCAGTTATGTGGTTTTTTACTCTTATCTTGTTCTTAAAAGAGAGGTTTGATTAAAAATAATGATCGAAACATTGGATCATAGGATATGTTTTTCTTTTTATTGTCATTGAGAACATGGATTGTGCTAAGTGGGGTTGGGATGTTTAAAGAATCAATAATGATGCTAAATTTTTATCCTACATTGCCTAAATTTGTGTCACTTTAATTAGTTAACCTAGGAATGTGGTTTTAAAGATAAATGTATGTGATTCTATATACTTGTTATAAATATAGGTCAGAATCCAATGTCTGTATGTAGGGACGATGATAGGGGTGATATGTTTTATGTGTCTTCAGTAAACCTATACAATGCTTTCCTCTTCAGACTATTTAGTGGGATTTTAATCAAGAAACTCAACTTGATATATAATATGGGATTCCTAAACTGATGTAGGAATGAAGGTTCCATTAGTCTAGATGATACATGACATCTGACTCTAATAATTTTTAGTGGGGGCCATGAGGTTAGATATCGTGTTACATGAAATACAAGGGAAATGTAATGGTGGTTAGATGCACTACCTGTTAAATATTTACCTAACTAAAAAATATATATTATTATGATTGTTTGACCATTGTCTCCATATTTATGGATATTATATCATGATGAATTATAGTGGATCATCAAGAGTGCAGTGATTTGGTGGCACATGAGCGTGCACATGCTAAGGCCACCGGGGGTTAGGATGAGGCCTTGGAAGGTCTAGATGACAATGTGATATAGGTTCGAGAAATGGTACTAGATGGGAATCTGTAAATAGAATAATTTTTGAAATGGTCTGAGAAAACATTCAAGGTGAGGATGGATTGAGTTATACAAGTTATTATTTGGGAATATCATTGATTTGATCCATTTCTGGAACATTTTACTCGTTATTTCTAGTTTTAACACCCACCAATATTTCTGGTTTATAGTGGACCAAAAGAATCATAGAACTATATCGATTCACTCTAAATAATATTTTACCATATCAAGACTCTCTGTTTAGAGGGTTAATATAGAGACGTACATTCCCAGAGTATTGAAAAATAACTGGTTGGATATACCTGTTCAGGAAGTAAGACACGTGAGACTTTCTTGAAAGGACTATGGGGGTAGGATCATTGAGCACAAATTCCCAGAAAAATTATGGGGGGAATGACACCATGTTTTCATAAATCACTATCAATAGGATACATATTTCATGGAATATATGGATAACTTCACACAGTTGTCATGATTTTTACCTGATATGGTGGGTTATAATATAACAAGGGTGATGTTTTGGAGGATGGATTGAGGCAATCCATCAATTTATATGAGAATAGTTGAAGTATGAAATAATATTCAACATGATTCATAATGAAACTGACAGCCGTAGGAAGCTTAATTATCCAAACATATTAATTTCGCATGATGGTTTCATTATATTTTGGTGAAGATGAATCGAGTAGATGAAAGAAACACCCTAAATATTCTTCATTGTGAATCCAAACTACTAATTTTGGAATACCACGACGGAGTGGGTCTTAAGTAGTGTGCTTCTGGTGTGGTAAACCATGTCATGATCAGTATTAATGAAATTGGGTTCTAAAGGATTTCTAGATATGAAATTATATGGTCATGTTGGATACGTTCTAAAGGAATCCTTTTTTATTACATGGAGCCATGGTCTAATGAAGAGTCATGGATCATAGATAGGAACCAGATTAGTACTAGGAGTTATTAGAATGGACGTAGCAACATGTGGATCTCATGGAAGATACAATGGGATCCTGCATAGGGATCAATAGTTGGGCGATAGTGTAGTTGTGTAGGGACCCCATTCCATAGTCACGGGGGATTCAGGCATAAATCACATAGTTGAGATTCATGTTGGAGAACATGCCAAGGAGCAAATGATAGTTAAACGTACTCTAAGGTTTTGACTGGTTTTCTTTTCGATTTCTTCTTTTTCCATTTTTGGTGCATGAAATACATGGGTATTTATATGGACTTACTTGAAATTGGTTAGTAGGTTGGAAAATGTATAGGTGTTGGATATATATATATATATATGTATATATGTATGTATGTATAATGAATTCATGTACATATGAATTGATATGATGCAGTTTTTATATGAGGTTCATAGAAATGTGACTTATTATGAGAATCTAATGAGTTGTGGGACATGATGGGTGTTAGATATGACATTGGAATGATTTGAAAAAATGATGAGGTACAGGAATAAAGATACATCATATGATTACCTTTGAGGACAATAATGGTCGATGGAATCATCATATTCTTTTATTTTGGATTGTGAAGCAATGGGGAAGGTAATTTTTATGATCGAGATAATAACTTAGTGAAATGACCTATGACGACATGTGATAGAACAAGGTGATATAAATGTGATGGGTTTTTTGAGACAATCTAATGGAGAATCGTGATAGTACAGGGAAGAGCAATGATAGGGGGAGACTGTACCATACCATGTTTTTTAACAGACCATTTTCTAGAAAAATCTTATCTTTTTTACTATGGTGATCATGTTGATTTACATTTTATATTTTGGAATCTAATTGTTATAGTATTATTTAACAAAGAAATTGTTTGATATATTTTAAGTATTTGAATGTGAATAATGATTTTGAGTGAGGTTTGGGTGTGTCAGATCCCAGACACTCAGTTCTCGGAATGCATTGATAGAGGAACATGGTTTTGAAAAACCATGTCAGCTCTTAAGAGACACCATGAAATACTACAATGATACAAAATATTATTTGAATAAAAATGTTTTTCGGGTTAAATTTTTGTAAAAAATCCTACGAAGTTTTTGAAATAGGGGATACATATAGTCTAGGCACAGTTTGAAAAATAGTGCACCTAACCATGCATGATATGGTGCTTAGATACTGAGCACTGCATGGTTGGAACAAGGCTAACCATACCATGTGGACCAACTATATGACCAATTTAGATGTGTGAAATTAAATTTCTTACCTTTTCCCAATATCATTATTCCCCATCTCCATTACTCCCTTTTAACCTCATGGTAGATAGAGATCCACTATCTCCCTTTTCTATAGGATTTGTGTAACATTGTCATTAGAAATATGATTTTTTCGCCATCGGTCACCTTGGAATGATATCATAAATACATTCGGTATTTTGTATTAAATAAATTGAGAAATTAATTAGTCCCCCAATTCATTCCTCTAGAAATTTACTAAATGTGTAAAAGTTTACAATACATACCCGAGGTGTAAGAAGCTTACAAAATCAATGGATTTACAGAAATTAAAAATGAGAGATGAAAAATCATTCTATAAGTGCACATTATATGAGGACCATCTGTAGAACCATTCCAGTTTCTAATCAGACCACTAACTTATTTTTTGGTTGTACATGAAGAAGTAATCCCCCATTAAGGCATCTTCTCATCTTTGATAAGTCCCCACACACAACATTTTAATCCCTCCAAAATAGATATGATGAGAGTCATCAAATCATTTGAAATTACAAAATCCTAAGAAAAAAACATTTTCAATGAAAATCCATCAGCTTCAGTAGACCATCCTTTCAGTAAGGAATCAAAAAAAATGATCATCAATAACATCATGAATGGGATGTGATCAAGCTACTTGAGAATCCCATAGTATCTCAAGCGTCAACATAACTCAACTAGTGTGAAACCTACTACACCAACCCAGTAATAGAATTACCAGAAAATCGGAAAATACACAATAAAACAAAATAAATAAACCATTACCAAAGTATGTCACAGTATTTATATTTTTTAATTGTTCTAAACTCTTCTTGAATTTATAATGTATATACTCTCTTACTTGGAGATAAAATTCGGAATTGATTTCACCATCGTTGTATTTTTGTAAAATCACTGAGTCTTGTTCCTCCATCCATGTCATCAGTTCCTCGTATAGATCCTATTTGACATGATAATAATCCTTCAAGGCCGGATAAACATCTTCATAAAAAACATATCATGTTGTGAAAAATTTTGTATCGGTGCAATGAGGTTTATACTCTCTCGGTCATGTGGTGGAATATATATTTTGAGACCTTTCAACATCAAAGGATCTCATAAGTATTTTCTATTATATATTATTATAGTATATATGTTTCCAGGTCTTTCTTGGATTCAATGTGATAAAACTTTCTGAATCATTAATTTTTTTTACAATTTCTGGCAATCTATTTTGAAGAATCTTCCTCAAACTGATAGACTTGGTCTATAATATCATTTATAGAATCATTAGACCTAGTGTGGATGCATTCATCAAATTCATAGACTAAATTATGAGATTCATGAAGATCATCCCGGTATTCTATTCGTACGGGATAATTAAAGTCCCGAACCAACCTTGGTCGGCCCAGAACCAGTCACCCGAGCCAATCCGTGACAATGCCCAAGTGGCGTTCCCAATCCTCTCGGGCTAGAGACAAGTTTCAGGGGATCCACAAAGACTGTGGGAATGGTATTTCCCATTAAAATAAATAAAATCATAGGAAAAAATTAGAAAACATCCCAGAATAAATAAACCACACGAACAACTAAACAAGATCTAAGAAGATAAAACTAACCAAAATCGACGACTGAACTAACTCTGTGCGACCTTGTAGGTTACTCATTGACTCAATTATCTATAAATTACCAAGGAGAGTGCACCTAAGCTGGAGCCTACATTATAGCTAAAATAGAAAATAACTATAGGCATGAGTATAAAAACACAGTAGGCTATCACGATATATATTCCCAATGCATTAACTATAAAATAAAAGAAACACCATTTCATGTTTGAACTACAATTTATAAATGTTATATTATTAACATATTTTACATAAAAACATAGTATGATATATTTTAAATAAATATTTTAAATATGGGTTCTTTTCATTCGGGTCTATGATATTTTCAATTGGAAAGTGATGTTTACATTCATATTTGTATAAAGAGTATAAAAAATTTTCATTTTAAAACTAGTTCTAGAAAACCAACCAAAACCAGCTCAACACTTTCCAAGAAAAAAAATAAAGGATGGCATAATAGAAATCAAATATCAAGGGAAATGTTGGTATATATATAATAGTTAAAATCACTACTGAAAAAAACAAGATTTGAATAGACCTGGGTGAACATAGGAGATCAAGAATATCACCAACGCATAAGGCCTCATCCTCGTTGACATGTCACACATGATGAAATAAAAATTCTCAAACAGTCATCCATTATTTCTCAAGAAGGCTAAGGGAAAATCCTATAGAAATGAACCCAAACATATTTGATAACTATGGGAAATAGGTGATTACAATAACCTACCAGTATGATAGTCATTCTCAAAATATTCTCTCAATATGTTAGGTTCCCATGCCTCATGTATTTTAAAATGGGGTGAGTCAACCAATTGCATCCAAGCATCAAATCATAGTATATATATATATATAATAATAATAAATCACAACAGGTCTTACCCTGAGTTTCCCTTACGACCCTTCCCATGCATTAAAATAAACCATTAATAATGGCGTCCCACTGAAGAACCATAATATTATATTCAAATAATCACCCACAGGGTCCTCCCACCCATTTCATGCAATCGTGGAATGAGAATCACCCACCATGGGGTTTCATAATAATTTTTTTTAATAAACTTCATGAAATGACCAAACGGTCCCTTAAACATACACAATCAATGATTTATCTCAAAATTCAATCACTTTTTCAAAATTTGAGTCAAGCACACTCTTTCCACTAAAATAATTTATAAACATTCATCAAAACATTTCTTTTTCACATCCAAACAAAATAGTTTTAAACACACATACCAACTGTACCACAATTATACACAACACATCAAATTGATTGAAAATCCCCAACTATTACTTTTAATATAAAATAATTTAAAACATTTTTCACAAAACTCACATTTACTAACTCACAAATGAATATTTTTATAAAGGGGTGAAAAACCCAGAAACCATGAAACAAAAAATTCTATATAAAAAAAATCCAACAGGGCCATTTATCTGTGGTGCATGCAATGTTTGTCAAAATATTTTCTAATTAAGACTAAAAAATATGAAAATAACATGGTCCATCCTGAAAACATATTTAAATCGATAAATCAGGTTCAATGAGTCACAAAACTAGTGAAAACCCATTTATACATTTAATTAAACAAACAGTTTTCACAACTATAGTAAAAAGACCTTATTTTTCAAAAAATCAATTTTAACTAACAAAATGGATAAAAAAAGTTATCAATAAGTTAAAAAATAATAATTAGCACACATATATGGAATAACCAATAGGAAATGAGGATGAATTAATTCTAAAAGGCAATGCTTGGGGAACCTACTATGAAACTGAAGTACGATGACAATGAAAACTCATAATTATTGTGAGATCTCATTCCCACCTCAACCACACACCCTAGAAACTGAATCTAAAACAACGCTACCAATGAAAACATAAAAATGAATTCAATATCTATCGAAAATGAAGAAAAAGGAAAATTAGAATAAAATAAACATAGTGGTCTACTAACAGAGGTTGTGAATAGATACAGACCGTCGAAGGGAAAGTCGGGGCAACATCAGAAGGGTGAGGAAAGGCCATAAGAGGGAGAAGAGGGAACCAGAGGGGTTTTTGGTCAGATAGAGAGGCTGTTACGCACTAAACAGAATGTCTTTGTGGGTTGCGCTGTGTGCGCCTGTGAAGATCCGGTCGTAGGAGGGGGTGGTCGAGATGAGGCCTGACCAAGGGCAGTAGAAAGTGGAAAAGGGGGTGCCTGGGGGCATGCATCTGACTTGAGAATAAGGAAGCCTCTCAAGTGAAGGAGGGTGGTAGTGGTGTCTCCATGTCTGAGAGATTCTGGGGCGTGCTACATAGTGAAAATTGAGCTGGCTGAACTATTGTGAATGAGTGAGAGACTGGCTGGACGGGACGACATTACAGGGAAGGTGGAGCCGCTGAGGGATGGTGTGAAGAATTACTGAGTCTGTCAAGAGCTATTGGGTGTGCCACACAGAAAAGAGAAAGGAGGGTGCTGCTACAACAGTAGAGACAACTAGGAGGAGGGGGGTGCGCTGCAAGAAGTGGAGAGGAGGTGGCTTCCAAACTACTATAAATGAGGTGGAGGCTGCTTCTGTGCCACAGAGAAGTAGACGAATGGGGGTGTTTTAATTGGGGAGAGAAGAAAAAAATGAGTCGACCAAAAACCCAAGAGAATATGAAAAACATTAAACACAACAAAAGGAAAAAAAATAAAACCAAAAAATTGATATAATATTATAATAATAATAATAAAATGAATAATAAAAATAATAATATTAATAGTTATAATAATAATAAAAGGAATAAAAATAAAAATAATAATAAAAATAATAATAATTCAAGAGTAAAATAATTTCTATCAATTTCATTACTCAATATAATAACATTAATAATAATGCATAATAACAAAATTTTAAATTTAATTTTTCACTTAAATAAAAATGTTAACATACTTGATAACTATAAAAAGATTTTACATAACACAGTTAATGTTTTTTAATTACAATATTCATTTACTTTTATTTTCTGACAGTAGACAATTGCGTAGTTACCTAAGAGAAGCCACATGACTTCCAAATTCATGCTACACTCATGCGCCCGACGACGTCGACATGAAAAAATAGAATTTTTAAATTTAACTAAAATAATTTAATCCAGGAATGAACTCGAACCCCAAAAAAATATTTGAAGGCCAAAAAATAAATATATATATATATAACGCACAGATAGTGTGTGACAATTACTGGTACCCTCAATGGTGGTGAAAAAATCATAAAAAATGCCTACTAAATAATTATCTAGGAGAATCACATATTTCTAATGCTCGTACTTATCCAAGGATAAAGCCTTACATTTATTTGGAATCACTGTCACATCCTGTTGTTCTCTTGTTGAAACCTGAACCACAGAAGGGCTATCATAATCTGTAACCCTATTTGTGAACATTGTTGGATCCTGTATTTGATTTTATTTCTCTTCCCATGTAAATTTAAGAATCATAGGGTTCATTTACATATTGGAACAATTATTCAAAGAATATACAAGCCTATGGAAAATACTACAGTAGTTGGGTAGGTTTTCATAAACAACTTCATGAAATAATCTGTGATTCCCATTATGAATATTAATCTAGTGTTGGAGATATTGAGAAACATCAATCATAAAAAACAATCTACCTATCAAGGGTCATGAAATATTATTTGTTACAAAATATATTCTAATGGTATTTTTAATATGTCTATATATTTGAAATAGAGCATCTTGTTTGAACTGATTAGGCAACAACCCAGTAGAACCAATTCATATCAGAACAATGATGGAATCATTATGAGGATAAAAATGATTGGTCTATTTTTGAACATGCATAAAACATCCCCAAAAGTAAAATGAACATAGTTCCCAAATCCTATAATATAAATCCACATATGAGAGGTGAAAAAAATGGATGAAATCAATAACCCAATGTAAATTGCCAAAAAAACTATATCTTCAAGAAGTATTCACAAAAACATCAATGAAGTTCTGTGTTTAACAAATTTCCCAACTAATATGAATCTTTAGTCTAGTGATAGAATATAAAACTCATTTTCTGAAAAAATATATTACTATTTTCCCTTGTCGACATAAGTGTTTTGGCTCAATTACAATTACTTTTGTGCTAGGCTCATCTGTATCAATGTTTCATCCATCAATGACATCATCGAAGGATCGATGCAATGGGATAGGGTTTTATACATGATCTCTAGGGGAAAGACCATTAGTGAATCCAAGATATGTTTGATATATAAGTATTTTTTATACCGTTACCTTATGAATGATACATTATTATCTTTAATTATATTTTTATAAGGAATGAAAAATATATGTGATCCCTTTTCCAATATTTTTAGGGTTCTAGTCTAAAATTCTATTTCTTTCTAATTTGGCTCAAGTAAGAGGTTGATATCATATTATAAAGATCATACTAGTATTAGGTGGGTGTTACCTAGATTTATTCTTTATTTTAAAAGAATATTTCAGCCATTAATTAATACATTTGGGGTTTATTTAGTTTAAAGCTAATATATAAATTCTGAATTTTAAAATTGTCAATGAATGATATTATATGACTATGGTCGTTCTCAAACTCCACTACAACTTTTTTAATATGGTGAGGTGTTTATTTTAGATTTGGATGTCTAGGCCTTTTGTAAGATTTAATTTAAATTAATTTTGTTTAAATTAAATAAATGACTTCAATGGGAATGTGATGGGATTAGCCCGAGGTTTGAGGTGATTCCTATCACCTAGACTGAGGAAATATAGTTCGTCAGGTTTCGAATATCCTCGGTTACATGGTGTGATGTTGATAAATAGATTGAGGCAACATAGTAATCATACTGTGTTGATGAGCTCATTATGGTGTAGGGTTTGTTTGTGTGACATGATATGTTGTTGACCATGAAGATTTAAAGAGACAATGGTATGGCTTTTGTTGTTTTATGATTTTTTATCACCGTTTGTTTGATGATTATCTATTGTAGATTGGTGCACAAATATTTGACTCGGTCAAGGTGGTGATGATCACTTATTTTGGGTAGAGGCACTATAGACATTACAGCTTAGGGAATGGTGTAGAATATTAGCTATGTTTGGGGTTATCCTATAGAATTATGCGTAGATGGTTATAGACTATCGGGTGATGGTATTGAGCCCACCTATTGGGGGATGAGGCTCATTGTGATACATGGGGTCTTTGGGCAAATATACTACGAGGAAGGATATCTTCATGGGTTATGATGATGGTTATTGTGCTGATTGTGATTATTCAATAAGTGATGGATATCGCTCTACCTTGGGATGTTAGGCTGTTAAGCTGATGGGGACTCATTGATCGTAGGTCCTTAGGCCCTAGATCATGTTTATTTGGAGTTTTATATCTATGTAGTTTTTTTGATGGTTGGAATGAGTGTTAGGTGACATTAGTATTGGTGGAACAAAACGATTCACTTGGTTTTCTATTTTTCATGGGATTCCTTGGGATTATTCCATAAATCCTCTCCACTTCAATTATATATATACACAAACATACTATATTACATTTTTTAAATTAGTATCACGTTTTCAGAATTATATTGGTGATTGATGAAGTAGTTATAATTCTCACTTATTGCTTTTCATAAAATTTAGTGTTAGTTAAATATTAAATGTGTGTGATTTAACATTAATTTATTTATAGTATACAATTGTATTATCATGGATGTAAGATAGACACACATTGGTGGGGGACTACTGAGTTTATTCTGACAACCTATACAGCCCCACTGGACATGAACGGACTTTATGCGTTGGACAATATATAATAATTTAGGCTCAAGAGCTAGACCATAGTGATCGAATTGTATTTCCTAGCATGGTAAGGATGGCATAAGGACCATAGTGGTTCCTTTTCTTTACTTATAGGTTCCTTTAGCTTCATATATATATATATATATATTTATTTATATAATAATTTTTTTCCATGAGAGACCATGTTTTACTGTTTCTATTTACACCCTGTTATGGCTTCTGTTGGCATGTTGTCTGCATATTGTATTCCGAACAGATTGTTTATTCATTATTACTACAAGGTTTTCTTTTTATTTTTCCACAAGATTGTTTCATTTATTCTGATTATATGTTTATATTTTGAGAAATATTTTCATCACAACCTCATTTTATGGTCTCCAAACATTCACCTATTTACAACTTTATTACTAATTGACATCCTTTAGCATGAGAGGATGTGTGCCTAAGTACCAAGGTAACGAAGACCTAGATTACTTTTTAAAGTAGCATCTAGGATGGGGTTCAACATGCATCGCACTGTTGTATGAGGGTGGGGGTATTCTATCAATACATATGGTACTCCCCTGTAACTCCAAGGTTCATGTACTTCACACTAATTGAACAATTATATAGGTGGTACTCCCCAGTCTCACTAGGTTGTAGTTATTTTATTCGGGGAGATGGTACTCCCCAATTTTTTCAAGTCCTCCATACATGTTATTCCATGTTGACCTAGTGCACCCTAAATTTTGCCATGATTTTTCTATCTATGTTAACGGTACTACCATGTCACACTAGCATGTAGATACCCCTTATTTGATATTAATAAATTGAGATAGAACTCTCCAACATGGGTGTGGTAAATTTATATACAGATAAGAATACACCATTATTACTATGGTGTGGGACCTTCATCCATGAGAGGTTGGTATCCCTTAGACTATATAGTGGTGATGATTTGTGGTCCTCCTTTTGTCATAATTTTAAAGACACATGAGATTCTATTCCTCAATGTTTGATATTTGGAGTATTAGGTAGACTCATCATCCAGGTTTGTGCAATGAGATGAGAACCTCATTCTCTATCACATGGGATTCTTATATAATTATATATATCTATTATTGGGATTAGTTTCCCCCTTTCAGTGGACTGATCTGACTAATTATATTATATATTATATTTCTATAAAATTATTTTTGGGGTTTTATATTGTGTATGTATATACTCACTTCTCTATGATATTTTCCCACATGTGTGATTTATTAATTAGTTCAAGGATAGGTCGGTAGTGGCAATAGAAGAATATAAAGATACATGGGTGAATGTGACTACGTACAATGGTCAATGATTGGAGATCTGGAGCCAGGATCTCTAATGTTTCTTTAATTTCAATTTATTATTAGGTTCGGGAATCCTTTGATGTTGGGCTTTTTTACCTTTACATTTTAGATTATATTGTCATATACTTCTACATTTCTCAATGGTAATTTCATGCATTGTTTTTACTCTATATGTTTGTATGATTT
Source organism: Viscum album (assembly GCA_963277665.1). Classification (NCBI taxonomy): domain Eukaryota; kingdom Viridiplantae; phylum Streptophyta; class Magnoliopsida; order Santalales; family Viscaceae; genus Viscum; species Viscum album. The sequence goes on from OY728128.1 coordinate 1,487,843,430, forward strand.
AATTTTTCCTCCAAACATTTAAACATAGATATGGTTGGGTGCATATGTGTAGGGATTTTAGGAAAGGGTATCCAATTTTAGATACTATTTCTCAATGAATATAACTAATCCATGATCTATGGAGTTGGTACTGGGGTAGTTGTAGTCATATCATCCACTGTCTTGGTGGACCACAGTGAGTAGGGCTATTAAAAACCACTTTTTCATCCATTAATGTATATTCCATGTGATATAAATTATCAGTTTATACATTTTTTTCATTTGATCTCCCGATGAGATCTAATATATTGTTAAATTATTAAAAAACACGAATTAATATGATCATTTAAAAACAATTTTTTTATCAGATGACATTTAACTTCCCAAAATTTATTATTTAACAATATATTCAACAAAAAAAACATCTATATATAAAAATAAAAAAAAATTATTCGTAACATGTATTTATATTTTTTCTTATATAAAAAATGGAATATGATTATAGGGTAGATTTAATATACTCTCATCTCCAAGAATTTAAGGTTAAATATTTATTTCTAACCTTTCTTGTGTAAGGTATATCATATTTCATTTGATAATATAAGAAAAAACCAATATGATTTAAAATGATTCATGATAAACACAATAATACTAAAAATAATTTATCATACTAATATGGTCTTAATGAACTATGGTGTTCCACTTTATGACACCTCTCCATTAACAAATTATCATTGTTTACCCAAAGAATTCATTGAAAAAAACTCCAATATATATTTTTAAATTTGGATTATTTGGAATAGAATTATCATCCAAATAAATATATATCCTTTTTTCCTAGATATAATAATTAAATAATCATAGAAAACATGTGCAACCACATATAAAAACCTTAAAATTTATTTTTAAATGTAAAAGTATAACAATATTATATAAAATTATGTAGAGGATCTTTAGAATAAATATGAAATGGTCCTCCCATGAAAATTAAGGTGACTCAACTATTTGATATGATATTATATTTCAATTCAAATTGATAAAAAATTAATAAAAATTATACAAATAAAAATTGTCAATATAATAATTATTAAAAAATGAAAAATAATCTAACAAAAACAACAAAAAAAATTTATTAGTAACCAATGATAAATTAGTTAACTAAAATTAAAATAATGTTGAAAATATTAATGAGAGATGAAATTTTATAGATTAATGAATAAATAATTAGTAAAAGTACATACATATTGAATTGTTACATATAAATTTGAATTTAAATTTTACAATGATTCCAAAGAAACATAACAACAACAAAAACCCATTGTTTATAATATTCATTAGATTTGTTAACTAGAAGTCTAAACATATATTTAAAATTTTGTGTGACATAAAATTAAACTGGTAGAAGTACATAATTATAGAAAAATATTATATAAATTCAATAATTGTACATATATATATATTTGAATAATATTAAAATGGACAGAAACAAAAGTAATGTGAAAAAATTATTTATCTTATTAAATAGTAAATAAAAATGAAAAAAAATTATGAATATATTTCAGAAGAATAAAATTATATTAAAATATGAAAACAAATATTTGGATTAATTTATACATATTGAATAGTTACATATAATGGTGAATAATTGATAAATAAGACTGTAAAGACCAGTAAATTTCAAGGAAATTTTTTTCCTAATTTTATTTGTAATTTTACAGGAACGCAGCTTCTGATAACACCTGATTCCGAGGCCCAGTTTGACCGGAATCATTTTACGAAGTTTGGCTTAGGTACGTTCAGTGAACGGACGAGTGGGTTTTCTAAATTTTGAACCGGTTCCTTGAATCGAATTCTGAGGGCACCGATGGAATTGCAATCCTGGTACTTGCTTAGAAACGCCTCTTCCGGAGTTGCATTTTCTCAGGTGTGGTTTTTAATTTTCGGGCTTAAAGTTAAGAAATAAAATAATTGTACGAAAAACTTTATTTTATTTCACTTAAGCCGCTTAGAAGCCACCTGAACCCGCTTAAAGCAGCTTAAGCTGAGTTGATGAAGATATAGTGCTATCCAGAAATATCCTACCCTCTTGGTAGGATATTTGTGAGGTGGGGCCCGCCCTAGCCCCACCGTTTCCTTTCGCTAAGTAATGCACCCATGAAAACCCGTCATTATGAAGTCAACTGACGTGTTTTCTTGAATTCTTAACGCACCATTTAAATTGGGCTGTTTTATTCGTGAATTAAATGGGAAGTTTCTTTCGTTGATTTAATTATACGAATTAATGGGTTGTTAGTTACCACTTTTTTGTTCGTCGGCGTAATAATAAAATAAGACCAACACCGACTTTTGGAGGATTACATGTTGAGAGGTTTTGACAGAAGTTCTTTTGCCTTCACCCTTCTTCGCGAAGAACGCGAAGAACGCGAAGAACGCCGGCCTCCGACGAAGAATGCCGAACCCGCGGAAATCGACAACGCGACGCCATGTGCCGCGATGCCGACATTTCTTAGCCCGAAACGTTCTTCGGCGATGTTCCTTCATCCGCAACTAAATCCTCGAATCATCTGTTTGAGGTGAGAGATTTTGGGTTTTCTTTTAAAACTCCTTTTTGGTTTTTAACAATGCACGGATTTAATTATTATTAATTAAATCTGTTGTTCTTGAACATCGGAGTTCGTCGACGCAACGCCGGATACCGCGACGACGCGACAGTCCCCTCCTTCCGCGACGATCAAACCCGCGAAGAACCCGCGTGAGACACTTGACAAGGTAAGGATTGCTGTGAATATTTTATATTCCCATGAACGTTTCTTTAAAATTAAAAAACTGGATTCATATGAACAATTTAAATTTATTAAAATTGTTGTTTCATGTGTTGAATAATTTTCCCGTTGTTTTTATCTAATGCGGAGGGCGCGGGCCAAACAAACACGGCTCGAAAACCCTCTTCTGTTCTTCGTGGTTGTGCGGATTTGGCGAGCGACAGAAAAACGTGATGCAAGGGCGATTTGATGATCCTGCAGTGAAGAAAGGAACCCCGGAGGAAAATCGGTGTAGACGGGAAGTAAAACGGACCACCAGAGCGACTCCGGTGGCCCGCGGAAGCTTCCGGCGGAAACGGCGACCGGAGGCGGCGGCGGTGGCTAGCGGACCCGCGGCTGCGCCGGTCCGGCTCACCCGTACGGGACGCAGCGACATGCCGCGTCCTCTTGACAGCGTGGCCCTTCGAGTGCTGCGGCACCTCCAAACCGCGGGGGCAGCGCCCCGCGGCACCCGAGCTGCTCGGCCGCTCGGCCGAGCCGAGATAGGCCGGTCCGACCGGCCGGGCCGCGCCCAGGCCGGACAGGACCGGGTCCGGCATGGTTGGACCGGGAGACCCGGTTCGGCCGACCCAGGGGGGTCGGGCCGGGTTGGCCCGGGCCCGGACCCCCCGTCTTCAGACCATTTTCAGTCTTTTCCCCTTAACATGAGCTACGGGCCTCCGAACGATGCACCGTCAGCAGAAACACGATCCTTGGATCGAGGTGGTCGTTTCGGTATATCACACTCAAGGTTTCAGAGTACTTTGGTTTCGGCCGGGTTGGCTCGTACACGAAACCAACCAGGCCCTCGGAGCGGAAACGCTCATATCTTGAGCTCCGGACGTCTGATTGACGTGCCGTCGACTTTGTTGAATTCCTCTAAGTGAGATGGATCTTTTGTCTCACTCTGCCCGAGGTTTGGACGCAGGTGGAGTACAGTCGGGTTGGTTTTTCCTTAAAAACCAACCGGGCCCCTAAGACAAAAAAGCCAATAACCCTCAGACCGGGCGTCTGATTGACGCGCCGTTTGTGACGTTGAGTTAGAGTTGACGATACGGAACTTTTGGATACATCAACCTCATACTTGGTGTCAGTTGATGTATCAGCCTTTCAGCTCGTGGAGTGGACCCTCCCGAACGAGCTTACTGTGTGCGGGGACCCTTGTACTGGCTGCGACTTCGACGATGACGACTATACAGAGATCCTCGGTGGATTAAACTGCGACGATGATGAGAACAGTACGGGAATCCTCCGTGTTTTCTGCAGTGACCACTACGGTACATCTAGGGATACATCAACTCCGTACTACATGTCAGTTGATGCATCGACCTCTTAACTCTTGGAGTGGATCCTCCCGGGACGAGCATGCTGTGTGCAGAAACCCTAGAGCCGGTTGGGAATTGACGACTGATGATCAAACGACTCAGTGTGTTACAGATAACAAGACAGAGGTGTTCTTGGTTATAGCGGTATAGGGGAGCGCTTGGTTGTAGCGGCAGACCCCTGACAGAGGTGCGCTTGGTTGTAGAGGCACAGGGGAGCACTTGGTTGTAGCGGCAGACCCACGACAGAGGTGTGTTTGGTTGTAGCGGCACAGGGGAGCGCATGGTTGTAGCGGCAGACCCACGACAGAGGTGCGCTTGGTTGTAGCGGCACAGGGGAGCGGTTGGTTGTAGCAGCAGACCCACGACAGAGGTGCGCTTGGTTGTAGCGGCACAATGGAGCGCTTGGTTGTAGCTGCAGACCCACGACAGAGGTGCGCTTGGTTGTAGCGGCACAGGGGAGCGCTTGGTTGTAGCGGCAGACCCACGATAGAGGTGCGCTTGGTTGTAGTGGCACGGGGGAGCACTTTTTTGTAGCATCATTCCCACAGTACTCAATAGGTGGAGTACTGCAGCAGTCCAAGGAAAGAGGGAAGCGCTTGGTTGTAGCGGCATAACTACTGTACTTGATGGAGAAGGATTTTCGCAATAGCTTTGGGTTTAACTTCATGATCGATCCTATATGGGTCTTTGCGAGGGTTAGTACCTTCAGATCTTTTGTGGGACCGACGGCTTAGATGAATCAGTGGCTACATCTGATAATCTCTAACGTCTTATGAAGTAGTACCTGTGTGAGATGAATCTTCTGTCACTCTCCTTTGTGGATTGTGTTGAACTATCTTGTGTGGATTTACTGTTTACTCTCCTTTGTGGAATGTGTTGTGCTATCCTGCGTGGATTTACTTTTTGCTTTCCTGTGTGGACTGGGTTGTACTTGGGCTCGGATGTTGGAGCCGAACGAGAATTGATGACTTCGGTATATGTATGGGCATATTCCTAAGCAGTGTCAGATGTTACTTCGTGATTGTATATTTCCTTTGTGTTTTATCCTTGGTGGATTTCGGGATACCTTCGGGGGTCTCGAGGTCCCTACTGAGTAGCTCATACTCACCCCTGCACGGGCTATGCCCGCACTTCGTTGTGTTGGTTGCAGACAATGGATAGCGCAGCGGAATCGTGGTGGGGGCTTGCGGAGCAGGACGGTACTTGGAGGTGGACCACTGGGCGGGACGTACTCGGAGCGGTCTGGTGGACCCGAGGAGCAGTGGAGGCTATCTGTACACACCCTTCAGGTGGAACTTCTCGAAAATGGCTCGATGCTGCGGCTTTTCTTTTTAGTTGCTGTTTTTCTCTTTCAGTTGTACTTTACAGTTGGGCTTGTATTTTCGGCCCCTTTTACTTTCAGCACAGCTTGTTACGGTTTTTTCTTAGTGTTTACTTTTCCGTTTTCTTACTTTGTGGTGCTTGTTTACTTTACAAGGCAATTCCTTCCCTTATTCTGGGATTTTCGCCTTGGTGCTAGTCGCTAGCCCCTAGCCTATGGAAGGCGGGCTTGGGGTAGTCACGGCACAGGGCCCGAGGACGGGTCGTGACAATTGGTATCAGAGTTGGTCGGTTCTACCACAGACACTGATCTTTCTTCTATGTGAAGCAATAGTGTTTAGCGTATTGGGTGTGGTTATCAGTCTAGGGAGTCCAGTGTTGGTGCGGCGGCCGACGTATCCATACACCAGGACACTAACTTCTGATTTCAGACTGAAGGCACGAAAACATTTATTGCTTGTGTGTTTCAAGTTTTTAGTGTGAGTACTTTGTGTTTACTCACCAGGTACACTGTTCTGACAGTGGCACACCTGTCTCTTTTTAGGATGGCCCCATGACGACAGCCATCTAGGGTTCTGAGCGTTGTCCTTGGCGACAACCCGCCGAGCGACGAGGCCTCGGTACAGGGCCCTTTGACAGCAGAGGCACTGGTGGTACCTCTACCCGCCGAGCCACTGATGCATCCAGCCCCAGCCGCTGACGATGCATGTCGCCTTAGTGCACTTCATGAGTTCCAGCGCCAGCGACCGCCCATGTTCCGCGGGGAGACGAACCCCCAGGTAGCCGAGGACTGGCTGGAGGCAGTTTTTTGAGTTTTTAGGGTAGTGAGGGCACCAGCAGACCTCATGGTGATCCTCGCAGCGAGCCTTCTGCACACGACAGCAGGCAGATGGTGGAGCGTGATGCTCCAGGTGCACGGTGAGACATCTCTCCTCTGGATGGACTTTGAGAGCATCTTCCTCTCCAAGTTCGTCCCAGACACCCTCCGTGTGGTGCGCATTCAGGAGCTACTACAGCTGCGACAGGGCAGCATGACTGTAGCCCAGTACGCGGTGAGGTTTACTGATCACTCGCGCTACTCCACAGATATGGTACGGGTCCCGTTCTTCCAGGCTCAGACCTCCGAGCAGGGACTGAGGCACGAGATCAGGGCTTCGATGATCTCCCTCAACATTCCGACACAGGCAGGGGTGTTGGAGCGAGCCGTCTTAGTGGAGAGTTTCCTTACTAAGAAGTCTCGAGCAGCAGGACCCATCACTGGCTGACATGCGGCGGAGTCTTCTACAGTGGGCAGTAGAAAGATGACGTAGGGGTCCAAGAGGACTAGACCTACAGTTGTTTGACAGCATGACTCTGGATCGTTTGTGCGAGGCACCCGGGGTGGACAACGACTTACTATGTGCGGACAGTGTTACTCCTGCGGCGGGGTTGGTCACATGGCTCATGACTGTCCGACCCGCCATACGGATGACCAGCAGATGGACGAAGGACATCCTAGGTAGAGGTAGAGGTTCAATCGAGGCGGATCGCATGGAGCAGGAGACCGTGGAAGAGGAGTTGGCCGAGCAGCAGGTAGTGGACGACGCTTCTGAGTGTTGCCACCACCACCACCAGGAGGTCCACCCTGACCACAGGGAGTTGGTGGACATGGGAGAGCTCAGATTCAAGTAGCTAAGACCTTCGATCATGGAGCTCTGGGAGTAGATGGACAGGAGCGGAACTAGTGGATACGTCTTTTGTACTTATAGTTCCCTGTTGCTGTTGTGTAGCGTCCTTGTATTATGAGCTGCAATAATAAATGATGCATGCCTTTGTGATGTTTTCATTCCTGCCCTCTTTTGTGTTGTTACTAAGAAGTTCCAGTTTAGACTGATGACTTGACCCTCACTTGTGAGACATCTACTGGAGGAGACCCAGTTACCACACACTGTTGCCGAAAGTGTGACTCAAACCTTGGAGGCGAGAGTAACGGTTGGATCTCTTGGTAGTAGCGTTGAGGCCTTACGACGTCATCCTTGGTATGGATTAGTAACATCCATGTTGGGATTTACTGTATTAGGCAAAGGAAGTGGTTCATCCAGGGGATGAGACCAGATTTCTCTTATCAGCAAAGAAGAAATCTTAGTAGCTCTTGTGGGACCAGAGATGGTCCAGGCCACAACAGAGAAGGTCCAGGTCATCCAAGAGCGGATGAGGATAGCTCAGATCCAACATAAGTCTTTTACTGATAGGAGGAGGAGGCCACTAGAGTTCAAGGACGGCGACCACGTCTTCTTGTGGGTCTCACCTCGACGTGGATTACAGAGGTTTGGCCGAAGTGGTGAGTTGTACCCACTCTTCATCGGACCCTTCCAGGTCCTCAGCAGGATTGTCAAGGTGGCTTATCGCCTGGCTCTACCACCACAGTTGTGACGGGTGCACGACGTCTTCCACGTATCTCAGCAGAGGAGATACGTGCATGAACCAACGCCAATCTTTGACCATGAAGAGCTGGTCTTTGATGATGGTGCGACTTTTGCAAAGGTCCCAGTGGAGATCGAGGTTCGATAGGAGCAGGTCCTACGTGGACAATCGATTCCTCTAGTGTGCTTCAGATGGAAGCTCAGGAACCTCTAGGAGAGCACTTGGGAGCGGTAGGCTCAGATGCGTGCTCAGTACCGCCTTTGTATCCCTATGTTTGTGGTGAAGCTTTACGGGGACGTAAAGCCCTGTGGTGGGAGTAATGTAAAGACCCGTAAATTTCAAGGAAATTTTTTTCGTAATTTTCTTTGTATTTTTACAAGAACACATCTTCTGACAGCACCTGATTCTGAGGCTTGGTGTGCCCGGAATCATTTTTCGAATATTGGCTCGGGTACGTTTAGTGAACGGACGAGCGGGTTTTTCTAACTTTTGAACCAGTGCCCGGAATCAAATTCCAAGGGAAATGATGGAATCGCAGCGCCGGTACTTTCAATGAAACGCCTCTTCCAAAGTTGCGTTTGCTCGGGTGTGGTTTTTAATTTTCCGGCTTAAAGTTAAGAAATAAAATAATTGTACGACAAACTTTATTTTATTTCACTTAAGCTGCTTGGAAGCCACTTGAAGCCACATAAAGCAGCTTAAGCTGAGTTGATGTGGATAGGGTGCTATCCAGAAATATCCTACCCTCTTGGTAGGATATTTGTAGGGTGGGGCCCGCTCAAGCCCCACCGTTTTTTTCCGCTAAGTAACGCCCCCGCGAAAACCCGTCATTATGAAGTCAACTGATGCATTTTCTTAAATTCTTAACACACCATTTAAATTGGGAGGTTTTATTCGTGAATTAAATGGGCAGTTTCTTTCGTTGATTTAATTCTACGAATTAATGGGTCGTCACTTAGGTCTTTTTCATTTGTTGGCATAATAATAAATTAAGACCAACACCGACTTTTGGAGGATTACACGTTGAGAGGTTTTGACAGAAGTTCTTGTGCCTTCACCCTTCTTCGCGAAGAACGCGAAGAACGCCGACCTCCGACGAAGAATGCTGAACCCGTAGAAATCGACGACGTGGTGCCGTGTGCCATGACGCCGACGTTTCCTCTCCTGCAACATTCTTTAGCGATGTTCCTTCATCCTCAACGAAATCCTCGAATCATCTGTTTGAGGTGAGAGATTTCGGGTTTTCTTATAAAACTCCTTTGTGGTTTTTAACAACGCACGAATTTAATTATCATTAATTAAATCTGTTGTTTTTGAACCTTGGAGTTCGTCGACGGAATGCCAGATATAGCGACAACGCGACGATCCCCTCCTTCCGCGATGATCAAACCTGTAAAGAACCCGCGTGCGACACTTGACGAGGTAGGGGTTGTTGTGAATATTTTATATTCCAGTGAACGTTTCATTAAAATTAAACAACTGGATTCATATGAACAATTTTAATTTATTAAAATTTTTGTTTCATGTGTTGAATAATTATCTCATTGTTTTTATCTAATGCAGAGGGCGCGGCCCAAATGAACACGGCCCGACAACCCTCCGTCGTTCTCCGTGGTTGTGTGGATTTGGCGGGCGACGGAAAAACGTGACACAAGGGAGATTTGATGATCCCGCAGTGAAGAACGGAACCCGGGAGGAACAGTGGAATAGACATGATGTAAAACGGACCACCGGAGTGACTCCGGTGGCCCGCGGAAGCTGCCGGAGGCGGCGGCGACGGCCAGCGGACCCGCGGCCGTGCGGGTCTAGCTCGCTCGCACGGGACGCGGCGACATGCCACGTCCGCTTGACAGTGCGGCCCTTCGAGGGCCGCGACACCTCCAAACTGCGGGGGCAGCGCCCCGCGGCACCCGAGGTGCTCGCCCTCTTGGCCGAGCCGAGCCGGGCCGGTTTGACCGGCCGGGCCACGCCCAGGCCGGACCGGACCGGGTCCGGCCAGGTGGGACCAGATCGGGTCGACTCGGGTCGGGTCGACCCGGTGCGGCCGACCCAGGGGAGGTCGGGCCGGGTCTGCCCGGGCCCGGACCCCCTTCTTCGGACCATTTTTAGTCTTTTGCCCGTAACGTGAGCTACGGGCCTTTGAACGATGCAACGTCAGCGACAACATGATCCTTCAATCGAGGCGGTTGTTTTGGTATATTGCACTCAAGGTTTCTGAATACTTTGGGTTCGGCCAGGTTGGTTCGTACACGAAACCAACCGGGCCCTCTGAGCAGAAATGCTCATATCTTGAGCTCCGGACGATCGATTGACGTGCCGTCGACTTTGTTGAATTTCTCTAAGTGAGTCGGATCTATTGGCTCACTCCGACCGAGATTTTGATGCCGTTGGAGTATGGTCGGGTTGGTTTTGCCTTAAAAACCAATCGGGCCCTTGAGACAAAATAGCCAATAACTGTCAGACTGGGCGTCCGATTGACGCGCCGTCTGCGCTGTTGAGTTCCTGTTGACGATACATAACTTTTGGATACCTCAACCTCGGGCTTGGTGTCAATTGATGTATCAGCCTCTCGGCTCGTGGAGAGGACCCTCCCAAACGAGCTTGCTGTGACGACGACTATACAGAGATCCTCAGTGTATTCGACTGCGACGATGATGAGAATAGTACGAGAATCCTCCGTATTTTCGGAAGTGACCACTATGGTACATCTAGGGATACATCAACTCCGGAATACATGTCAGTTGATGCATCGACCTCTTAGCTCGTGGAGTGGATCCTCCCGGGACGAGCATGCTGTGTGCGGAAACCCTAGATCCGGTTTGACTTGACAACTGCTGATCGAACGACTTAGTGTGTTACGGATAACACGACAGAGGTGCGCTTGGTTGTAGCGGCACAGTGGAGCGCTTGGTTGTAGCGGCAGACCCACGATAGAGGTGCGCTTGGTTGTAGTGGCAGAGGGGAGCGCTTGGTTGTTGCGGCAGACCCACGACAGAGGTGATCTTGGTTGTAGCGGCACAGTGGAGCGCTTGGATGTAGCGGAAGACCCACGACAGAGGTGGGATTGGTTGTAGAGGCACAGGGGAGCGCTTGGTTGTAGCAGCAGACCCATGACAGAGGTGTGCTTGGTTGTAGAGGCACAGGGGAGCGCTTGGATGTAGCAGCAGACCCATGATAGAGGTGCGCTTGGTTGTAGTGGCACGGGGGAGCCCCTGTTTGTAGCAACAGGCCCACAGTACTCGATAGGTGGAGTACTATAGCAGTCCAAGGTAAGAGGGAAGCGCCTGGCTGTAGCGGCATAACTACTGTACTTGATGGAGAAGATGTTTCCCAATAGCTTTGTGTTCAACTTAATGATTGATCCTATATGGGTCTTTGCGAGTGTTAGTACCTTCAGATACTTTGTGGGTCCGACAGCTTAGACGAATTAGTGGCTACATCTGATCATCTTTAACGTCTTACGATGTAGTACCTGTGTGAGCTGAATCTTGTGTCACTCTCCTTTGTGGATTTTGGTGAACTATCCACTGTGGATTTACTGTTTACTCTCCTTTGTGGAATTTGTTGTGCTATCCTGTGTGGATTTACGTTTTTCTTTCCTTTTTGGACTGGGTTGTGCTTGGGCTCGGATGTTGGAGCCGAATGGGAATTGATGACTTGGGTATATGTATGGGCATATACCTAAGCAGTGTCGGATGTTACTTCGTGATTGTATCGTTACATTGTGGTTTATCTTTGGTGGATTTCGGGAGACCTTCGGGGGTCTCGGGGTCCTTACTGAGTAGCTCATACTCACCCCTGCACGGGCTATTCCCACACTTCATTGTGTTGGTTGCAGACGACAGACTGCGCAACAGAATCGTGGTGGGGGCTTGCGGAGCAGGACGATACTTGGAGGTTGACCACTGGGCGGGACGTAGTCAGAGCGGTCAGGTGGACCCAAGGAGCATTGGAGGCTATCTGTAACCACCCTTCAGGTGGAACTTCCAGAGGACGGCTCGACGCAGCAGCTTTTCTTTTCAGTTGCTGTTTTTCGCTTTCAGTTGTACTTTACAGTTGGGCTTGTATTTCCGGCCCCTTTTACTTTTAGCACAACTTGTTATAGTTTTTGCTTAATGTTTACTTTTCCGCTTGCTTACTCTGTGGTGCTTGTTTACTTTACAAGGCAATGCCTTCCCTTGTTCCGGGATTTACGCCTTGGTGCTAGTTGCCAGCCCCTGGCCTATGGAAGGCGGGCTTGGGGTAGTCACGGCACGGGTCCCGAGGACGGGTCGTGAAAAATACAAATGAACTAAAATAATCAAAATAAACAACATTTTATTATTTTTTGAAAATATTTTTGATCTAAATATAAGAAATATAACATTGTTTAATATTTAAAAAAGAAAAAAATAAATAAAAATATTCTATAAGAAATACTCAGACATTACTAAAGGATTGTTTCAATATTCCATCTTCTTGATAATTCCATACGATATATTCCCTATGTATAATGAGGAAACGAACATATATAATAGAATTTAAATGGATGTATATATTTTAAATAAATCAAAATCATAATTAATTTTATCATCACCATATTCAAATTTTTTCATGAAAAAAGTACACTGTATATTTTATTGTTCTAGAACATAGAAAATTTTATTCTCATGTGGTGACCTAATAAAATTATCATATTGGTATTCTAATATATTTATATTTACTATGGTCATAATTAATTAATTTTTTTGTAAGTATTTTTTATGGTAACTCATTTTTTTTAAAACAAAAGAATATATAATTTAACACCAGTGATGACCTATATTTATTTAATTTTTTCTTAATATGTAGTTGATATTGATATTAGGTTGTTGCATTTTTTACAACAAAAAATTTATTTATGGTAATAATAATACAATATTAAGGTAAAAACACCAATATTTTATTAATCATTATTATACAATTTATATCTATTAATTTCATACGTAGAGAAGGTTATCAAATATAAACATTAGAAAACCACTTTCAATCTCAACAATTTTTTATTAATCTGATCTATGACACATTATCTCCTCAAATCATAAAAAAATTAGATTTTCTTATTCAATCACCAAATATATTTATTCATTTGAAAAATTTATTCAAACACATTTATATGAAATGTCACATACGGTAGAGAATCATCTATGTTATTCAAGAACATTTCATCTATTTTTATTTATTTATTTACTAATCAATGAATTTAATTTAAAAAATACATATTCAATTTCCAACATAATTGACCTATTAATGCAAAGATATATGAAAAATGATGTTCCCCACTATATGTATTTTGTAAAAAAATCTATAATCTACCCATAAGAATTAGTCCCAATAATGGTGTCTTTATTATGAAATAGGTTCATAACATATCCCATCAATATGTTTATAGAATTATCAAAAGGATATATCAAATATAGATATATTAATCTAAAAATATTTATTTATAAAACAATGTGAGCCATTATATGTAGTAAAATAAAAAAACTCAGTACAAAGTGAAATTCTAGATAGAAAAGCATAGAAACATAATCATTCTCTACATATTTCAATGAATTCAGATCCACCACCTTATAATAAAAAAATTGAAATTCTAAAAAACCTACATTTTTCATTCTAACATTCATGGGTAGTATTAAGAACAATTCAACTAGTGGGAGATAGATTATCATGGAATGTTTTCATGAGATTTCATTTTTATATACTATGAATCATTAAATGATATAAATTTTATACATTTTATTAATAAAATTGAATAACTTTGATACCCGGATGGCACTAAAAAAATGGATTTTTTTTCACTTGTATAATTTATGAGAAGTTATAGAGTTGTATGCTCATTATACTTTATGACTGTGTCCTACCTCTATATTTATTCTAACCAAATGTTATTTAAATCTAGCATTAAAATGATCAAGATTATTACATTTAACGTCAAAAAATTTGGATAAAACGATCACATATATGCTTCTAAACATTCATGAAATCAATTTGATGTTTAAAACAATTATATCTTAAATACAAATTATTAGAAAATATTCAATATTTATTCAATATATCTATATCCTTAATATATTTTTGTCTCTTCCAAAATATTATAAAAATTATTTTCACCATTAAATAATATAGATTTACTAAAAAAGGATTTGGACAGAAAAATTTCTAACTTCTGACATTCATGATAAAGGTCTTATATATAAAAAAATTTCTTACTTCTGATTTTTATTATCTACATCGTGGTCACCATGAGTGTCATTTGCCAAACCAAACTCATAACCCATCCCTTAAACTAACATTTACATAAACATAATTTTTTTAATACCAAAATTTCATAACAATAGTCATAGATAAAGGATGTGATATTAATGATACAAATTGTAGAAATATCACAAGAAATAATTCATATTTTACCCGTATTCTTCAATTGTTCCAATAGATTTAGAGGAACTTATCACTTATATGTGAGGAAATCATTGATAATATTTATGGATTCTATGAGCATGGTTTTTCCAGAATTACCTCCAAATTATTTAGATTAATAAATTTTTTTAAAATTAGTATGGTAATTGAATGAAATGGTGGTATGAATAAATAATATCTAATGTATCAACATAAAAATAATAAGTGTATACTGAACTCACCTAATGTTCATAAAAATATAGTATGGTAGTCTATTTTATTGAAGTATTGATTAACAGTAGTGAATAAAAAATTATATGAGATATCGCAAAATTAAAAAATCATTATGTATGCTTCTTAAATTCAGATAAATTTTCCCTTATAAACCAATCATGATTCATGAAAAAGGGTGTCTATTTTTTCCTTTTGAATTCCATCTTGACCATCACCATGACCCACATCATGGAATCCACTATTATAGTGGTGTTTTTATCACCTTTGGATTTAGTGGAATATTTTTTTAAAATAAATTTAATCTTTTAAAAAATCATTTCATAAAATATCATGTTTATCATATGTTAAATTCAACACAATATTTTTCTTTTAGTACACCTAAAACTATGTCTAGGTTGTGTTGTATGCAACAATAAGTTAAAACAAAACATGAAATATCATTAAAATATTATTATTTAATATGACAGTTGCATCCTATCCAATGGATTGGAATGTATGAATATGATAAAATTAATTATAAAAATATATTGTATAATAATTTATATAAAATGAACTCCTTGGTGAAAAAATAATTAAAAATGAAAATAATAACAATTTTAAATAAAATATTTTTTTTAAAAAAAATATTTGCAAACAAAAGCATATTACCTCAATAAATTAGAATACCAAATTTAGTGAATTTATTTATGAAAATTTTTATATTATATATTCAAAAAAATTTAATTCAGATTTTTTTCGATATAATATATAATAATAAATACAATTTTAAATAAAAATATTTTTTCAAAATGGTTTTGTTGTCGCCTTTTGTGTGCACATGAATAAAATATAATTTTACAAATTTTTTGAATTTTTTTCAAAAAAGATACACTTTTTTAAAAACTAATTTCAAAATTATAATATTCTTAATTCTATATAATTTTCTTAAATATTTCATTTTTTTGTGATTAGTGAAAAATTTCTCCTTTTCATTGGAAAATGCAATTTCATTTAATTTATTTATAAAGTTAAACTATATGTTAAATTGATTTTAAAATAAATTATTTAAATTATGTATGATTTATGTCAATTTAGTTCATTGGAATCAATATCATATTGTTATTAGATATAAAACATTATTAACTTATGAACATTTTCAAATTTAAAACATATTTTCTCATCACATCCCTGGGATTAATATTTTTTAAAAAATCCACTTTAGAAAATTTAGTTTAGAAATGTAGATTTCATAGTTGGAATAAATATAATTTATATTATCTAATAATTGTAACAAAATATTTTAAAAAATGAATAGTGAAAATAATATAAATTAATTTCCATGGCTAAGGGATAAATGGCTTTACTAGGGTTAATCTAAAAAGAAAAGGGATAAAATGATATAAAATTTAATTTAAAATATATTTTATTTACATATAGAGACCCTTTAATGTATATGTATTGTGAATACTCAATTTTGAACCATAGTGGCATGTGAATATCAAGGTCACACTATTTTCTTTTTAATCATTACAAGTGTTCCACTCATCTCCTTTTTAAAAGGAATCCCCTATCCTATCTTATTCACACCATAAAACCCATATTTTATACAAAATAACTTCAGAAATAATATCCAAAAATACATTATATTATCAATGAATCCTTATATTGTATATAAATCCATCCTAGTATAGAATTTGGAGAAAACATAAGGAGGATACCTAAAAAGGAGTAAATGTTCATCAACAAGTGTTTTTTATTTCATCCTCCACCTCCTTCAGTTATTATTATAATAAGATGATATAAAAAACTCAATATATTATATAAATAGATATTATATAATGTTAATAAAATGACTTAAAACCATTTTTACTTCTATAAAATAGGTTACATAATCATCATTTTTATATATGGATAACATGTTGGAACAATGGTCATCTATGAATAAATTGGAGTATGGTTTGTGTATGTTGTTAATCTTTAGAGGAAGTTCATAATGTGTGCCAGTAGAGTACTCATACAGGTCAAGAAGATAATGGTATTATAGGTGGCACCATTTTCTAGTGTTTGAAAAATTTCTGGACCTCAAATTTTAGAAAAGGGGAAAACAATGTTTTTTGGGAAAGGGACTTGTGTGCCAGATATGTGTCACACACGTGACTTGCTTTCCAAAAAAGGACTTGCTCACCAATGCCACAGAGGATTGGAAAGTTGTGTTCCATATGATTTTCAAGATTAGATCTTCAAAATATGGAAAAAGAAAAAGGGTCTCACAAGTATTGGTTTGGTCGTGGAAATGAGTTGCACGATAGAGGCTAGGGCGGTTGGAGTTGCGCGCCGGAACATGCGCGCCGAGAGGAGGCTTGTGCGCCATCACACAGGGTGTCCATTTTACCTATAAATAGAGGAATACTACTCCCCATTAATAAAAATGTTCAAGACATAGACATTTATTGAGCTCAAATCGCTCATGTTTCAAAAGATGTATTTTGGTCATGCATGTAGATGTTGTGCACCAGTGGATTGATGTGCATCCAAGGTGGTTTGGGAGTAAAATACAGTGAGTTGCCCATGTTTTTAATTAATGAAAGGAGGTGGCGCACAAGTTGTTTAGTGACAGTTTAGCACTGAATATGTGACACGCAGGTGACTTGCGTGCCAGGAAGTAATAAAGCACCGCAGTGTTTTTTGAGTTGTGAGAACCTTGGGAGATTGCCTGGTACCCTTGGTGCAAAGTGAGATTCATCTACGGGTGAATGTTGGAATTCAACATAGAATCTACATAAAATAGAAGATTTATTCATTAGTGATGATGAAGATACCTTCACATCTATAAACTATGTTTGACTTCACCAAAGGCAGCGAGCCAGGGGGAGCCAATGGGAGTGACCCGAGGGACGTAGTGAGCTACCCCTGATCTTTTGTAAAGGAATTGAGCCTGGGATAGAGTGACATTGCCCAAACCATTTTAATCCACATCTAGTGAAGTTTAGTGGAATTTGGTATGACCAAAAACCTATCGGCGTATGATACTTGGATGTAGACCATAGTGGTGAACCAAGTAAAAAGTTTTGTGTCATCTATCTGCATTTGAAAGTTTTTTTTCTTATCATATTCATCATACAGGTTTAACAAGTTCCTACCAACATTGGAACAAGATCCATCAAATTAAAAGAAAAAGTTGTCACCCTGATTCACCCCTCCATATTCAACTCCAAACTTGGGCTCCATATATTTTTCATGATCAGAACTTCAAAATATGGAAAAGGAAAGAGGGTCACGCAAGTATTGGTTTGGTTGCGCAAGTGAGTAGCACAAAAGAGGCTACAACTGTTGGAGTTGCACGCCGGAACATTCTCACCGAGAGGAGGCTTGCACACCACTATGTAGGGTGTCTAGTTTTCCTATAAATAGAGGACCACCTGTCCTAATTTACAACAGAGTTCAAGACTTAGAGATTTTTTGTGCTCCCATCACACAAGAGTTGTAGTCACGCAAGTAGAAGTTGTGCACCAGTTGTTGGCTGCGCGTCCAAGGTGGTTTGGGCGTAAATTACAGTGAGTCGTGCAATTTTGGAGTTGATAAAGTAGGTGTTGTGCAAGTTGTTTGGTGACACTTGCATGCCAAAGTTTTGTCTCCCAGGTGACTTGCGCGCCAGGCAATAAATAAGCACGACATTGTTTTTTGAGTTGCGAGACAGTTGAGAGATTTCCATGTACCCTTGGTGTAAAGTGAGATTAGTCTACGGGTGAATGTTGGACTTCAACATAGCATCTACATATAAAATACGATGTATTCATTAGCGATGATAAAGATACCTTCACATCTATAAACATAGTGTGACTTCACCAAAGGTAGTGAGCCATGGGGAGTCCATGGTAGTGACTTGAGGGACACAGTGAGCTACCAATGATATTTTATAAAATCATTGAGCCTAGGAAATAGTGACTATACCTGAACCTTTGTAACCCACATCTAGTAAAGATTAGTGGAATTTGGTACGACCGACAACTGGTTGGCGTATGCTCCTTGGATGTAGCCCTTAGTGGTGAACCAAGTAAAAAGTGAGGTGTGATCTCTATGCATGTGAATGTTTTCTTTCTGATCCTATTCATCATACAGGTTTAACTAGTTCATACCATCGTGGGAACATGATCCATCACATCAAAAGAATAATTTTTCACCCTTATTCACCCCTCCCCTCTCAGGGTGTCCCGGGGTCATACAAGTTGTATCATAGGGTTGTTGCCAGTGTTGAATATTTCCTTTGTCGTCATGGAGAATACAGTCAATGTAAGGGGAGTCCCACTCTTCGATGGAAGTAATTTCTTGATCTAGAAGAATAGAATGAGATCTCATCTAAGATCCCTTATAATGGAAGTTATTTTTTCAAATGTGAAAGATATTCATGTTACTGATCCAACAGGGCTGGCTTTGAAGGATGCCGATAGGAAAATTCTTGATGCAGATGTTAAAGCGCAGAATGCTCCCACCGGAGCCCTTTCTGATCAGATCTATTTAAAGGTGATGAGTTGCACCACAGAAAAATCCATGTGTGATAAAGTCAAAAAATATTTATGAAGGAGATATAAAAGGGAAGGAGAAAAAATTAAAAGTCCTACACAACCATATTGATCATCTGAAGAAGAATCTAGATGAGAATGCAGACTGATTCTTCAATCGAAATACTGAAGTGGTTGGAGTAATTCGGGGTCTAGGAGAAGAAATCAAAGACATTGATATTGTAATGAAAATTTTAAGAAGACTTCCAACCCTTTATAATAAAAAGGTGTCAGCCCTTGAGGAAAGAGACCTTTCTATAATTTCTCTGGGTGATATACTGCGCAACATGGTAGCGATTGAAATGAGAGTTAAAGCAGAAGATACTACGACTCGTGTGAGCATGGAAATGGAATTCAAGGACATGAATAAACTGAAAAAGTAAAATGATAGTAGCGGTGAAGAAGATGAAGAAAAATGAATTTTTTTTCTCATTGAAAATAAATTCCAGAAGGGAAAAGGGAAATTCAAAGGGATGTTACCTCTCGCATGTTTTCATTGTGGAAAAGTTGGGCACATTTCTTCTCAGTATTAAAGAAAGATCAATGATGAAGATAATGAAGATGAAAACATCGAGAAGCCTTGGAAAATGGTTTTCAAAAAGAGAGACTTCAAATCTAGAAATAAAATACAGAGGAATAGTTTTTTCTATGAAGAGGAAGATGAGGATACTGAATTTTGTAAAGAAGAAGAACACAAATTTAAAATATGAAATCATGCTTCCATGATGGATACCATTGAAAAGTCAGAACCATCAATCAATTGAGGCAGAGATAATTATATTACTCCTAATGGTGATTCAATGACTCAAATTAAGGATTCTTTTTCCAAGCGTGAGAATAAATGTAATAGATGAAATTAGTGGAAGGAAATGGTGGAATAATCATCAGAAAATGTTGATGAGCTTGAATCATAATTTCAACAACTAGAAGAACTTTTGAGTGTTTAGTCTTCAATTCTTGAAAGCACAGATGATGTTGTGGAACTAAAGCTCAGGATTGAAGAACAATAAAAGGTAATAAATGAAATTTCATCCAAACTGGAGGAGAAGTCCAAGACTGTTGATGAACTTGAAGAAGAATTTATTACTGTTAGGAGTAAAATTGAATCTCAATCAACCGCAAATGAGGAAAAGAAGAAAATTAATTTTTTAAGATTCTTAGATGCAGAATTAATAGCAAGAGCCATGTGTGGTTTAGATGGGGTTGGAAAAATCATGGGTGATCAAAGACCTTCTTGAATTGGAAAGAGTGGAATTGGTTGTGGATCTAAGACATCAACTGCTAGAAGTAACGAGATACAAAATAAATACAAGATGAAATTTGGACACGTCGAAACATGACCTGAAGTTATGAAAATTAATCCCTCGATACAAACTAAAATAATAATTGAAAATTACCCTCAAACATTCAGAAATGACATATAGTTAAACTATTCTCCCAATGAAAAAGGAATGAGGAGAAATTCAAGTGAGAAAACATTTCCTCTCATGAAGTTTCAGTTCTGTGGATATCTGGGCCATACCATGTCATACTGTGAAGTGGCAAAGAGCTAATTGAATGGGGAAGATCTAGGATGACCACAAATGAGACTGACTTCATGTCCTCCATCTTATAAAAGAAATAGTTTCTATGGATATTGTATTCATGGTTATAACGTTTCCCATAAAGATATATATTACAGGCGGAGATTCGATAGGAGAGATTTATACAACACTCAACGATGTGTAAATATTCACCCGACTGATGGTGTTGATCTCACAAATATTCTTTTCCCTCTCGAATGAATATTATCGGTATGACTAATCTTATTATTTGAATAAATAATTATAAGGCCATCAATATATTATACTCAATCAAATATCTCTTGGAAATAAAATAATAAGATCAAGTAATCCAATGTTGCAGAGGTTTCCCTCAAAGATACAAAAAGAAATATAACTTGGATTCTGGATAGCGGTTGCTCGTCCCATATGACAGGTAATGCATGCCTGTTAAAGGACATCAAAAGGAAGGTTGATTGTACAGTACGATTTGGTAATGATGGACCTCTAAAAATAAAAGGTAGTTGAAGTACCGAATTAGCTAATGGATAACTAATGAAGACTGAAGTCCTTTATGTTTATGTCCAACGTCGTAATCTACTCATCATGAGTCAACTCTGTGACATGATACATATAGTTACTTTTAATCAGAAAGGCTACACTATCTAGAGGAAGTCATGGAATTAACTTATGAAGGGATACATAACAGAAGACAACTTTTATCAGGTTGATAGTAAAGAAAATGTTTGTTACATGACTGTTAAAGAAGAAAACAGTTTGTGGCAACGGAGATTGGGACACATTAATCAACAAGACATGGAGAAAATATAAAAGTTGATGATTGTCATGGACATTCCCTTCCTAATTCATGAGCGTGAAAAGTCTTGTGATGCTTGCATTCGTGGAATGATGGTCTGTAGTTCGTATCAGCCAAAGAAGAAAAGGGCTCCTCATCTTCTTGATCTTATTCATACAGATCAATGTGGGCCGATAAATGTTGTCAGAACTCATGGATAAAGGTACATTGTCTTTTTCATAGATGATTACAGTAGAATGGAATGTGTAATGGTCATTCACAGGAAACTAAAAGTTCTTGATTTCATGAAAACATACCGGCGAATCGCCGAGAATGATACTAGACGAACAATCAAATTGTTGTGATCTGACAATGGAGGGGAATACGTGTCCATTAAATTTGAAAATTACTTATAGAAACAAGGGATACAAATGAGGTAGTTGTTGTGAGAATTCCATGTCAAAATGGAGTTGTTGAATGTAGGAATCGACAGGTGATCAATATGACACGAACTATGCTGATTGAGAGTCATATTTCACGACATTACTGGAAATAGGTTGTTCAAGATACAGTTTATATTCAAAATAGAACAGGACTTTATATGGCTGTGACGAAGTCACCATATGAATTGTGGCATGAAATGAAACCCGCTTTACAATACATTATTGTTTTTGGAAGTAAATTCCACATTAGGAACATAGAATGAAATCAAGGAAACAATGGTGACAATGCAGATGAAATAATTTTCCTTGGATACACAATGAACAGAAAATCCTACAAGTGTTTCAACAAGCGATTACGAAGGATTTTAGAAAAAATTGATGTTAATATAATTGAAAAGAAAACCAAAAAATCTTCAAGGGAGTCATATGATGATGTGATAGAAAGTGAAGAAGAAAGTGAACGTGGAGAACATACAAATATAGAAATAGAGGAAGATGTAAAAAACACTCAGCAGTCACATCATGATGTTGACTCCGAAGAAGACTCTGAAGAAGAAACTATGGTGGGATAGAATGCAACTGAACCACACATGAGATATCATAGAGATGAGTTTGATCCATCTTATATAGTTAGGGAAATAAGTGCATCCACTCAAACAAAAATGATGAGGAATAACCCACAATCATCATTTCTATTAGATGTGGAGCCATCCTCATTTGAAAAAGCTGCAATGGATGAATCATGGGTGAAAGCCATGAATGAAGATTTAGATCAGATTTACAAGAATCAGACATCAGATCTTATCCATAGACCCAAATGTCACAATGTGATTCGTAAAAAATGGATCTTCATGAACATGGTTGATGATCATGGAAGTGTTATTAGAAACAAGACATGACTGCTATGTAAAGGATACTCCCAGATTGAAGGCGTTTATATTGAAGAAAACCTTACATTAGTGGCTTGACTGGAGTCAAACAATATTTTCATTGTTATGGAACTCCAAAGTGGATATAAAGTATATCAAATGGATTTCAAGACAACATTCTTGAATGGTGTACTTGAAGGATATGTCTACATTGAACAACCAGTTGGTTTTGTTCTTGGTACTGATGAAACAAAGATATTCAAACTGAAGAAAGCTCTATATGGTTTAAAGTAGGCACCACGAGCATGGTATTCTCGACTGGAATCATATCTCAAGAAACTGGAATTAAAAGGAG
The DNA here is from genome assembly GCA_963277665.1 of Viscum album. Classification (NCBI taxonomy): domain Eukaryota; kingdom Viridiplantae; phylum Streptophyta; class Magnoliopsida; order Santalales; family Viscaceae; genus Viscum; species Viscum album. The sequence goes on from OY728128.1 coordinate 1,487,866,451, forward strand.
GAAGAGTAGACCACAATCTATATGTGAAAAATTATCCCAATGATCAGTTCTTGGTTCTATTCTACGTTGATGATATCATATTTGTTGGCAGGAGGCATAAATATATGGATGAATTTGCCAATCACATGAAATCAGAATTTGAAATGTCTATATTTGGTGAGATCACAACTTTCCTGGGGTTGCAGGTGATTCAATAGAATTATTATACTTTCTTTTCTCAGGAAATGTATTCAAGAGAGCTGATGAAGAAGTTTTATATGCAAGACTCCAAACCAATGTCGACTCTGATTGCAGTTGGAACTTAACATGGAATGCATGAAGATGGGACCTCTGCTAATCCCACCATGTACTGGTGGATCATTGGGAGCCTACTGTACCTGATAGCGACATGACCATATATTTTCTTTGCCACATGTCTTGTAGCCCACTTTCAGAGTAATCCAAAGGAGGAACATATGGAGGTAGTAAAAAGAATCATGAGGTATATTCAAGGTACTCACAATTGTGGATTGTACTTTTTTTCAGGAAATAATAGTGAATTATCTGATTTTACTGATGCTGAGTGGGCTGGGGATGATGTGGAATGAAATTCCACTAGTGGTGGAGCATTCTATATTGAGAATAAATATGTTGGCTGGTTGAGCAAGAAATAAGAAAGTACTTCTCTTAGTACTACTGAAGCTGAGTATATATCTGTCACAAAGTCATGCAATCAAATGGTATGGATGTAGCAACAATTAATAGATATTGGTTATGAGGTGAAGAAACCAATGGTGATTTACTATGATAACAAGAGCGCAATTGATCTTATGATCAATCCAGTTCATCATTCTCATAAAAAACATATTGAAATTAGGTATCACATTATCAAAGAGAAAGATGAACAAGGTGTGATTAGAATGGATCATGTGGCTACTGATGAGCATGTGAATGATTTCTTAACCAAGACATTGTCAGCGGCTATGTTTGAGAAACATTAGTTAAACCTCGGTGTTCAGCCACCTCCCAGTGCATAAGGAGGTTATGAAAATCCCTTCTCCCTAGTTATGTTAATTGTTTTTATTATGTTTATGGATGCGATGCAGGTTTTTGGGGGAGATACTATCTAGGGGGAGTGTGGTTTGAGATGAACAAAGAAAAATTACAGGTCTTCATGTTTATTGTCAATGGGGGAGAAATAAATAAATTTAGGAATGTAGTAATGCTTCTGTGACACATTGAGAATTTAGTGTCGATGATAGCATCGGAAGGAATTCATTCGACGGGAACCAAATTCATGCTTTCTCTCTTGTTTTTTACACCGATCAATGCTCACATAGCATTAGAGTGTTGGCTGAGTTGATTCATACATTTTGATTTGCATGTGGGTGGTGATCAATTGAATTTCTTTACTGATTTCCATCAAACCCAGAGGGGGAGATTTTTGGATCCATGGTTATCTATGCATGAATTGGAGTATTGTTTGTGTTTGTTGTCAATCCTCAGAGGAAGTTCAAGATGTGTCCTAGCAGAGTAACCATACAGGTCAAGAAGCTAACAGTATTGAAGGTGGCACCGTTTTCCAGTGTTTGAAAAATTTCAGGTCTGCAAAATTGACAAAATGGGAAATCAATGATTTTTGGGAAAGGGACTTGCATGCCAGATATGTGACCCATAAGTTACTTTCACGCCGAGAAAGGACTTGTGCACCGATTCCAAGGAGGATCGGAAAGTTGTGTGCAATATGTTTTTCATGATCAGAACACTATAATATGGCAAAGGAAAGAGGGTCGTGAAAATATTGGTTTGGTCTCACAAGTGAGTAGCGCGACAGAGGCTAGGGTGGTTGGAGTTTTGCGCTGGAACATGTACGCTGAGAGGAGGCTTGTGAAACACCGCAAAAGGTTTCAATTTTTCGTATAAATAGAGAACCACCGCTCCTCATTAACAATAGAAATCAAGACTTAGATATTTTCCAAGATCCCATCGGGCATGTGTTGTAGTCGCATAAGTTGTAGTTTGGTCGCACATGTAGATGTTGCACGCCAGTTGTTGGCAACGCGTCCAAGGTGGTTTGGTATTAAAAGACAGTGAGCCGCAGAAGTTTAGAGTTGAAGAAGGAGGTTTCACTCATGTTTTTTGGTGACACTTGGGCGCCAAATTTTGGTCGCGCAGGTGACATGCATGCAAGGAAGTAAGGAAGCGCCAAAGTGTTTTTTGAGCTGCGAGAAAGTTGGGAGATTTCCAGGTACCCTTGCTGCAATGTGAAATTCATCTACGGGTGAAATTTGGACTTCAACAGATCTTATACATACAATAGTGGATGTATTCATTAGCGATTATGAAGTGACCTTCACGTCTATAAACTGAGTGTGACTACACCAAAGGCAGTGAGCCAGGGGGAGAAAACGGAAGTGACCTAAGGGACGCAGTAAGCTACCCCAGATCTTTTGTAAAGCCAGTCATCTTGAGACAGAGTGATTGTGCCTGAACCATTGTAATCCAAATCTAGTGAAGTTCAGTGGAATTTCGTATGACCAACAACCTGTCGGCGTATGCTCCTTGGACATATCCCTTTGTGGTGAACCAAGTAAAAAGTGTTGTGTCGTCTCTAAACATGTGAATGATTTCATTCTGATCATAATCATCATACATGTTTAACAAGTTCCTTCCAATGTGGGAACAATATCCATAACTTTTAAAGAAAAAATTTTCAACCTGATTCACCCCTCCTTTATCAGGGTTTCCCAGGGTCCTACAGAACTACTGCCCCTCAAAATGATGTCTCTCATTTTTCTAGTACCAACAATATGGTTTGAAATATGGATGGTTTTAAAATTTATATATGATATTTTTGATATTAATTTTCATATTTAATTATTATCTCATACATACATTAATGTCACTCAGGTGTAAGGTAGACATTCGCCTCATGCTATTTTTTGATTCATTCACACATTACAAGGAATGTAATAATGATGATTCTAATCATCATTTATGATATATATGAAATAAAAATTATTCAAGAATGATAATATACTAATTAACTTTCATCATTTAAATATATAAAAAAATTTAAACAATATTCATGCATCAGTATGACCTACCATTTCCAAAAATGATGTTTTTAAATTTTATGCCTCTATATTCTATATATTAAAAAAATATTCTGAACATATATTATATTTTTGTCATGGAATAAATTCATGATATTTATTTAACCATTATCAATGTATGATGACATAAAATAATAAATTAAAATATGTATGATAAATAAATAAATTATTACTTAAACAGTGACTAATAGGGAAATGATAAAAAATTGGTAATAAAAAGACATAAATAAATTATATATGTAATTAAATATATATTTATCATTGTGTGTGTAATTCTATAAAAAATTCATAATATACTTATATTTATTACATAGATGCTTCAAATGAGTACAATTACCATTGAGATATAACATTAGGGTTATCTAGTCTATTGTTTATTTTTTCGAGACATAAGAAAATTCAAAACTTGTTTCTATTGTGTGGTTTATATGTATATCCACATTTTCATTTTATATCATTCGTATACTTATTTAAATGATATTTATTTTTTCATTTTATTATATCCTATATTTTTTCTACGATTCAAGAGATTACTAAATCTCTAAATGATTTATTTATCAATTTCTATATATGTGAGACACATGCCATGTTCCCCATTTTTTCATTTATGTAGTGAATATAATAAAAATGATTCTATTTTATGATTATTATGATTATAATTTTATTATTTTAAAATGAATTGATGAATTTTTATTTCATGGGGTTGTGGTTTAAATGTTACCAAAGCAGTAAGGGGTTTGTTTACAAATTTTTCTTATTTCAGTTGTACTTTATGATATGAACATGTATTGTTTCACCACTTGTATATAAATTACCATTGACATGTAATATCATGAATTTATTTATCCTACTTATATATTAAATTATTCTTAATGTTAATCTTTCATGGGGCATATGATTAAATGTTACCAATGTTGTAATTATTTAATTTCACAATTTCATCTTTTAGTAGGATTGTTTACGATTATGTTTAGGATGATAAAATCTAATGATCCATCTCTCATGAAAATGATTAATTTTCTTATCCTCAAGTTATTAATGTAATTTTCATGTAATATTACTATTGTTCCACTATTTTAAACATAAAATAAATAAGAAAATTTTTATAAGGTGATTTTTTTGTTTCCCTCTTATGTTAATTCCCCATTTTCGTCCAAATACTGGTTTTTAAAAAAAATAATAAAATTTAACTATAATAAAATAGTTTATTAAATAAAAATTTACCCAAGTTGGAATTTTTACAAATTGTATTGAAATAAATTTTCATATAGTTTTATAAATAATTTTCTTTTTTTTATTGAGAATTTAAAATTAATCAATATATTTATCATGAAATACATGTATAATATTTACCACTTTTATGACTTCTCATTGATTTAAAAATAAATTTTCTTTTATACAAATTTATTCTCAAATAAATGGTTTCTTAAATATATACAAAATTTTCATATTTTGAATAATTTACTTCAATATAAAAAAGGAATTAGAAAATGTTTTAAAAGTTAATTTTCAATGTTGGAGGGATATTTTACTAAATATATTCTTTAAATTATTTTTAATGTATCATCTCAAAAATTTTCAATTTAATATTAAAATAAATTTATGTCCAAAAGATTTTTATAGAATTATAGTATTAAAAAGTTATTTTCAATGAAAATTTATCTTCCTCAAAAAAACCTACTGATTTATCATTCAAAATAATTATACACATTAGATGACATCCTTGGATGTAACACATAAATTAATGGGAAAAATACCAAGGATACCATTATTATTCTTTATATTAATGGTTTTTTTGTGAAAATAAGTTTATGAAATCCATTTATCTACCATGGGTTATACAATGATAAAATTCTTTTGCAACATGCTTTTTTCACCACTAGATATGCTATGATGAAAGGATTATAAAACATATATTATTTTTATAGTTTATGGTATAGAAATATTATTATTAAACCCATATAATCTCATGGGTTATGATATGTTGATTTTTATGTTATATTTTGGAAACATATGTATGCTTTTCCTTAAGTTATTTGTGGGACCTATATCTCCTACAGATGTATTTGATAAATATTTATATATCATGATATATATAGGGATGGAATAAGGAGTTAATCATATTCTTTACTGTAATTTATTGTGATTTTTCTGAAGAGTTTCATTTTTTGATGAATAGTAAAAAATACTCAATTTTAATTGAAATCAATATTTTCAAAAAAAATTATTGCTAATGATAAATTATACTTTTAATTGGGTATAAATTAAAATTATTTCAAATTAATACCAACTAATAAAATTAATTTCTATTGGAAGAATTTTGTTCTTTTAATTAAGATATTAAATCTTTGAAAACTATTGACCATTTTCTAATTAAAACCCATCATTATCCTCACGTTTCCGAGGTTAATTTTAAATTAAATCATCCCAATTATGTGAATAAAATTTGGAAAAATGGATTAAATATTTTAATTAGGATAATTTATAATGTTTAATATGGTTAAAATAATGTGTTATCATATATAATATTTAAAAAAGTAAGAATTAATAATTGTTGTTAATGTGAGAACTGATTTACTAAGGGTTCAGAAAAGAAGATAAGGGATGAAAAAAGACATATTAACTTGTTAAAATTAATTTTTTGGACATATTTTGACTATATATATTATAATTTAGAACAATTCAGTTTATTTGTATTGTTTTTGAATTATAACAAAGTGTATATAATTGAATCATTTCAGAACATGTCAAGTATGCCACTCACCTAACTTATAAAAGGCCACCCACTCCTCTCATATTTACACCATAAAAACATTTTCATTCACCCATGAAATTACCAAATAACATTAAAAATTCCCTAAATTCATTCTAAAAGCCTTAGATTTTTTCATAAATCAATGTTAGGATGTGTTTGGTGTAAATCTATGTATGATACCAACAGTAATGGTAATGTTCTTGAACGCGCAATTTTATTTTATTTTTTCCTTTAACTCACTAAATTATTATTTAATCTTGTTGATATAATATCCTAGTAATATTCACTATAATATTGAGTTTTTTTAATTCTGTAATTACCTACACATGTCTCATCTTCCATCAAATGGGTTATGAAATCGTCATTCATGTGTCTGGTGGATTACCACCTTAGGAAGTGATGTCATTAATTTTCTCAATTCTGCCACTCAAGGATGGTTATTATGGTGTATATACTATATATATATTATCTATAAAATAATAATATAAATATATACTCATTATATATTATATATCATTTTTTTACTTTCTATTGTACATGGGATACAATGACATCACCGGTGTGTACGGTGGACTATCTCATTTAAATGAAATGTGATTCTTCCTTCGTTGGTACCTTTTATTGAAGATGATTTGGAAAAATATAATATCTATATGAGTTATACATGAAATAATTATAATATTTATGAAATATTTCTCATTATGGGAAAATATTATATCATCTACTTTATTATATTTCAAATTACAAAAAGTTGATTAAAACATTTGTTTGAGTCTGGTATACATATTTCATAAATTGATGTGACTCTCTTTTCAACACCACATCACATTGAAGAGATAAATAAATATATTTAATGAAATAATATGTTAATTGTAATACTATGACCACTATGTAAATATGAAATACTTCATACATTTTTTCTATAAGGATCATTGCAAAATAAAAAAGCTATCTTCTGTCTATGTGTGACATACCATCTTTATAATTGTATCATAGTAAAAAGTTTCATAAAAATATTTCATTATTGGTTTTAAACACATAAATTGTGTATAAATATGAAAATTATTTCAGGATTATTATTCTAGATATGATATAACTACATAAAATGTTAAAAACTATAAAATTCATCAGATATTTTGAATGAGAATGTAAGTTAATTAAAAATCAATAATAATGGGAATAATTAAAAATATTAATGAAATGATGATAATAAAATATAAAATGATAATTTATGATATTATAAATATTCATGTGGGTTTTTTATGACATAATAACATATTTTAGACCAATGTTAATATAAAATCTAAGACCCCTAACTATGAGTTCTGGTACTAAATTCATAAACATTACATTTTATGCATTCATACAAAGGAATGGGAACAAAGTTTCACCAATAAATACATAAAATATTAAAAAAATCATCACTTATATAACTAAATAAATTTTAGGTTTATATTTTTAATTAAATTTGACCAAAACTGATATTCTTGGATTCTTAATGTTCTGGTTCATAAAGATAAACATCATCTCCTCTTATACCCACCTTTTATTATTTCAAATTACTTCATAAATATCATCCACATTAAATATTTTCTAGAAATAATTAATTTGGACTCATGTTTAATAACCTAGGGAAATGGAAACATAATTAGGGTGATCTGAAATTATTTGTAAGTGTATGAATATGTATTAGTAATAGAATTTCATTGATGTGTATAAGATATGTATAAGGATATGTTGATATAATTAGAGTGAATAATAGTGTCATAAAATAACCAATAACCATAAATAAATTGATCATCAAATTTGAAAACATGGAAATGGAATGATTCACCACAATTAATAATCATGCACCAGGTGATATCAATTTTGTTCAAAAGATATAATATAAACCCATATAATGAAATTAAAAACCCCTTTCGGTAACATAGAATATCATATTCATTAATCCTCTTCAGGACCCTTTAAATTGGAATAAAAATACAAGTCACATAAACTATAATCATTACCTAATGCATTTTATTACTATTTAGGTACACATATTTTATGAGCTATAACGGGATCACTAAGGGATATTAGATCAAGTCCATCATATATGTTATAATGGAATCACAACATGTTATTCTAGTCCACCCATATTATAATATCAAAATGGATCACTGGATACTATCTCGGTAACCCCGTTTTATAAGTTTTAATGGGCTTACCTAACACTATTGAGGCCACCTTATAATATTATATTTTTAAGAAACTAAAAAAAATTACATCTAATTGTCATCAAATATCTTATCAAAAGTATAATTATTTTTCAAGAAAAAATTTATTAACCCATAGAAATGAAATGGGTTTCATTTTAATATCATTTAATCATGATTAAAGTGTGGAAAACTAATGGGTTCTACAACAATCACTTCGAAACATGATTAATCAATGAAAAAGAGACATGTTTAATAACAATATCTTTGAAACAGTCATAATCCATCAAGAGATTGAATAAGGATAATATTAATAAAACATGTTCCCCTTTGAGTAAAAATAATTTTATTATAATTGATGAATATAAATACCATAAAAATATTACTAAAAATAATTAATGATGTAAATAAACTTTTCATTTTGTAAAACACTTTTTAATACAAATAAAATAACATTTTCATTTAATTTTCTTTAAAAAATATAATTTATTTGATAAATATAATTTAAAACATTTTGTGAGTAAATAATCCTATATTTTCTAATAAAACTATTTTAAATAATTTTTTAAAACATATTTTTAAAACAAGTTTATGGAAGAATAAATATTTCGATACAAAAAGTGAAATAATGTCATGTTTTCTTAAAAACACAATATCAAAAATTTACATAACAAAGAGTTGGAAAATGGTACAATTATATAAAAACTTTTATGAATAACTATAGTATAATATATGTCATGAGAATTATTATATTTCAACATTTAAGGATAAATGATAGACAATCCCATAAATGATGAGATTGTGAAAAAAGTCTCTTTACACTACTGTAACATTGAATCATAATCCCCATGAAGGAATATAACTAAAGGAAACTTATAATATCATGACATTAATGATATTAATGATATAAAAATATCAAATATTTGGTAAATACTCCTCATAAAATAAGATATTTGTATAACCTAAGAATCGTCTCAAGGAAGTGAAATAGAGAGAAACACCATTACCACTTTGATAACATTGAAACTGTAAACACAATTAAAGGGATATCCTAAAATGGAGAAGAAAATACTTATAAATTTATTTATATTAATAATTAAATAATTTCATGTGTAATATAAATACGATACCCAAAAACAAATAAGTGGAGAATATCAAATATATCTCACAGATATAGTAGTCAGATAGTAAAAACACATTCCTTGAGTCTTATTTGTCACACATGTTCATTATATTCCTGAATAAAAATGTTATTTTAATTACTTATTTCATGTAAAAATTTTAAATGTATATTTTAACTCTTATTTTATTTATAAACAGTATATATATAATTACTTAATCAATTAATTTTATGTTGGATGTTTTGACCATATTCATCTTATGTGTCTGAAATTACATTAGCAGGTGGACTATGATAAACAGGGAAATTATTTAATCATATACAGAATAATAATCATTAAATAATAATAATTTTTATACATAAAATTCTATTTCAAAACCATTCTTGAATTATGGTTATTAAATTTGTATTAATATTATGATCATGGGGACAGTAGGTCAAATATGTATATGAGTAATGTTTCTATTTTTCAATGATCATTATGGAATAAAGGTATGTGATATTTTATCTTTAAATAATGATCATTATATAATAAATAAATTTATATTTAATTACATATACTTATATATTTCATTATTGTTATGTAAAAGAAATCCCATCAATTTGAAAAGGGGGTACTCCATATATTCAAGAACAACATTTTCCCTTTTTAAATGTGTGAAAAGGAAATAAAAAATGGAATATTATAATTATAGGAAAAAATTATCTAATTAATATCATTGTTATTTCTTTTATATAATATATGTTTTTTTTTTCATCATATCTTTTACCTTCCATGCAACACTTATTAAAAAATGCTTCACATCCCATTGTGAGGTTGTAGTCCACCGTATACACAATGGGAATTATCGTATCACCAGGGTATGTTATTTAAAAATGGTATATATATTTTAATAACAAAATAGGTATAATTTATGACATAAATATTATATATTAACATCATTTCCATCATTATTATAATCCTTTATAGTCGATAATGAATAAACGAAGAACATCAGTTTATGAGGTCGTAGCCCTGTGTACACCCGAATGATGATTTTGTAACCCATTTGATAGAAGTAGGTGTGGTTTTAGGTTTTACGCCTGAAGTAAAAACATATTAGAATATTTATTACTCTAAGGATATAATTTAATTACATTAAAATAATAATTTAATGTAGCATAGAATGAAAGAAAACAAAAAATCTCATTGATAAAAACTGTACCTTTCTCATGTAACTCCTTTTAGATTGAACCAAAGGTCATACATGGCATTATTTTAGTCCAATTCGAGGACTCTAGAATGCTATTAGATCATTTTTTAGGATAATTGGTATGGGTTTTATTAGATTAATGGATTTAGAGGATTGAATATGTAAGGGGAGTGAGTTCCCTTTTATAGTTGAGGAGGATTGTCATTTTTATAAATACTAAATATTATTCACTATTGGGAGGAAAAAATTACCTTAAGTGGAGACATAATTGATAATTAGAGTTGTTTAGTGATTATATGGTCTAGAAACACCCAAAAAACATAACAAAACACATGTTTTATTCATTCTATTCCGTAATACTTAATTTTCCTTTTTTTTATATTGGTTTTCCATTTAAGTAATAACTTTTTTAACATATATTATTTATATATTAAGAGTAAATTATAAGTGAGACTGATTAGATAATTTATAAACCATATTTATGAATATAATATAGAATTTATAAACTAAAAATGTCATGTTTGTGGGAAATTAATTTTAACCGAAGCGCATGTATCACGCAAAAACATGGCATTAACACTAAGTTCACTAAAAGAGTTTTTATCATTTAGTTTTCATCATAGACTTTATTAAAAGAAAAATTCATCCATGAATGAAAATTTTTTTATATTTATTGACTTCTAAAAATAAAGTTGAATAATATAATATTCTCATTAAATTAAAATCATATAATAAAATATCATTTAATATAAAATAATTATACATTAAATATTTACATTATTCATTTAATTTATATTTAAAGAAAATAAAATATTTTTGTTAAAATATATTCAGATAAAATCTATGTAAAAAGATGTATTTATCTACAAAATTAATGGTACCGTATAATTAATTTGTAATTTAACTTTTATTACTTTTATTATTAGTTATATTATGGTTTATTAACAAAAAATTACATTGTTGGCATTCCTTAAGAATTATATGTAAATAAATCACCTATAAAAATTAAAGATAAGTTATAATGAAATAAAAAAATAATTTATATATAAATATATTATATATATAACAAATACTATATTTGCTTTCATGTCCTAATGATTTATACAAATTAAAAAGATTAAAAGGATCTTTTTTGTTTTTCTTTACATAACTTATTATACAGGTAAATTTAATGTAAAAGTGTCCCCCAAACGATTAAAAAATTAATTTCTTCATATGGGTGTATATATTTTCATCTAATTTATTTTGGGAAGGTTTATTATATTTTTTTCTACAAAAAATTAACATTCAGTCTTTTACTGAACTTATTATTACCGTAATCACACTAATTGATTTTAAATATTTTCATTAGTCATTATTTTAAAATTTTACATTCGACTTATTATTAATTTTTAAAAATTACTATTTTAAATATTAAATCATGTTTTTCAAATTCAATTTAATTATTTTGAAATTCTTAATTTAATATTAATCTTTTCGATGGGGTGAGATAACATGTTATTAAAAATAGTATTTTTTAGAAAAATATAATTCTATATTAAATGTATCAATAATAATATTCATTATGTAAAACCAAATTAAGATTAAATGATATAAATTATATTAATTTCACTTAAGAAATTCATATTTTGGGTTTCTTAAATTTTTTTAAATGGAGCATCATTATGCATTTTAAATTTCTTTCAGAAAAAACTATTTTGAAACCAAAGGAAGTAATTATACTAAAATCCACTATAAAAATGCTTAAAAGTAATTGATTTGATTAAATATTAATTTTTTTACTTTAAATAATATTCAAAACATATTTTTACTTTTAAATTACATAATTGTTTGACAAGAATATACTTTTTTACTGAAAATGAAATTTCACACCATTCAACGAAAAAAATATTTTTTCTGCAAATTCCAAAACATTAACACAAAATTAAAATTTGATATTCTATTTTAAAAATTTAAGGTAGTTATATAAAATAAGTTTTATATAATCTATAATAAATTATTATAATCATTTTATCATTAAAATAAATAAAAATCATTCCTATGAAATCCTATTTATTAAGAATATAGTCACTTTACTAAACATTGAATGATTATCATGTAAACAATTATCAATAATATATATGGAGTCACACACACACAAACCCAGAAACAATCACACACAAATATATATATATATATATATATATATACATATTTATCATGAAGAAGATAATAGTATTCATACCAACCAATTTAATGTCAATGTTACAATACTAAAATATCTCATGGGTTGTTTAACTTTAGTTAAAAACATTTTTTCATGTAAAACATGCTAAAAAAACAGAATATTTTATATAAAAACTAGATAATTTAGTTTTTTTGTTCATTATAATATAATTTTATTCATTAAAAATCATTGAGTGAAAAATCCTCCCCCATTTAGTGAATTATTTCCTCACAATTTGAACATTATCTTGGTAATCAAAGGATAATCATTTGGAAATTTTATTGTAGTAAACCAACATAATAAAAATGGTTAACAAAAAATAATATTAATAATAGAGAAATTTATGTACAATGTTTATTTAGAATAACACATAACTAGTTTTCCAAATATATGAACATAAGTGGGAACAGAGGAAAAGAGCAAATAATTATAGAGAGTGATTAAGGTTAATAATCATAGCAAACTGAATGATAAATAGGATTTTAAGGGCCCCAAAAAAATAAAACTATGAAAATAGAAATTACCATTAATTCATCGCAATTTATGGTCCTAGGATAATACTTTTGTTTCATTATAATTTTCATATGGTTAATGAATTATCTTAAAATCTTGACCAAGAGAAAATAGAAATATACATTCTTTATGAGTAGAATTTTAACCTTTAATCAATTTCCACAAAATATAATTTTTTCTCCAAAATATGAGTATACAACATGAATTTTATACAACTGATGTAGAATATTATAATTTTATATAGCATGTAACCATAAATGGGATTACAATATATTCATAATGTCTAAAATATTAATCAAAACCAGAAAGGTAATAACATGGTAAGATAATTCCCAAATGAATAAACCATTATATGAAACATTAAACATGAAAAGTCAACAATAATACAATCATTTGAAACAAAATAATTCCAAAAATAACTATCATTAAAATTATTAAAACATATACTCACCAAGATCAAACCCCATGTATTAGAAGGATTTCAACATTTAGTCTTCCCAGATAAGTAAAATCTTATTCCTTGAATAAAATCCCATATAAATCTAATAAATCATAATATATTCTTATAAAAATGTCATACTATTAATGAAATCACATAGGTTAGTGGTAGGGGCTACACCCTTATCACCCTTCAGTTTTGGATTCATTCCCTACAGTGTTTCCAAGTTATGGGTTGTCACCCAGACTTCATGTTATAATTTATATAAAACATGAAAAAATATCTCCTCAATAAATGGCACATTATGTTGATAATATGACTTTTATGTACAACAACAACATAAAACTACTGAAAAAATTAGATTAATGAATTTAAGATCTCATATCATAAAACCCAAATGGGGTGTCTATGACTCTGAGCCCATGATCACCCTTAAGAATATAGAACTATGACAATATATATAATTATTTAGATAAAATCACATTACAAAAATCCTAATATCCAAAGTATTTTACCCCCTAATTAATTACCATCTATAATATCCCAAAACCAATCCTCTCATATTTGGTGCTGAATTTGCAAAATTTTCATTTTCAGATATGATACTAAAGAAGGTGAAAAAAAAATTACTATCAAAACCGACAACCTAAGAAGAAATTTTGGACAAATTACATACACATGGAATGTTTAGGTTTATAGATTTATATAATGTCTATTTTTTAGTGAAATTATTTATTAAATGGGGAAAACGAAAAATAAGAACAGGGAGCTCAAATTCTGAGTAAGGGTAGATATAATAATTGGTAATTGAAGTTACTTAATAAGTATATGAATTTCATAAGGGAATGATGTCATAATAAGAGAAAATAAGAAAATCATAAAAGAATTAATACCCATAAATACTTGGATCATCAAATATGTAATCATTGTAAAGGAAAAAGTAATAATAATCAATAATCATGAGCCATGTCATATCAATATTGATAATATGAAACATTATAAACTCATATCCATCTAAAAAACTCATTTCGTTCACTTAGAGCATCATATTAAAAAAAACCCTTCCAAAAATATTTCAATTTGAACAACCATATAGTTGAATTCCAATATAATAAATACCTAATATATTGATGTTCTAGTTGAGGTCACTCATCATATAATCTATAACAGACTCACAAATATTTATTTGTACCACCCCATCATATAATTTGTAAAGAGCTCACTCGACATTATTCCAGGCCACCCCATCATATAACATGTAACAACTTCACCCAATACTATCTGGGTTACCCAATTGTATAATCTATAATGGGATCACCAAGTGATATTGGGGCCTCCCCTAAATATATGATTTTCATGAAGCACACAATTAATACACAATATAAATATTTCATCATAAAAATAATATAAAAGAAAATTTTCTTTTAAAATTTGAATAAACCATGAACATAAAATGTATTTCACTTAAATATCTTCAAATCATGATTAACCTATAGAAATTAAATGGGTTTCATAACAATATCATTAAAACATTATTATCCTATGAAAAAGAAACATGTTCCATATCAATCTCTTTGAAATAATGATAATTTTTTTAAGAGAAAGAAGAATGATGTAATAAACAATACCTATACTCATTAGAGTAGGAATTAATTATTTCTATCATTGATGACTAGAAATATCAAAATAATATTACTAAAAACATTATTTTTTAAAAGATCCATTTTATTTTGAAATTCACGTTTCAAGATATAGAAATTTTTCGAAAAGATTTAATTTGAAAAATGACTTAGAATCATATAATAATGGTTTTGAACCCTATTTAAAACATTTTATTTGTAAATAAAACTCCTCATTTAAAAACACATTTTAAATTTTTTTTAGAAAACATGGTTTTGGGGGAAATAATCTTATTTTAAGATAGAAATGATGTTGTATTTTCTTAAATACACATTCTAAATTATTCTTACATTAAATTGTGTGAAAATCAAAAATTACATGAAAATGTCATGAATAAACATAGGATAAAATATATAATTATACTTATAATATTTCATCATTGGATGAATAATAATTCACAATTTTGATAAAAAATCAAATTATAAGAAAAATGAATTTTTAAATTTTTGTAACATGGAATAACAATCAACATGAAATAATAATATTAAAATAAACATAAAATACCTTGAGAACTATTAGATTAATCATATAAAAAACAATGGTGTCTTATATAATCCTCAAAAAATAAGACAAGTGTATGCCTTAGAAAACATATCATAGAAGGAAAATTGATAGAGAAATTCCTTACATGTTAGGTAAAATTGAGATCATAAACCCAATGTAAGGGATATCCTAAAATGGATATTTAAATACCTATATATTTATGTCTAATAATAATAATAAATTTAATTAATGGGATTTGTATATGTCACGACCCATCCCATTAGTGCCTATGTCACGACTCCCCAAGCACACATCAAATAATCTTGGTGTTGGTGAATAACACCGAGTAAGAATATTAGAAACATGGGAGGCATTTCCTATGTAATAATATTCATGAAAACATATCCAAGCTCATGATATGATGAAATATAATAGCCATTATGTAAACAATTAATTTATAAGACTATATCTCAAAACCTATGTACGATAGGAAGTATAGTAAAGTAAATAGGGCTAGAATACAAGACCAAAAAAAGAGTCTATAACAGAATTCCACCCTTTAAAATATGTACAAAGACTTTTGTTTAAAGATAAATGAATAAACCTTGGAATTTTTTATCTCACTAAGAACCATATTGTCCAGGTCTACCTAGGAACCCATCAAAATTTTGATTGTCTACTCAAGACACTACTCATGCGATCAAAGGCTGTGTAGGGGTGAGTAAAAAATACTCATTATTACACTCTGAAATAAAAAAGAAATAAAAAATAGAATGTAAAGTCTTTTTTACATAGGTATATGTCTACAACACATATAACAAGAATATTTAGATATACTCAAGAGAGACACCACACCTTCAGTTTGTTAGAACGAACTGACAACAAAATGATTCCGTTATAATCATGCTCAATCTAGGAGAAATATATCCTTATGTAACATCATAATCGGAGAAACATGATTATGTGGTCTAGATTTTGGGGGCCCCACACAAAGAAAACACATATTTCAAAGAAAACTATGATACACAGAGAGGGGTCATGCCTAGAACAAACAGAGGGAAACCATAGATCACAATAAGACTCACTAGGGGAAACCACATACCCAATATAAATCAAACTATTATTTAGGGAATCATTCAAAGATAAACTGGGTGACACCACAAACCCTACCTGTGCATCCTGCTGGATGGAGGATTAGCACCCTCCTCAAGGAGGTTATGCAATTCCATAGGATCCATTAGGGGTAACAGAGGATCACACTCTGGTCTCGGGGAGGGATATCATGCTCTATCTATGACTTAACCTCTAGAGGGGATTACAATTCATTGATATGGATGTAATACTGTGATTTACCCTCTAGGAATGGACTATGTTAAAAAACTCTTCATATAATGTTCCCTAGTATGAAAATGAAGATCCTTAAGCATTATTGATAGGATTACACCATGTATCCCAAATAGTACACGACATGTTCTACAATCCCATATTGTGGTCCTTTGAAAAAAAATACATTAAATTTAGTATATATAATCATGATGTTTAGTATTAGTACATGATGTGTAGAGACACATTGTTCTCTACCCATATGACCTGGTCGTTATCATGTACCGATGTTGTGTTCGTGTATTGGTCTTTGTATTCCAATTCGTGTATATGTCTAAGTACCTAGCATGAAATCCTGTCAAATATTGTTTCTTATCTCCTTGTACTCTCTAGATTAAATGATGAATTGTCTGGGGAGGGTTACATGTCGTGTGATAGGGTTCACACTCTGTGAGTTCCTTAACTCTAGAAAATCCCTTGAACAGTAGCCAGGGGGACCACATGCCATGTAATCTCAGATTACACACTGTGTTCCTAAGGATTTTCTGAATCAATTGTTCTTCCTTCACATATCCTGGAAAGTACTCCACCTTCAATCTGATGATCTATTCACCAACAAATCAAATATCCATGTTATCCCACACCTATCCATCACCTAACAAAGCATTATGTATCTGAATTCTCTCAATAAATGGATCAAACATCAGTTCTTCATTTCCAGCTGAAGTACCTGAAATCATGAATCATTTGTCTTCTGATTTACTCTGTCTCTGTCATCACACCTCAATCATGTCATGACCATCCAATATCTAGAATAATAGATAATTATTCTATTAAAATGGTGTGGATCTATATATATCTCAGGAATAGTGGAGCCGTATAACAAACAATGAATGATTATGTTAAATGATTAATTAGGGGAGGAAAGAATATATACAAATTATAGGAATGAACCTCTATCGATGTTCATGTTGATATCGGTTCTTTTATAAAAGAAAATAAGTGATTATATTTAGAAATTATTCTCCCAATTTACACAGTAATAAACTCATCGCACAAGTATACCTATCCACAAATCCATTTGTTCATAGATTGATTTGAAATCATCACAAATATTATGAACAAAGAATAAAACAATTGAAAAAATCTCTCTACCTATAGTTTGGATCAATCATTGACAAGGAATAGTTGGGTTCCCCTCATTGATGAGATCCTCTAACGTCACCGGTGGGATAATCCACGGTCTAATCCTGATCTGTTATCGACCTCCATGAATATTCTCTTCCAATGGCTCTTGGGTATCTAGGGTTTAACTACCAACCCTGATACAATTTCCTAAGACATAAACTAAAAGTGTAAATAGATAATTTCACAATAGAAAAATAAAATAAATTTTTATATTAATTTATATAATCTATTTCCTAGATCTATCAACATTTTTAGAAATGACATATTCCAACCATTGTTATAGAGGGACTTGGAAAAATGCCACTTTATGAACTCAACAGTTGTCCCAGATTTAAAATATAAATCCTTATTCAAGAGTTAATAGGAATTAAAAATAAAATAATTATATTTAATAATTATATTTATTGTTTTTCCCATGGTGATTTTTTCTATAGATTACCCATGTAGAAAAAATTAATGTCTTTATTCGGGTAAATCCATTATTAAAAAATCAATAGTTTTCTCAGAATTATGGTCTAAACACCTTTTAGAGAGTTATTCCACTTTTTTAGAAAAAATGTTTGCACGTTTTAATAAATATTTTATTATTTTTCTACAATTTGTTCCAGGAACACCGTGTCTCAGAATCATACATTATATTTGTGACACGTCTCGAAACAATTCCATATAATATCCAGAAATAATACATTGAAATTTCAAGTTTCTAGATTCTCCCCATCATAGGGATTTACTTCGACAGAAAACTAAAACAATGGATACTCAAATAGATGTGGGTACTCAGCACAAATCTGACCATTCCACTCCAATGTGCTCCCCTAGATATTCTCATGGCACTGCCAGACAAACACCGATAGAATCAATTACCCATGAATGATCCTCTCTTATCGATCGTTGATATCCATTGGGATCTCTGTAAACGATTATCCATCCTCGATGTATATCTCTTCGCTGTCATTGACTATTGATGACTCATGTATATATATCATTAGTAGTGACACATAGTATATGTTGTGTAACTATTCTAAATTAGGTTTTAGATCAAATTGGTACATGACCTCACCATCTATTCATAGTATCTCGAAAATGCCAATGAACCTCGGAGATAGGTTTCCACCCCATCCAAATCTCCTTAATCACCATCAAGGGGAATCCCGAAGGAAGCTGTGGACTCCTTCCCTGAACTCTAAAGGCCTTTATTTCCTATCAATATAATAATTCTGATGTCTTTGTTCCATTTTCATTTTCTCCTATATGATCTCCCCCATCTCTATAATATCTTTCACCTACTATGGGACCATAAGTGTTGACCCTCTTAGGTCGGTACATCATAGAATTGAACTACATTGATTCCCGTAAACTACCAAAAAGAGTGTCATACCAAGGGTGGAATGATACCATCAGTTGTACATATACTCGACCAGTTTAAGTGATCCTAACAACTATGAACAAATTCTAACATGCAAGCACACAGGAGGTCCTCTAGAACCTAAATGGTATGGTCAATTTGGCTATCCGTCTATGGGTGAAATTCTACCCTCAAAAATAGTTATGTCCCAAACACTTAATATAATCCCTTCCATAACTTATATATAATGTGAAAATCTCTATTTGAAACAATTATAAATGGAACTCCCTAGAGAGGAACTATCTCCAGCATGTAGAGGCGTAAAAGTATCTCTATTGGACTCTGTTTCTGGATTGCTATGAAGTGGGCCAACATTATGAGTCTATCAACGATCACCCAAATAGCATCATATCCCCTAAGTGTAAATGGTAAACCCATAAAAATTTCCATTGATATCCGATCCCACGTCAATTATGGCACCTCAAGGGGTTTAGCTGACCCTCTGGATTTTGGTTCCCATTATTCACATGCTGACTAGTAATATATCATGAAACCAACTATGAAACCCCTTTCATCATCATTATCTACAAAAAATTATAGCTGATGTACTGGTACACATTTTCCATATCAGGATGTAACTCAAATGTGGACGTATGGAGAAACCAAATAACCACATCCTTTAACAGCATTGTTTTCATTGTGTGCCCTATCAAGTGTACAATGTTCCCCCACCTTTTGAGTATGCATCTGGAGCACTTCCTATAGATATATGAGCACATAGGGTCTCAAAATCAGTATCCCTATGTGGTCCATCCCTAACTTGTGGTAAGATTACACTGATGAAAACCATCGACTGGAGGTACGATGATAAATCTTCATCCATAAAGGATATCATTAGTGATGCCAAAAATATCGATGGCTCATTTAGAAACATTGAACTAGATCTTCTACTGAGAAAAACAGCCACCAGGTTCCTCTTAACTAGTGTATAGAATATCTCAAATTCATACTCTTGGGAGAACATTATTTAATTCCTTTTTATCATGTTTAGATCTTTCTAAGAGAAGATACACTTGGGACTCTTATGATCATAGAATATGGTAAACTGCTCACCCATTAGGTAGTGTCACTACATCGTCAATGTGAAGACTACCACTACCTATTCAGGATCATGGGTCACTTATTTTTTCTCGTGTGTTCTCAACTAGAATGAAACATTTGAAATTACACCTTTCCCCGACATTAAGACACAACCAATCCTAGTCCCTGATTCATCACAAAACACCATGTACTTAATTACTTCCTATGGTATCTTTTGGATAGTAGAGCTCATCAACCTCTTCCTCATCTCCAAAAATCACTACAGTACTATTCTATCCATACGAAAGGATGAAAATTTTGTGTCAATGTTTTAAAGGGTTATTCCACTATATAGAAGTTGGGTACAAACCTTTGATAGTACCCTACCATTCCAAAGACACTCTACTCCTTGGAAACACTCTTGGGTGGTTTCCAAGAAAGATCAATATCTTCTTTCACTGGATACACTCCATCTCCAGCCCCTAGGTGGATGTTTACTGTAAAATATACCAATCAAATCTAGAACTATAAATTTTAGAGTTCCCGATAAATTAGGTTCTCTCAGAGTGTTTTTTAGAATATCCATATGTGTTTCATGTGATCCTCCTTGAGAATCTAATACACTAGGATGGAATCGATGAAGGCCAACATTAACTAGTATAATTAAGGCTGAATTATCTATTCCACGAATCCCATGAACACTAATGGAGTGTTAGTTATTCCAAATAGTATCATCATGTACTCATAGTGATGGTCGAAAAATATAAAGGCCAACTTCGATATATCCCCATCCCATAATCATAACATGTCATAGCCAAACATGTGGTCGATCTTTACGAATCATTGTTCTCCTTTAAATTGATCAAAGAGGTCATTGATCCATGATAGTGGATACTTTTTCTCCACGGGAACATGGATTAGATATAAATGCACACATAACCTCAAGCACATGCATGCCTTCATGGAAGACAAGATTGGGGATTCCAAGTGTGAAACAGTAGGTAAGATGATTCCCTTCTTCTGATTGTCCTCAAACCATGCCATCATCTCATGAAGATATACATGAGCAATACGATTTGTAGGTGTAGATATTGGTTTACTTGGATGTGTAGATCAATAAAAAATTTCATCTCCCAATAGGGATGTAGACATGAAAAATCTTCAAAAAAAAGATGTCCTCATAATATACCACCATTATAAGAAACTGGGGACTCATATCATCTACTACACTGAGGGTGAGGCTATCCAACTAATGAGTAAATAGTTTCACCCTCATCTGTGTGATTCAAAAATGTCTTGCATGTGTTTCCTTTTCACCAATAATGGAAAACCTAGTTCCATCACTACAACACACCACACTATGCGCCTTAAATAGTCAATATAATAACGAAATGTATATTACTATTCCATAATAAGAATTATGTCATCAATGCTTGATGCCACTACAATGAGATCCCAACCAAAGCTGTTATCTGCAAGAGTTAGGTCAAACTAATGACACCAGTTTGCGATCATCGAGTCACATCTATTAGGTTCCTCAAAGCATAAGGGTTGATTCATTGATTAAATAATAATCTATTAGCCATGGACAAGGTTCTCTCAAGATATAAGTGACTAGTAGATGTGTCTATCCAAATTGAAGCTAATTTTTAAATGATCCATATCACACCACGTATCTCGCATGGATCCCCTAGTTTATAATCCTCCATTGCGTGTATCAATCCTTAACCCTATCCACCATCTTCCTAAGCCTAGCATGGATCACCTGTCGGGTGGTGACAGTAATTTGGTGAACCTCTGATCACCTCTAACTACCCTTCTAGGCCCTATTCCACATTCTTTACCTTTCCTAACACCATTATCCATTCCTACCCTCTATCTCGGTTTTCCCTCTACCAACTCCGAATCTGCTATATGAAATGACATGAAATCTTGTGCTAAATGTTTTCAACTTCTGCATTAGTAGTAACATTTGTCCCTGATCTAATTAGAGTATCCTTGGGATCCGATCACTGCTAAACCTAGGCCTAGGGATCATCCCCTAAAGCACATGAACTTATTGGATCCATGTGATATTCATTTGATACTTTCTTCTAAGGTCTTAGCAACCCGGTTCTCACTAATATCCCCCACTACATATGTATTTTCTTCCAGAAATCTCACCATTGGTAGATCCCACTAATGTACCCCAACAACGATAGGAATTAAAAGGGATACCAATGATTCCATGATGTCACAGTGAAATCCCTACTCAAAGTCCTGATCCCTAAAGAACATTCTTCATTCCATATCTAAATATTAGAATAAAAGATCAAGAAAATTTTCTTAGTAATCCCCCACAGTCATACTTCCCACTGAAAATGAAAAATCACATGTATGCGTACCGATCACAACCTGGATTGATAGAAATCATCCCTAAAGAGAAACTTGATTTATATACAAGAGTTAGTTCTATCATCATGTTACTGATTCACCAAGCTCCATCATCCCCCCATAATTCCCTGAAAAAGAATCATTACAAGGACGACCATCTGGTCATCATGCGTCCTCATAAGATAGAAAACATGGGTGACTGCGTCTAGACAATACATATCCATCTAGGGGGTTTCACTCTAAAACATTGGAGGTAGCTATATCAATATCATATTCCACTCACTAAACTTATTTACATCAACATATGGTAGTTCTATTTGTAGCTAATACTCGATGAGTGGTCGAACAACTATAAAACACCCGGAGGTGTTATCTCTGACACATGACCATGTACCGATGAACAATCACTAGGCAACCCGTCCTTTTGATCACACGATGGAATTGTGGATTTTTGTCTACATGGATGAATCCTATAATAAAAATAGATTACCTACATTCATAGAGTATATTATGGAAGACAACTCAAGAATGACTTAAAAACACAACAATTCATATATGATTTATGCACGATTATTTTTCACTGAAACAAGTGTTTTCATGTTCCAAGTAAAACTGTTGGTAATAAGAGTCATGTTGTATGGATATGTCAGCCTCAAAACCAACACTAGATTCCCTAACCTTGAATCCAAATTCAAAACACTTAACACTATTTCCCCAAATAAATCTCATAGACTTCTTATGCCCACCACCAATAGATTTGGTGCTGCTGACCAGCACCGAGTTGTAATATCACTAACATGGGAGGAATTGAAGATGTATATGTATGAATTCAAACATATTCAATCCCATATTATGATGAAATATAAGACCATAAAGTTACGAAAATTCATGCATACCACTATATCCCAGAACCATAATACGATTGGATGTTATGTAAAGTAAATAGGTCCAGAATACAAGACCATCAAAAAGTGTCTATTACCCAAGTACAACCTATAATAAAAAGGTATTTGGAATGATTTATAAATCTATAGATTCAAAACTCGGTCTATTTGATCTCAATAAGTATCATCTAGTCCCGATCGACCTTGGACTCCATCAAATGGTTGATCATTTCCACAAGAGATGTGACATGCGTAGACAGCCTGTTCAGGGGTGAGCATAAAAATACGCATTAAGACAACCCGAAACCACCATGAAAGACAAAAATTAATGTAAAGTCAGTATTAAAAATGTATATGTATATAAAACATTTAACAAAAATAACATGATATACTCACGAGTGACACCTTTCCATTAGGTAGTCATAACCAACTGACAACCATATGAGTCTGGTCAAAGTACTCTCGTTCTGGTATACATCAATCCTCTAGATACATTATCATCAGATACAATTAATGAATATGTCAAACTTATTTGGCCCCCTCTAAAAGAGAACACATAGGTCAAGGAATACTATGATACACAAAGAGGGGTCATGCCTACAACTGACTGGGGGACACCGCAGATCATACCAAGACTCAAAGGGGGATACTGCAAACCCAATATAGATCAAACGACTATGTTAGGTATCATTACCCGACACACTGGGAGATATGACAGAATCTGCTGGTGTAGACCTCTATATAGAGGATTAACTCCCTGTTCAAGGAGGTTATGTGATTCTACAGAAAGCACTAATGGTGATAGAGGATCACACTTTGGTCTCTAAGAGGGATACCATGATCTATCAGAGACTTGAGCTTTAGTGGGCATTACAATCTAGTGATGTGGATTTAGTGCCGCACATCACCTTATAGTAATGGACCACAGGAATGAAATCAACCTATACCTATAAAATCTATGAAATAAATGTGTGTTAACCACTACTTATTGGAGAACACAATGTTTCCCATAGGGCACATGAAGTGTTCAATTATCCCAAATCATTCCCATATAGAAAAACCTGAAAAATCATGTTATCTCCATATACATGTCATGTATGATGATTACATGGTGCTTAGAGACACACAATTCTCAGCCCATGTCTCCTGGGTCTGTCTATGTTCCAAAGCTATGTCTGTGTACCAGTCTATTTATGCCAAGTCATGTCCATGTCGAAGTACATGGCATGCCAACTAGCTATGTACAATTATTTATGTATGTGTACTCTCAAGAGTATAAGCCAGGTATTCTGGGTATGTTCACTAATAGTGTGATACGGGTCACATGTCATGTAGTACTCAAATCTAGTGATGACGTAGCACTGCATCCCAATGGCCCCACAGGCCGTGTAATCCGAAATTACACACACTGTTATTCAGGATTTTCAAGGTTCATTGTTCATCCTTCATGTGTCTCAACTGGTGATCCTCTTTTAATATGGAAATATATATTCATTGAAATCTAGATTCATGTTTTCCCATGCCCCTCCACCATAATACAATGCATTCAATATTATAATCTTCTTGAGAATTAGATCAAACCACCATTATTCATTTCACATCTAAGAATGCCAAAGAATGTCAAATAAGGAATCATCCATCATCTGATTCATTAAATCTTTGTCGTTACACCACCGTCTTATCATCCCCAACTCATATCTAAGATATCATATTGCTACACTATTAAATAGGTGCACAATGATTGATTGATCGAGAATATTTCAGTCATGGGCCAAATAAAGAATGCACGCACGGAACATTGAATCAGGGGAAAAAAGAACATTAACAAATGGGAGGAATGAACCTCAATCGATGTTTTCATCAATATCTATTTTTTCTATATGAGAATCGATTATGTTATTTTGAACAAATTCTGAAAATTTACCCTATAATAGATTCATTCCACAAGGTGGTCGATCCAAAAACCAATTCATTCATAGATTCATTTGACATTGTCATTTAAATTAAGAAAGAGGAATCAAACAATTGAAAGACGGACCCTACATAGAGTTTGGATCAATTGTTTTTGAAGAATGGTTTTTTTATTGTAGTTGACGAGATCATCCAAATTCGATGGCGCGATGATCGAGAATCTAATATTGATCCATTGTAATCCTCTAAGAATATTATCCTCTAATAGAGTCTACGTCTCTAGGATTTAGCATCCAACCGTGAGACAATTTTCATATCTGTAAACATATATATGAAAAAGGTCTTTATGATGAATTTGTATTAAAGATGTGGTGCCTCGTTCAATGACCAAATCACATTTTATTGAATAAAAAATTTAAAGGGATTATAGGAGATGGAAAGAAGGGAATTTTTTACAATCTTTATCAAATATCTGAATTAATTTTGGTGGGAGGGTGTCCATACATGTCATGGTCTAATGAACACCCTTGTTGGAAAGGGCATCAGTACAGCATTATCCTCTCTGAAGGTATGTGTGGCAATGTAGTCTATTTTATACCGAGAGTCCAGGCACTACATCCAAATATTGATCAAATTATAGGTATGGGGAGTCACCCCATTCCATATGGCCTTGACAATGGTGGTAGAATCACATTCAATACATAGTTTTTTCCAGCCTTTTTGAATGGAAAACATGACTGCATGAATTACTCCCAGAATTTTAGCCTCCAATGATGAAGCAATGCCACAACTACCAAAGAAACACCCACGACACTTTCCAGCAGAATCCTTGAAAATGGCACCGCAGCTGGAAGGTCCATCATTTTCCTTTGAGGCACAATCAACATTGACTTTGTTCCATCCCAGCATTGGTGTTATCCAAGAAAACATTGAAGGTGTGAAGAGGTTAATGGTATATGCCATTAATTTGAAGCCTGTGCAAAATCTCCCAGTCCTCAACCGAATTGTTGTAGTGGGATTTTTGGATCGATGCAGATTCTCGAATCATGATGGGGATTTGTGCAATGCCTGAATTATGATTTAAAGAGAATTTATTGTGAAGTGTATCATTTATTTCATACCAGATCACATGTAGGAGCTCAGAAACAGCAGATAGAAAAATGTTCTTAATTTGCTGAGAGGCTTGTCGTTGTACACAACATTTAAGAATGGTGAAAATTGTGTCAGGGGTATTCCATCTACAATTAAAAATGTGAAAAATATACTTCTAAAGGGAAGAAGCTGTTGCACAAGATAAAAATAGATTTTTAGTGTCTTCCCTATATTGATTACATAGGTGACATTTAGGGCATAGCTGGATACCGAAATCTTAAATACAAACCTCAGTGGGAAATCTATTATGAGAAATATGACAAATAAGAGTTAGTCTAGAGGGCTTAATCCACATCTTGTTGAAGTAATTTAACCATTTAAAGAAAGAATCAGAACCAAGAAAGGTGTGCAGGTAAGAATTTTTTGAGTCAAGAATACCATTCGGTGCGGGTTCCCAGACAAGAAAATCATCACAGTTAATAAATTGATAGTTATCAATGATCTGAGCAACATTGTCAGGGAGATTATCTCTATGGGAATTGGGAACATCATTAATAGTGTGACTAGTGTCCACCAGAGTAGAATTAGAGGAATGAATCAAGGTCATAGGGGAACCAATCCAATTATCAAGCCATAAATTTATATTGGATCCAGTGCTCACTATCCATTTAGAGTTTTCTATGGTTTTATGATAAGTGTACCTAATGGAAGGCCATATCGAGGAAGAGATATAATTGATGTTCCCCTTCTTATGTTTGGAAATTAATTTTTTTTAAGCAAGTCAATGGAATTCGTGTCAGTATTGACCAGGGAATGGGGACATGTTTTTTTTGAAAGATACTTCCTGTCCAGATGAAGTTCTTAATATAGATGTTAATTCTTTTGAAAGTACCAGCAGAACATTTTTAAATCATATGGGAGTAGACCATTTTGGAGAAAATGGTTTATTTGACCAAGCATATTCTGCCAGCCATTGAGAGGGGCTTTCCATTCCAATTAGAAATTTGATAAATAATTTGATCCACTATGTTAGCAAAGTAAGTAGTTTTAGGTCTTCCCAAAAAAATAGGTACCCCAAAATAAGTGAAGGGGAAGAAAACATCTTTAATACCAAGATTATTGTTAATAGTGTATTTAAATTTTTTGGAGATGTTTTTACCAAAACAAATGAGCGATTTATTCCATAAAATGGCCTTCCCCGAGACGTTCTCATAGTGAGTAACGTCATTTTTAAGAACTTGAATATTCTTTTGGTCTCCTTAAAGAAACAAGTTGATGTAATCATAATATAAGAGATGTGTAGGGTCTTTAAAATTTTTGTCCAGAGTTATGGGTTTGATATTTTTTTGATTCACCAAATGAGTGTGGATCCTGCTAAAGAAATCTTCAGCTATTACAAATAAAATTGTCGAGAGAGGGTCACCTTGTTTTACCCTTTTAGTGCATTTGAAGAATCCCCTAGGGGTTTATTGACTAATATAGATAAAGAAGCAGAGTTGAACAATGTTATTATCGTCTTGATAAAAGTATCATTGATGGAAAATCCTTTTAGAACATTAAAAATAAAACTCTGGTCAATAGAAACAAAAGCCTTCCAAATTTGAAGATTGATAGCAACATTTATGCCTCTAGTAACATTATTCAGACTGTTGGTGCACTCAGAGGCAAGTCAAATATAGTCCTGTATAGACCTTCCCTTAATAAATCCAAATTGAATCCAAGAGACTATTTTGTCACATATAAGGGAAAGCCCATTGGCAAGAATTTTGGCAATGATTTTGAAGAGAGTGTTTATCAGCGCAATAGGCCGAAATTGTTGAATCTCGGACGCATTATCCACTTTGGTGATTAAATTAACAAATTTAGCATTAAGAACATGAGGTTGAAATCCATTGAGAAAGAAAGACTTCACATGCTTACAGACATCTTGATGAATAACATCCCAATGTTTCTGGATGATTTTCTTATTGAAACCATCCAGACCAAGAGCACTATATGGTTTTAAACTAAAAACAGTATCTCTAATTTCTAGTCCCAAGGGATACATAGGAGAGATGAGTTATCAGTTTCGTCCGCCATCCTTGGGATGATATCTGGTCGAAGGTCAATATTTATGTCTGGACTATTGAAAATATTTTGTAAATAAGAAACAACATGGTTGGATATAGCTTCCTCAGAATCAATTATCACATCATTGTGAAGAAGTTTAGTAAGAGGTCTACTAGAAATTCTAATCCTTTGGAGCGAATTATAGAATTTAGTGTTTCTATCACCAACTGTTAACCATTTGTTTTTGAAGACTTTTTTGTACATATTATCTTTGAATGTGAGAAGAGAATTGATTTTTAAAGATATATTAATCTCAGTTTTGGGATCGACATTAAAGTCCATGTTGGTATTATGATTTTGCAGTTAATCCAACTATTTTTCAAGAGAGGAGTTATCAATGTTAGTTTTCTAGATTTTAGTTCTATATCAGCCATTTAAGGAGTGTTTTCAATTTTTATGTTTAAACTTATAAGAAAAAACATTTTGATGATGACTCATAGTATCACAAAAATGTTTTATGAGAGACACACATTCATGATCTGTGGACCATGCATTGTTATATTTTAGAGGGAGATTAGGCTTTCGTTTTTTAGTGTGAATACTGGCCAGAATAGGGTGGTGATCCGAATTCAACCTCGGTAGAGTGATACTAGTGATATTATCCCATTTATCCAGAGAGTCCATATTAACGAATGCTCTCTCTAGTTTACTAGAATCAACATTATTATAATTTCTTCAACACCAAGTATATTTAGAACCAATCAGGTTTATTTCCACAAGTTTATTATCATCAATAGCAACTCTAAATTCCCATGAAGAAATAGAGAGATGCATGGGACCAATTTTTTCATTGGAATTGAGAATATCATTGAAGTCACCTGTCACAATCCAAGGGACACGAATATTATTTTTCAACATAGTTAGATCTTTCCAAAGAGTTCTTATTTGTTAATATATGTTTTTAGCATTAATCATTATGCATTAGGAGGGTTTCCCTTCCCAATAGTAGTCACAAGAGATATGGTTCTCTAAACATAAAATATATTCACATTTTGTAGGGAGGTGTGATAAAAAGTCCATAGAGTTTCAACCGAGGAGCCATTTTTGCAGGCTCCTATAAAGACATTGTTAAGAGCACAAAAGTTATTGAAATTAGAAGTGATGTTTATATTTGGTTATGAGATAGAGAAAATATTGGGTTTATGAGTGGTTAAGATCCTCTTAAGAACAACTAAAGTATCAGTATTAGCGATACCCTGACAAATCCAAAAGAGAATATTCATTTTGATTTGCGTTTTGGGTTAGAGATTTATTTTGTTTTTCCTGAACTCATATTCCCCTCTGATTTTCTATCTTCCTGAGAGGGGCTTGGTTTTGGTTTCATATAAATAGTGTTAATCTCCAAAGTAGGGGGAGAGGCCTCATACCTAGCAGGAGTTGAAGTCTTCCCAGGAGAAGTGTGGGTAGTGTAACTAATGTGAGCAGTTGGAATTTCGGAATTCTGTTCTGAACCATGAGCCAAAACAACCTCTATGACGGTCTTTTGTATAGTAGTAGGTGAATTTAGTGGTGAAGGGGTTTCAGTATCTACCCTCCACCTTAAGAGAAGAGTCTGGTGTGTAATGATCATGTTAGTCGATAAATGGGGACCAGAAATGTGCTCTGTCAAAATAGATTCTGTTTTCAATGCAGGAGAAATAGATTGAACAGGTTATAGTGAAACTGAATTGCAAATAACATCAGATTTCACATAGTGGGAATTTTAATGAGCAGTAGTAGTGTGCATACAGTTTCTTGTTTCAGTATGCAGAATTTTATTTTGATGTGTTTCAGCTGGGACAGGAGAAATAAAATTAATAGGATACTGAGATGGAGAAAACTAGACTGTTACCAGCCCCTGCCAGAGCTGCTATGGGAAATATCATTCGATTCAGTCCCTCGATCAGCCCCACAAATATATCCTTGCATATCCAGAGAAACATCGGAAGAACTTGCACAATCCATTGAGATAATACATTCCTCACCTTGTGCATCCAAGGTTGAGTTATGTTTTGGTCCATTCGAAATGAATCTGCACAGTCACTTGAGCAAGGGAACTATAATGTGATATTAGAGAAACCAAGAGCATGTGAAATCTTTTTCTTAGTAGCAGTACTATTCTGATTCCCAGATTTCTCAGGTAGATTTTAACTGCTGTACTGCTCCTTGTATTTATCTATTAGAGTATGTCCCTGCTCTTCCTGTAATAAGCATTCATCATTTTCATTATTATAAAAATTAGAATTATCCATGGAATGAGGATGTTAATGTATTTCTAGAGCATCTGAGTCAATAACATCTTTAGTGTTTTGATCAATGATTTCATTATCCTGTTAATTAACAAGTTCAGTCCATGATTTCCCATGGTCTGTTTGTGCTTGTGTAATGGGTCTGACAACCCATTTTTTAAACCATTTTCCTTATTGTTTCAGGTTTCTCAGGGGTAGTATCCTTCCCCCTCTTCTGATTTTTAATTTATGTTCACTCAGAGTAGGAATCTGGTGGTGGATGTTTGTGAACAATCCTACAGTTTAGTATTAAGTGTCCCACAATTTTACAAAAATCACAGTATGGGGGCATATTTTCATATTCAACTTTTACTAGGGATTTATAACCTCTATCATTGAAGGTAATAGATTTGGGTAGCTTGTTTTTTATATTCACTTCAATTAAATCTCTAGAAAACAATTCTAGTTCACCATTATGTGTTCTCTAGTCAATGTTTCGTGGCGTACCAATACATAATTCAAGATTATTTAGGATTTGAGGATTCTAGAAGAATCAGTTCAAGTTGTGAAACATTACCCATACTTGGGAAGTGTTGTTTTTTTGATTATTGGGATTAAAAGAAAAATCCCATTTTGAAAGGCGATGTAGACCAGGTTTAAGATGAAAATTACCTATTTTCCACATTTATCAAGGTTAGTTTGCGTGGTAAACTGTATATAAAAATACCCTTTACCCAATGAAACCAATTTCCAATTGGAAAAACCCCATACCACATCAATACGGGGATTTAGATCAGCATAAGGCCAGGGTTTATCACCCTTGAGATATGATATACGACCCATAATGGAGTACATACAGAGCTTAGATCTTTTTTGTAACACATCTAGGTTGGATTCCACAGTGAAACATCCATCATTGGTTTTTTGAATCCTTGATGGCATCTGTACTTGATATTTGGAAGGATTAGCACCTATCAAGGATTCAAGAAATGAGATTCCTCTCATTCTAATACATCATTCCATCGATGGCTCAATTTTCTCTAAGGCTTCCACCTCTATTTGCCTCTGTATTTCCACCTCATTTTGCTTCAGCCTTTCCACCTCCCTATCATGTATCACCTAGATTGGATCTAGTAAGTACAAGGTTGGATGATTGAGACAAGGGTCAATTAATCAGTTTGATGCAGTAATAAGTCTCGCAGTAGGATTTCGCATATGAGATCCCTTCCATCCTGCAATCCCCATCATTCAAAATCTCACTTTATGATGAATAAAAATGAAATAATTTATTTAAATTTATTTTATCTATTTAGTATCCCTGAAAACAATTTCCCAAACAACTTTTTCCAACCAATGTTATGTTGCGCATAAGGAAAAAACCAAATTACAAACTCCATGGTAGTATTAGATTCCAAATATGGTCCTATTTCACAAGTTACTCATATTTAAATGTAAAATAATTTTATTTACTTTTACAACCATGGTGACTTTTTCTACATATAACATTTGATGAAAAAATTTATGTCACTCCGAAGGTAAATTAATTATTTTAAATTAAATAGTTCCATCATATTTGTAATCGAGGCAACCATTTGGTATTTATTAAACATTTTTCATGATAAATATTTTAATATTTTTAACCAGTTGTTCTGGGAACACCTAACATCAAAATCACATGACATATTAGTGATTCATCTTGAAATAAATCCATATATTACAAAATAATAATATATAGAAATTAAAAGATGTTACAATATACACCAAAAAAATTAAGTGGTGAATATGGCATATATCTCATATAAATAAAAGTGAGATGAGAACAAACTTCACCTTGAGTCTGTTTCATCACGCATGATATTAATATGCATGAATAATAAAGTGAAGTTAATTATTTAATTTCTTGGTAAATAATAAAATTTATATTATTAATTCAATTTAATTTATAAAAAATTCATATATAATTACTCAATAAATTATATTTATGTCGAATGATTTGACCATATTAAACTTACTTGTCAAAAATGACTTCGGTTTTCTAAATATGGTATGAAATTTCCTCATTTAAAAATATTAATAATTAATTTTGTGGAATAATCATCATATTTAACAGAAAATTATAATTATAAATCCAATCATGAGTTATGTAAATGAAAATTACCAACATTATTATCATGAAGATGGTGAGTCATACTTTCCTATATCTAATGTTTCCATTTTTCAATGATCAATATGGAAAGAAGATAAGTAATATATTATCATTATTGTATTTTAATTATAAGAAAAAAACTATGATATTTAATAATATATATTTTATATATCATTCTTGTGATGTAAATGGAAAAACATCGCTTCGGGAAAGCAGTAGTCCACACTTCGATGAATGTCCTTATCACTTTATTAGTGTGTGAAAAGGTAATAAATAATAGGATATATTATAGTTATAGAAATATTATTATATTATGAATATAATAATTTTTTCTAGTATAGAATATATATTCATTATATTAACTATTATTACATTCCATGTATTGCGTAAGTGAAAAACACATCACTCTGCTTCACAAGGAAGTCGTTCACCGTACACATGTGTGATGTTATTTTATCCCCAATGGAATGGAATATAGATATGGTGTGTATGATATAATGAATCAACTAGTATAATTATTTTATAAATATCATCTATAATGTTAATATACATCATTATTCCAAACATTGTTTGGTATTAATGGAAAAATGAACAACATCAGTTCATGAGACTACATATCTTTCTACACAAGAATGATTATTCTGTAATACATGTGACAAATATGTGTGCGGTGTAAAGTAATTAACTTAACATAATAACATATCAGTATATTTTCTACACTGAGTTTATTTTATAATTATGGTATATGATCAAATTATGTGGGTGGATAGACAACGTAATAAAAAAATGACCCTCGATGAATGTTACCTCTTCTTCGGGTATCCCTTTTTTTTTCTTGAGCTAAAGGCCATCCATGGTTTGTGTTATGCCAAATGTAAGGATTCTATGAAATGAATGGGAATGTTTGTATTTGATATGGTCACGATTTATGTGATATATTTTTATTTATGGTTTTGAAAAAATTGAGGGAGTGACTTCCATTTTATAGTTGACAAAGAGTGACATTCTTTAAAATACTCAAAAGTATTTAGTATTGGGAGGTTGAAATTTCCTAATGTGGTTCAATAAATGATAATTAAAGGAGGGAATGTATTATATGGTCTATAAATACCTCAATAACCCAATTAAACACATTTATATAAATTTTTTTCATTAACAATAAATTTTGCTTATGTTTTTATTATTTTGGCTATTCATATGACAAATAGGTTTATAGCCTCTATAATTTATAAATAATGAATAATTTAATGTGATAATTACAATAAAATTTATAAACAATTATTCTAAATATGATATATAATTTATTAAATAAAAAACTCATGTGTTTTGGATATTCTAGTTTAATGGATGATCATGTAACACACAAAAACCCAGCTGTAACCATAGTTGCGCTAATATTTTTTTTATTATTTACTTTCAATATTGTGATTATGAATGAAAAATTGGTCCATGAATGGAAAATAATTTTATTACTATCATATAAATATATCAAGATATAATATCGGATTTTTAGTATTTTTAATTTTTTTAATAATATATTATTTGTTACAAAATAATATTAATATAAATTTTGACATTATTCATTTAATATGGATTTAAGAAATATTAATAAAAATATTTAATTATAATATATTATTATAGTACCCATTTAGAATTATATGTTTAACAAGAATTATAATTAAACAAAATAATTCTTTCATTTTATATCACAATTAATAAATGGTAGAAAATTTAATTTTTTCACTATACCAAATATTTATATAAATTAAAAATAGAAAATGATTTTTTTAGTCATTTTCATTAAATAACTTATCACATTGTTCACTATCATGGAAATATGTCCCAAAAAATATAAAAATTTATATATATGTAATGATTATATAAATATTTATATCCAATAGAATCTGGAGATGTTTCTAGGTGAATTTTTCCCTAATTTTTAAAAAGATTTCCCTTAGTTGACTGGTCTGTACCTCCATCACAATGATTAAATTTATATTTTTTCACTAAAAATATCAGTAAAAAAATTATATTTCAATTATTAGAAATTAAAAATTAATATGTATAAAAATATTGAATTTAATATTTAAATTCAATTCATTAATGTGGAACATTTTAATTTAATATTAATCTCATCAGCGTGGTGAGACATCATGTTTTTTTTGAAGAATAATGTTTTGAAATATAATATTCCGTATTAACTATACGACATATAAAAATAAATAATCGAAGAAATTTATTATATAATGATATAATATATATAGATTTTATTTTGAAAATTCAACCTTAGTTATTATTTTAATTAATTAAAATGAAAAATCATTATGTAGTTTTAAAAAGGAATAGAAAAAATTGATTTTAAACCAAGAAAATGTATAATAAAAACTAATATAAAGTTGATTAAATTTATTTAATTTTATTAAATATAAATCATTTTGGGTTATGAAATATTCAATATATGTTGGATAATTTAAACTGTTTAATTTTTTTGAAAATAAAAAACTTTTTACTAAAATTGTTATTTTTCAATATTCAATGAAATATCAATATTTTATGAAGAATCAAAAAAATAAACCCAAAGAAAATCATGATATTATGATTCAATAAATTATGATAATTTTAAAAATTTTCCCTAAAAGTTAAAAAAATATGTTTTTATGAAAAAAAAAGTCATTTTTAATGAAATCATATCATTATATAATAAAGTCACAATACTAAAAATTGATTGATTATTTACTAAATATTTACTACAAATTTATATTGAGTAAGAAATTTACATATGTATATATAAATTTATATATTTATTAAAATAGTAAATATTATTAATCAATTCAATTTAATATCTAAGTTATAATCATAAAATATATCATGGGTCGTATAAGGTTGGTAAAACATGATCCTGTGTGTAATGAAAGCTATCAAAGAGACCCATTGTTGTGGATAAGAAAATCCAAGTCATTATTTCATGTAGAATATAATATTTAATATAATTTTATTCATTCAAAATATATTTTTTGTTGCAATATAAGAGGTTACAAAATGATTCAATAAAAGGGATGTGTGATTTAAGGGATTTCCCCTCAATTTATATTCCATTGAGACTTATTTTCTATTATGAACCAATTTACTTTTAATTGGATTACACTATTCAACTTTTAAATGTAATTTAATGACTTATTTATAATAAATGGTATTTTGTGTTTCAGTTTGACTCATTCTATCTAAGGGTATTTTACATGAAAAATATAATGCCGTAAATGTTATTATACAATCTTAATTTATTTTGTGATTTTTAACATTATCATGAAAAAATAACATTACTGAAAAAAAATTGGAAATTAAATTTCTATTAAATATCATAATTATTTCATTTGGATATGAATATTAGATAAATTATATACCAAATTTACAAATGGCGTTTATATTGAAATTTATTTTTTTAGTTTGGGGAAATTTTGATAAATCTAAATCTTTTAAAGAATAAATATAATTCATGATAAGGAACATTCTTCATGAATTAAATAAAATCATATATATTTTAGGAATTCCTTAGAAATTATTTCATAATTATCCATATTATAAATAACAGTACAGTGCATCAACATGTCTCATAAGACAAATTAATTTTCCAAAACCCTATGAGTTTAGAGACAGTTTTTTGAAATTATATTTTCAATGGTCATTAAAGTAAATATATAGTTTTCCAAATCAGATAAATTTTTTATAAATAGTTTTAAACCATATTTTTAACAATCTTGATGGTAAATGTACCATGATCTTTAGAAATAAAATCCAATAATAATGCAATTCATTTATTATTAACCTTGTGATTTGGACAATGATAATATCTCTGTATGAATTTTCATTCATATTTTATTAATTAAATGGTTGGTTTTTAGAGTTATATACCTTTCTATATTTATTATGCATTATATACTCATTCCTCAAATATAAAATATTTTTATTCATCTCCAGATATTTTTTGTTCTTTATTGACTAATATTTTTTAGCTCTTGATGTTCTATTTTTTACTCCTCCCTTACTGATCATTTGTGTTCATCCTTATTTTGTTTCCTTTACCCAAAATTCCAAAAAGTTTACTATGATTTATTTTAAGGGATATACCATATGGAATAAATTTATTCTCCAAAGAAATTATGTTCTCATATATAATTCAATACATTGGTTTGTATCTATTTTAAAAAGGATATTAAACTACTCAGTCCTTATGGGTGTTACTCATTGTATCTTATTACATTGCAATAAATAAACTATTGTCTTTGAGAAATAGGATTTCAAGTTTATTTAGTTTATAGCAGATGATGGTTAGTAGAAACCTTTGGAAATAGATTAAGGAAAAAACATATTTGGGAACATAATCCTAGAACAAACATTAAGGATACGTATTTAATAAATTCATAAAGTGTTTTCAAGTAAGTGATTATTTTTTTCTGTACAATATATTTTTGTATGGATACAAAAAATTTACATGGTTCTAGAATAGATATAGCATGGGGTAGTAACTCTGAAATTTTATCATTGGGTTCGAATCGATCATCACCAAGTGCACAATAAGTGGCATTAATATATACCCAGTTGGACACTACCATGGGATATACTTGGGAGAATTCATATTTTTATTAGAGACCATTATGAATGATTTAATGGATTATAAAAATGAATGAGCTAAGATAAAATCAATGAGTCCTAGATTGAAAATAATGTGTCTCAATGGAATGGGAAAATTATTTATGTGTGAAAAAGAAGGACATAAAGAAATTAATTACCGAGGAAAAATGAAGATTACGAAGGAAGTAAATAAATATCATCATAAGTATCCTTTTATAATTTTCGGTTTAAATGTTGGAAAATAGGGATTTATATAAGTCACTTCTCTCTAATAAAGGCCAACTCGTAGTCAATGGAAGTACCATTGCAGAAATGAAATGGTTGAACTATTTATTTAGATTCAATATTTATATTATACATTTATTTTACCCAAGTTTTATTTTTGAGATAATAATTAGTAATAATAATATTATTTTGTTAAATTTTAGAAGAATAAATTACTTCATAAACAAACGTGTTATGAAAACCACCATGGGTTTACAAGTTTAAGATTTATTATCAGTTTAACATCATAAAAATTACTTTTATGATTTTATGTGCTGAGAGTATACCCAGATTATGGATATTTTTTGAGAATGTTATGGAGTGTATATGTTTTGGAGGAAACATTAATTTTTAATTAATTTATTTACATTTTATAGACATTATTTTAAAGGTATAGATTTCCTTTTAGGATAAATTGATCATAAGTGACATTATAATAATTGTTAAATAATATAATTATAACTTTTAATGAAATAATTCTATTGATAAATATAGTAAAATTTTTATTTAAAGGTATTCCAATATAAATTTTAAAAGTGTAATAATAATTAGATTAGTATATTTTAGAAAAAGGGAAATCCATATGCTTTGTGAAAACCTATCACATTTGATAAGGTCATGGGGTCTGAACCATTGTTCTAATAATGATAAGGGTTTAGTCTATACAACTATCCTACATGATATTTGGGTTATCATTTCATTATTTTTTGTTAAACTATTTAAAAAATGAATAATAATGATGGAAAAGTTTTGTAACATTTGAGGTTTAGAGATTAATTTGTTATATTAGAATTTTTTTAAATATATTGGTTTTGGAAAATTATTATAGACAAACAAAATTCCTTTCATGGTTTTATTTACCATATTTTCCATTTTATGTTAATTTTAGTTCATTCGGCATAAAGAACTCATATATGGATATTTATTTATATTAGTAAGTGGTGACTTAGAAATTTATTGAATCAAAACAATGATATTAAATTATTCAAATGATATAGAAATGTATTATGTAAATATATTTCATTATATTATTAAATTGTAAAATTATTCCTCAACATTATGAAAATTATCATGAAAAAACTATATTTTTACATTCATTTGTGATGAATCATAATGTCAATTAAATACACTTTAATTTATTTGAGTCCCTTACCTTTCCATTAATTATGTCCATGATTCTGATCAATGACATCAATCATGCTCTATAATATTTTAATCATTTCTTTTATTCTCATACAATCACTTTCCACTAATGTTCTCATTCATAGATACATATTTATGTTTTATTCTCTGTGAACATTATACTTTCCTTTCTCTCATATTAAGATGATATTTTATTAACCCTTCTAGGATGTCAGGGTTTTTGTTAATATTATTTCCAAATATCAAACTGTTGAATACTGATATCATGATTCAATTTATAGGTAGAATATATTTAAGGTGGTGAGATTTTAAAACTATGATATTCTAAAATTGGACCAATCTATTTGATAGCATATGAAACACACAATACTAAGACTAAATCCACAATATATATTTATTTACATTAAATATCATCAATATTGTGAATTACCCAAAAAACTATGTTTATATTTCATTACCTATAACACGATAATTATCTTGAGATACACAAAACTTTGACTTTATCATTTTTTGACACAATACTCAAATTATATTGTGTTACAAGTGAAAATTATTTTACTTTGCATTACATACGACACCAAATATTAATAAAATGATAAATATCATTAAAATAATATTAATTATTATAGTTTTTATCCCCTATAATTTTTGAATTTTAGGAAAAAATAATATTAAATAAATAATGTAAATTATGGTTTTCTATTGATTAGAAATAATATTAAAATCATTAAATTAAGGAAATATTTTCAAAAAAAAATATTATATTTTTTCAAATGGATGTTTTAGTTATGAATTGCACACATAATTTACTAAAAATTAATATTTTAAAATTTTATTTAAAAAATAAAAATCATTATAACAAAATAATATTAGGGTAAATTTTTTATATTTTTTCGAATGGTTTCATTTTGGATAAATAGTGAAAATTATAGTGTGTTAATTGACGAAATCCATTTTGATTAAATTATTTATAATGTAAAATTTGATTTTGAATTTTTTTAAATGTAATAGTAAAATTTTAAATAAATTAATTCAATATGGGTTATTAGAAAAATTTTCTTATTTAATTTTAATATTAAAAAATTATAAGCTTTTAAATATATATAAAATCTTATTTTTAAGTCATGTCTTTGGGAATTATTTTATATTAAATTAAATTTTAAATAAAGATTAAATATTAAAAATAATAATATATTCTATTCTATAATATGGTCAGCATAATATTTGACCAATATGAGTGGTTAAAAATGTAAAAAATAATTACCATGGTTAAGAAAATTGTTTTTACAAACGGTTAAACTAAAAGGAAACTAGTTAAAAATAAAAAACAAAAAATTCATAACACCATTTTATGTTAATATTTCAATCTTATATCTTATAGATTTGATAATAGACAATCATTGTTACTTCTAGGATGATATAAACCTGGTTATTCTTGAATCATTTCTTAAAAAAATAATGTCTTCCACTCACCTCAGTTTTAAAAGGTCACCCACTCTCCTCTCTTTTCCACATAATGAATCACTTTTGATACGTCCATGATATTCAAAAATCACAAAAAACTAACCCACTCTAAACCTAGAATACTTATTTTGTGAAAAATTTTAACCAAAAAATAATTTTCTTCCAACCTAAGAAGACTCATGAAGAAGAGGTAATATTCTTCAATGTGTGATTTTAATATATTTATTCCCCTACCTCTATAAATTAATATTAAACCATAATCATATAAAAATATTAATATATTCCACATACTAACATGATTCTATAATAAGGTAATTACTTATACTTATATCCACATCTATAAAATTGGTTATGAACTATTCATTCTTATGTAAGGCAGCAACCTCATTGTGAACAGATGAAATTTATTTTTCTAGTGCCACCTTTCATAATTGGGTATGATGATGGATATAAAGTATATAATTTATAATGATAAAATATTTATCCATATGATGATTTTATATCTTTTAAATATATATATATATACTTTTTTTACATTCGATGTCGTATGGGATATGCTAATATCACCCATGTGTATAGAGGACTATCGAAGCGATCTGATTCAGCATTCATTAACGCATTACATGGAAGGTGATAAAGAACTATGTAATGATTATATATGATATATGTGCCATAATTATGATATTCAAGAAATATTTATCATTATTTGAAGATAATATATCTTTTTTTCTTAGCATTTCACTCACATAAATATGATAACATTGTTCATGTATATTTGGACACCCGCCATCAAAAAAGAGAAATAAGTCTAATTTCAAATGAATAAAATAATAATGTTATATATATTTTATAATAAATAATATAGTATATATTATTATATAAACATTATATAATGATTAAATATTAATTAATTTCATTTTATAATTGTCTTTGTAAAATAGAAATTTTTCTCATGCGTATGTATGCCTTACAGTATCCATGATTTTAACACAGTCCATTTTTCATAACCAATTTCATGATTATTTTAAAAAATTATATTTTAAATAAAAATATGAATTTTATTTCATGAATAAAAATATGTATATGATAGGAATAAATCATATTCCACAAAATTGTAACTTTTTTAACAATGGTCGAATGAAAAAATAAGGGAATTACAACCAAAAAATAAAAATATTGAAAGATTATTAACATAATAGTGAAAATATATTATAAATAATAATATAAGATATTATATATATTAATATGGTTCTTCAATAAGTTAATGACATGTTCAAAACCACTATATAAGAGGATAAATCGAGATTCAATTTAAAGGAATCACGAGGTAAGAGATTCCCTCTTAATTAACATTTCAATTAGATTTATTTTTTAGTTTTCCCCTATAAACATTTAGGTGATGTATATACATAACCATTTACATATAATTCGATGATTCAATAATAATTTAACTTATTTTAAATCTTAATTGGATTCATTTTATCAATGTTCATTTGACTTAAAAATTATTAAGTGGTAAATTTTATTCACAATCTCACTTTAGTATCTGATTGTCATCATTCTCTTGAAACAATCACTTTATGTGATAATTTTTCATGAGATGTTAAATTTATATTAAATATGAATATTATTTAATTATGTTTCTTATATTTTATAAACATTATATCATATTTATATTCATTGTATAAATTGATGGTTACATTTTTATTTTTTTGGAAATAATGATAAATTTATATCTTTTTCTTCATATAGATATTTGATGATAAGAAATAATATTAAATAATAAAATATATTATTTGATATATGAGAAATTATTTTGATATTTTAACATGGGTTGGTCAATTATATAAATCCACTTGATTCATCAAGAAGTCTAATGAGACAAAACATTTGGCTAAACCATATGACTTTCTACCTAGTGGTTTCAACAATTATTGTTAATGGATTTGACTATAGATATATGATTTTCCAAACCAGATTGGTCTATACCTAGTAGTTTAAAATAGTCATGTATAATTTCTAGATTATAGGAGAATCATGTTCTATTTTAATTAAGTCTAATAATAATTGACTTATTTCATTAATTTTCTTATATTATTCAGGATATTATAACAATGATGTTATCTCTAAATGCATTTCATTATTAGTTTAGAAATTAAATGGAAATTTTTTAATTATATTTAACATTAAATATATATTATTCATTATATATTCCGAAAGTCATTTTATCTTAATTTTATTCATGTTTAGTTATTTACCATCACATATTTATTATTATTTATTGATTCATGTTATCCATGAATGTACTTAACCCTTACAGAGCATTTGAGATTACCATAATTTTTTTTCTATTTCTTATACATTCTGCAGGGCCCTGCCTCTTCATTGTCATGAACAATATATGTGTATTTGTTCTATTTACTTTTATCCTCACATTCCAACATCCCATATAAAGAAAAAAATTATCCCTTTTATCGATGATGTCTTCTCATTGGTCAAAAATATATGAAGAGTTTTCAGTTATTCCATACATAGATTCAAAATTTGGAGCTGTTTTCATAGTTTAGATCTCCCTTGTAGATTTAATTAATGTTAATGGAACTCATTTGGGATTCCATATCACTATTGAAACCAGTTAAAATAACTGATTCTATCGGGTAACTCTCTTATGGAGAGGGTACCTACCTTTGGTTAAAAGATTATTCATGTTGGGAATCGTTGGGAATGTTTGGAAATTATGATCATTGGTCACCTATAAATCATCTGCACAATAGGGAATCTTATATGTAAAGACCCAGAAATCCTATGGAAATTTTTTCTTAAATACATGGGAATATTACGAGTCCTCAGTTTCTAATAGTGCTTGATTCCGAGCCCTGGTGTGGCCGAGATCAGTTTACGAAGTTTTTTTTAGCTACGTTAAGTAAAAGTACGTGTGGGATTTTATATCATTTGAACCGGTGATTAGAATTTAAATCTGATGACACCAATGAACTTGTAGTGCCGATATTTTCTTAAGGAGACCTTTACCGTAGTTGCGTTTTATCGAGGATGGAAGTTATTTTTTGGGGATTCTTAATTAATTAAATAAAAATTATGTGTGAATTTATTTTATTTATGTGGTGGTTTAATCTTCCAAGGGGATGTTGGATGTGGGGCCCACTCCCACATAACCTCCCATGGGAGGATATGATGTGGTGGGCCCCATAGGAGCATCAAACTCCTCAACTCCCCTTGAACTCCCAATTAATTCCATGAACCCCAAATTAAGGAGGACGAAGCTCTCCCTTTAATTATTTTGGAGCCTCTTCACCTCCTGCCTCCAATTTACTGATCCAACCCACCTTTTTAATAAATGGATGTAACTTAATGAATTTGAATCTTTTTGAATTCATTAAACCATTATTTTAATATGTTTTGTTTTTTTATATTGATGTTGGTTGGGACATATTACCCTGGTGGAACTTTGGAGAATTTGAGAGAGCGTTCTTCCCCAGATGAACACGATGAAAATCTTCAATGACCTCCATCCTTGTTAAAGGAGTAGAAGCCAGCCACAAATAACATTTCCAATGACAACGCTTCTTCCTCAGATGCACCCCGACATCAACAAAACGTCGCCGTCGTCAGCAAAGAAACATCAAATCAA
The DNA here is from genome assembly GCA_963277665.1 of Viscum album. NCBI lineage: Eukaryota > Viridiplantae > Streptophyta > Magnoliopsida > Santalales > Viscaceae > Viscum > Viscum album. Next base: position 1,487,910,937 of record OY728128.1, read on the forward strand.
GGTTGGGGTAATTGAATTTTTTTTACGTATGAGTTATACTCTTCTTTTCTCATTGTGTGTTGTGCTCTTGATGTTGAAGGCTAGGAATTTAATAAGATGGGTTCGGACGGCACAAACATGGTATGAACCTCCCACATTTTGTTGTTGTTCTCTTTGTCTTGACGTCGGAGGCAGAGTCGAAAGGCAGCTGTGCCATCACACAGCGCCAAAGAATAAATGCGGAAGACGAAAGGGGGATGTGGCCATACGGGTTGCGGCGGACGGAAGAGGTGGTGGCATCCGCGACCGATGGCAGTGGCAGCAGTGGCAGATGCGGGCCGGCCGCGTGGATGGATGGCTGCCGCTCTGGCCGCACAGTCCGCGGAACAACCGGCTGGCTGATCTAGCTGGTCCACGTGTAGGAGTCATGGAACACGAAGGCACCGTGTGGAGGGAGACCACGGCCTGCATCCGCCGGCCGCTCGGCTAGAAGAACCGGTCGGCCGCTTTCCGGCATGGATGGAGAACCGCAGCGCCCTTAGGCACCTCGCGGAGGAGGACAAAACCCTCATCCGTGGCCGGCTTGGCTAGGAAAACCGGCCGACCACATGCTGGACAGGCTGGAGAAACGCTCCACCCCCGGCTCGGCGTGGGAATAACCATGGTCCGTAGAATAGGTTGTGTGCTCCGGGATGAATCGGCCCGCTACGACCAGTCGGGCGTAGGAGGAGGCAGCCTCTTGGAACTTCTGGGCCATCCGGACTAGCCCGCAGCATGGGATGGGCCCACAAGTGGGTCGCACCCCACTAGGCTGGCCCGACCCCCAGTCGAGTCGAACCCACAGAGGAGGGTCGGGCCGACCTGCCAACCAACTCAGCATGACAGGTCGGGCCCGTCTTCCCTTAAATACAAATATCTCCTAGATCACACGTCTGATTGACGCGCTATATGTGGCACTGGGTCCCTCATGATGAGGTGGTCCTTTTTGAAATATCTATGTGAGTTTTGGACAAATATGGAAAATGTCCAGGTTGGATTGAGTGTAAAATCCCACCAGGCCCCTAGAACTGAAACCCCAATTACTCTCCGTCCGCGCGTCCGATCGACGTGTCATCTATCACTTTGAGTTCCTTTTGATGAGACGGAACTATAGGATACATAAACTTAGGACATCATTATAGTTGATGTATCAACACTTGGATCGAGGAGAGGACCCTACTGGAATCGAGCGTGCTTTGTGCGGGAACCCTAGGGCTAGTTATAACGACTACTGTATCGGAATCCTCCGTGGGTTCGACAGCGACGAATAGTATAACAGATTCCTCTGTGGGTTCGACAGTGATAACTATTGTACTAGGATACTCAGTGGGTCCAACAGTTCTAAATTCTATTCATGTATCCTATGTGGGTCCGACAGAATAGCTGGTCTTGTATCCTGTGTGGGTCCGACTACTTAGCTGGTCTAATATCCTGTGTGGGTCTGACAGCTCAGATGAATCAGTGACTTGATCTGATCATCTCTATCACTCTATGAAAGAAGTATTCATGTGTGAGTGGAGTCTTGAATTTCAATCATTTATCTTCTAGGTGATTGAAATTACTTATTTTGTGGACTGGGTTGTGCTTGGGCTCGAGAGTTGGAGCCAAACTATGATTTGTGTCTTAGGTATATTTATGGGAATATACCTAAGTAATGATGGTTGATACTTCATGATTATATTTTTCTTTTTGGGTTATCCATATTGATATTGTGAGACCTTGAGGGTCTCGGGTTCCCTACTCTATATTGTTTTATACTAACCCCTGCACGGGTTATGCCCACACTTCGTTGTGTTGGATGCAGATGACAGACAACCCTAATTGAGTAGAGAGTTATAGATCAGGATAGAACCTGGAGGTGGACCACTTGGAAAGACATACATGGAGCAGTCGGATGGAACTGAGGTGCTGAGGAGGCCATCTGTACTCACCCTTCAGGTGGGATTCCCGGTGGACGACTCAATTGTTTTTGTTTTAACTTTTTGCAGTTGTACTAGTTTTACAGTTGTTTGTACTTTACTGTTGGGCTTGTATTTCTAGCCCCTTTCCTTTCCACACATTTTTTTCTATACAGTTTTACTTAGTGTTTATTTCCAGTTGTGTACTCTGTTTTTTTTTGTTTACTTATTATAGTAAATTCCTTCCCTTTTTATCGGAAATTATGCCTTTGGTGCTAGTCCCTATCCCTTGGCCTATGGAAGGCGGGCATGGGGTAGTCTCAGCGTGGGCCCTGAGGACGGGTCGTGGCAAATTGGTATTAGAGGAGTTTGTTCTACAACAAAACATGGGCTCTAACTCTTTTAAAGGCAACATTGTTAAGTGTTTTGTGTGTGGTTATCAGTTTAGGGAAACTGTAGTGGGTTCGATGGCCATAATATCCATACACATGTACTCTGACTTATGATCTCCAACTGAGTGCACGAAAAAACTGATTGTGTGTGTGTTTCCATTGGAAAATGTTTTCTTCATGATTACTTTTTGTCCACTCAACCAGGTATACAATTGTAACCGTGGCACACCTGTTTTGTTTCAGGATGGGCCCATGAAGGAAGATAGCTAGGGTTCCGAGATTCTTACGAGATGTTAGCTCACCGAGAGATGATGCCTCAGTATAGGGCCCCATTACATCGGAGGTACCAGAGGTACCACTACCGGTTGGGCCACCGATACCAATAGCTCCATCAGTAGAGAGTGCATGTCGCCTGAGTGTGTTACATAAGTTACAGCACCAGAGGCCACCTTGGTTTTGGGGAGAGATGGACCCACATGCAGCTGGGGATTCGCTGGAGGCTATCGTGACAGTTTTCATATTGGTAAAGACACTAGTCTACCTCATGGTGATCCTTCCTGCGATTCTCCTACATTCACCAGCAGACAGATGGTGGAGCCTGATGCTGCAGGTGCATGACAAGGCATCATTACTCTGGACAGACTTCGAGAGTCTATTTCTATTCGAGTTTGTTCCAGCAACCATTCATGCGGTGTGGATTCAGGGGTTAATTCATCTGCATCAGGGCAGCATGATAGTAGCTCAGTACTCAGCAAGGTTCACCGACCTCTCATGCTACTACATGGATATAGTATGAGACTCGTTCTTCAGGGCCCGGACCTTCGAGCGTGGACTCAAGCATGAGATCAGGGCTTCTATGATTTCCCTCAGCATCCCGACACATGAAGGGGTGCTAGATAGAGCCCATTTTGTGCAGATTTTTCATACTGACCAGTCACCAACGGTGAGACCCACCACAAGGAGACACGTAGAGGAGTCTTATACAACCTCCAGTAGATAGATGCCGCAGAGGTCCAAGCGGAATATGCCATCATGTGGGTGACCCCAGGATATAGGTTCGTTTGTGCGGGGAACAAGAGACAGAGCCAGCTATACGAGGAGTTGGCATTTCAATTCATGTGGCAGGCAGGGCCACATGGCTCCTGAATACCTAAACCACCATGCAGATGAGCAGCATACGGTAGAAGGACCTCCTAGACAGAGGTAGATGTTCGACCATGGTGGTCTGCTGGGTGCAGGTGGACGTGTCAGAGGAGATGATCGAGTCGTAGGTGGGGGATGACGTTTCGAGGCCCTACCACCGCCACCACTATGAGTTCCACCCTGACCCTAGGGAGCATGAGGACCTAGTTGGGCTAAGCTCTAGGTAGTTGAGGCCTATGACCACGGTGAACCTTAGATGATTCGAGGAACTATCTGTGTCTACTCCACCCTTGTTGCAGTACTTATAGACACAGGTTCGAGTCATTATTTTTTTGCCACTACCCTCGTTCGGAGGTCATAGATTCCGACGGAGTTGTTAGCTCGATCCTTACGACTAAAGACTCCTATGGGAGTAGAATCGATAATTACACACTAGTGCTGACAATGAGAGCTTACTCTAGGAGGCGAGAGCTTCGGCTGGGATCTTCTTGTAGCGTCGTCGAGGCCTTACAACCTCATCTTGGGTATATACTTTTTATCCACATTTCATGCTCATGTTGACTATATTAGAAAAAATGTGTGTTTTATCAGAATTTATGGGACCAAGATCACCTTCCACAGCGAGAAGGGAGCATTTGTGGTGTGGGAGGGACTTTCAAAGAAGAGGGGGCAAACGATCACACATCAGTTGGCTAGTCTCATACTCAGAGTGGTTGTTGTGTCCAGTTCAGATTTTCTTGTTGTGGTGGATCATTACGCAGATGTTTTCCCTGAATATGTTCCAGGACTACCTCCTCATAGAGAGGTGGACTTCTACATAGACCTATACCCTAGGACGACACCGATATCTACTCCAGCATATCGGATGGCTCCCGCTGAACATCGTGAGCTGCAGGTATAGAAGGATGAATTGCAGGGTAAGGGATTTATCTGAATTATTGTTTCACCCGAGGAATCTCCAATTTTGTTCTCCAAGAAGGTAGATGGGATCTTGGGACTATGTGTCGACTACCGTTTCCTGAATCAGGTGACCATGAAGAATAAGTACCCACTCCCGAGGATAGACGACCTCTTTGATCAGCTCAAGGGAGCATGATGGTTCTCGAAGATAGACCTCAGGTCAGGATATCACCAGCTCAGAGTTTGAGATAAGGATGTGCAGAAGACGGCCTTCAGGTATCGGTATGGCCACTACGAGTTCTTGGTTATTCCCTTCGGCGTAACCAACACTCCAGCAGTGTTCATGATTCTCATGAATAGGACCTTCCGGCCTTTCCTCAACCACTTTTTCGTAGTCTTCATCGATGACATACTGATCTACTCGACTAATGAGGATGAGTTGTTGAGTCAATAAGTTTTTTCTTATGACTATTCCATTCCTTCTTGTTTTGAAAATCACAAACTCCTTACACATAAGAAAATAGATATTTTTCCTCTATAAGGAAAATTTCCATCCTTAAGAAAATTTACCCTAACCTAGATTTCCTTACACATATCAATATTTTATTTAAGTATAAAAATTGGATTCATACCTAAAACCTCAGAATCATATAATACTTATATTTGAATCATTCTGTTTTAGGATCTGAATTTTGGATATAAACTATAATTAAGATCCACTCTAAATTCTAGATATGAACTGTAATGAAGTTCCATTCCAAATTCAAGATACAAAATCTAATGTTGTTTCATTATGAATTATGGATACGAACTCTAATGAAGTTCCATTCTGAATTATGTATATGAAATCTGATGAGTTTCCATTCCGAATTCTGGATACGAACTCTAATGAAGTTCCATTTCGAATTCTGGATACGAACTCTCATATAGTTCGACTTTGAATTTGGGAAATGAACTCTCATATCATTCGACTCCAAATTCTAAATAAGAACTCTCATATAGTTCCACTCTAAATTCTGGACTCCAAACTATTACTAGTTCGACTCCGAAATTTTATTAGTTCGACTCCAAAATTTTATGAGTTCGACTCCAGACTTTTACTAGTTCGACTCCGAACTCTGTAAGTTCAGATTGTGAACTCTGGGGAAAACAGTCTCCGAATGTCCTTTGAAATTCAGACTGTATATTTTAACAGAATTCAGGATCCAAATTCCTAGAAAACAGAATTTGCATATCCTTTTATTATAGAATCCGAATTTCTTTTTTGGATAGACATAGAATTTTTATTTTCTTACATTCTGATCTATAGTTTTACATATGATTACACTCGTTTCATTACAAAACGATGTTGAGAATTCAGTTACACATGTTTTTTTATAAAACGATATCATCCGTTCTATTTCTAACTAACTGTTGGTTTAGTGACACATGTATAGGTCCCTCTGAAATTTAATGAAAATATGACCATTGGAGGAGGGAGCCGACCGTTGCATCCGAGCATATAAATAGAAGTTCATTTGAAAGAGATCAATAAAACTTTGACAACATTTACAACTTGTGATTACATGATGTTGAAGTGATTAATAGAGATAGGCTCGTATTAACACTCAATATTCATGCAGAAAGTTTAAACTACTTGTTCAAACTTTTTCTGGTTCTGACGTGCTTCATATGACTCTGAATATTGGAGATTACATTCAAGGGCTTCCAGGGATAGGAAGATAGAGGAGCTAACTTCCTTGATGTTCGAGGGCTTCCTTTCTGAGGATGATAGAGGTTCCAACTACCTTGAAGTTGAGGTCTTGCTGGGATAGCAAGACAGAGACTCTGATCATCGTATCGAGGGCTTACCCTGGTGTGGGTAAGACATACTTGTATGAAAGTATAAATCAAGGGAAATTTATCCAAGGTTGTCGGATACCCATCTCTTTAGTTTAAAGGATTTATTGTTTGTTACTTTTAGTTTTACTACTTGTTTTTCTACTTCATTGTGTATTTTATATATAGTATAATATTCTTATATTTCCTTACACTTGTACTCTAATTAATTTAGTTCATATATGATTTAAGATAGAATCTCATATTGTAATCAATGGTTATGTTTCAATTTCTGAATACATATTTCTAAAAACTGTTTTTTGGAATCACTTTTCAGATTTAAGCAAGTGCATAGAACTTGAAGTTTTTAACTTCATAATTTGTTCAAATATTTCATTGGTGTTAGAGGATTTGTGAATTTTATTAGTTTAAATTTTTTAAACATATATCATCCCTTGTTTAAAGAAATTCTTAAAGTGTATAACTCAGCCCCCCTCTTGTATATTGAGCATCTACATCGTTATTTCGATCCTACAGAAGCATTCTTACCATTTGCGGGTATTACTGGACACACTCCAAGAGCACCGGCTTTATGGTATGCTCTTCAAGTGCAAGTTCTGGATTAGAGATGTTCACTTCTTAGGAAAAATCATCTCAGAAGCTGGTGTTGCAGTAGATCCAATGAAGATCGAGGCAGTAATTGCTTGAGAGCCACCCAAGAGTGTAACTTTGGCATAGAACATTCTGGGAATGTCTGGGTACTATAGGAGATTTGTGCCAGACTTCTCCAAAGTTTCAGAATCCCTTTCAGCATTGACGAAGAAGGGGAAACCATTCTTGTGGTCAAAGAGATTCTAGCTGAGTTTCCTGGAGCTGTGGTAGCGGTTGAACAATGTTCCCATCTTGAGGCTACCATAGGAGGGAGTTAGGTACATAGTTTACTATGACAAATTAGAGACAAGACTCAGTTGTGTCCTGATGAAGGGGCAAGCAGTGATCGTGTATGGTTCACGGCAGTTGAGATAGCACAAGCAGAACTACACTACCCATGACCTGGAGTTAGTAGTAGTGGTCTTCGCCTTGAAGATGTGGTGGCACTATATTATGGGAAAAAGCTTTAATGTCTACTCTGACCACTAGATCTTCTGGTACATCTTCTCGTAGAAGGACCTAAACCTGTGACAATGGTGATGGATCGAGTTCCTCAAGGACTATGACTTTGGGATAGTATATAATCCTCGGAAGGGAAACGTTGTAGCAGATGCTCTCAATAGGACATCAGGCATTTAGATGCTAGGAGAGGCGACCAAGAAACTAGCCGCGTTGCAGATATCCTTTGTGGTTAGTGATGGAGCAGCAATTCTGTAGTCTCTCACACTCACTCCTCCACTTATTTAGCGAGTCGGGGAGGAACAACGTGGGGACATTGACTATGAGATGAAACATGTTCAGATATCCTTAGGGTAGGTACCTGATGGATTTTCTAAAGGTGGGGAGCACGTCATTCTTTTCAGAAGACGTACCATGGTACCAGTTTCACTATAGATGGAGGTGTTGAGGGAGTTCCAAATTTACCCACTAGTGGTACATCCAGGAGAGGTGAAGATGTATCAGGACCTACGATAACAACACTAGTGGTCAGGTATGAAGAAGGAAGTAGTAGATTTTGTCTCAGGATTCCTCACTTGTCAGCAAGAGAAGGCATAGCACCAATTTCCAGTAGGCTTGGTTCATCCCATAGAGGTCCTAGAGTGGAAGTGGGATGGGATATCCAAGGATTTCGGGACGGTACTACCACGTAAATCCAGAGGAAACGACTCTATCTCAGTGATTGTTGACCGACTCACAAAATCATCCCATATCCTATAGATCAGAGAGTATGGAACAGTAGAGAGCTTGGGAAGGCCTTACGTACATGAGATTATACAGATACATGGTGTTCCATCGATGATCATTTTCTATCGAGATGGTTGTTTCACCTACTAGCTATGGAAGGGAGGCTTTTGGGATGCACCCTTGCTTATGCACCGCCTTCCATCCATAGACGGATGGCCTGACGTAGAGAACCGGTCAAACTTTGGAGTACATGCTCCGTGCATGTGTCTTCAACATTGGTCGTAGCTGGGAGGATCAATAACCCTTGGTATAGTTTCTGTATAACAACAGCTACCACTCCACCATAGGGATGGCTCCTTATGAGGTACTTTACGGCCGACCATGAAGGTTGCATATGTGCTGGACTAACCCAGGGGAGTCAACACTTGTAGGACTAGAGATGGTGCAGGCTGTGAGGGAGAAGGTGCAGATCATCCATGAGCGTATGATGACTGCACAGAGCAGGCATAAGTCTAATGCTGATAGGAGATGAAGACCACTAGTGTTCAAGGATGGCAACCATGTCTTTCTACGGGACACACCTCGATGAGGTCTACATAGATTTGGCTATGTCAGAATGATATATCTGTGATTCATTGGACCTTTTTAGGTCCTTAGTAGGGTAGGAAAGGTGTCTTACCACTTGGCTCTTCCACCTTAGTTGCACCGGGTGCACGACGTCTTCCACGTATCCTATCTGAGGAGATACGTGCATGACATGTCCCACAAAATTGTCCATGGCGAGATGGAAATCGATGATGGGGAGACATTCACAGAGGTTCTAGTGGAGATTGAGGATCAATAAGAGCTGGTCCTATGTGGATGGTCGATTCCTCTAGTGCGAATTTGCTGGCAGCACGGGAATCTCCAATAGAGCACAAGGGAGTGGGAAGATCATATGTGTGGTCAGAAACCCCATTTGTTCCCTTAGTATGTCTTGTAGCATATGGGCACGTAAAACCCTAATGTGGGTAGAATGTAAAGATCAAGAAATAATGTGATTTTTTTTTCACAAATACATGTTAATTTCAAGAGTCCGCACTTTCGGACAGTGTCTATTTCCGAGGCCTGTTGTGCCCAAAATCAATTTTTGATGATTTTTTCGAGTATGTTTAGTAAATTTACGTGTGAGATTTTATATCATTTGAACCAGTGCTCAAAATTAAAATCTAAGGACACTGTTTAACTCACAGCTCCGGTATTCGCTTAAGGGGACCTTTACCGTAGTTGCGTTTCATCGAGGATGGATGTTAATTTTTTTGGGATTCTTAATAAATTAAATAAAAATAATTTGTGACATAATTTAATTTAAGTGGTGGATTAATCATCCAGGGGAAAGTTGGAGGTGGGGCCCACCCCCATATACCCTACCATGGGTTGATATTATATGGTGGGGCCCACATCAGCATCAAACTCCTCAACTCCCCTTGAACTCCCCTTAAACTCCATGAACCCCCAATCAAGGAGAAAAAACTCTCCCTTTAATTATTTTGGAGCCTCTTTACCTCCTCCTTTCAATTTAATGTGCCAACCCCCTTTTTTAATAAATGGATGTAACTTAATGAATTTGAATCATTTTGAATTTATTAATACATTCTTTTAATAAGTTGTGTGATTATATTTTGATGTTGTTTGGCACATATTACCTTGGTGGAACTTTTGATAATTAGAGAGATATATATTTCTTCCCCCGAAGAACACAAAGAACATCTCCAATGACCTTCATCCATGTTAAAGGAGTAGACACCTCCCACGACGAACGTTTCTAATGATAACACTTCTTCCTCGGATGCACCCCAACATGAACGATATGACACCGTTGTCAACGACAATCATCGAATCAAGTTATGGGGTAATTGGATTGTTTTTATGTATGAGTTATACTCTTCTTCCCTCATTGTGTGTTGAGTTCTTGAGGATGAATGTTAGAAACGTAATGAGGAGGGTTCGAACTGCACGAACACGGTCTGACCCTCCCACCCTTTTTCTTATTGCTATTTTTCCTTGACATTGGAGGAGGACTTGAAACGGAAATGTGTCGTCACACCGTGCCGAGAAGAACCTTGGCAGAAGAAAGGGGGTCATGGCCTTGTGGGATGCAGTTGATTGAAGAGGCGGTGACGCTAACTGACGGAGGTGGCGGTCGCGTGCCGACTGCTTGGAGGGACATGCAGATGCTCGAGCCCCTCTGTACGCAGAACAAACGGATGGCTGATCCGGCCAGTCAACGTATATTATCCATGGTGCAGTAAGGCGTCACATGGTGGGAGAACATATCCCACATCCGCGGGAAGCTCAGTTGGAAGAACTGGCAGGCCGCTTGCCGGAAGGGCTAGAGAACCGCGATGCCCTCAGGCGCCACGTGGAGGAGGACGCGGACCGCATCTACGGGCCACTCAGCTAGGCGAACCGACCTTCCACGTGCGGGCTAGGCTAGAGAACCAAGGTTCCCACATGCACCGTGTGTGATGAACTACGGCCCACAGTGCGGGCCGCGTACGCTGGGCCAAACCGGCCGGCTACGGGTGGCCAGGTAGAGGAGGAGGCGACGTCACATGGCACCGCCGGGTGAACCAGACCGACCCGCAGTGCGGGCCGGGCCTGCAGGTGGGTCGTACCCTACTGGTCTGGGCCGACCCCTAGCTGGGTTGAACCCACCGAGCTGGGTCGGGCAGACCCACCACCCCCACTAAGCTTGATGGGCCAGGCCCATCTTCGCTAAATACAAATATCTCCTAGACCGCAAGTCTGATTAACGCACCATCTGCGGCACTGGGATACACATGATGAGGCAGGCCTTTTGGAATAATCTAAGTGAGTTTTGAAAATTTTGGAAAATTTCCAGGTTGGATCAAGTGTAAAATCTAACCGGGCCCCTGGAACAGAAACATAAATAACTCTCAGACCGGGCATTTGATTAATGCGTCATATATCAAGTTGAGTTCCATTTGATGAGACGAAACTATATGATACCACAACTCAGGAATTTGAGATAGTTAATGTACCAAAACTTGGCTCAAGGAGAAAACCCTCTCAGAATCGAGCATGTTGTGTGTGTGAACCCTAGGTCTGGCTGTAAGGAGTACTATATCGGAATCCTCCATGGGTTCGACAGGGACGAATACATTACCGAAAACATCCGTCAGTTCGACAACGATAACTAATGTACCAGGATCCTCCATGGGTACGATAGTTATGACATCTATTCCTGTATCCTTTTGGGTTTGACAGAATAGCTGGTCTTGTATCTTGTGTGGGTTCGATAGATTAGCTGGTCTTGTATCATGTGTGGGTCTGACATCATAGATGAATCAGTGAATACATCTGATCATCTCTATCACTCTACGATAGAAGTATACCTATGTGATATGAGTCCTAAATTTCAATCATTTATCTTCAAGATGATTGAATTTTATTCCTGTGTGGATAGGGTTGTTCTTGGGCTTGAGAGTTGAAGTTGAACTATGATTGGTGACTTAGGTATATGTATGGGCATATACCTAAGTAAGGATGTTTAATACTTTGTAATTGTATCTTTCTTTGTTGGTTATCCTTGATAGATATTGTGAGACCTTGAGGGTATCGGGGTCCCAAATGAGTATCATTATACTCACCCATGCCCAGGGTATGACAAAACTTTGTTGTGTTAGTTGTAGAAGACGTACAATGGTGATTGAGGTAGAAGGTTTTAGAGGTGGACGGTACCCAGAGATGGACCACTTAGCGAGACGTACACGCAGTGGACGGATGAACCTGGGGTGCTGAGGAGGCCATCTGTACCCACCCTTCGGGGTAGATTACTTGAGGATGACCTATTAGTTGATGTTTTACCTATCAACAGTTGTATTAGATTTACAGTTGATTGTACTTTACTATTGGGCTTGTATTTCCAACCCCTTTCCTTTCAGCACATTCTTTTGTATACAGTTTTTCATAGTGTCTACTTCCAGTTGCTACTCTGTTGTTTATTTTATTTACTAAAGGAAATACCGTCCCTTTTTATCAAGGATTTTTTCCTTTGGTGGTATTATCCAGCCCCTGGCCTATAGAAGGTGGGCTTGGGCTAGTCACGGCACGTACCCCGATGATGGGTCGTGAACTTATAAGAATATTATTCTTTTATCTCATGTATTCCCATTTCAATCATGAGGTAATTGACACCAATGGTTGTATATACTCTGAGTAATTTACCTTAGGTATCACATGTTTTTTATAGTGTATGTCTTTTGGGTTCTTTCACAAGTTCTACATCCTATGGAGAAGGATTGTAATGTATAGCTGATATAGATTATGGTATGAGTATAATATCTTCTGGGGGTTGGATGAGTTGATAAATAAATCCCTTGAGGTTGATATATATATTGTGTCTCTAAGAGGGTAGATGTCACATCTGAAAGGTTTACCAATGATGTAATTCCCTATTGAGGTGAATTGAGGAGGTGTGTCATTAGGATGGAAGGTTTCATGCCTAAATAGTTTTCAATGGATGGGATTACCCTTGATTATGACCCAATATGATTGATCAGAACACACCCTATGGTGGATCATGGATGGATGGATTAGAGCCCCCCTTGAGGGGGTATCTAGGGGGAAGGGATCTAATTCACTATGGAGGTGAAAATATGCTTTTTGAATCTTCATCATAGTGGAGGTGTAACCATGAAGTGTGTCCCTGTGACAGAACACCTATGTTTTTATTTTTTTTGGATTGAATCTTAGTGATGTTTCATAAATTCCCTTTAAATAAGTCATGGATCAAATTCTTTTATTTCGATTCCATAGATTATGGTCATGTGGCAGGAAAAGTCCATATAGGTTGATGTCATGCTTTAAGGATCCTCATGTCACATAAAGTGCATAAATGAGGGATGGTGTCGGGATTATTCATGTAATATTCCTATAAGATAAGGATTTTACTTGTTGGAGAGGTGTGGGGTTTATATATTCATGTTACATGATGGACCTGGAGGAGATAAGGTCTCTGGTTGGGGACATGATAAATACAAGGATGTGAACCGAAGTACATTAGATTGGATTTTGGTGTTGGGTTTGTCCCTTATAAAGTAATACTACATATCTTATTTGGTTTGGAATCAAACCCCATGTATCATTGATAGAGTTAGGGAAAACTGTAAATAGGAGGGCCAATTAGGAAGGTTGGGATGGTGTAGATTCCATGATCTCTACTAAATTCTAAGACCACATGAGTTGTGATTATCAAGAGATAAAAGAGGAGGAATTATATTTGAATTTCATACGATCCAGTTTTTTATCCTAATTGATGCATTTTGGGCCAAACGCGAGTGAGAATAGAAATTTGAGAGCCTATCTCCCCACTTTTTTTTGTATCCCAGGGAGGTGAAGAAGAGAAAGTGTGGTACCTTTTGCAAGAATGTATAGTTACAAACTGTAAGAGGGATGCCTACATCTTCTCATTACATGTTATTGGTAATGATATGGGGGTCATCCCATTCCATCCATAAATGAATCATCATGTGGTCATACCATAGGGTAAGACTATAATTTAACATCATGTGTTCAGGTCTTATTTTTGAGATTTAAAATTATATGACTTAGACATGGAACTAGATAGTTCTATGTCATGTATCATATACATGGGCCAAGTCACTCTACACCCCTAGGTATTATGTAACTATCACTCACTCTCCTTTGTGAAGGGAATCAAATTCTAATTTCTAGGATACAATGATAGTGGGTGTGTCCAATCAGGGGGTTTTCATTTGAGTTCCAATGTTAATATGCAATAAGGATTAGACTTCATATGATGATATAAAATTGGAATGTAATGGTTTCACTGTATGAATATGGGGAGTTAAGTTTGTGACATGGAAGTCGATGTGTGAAAATTTTGAGTGTTACGTGAAAGGCATGTATGAACAAGGGTACCTAGAAGAAGGGAAGTAAAATCATGAAAAGTTTATTAGCACACACAAGATTGAATGTTGTGTGCAAGACTAGGATTGCACATAATAAGTGTCTTTGAATTAACCATGCTTGTATTAAGATGTTTAGGGTGTGGGTTGTTGTACTATAGGGAAATCCAAGTTTTATCCTACATGATGTCTATCATGCAAGGTTATTACCTTGGGGATTCCATTTTATGTGCTGTTGTGGATGATCAGTTTTATGTGCATAAGAGTGATGCATCATCTTCTAGAGATCCTCCCATGGGGGGGTGCACATATATATATAGCCACAATTAATGATGGTGGTTGTTTATGATTTTTTTCTAAGTATGAGGTTTGCACAAGATTGGATTTCTTTTCGATGGGTGAACTTTACGCAACATAATAGTCTTGACATCACATTTTTCATGAAGGGTGTATGTTACATGTAATATTACATTATTGCATGTAAACCTTTATTAAATTTCATTGGTTCATAGAAAATTTATCCAACCCTAGTGGACGGTGTGAAAATAAAATTTCCATTATAGAGTAAGCGTATTTCATGCATCCTATGGATTTTCTCTATAGAAGTGGAATCTTCTACAAAAAATTGAAATATTAAAATCCCCCTCTTGTTGATCTTATAATGTTCCTTTGTGGTAGAATGTGTGCATGGTTTTACCAAAATTGAATTTTTGTGACAATAGATATGATTTCACCCACAAAAAACACCCCCTTATTATCTGAGCTGAAAGGGGTTCTTAAGGTCATAATCTAATTTAAATGTTGAAGAAGTGGTACATTTTCATGGGTTCATGCATTTTTGGTTACAGGTTGTCAAATAGGCATTCATACACAAGCATATATCCCTGGTATATAATTATAAATTGGCATAGGGGGCCCTCTGTGCATTACCTAGAATTTACACCCGATAGGCTTATGTGATCCCATATTTATAAGACTCTCTATGTTTTGAATAATCTGAGATTTAGCTACATTTTTTGTGCCACACACATCAATTAATTCACCATGTACAAATAAGAAAAAAATATTTTTCATGTATTTCCCAAAACATTGGTATAATACCTCAATTTTTTTATAATAACCTTCGATTTAGGTGCATCTTTCATTGATTTTCTAGAATAATCTGAAATTTTCCACCAATAGAACCCAACTAATATTGAATATGTTTCCACTGCCCGAAGATAAAAAATTGAAAGAAATCGTCAAATACCTTGAGAATGGTGTATTGTCTAAGACTATCTAGATATTCTTTCCAAGCTGAACAAGGCCCAAAAAAAGTATCCACTGAGCAACTACCATCCACTATGGATCATCGGGCTGACAGACAAGGAGGATATTCAGGACATTGATGTCAACACACTACGATCATAGATCACATGTAAGGACAACCACAATCATTGAAATATTACATTTCATGTCTATACATATAGGGATCAAAAGGATATGTCCATCTACATAATGTATGGGATTAGCAGAATAGTCACGGGGGAGAAGCTAGGGGATGTAAATTTCCCTTCCAAATATGCCATCATTATTCAAAGATGCATGTGAGATAATGGTAAGGATTGGCACATGGTCTGTGACATGCAGTCTGGTAGATGTTTTAGTGGTGAATAGGACAATTCATACTCATAATGAAATTATTTCCAAATGTATGGGGGAAGTGATGTGCCACATTACACTATATGAGGTAGTGTGGATGTCACAATTCCACATCTAATTTCATTATGATATAGTAATAGAGCTCCTCATCTAATTCTAATTGGATAAAACACATTTAATAATCATAAGAGGGAGTTCATTATTAGTTTATTCAATTTAAACTACATTAGTGATATTATACTGTATGTTTTCTAGTATGAATTGTTCATTATATAGGAGAACACCTGGGATGATGAGAATTAGACTCTTCTCCCTTCACAACACCTTCCGGATGTGTGGAAGAAAAATTTGATGCATAATATCATGTACCATAGTGAAATCCAATGCGATGATTGGATTGACATGTTTCTAAAGTAATCATCTATTTTGATGCTAGTATTTGCAATATGGTGCATGATAGAGACAAAGAGGAGGAGTATGGTATCATATTGGTAGGACGTAAAAGAGGGGTAGTTTGAGAAGTGGTGATAAAAATTGTCGGTGGATGGATGCCTATATTACATTATACCATGTTTCATTATATATTATTGATTGGTTAGGAACTTCTATTTTTTGATACGTTGATGTACGTGTTTTGAGGGACGTTGGGGATTGATGTAATTTTGGCTGCGGGTAAAAGAGTCATCATGTTGATACCTATGTTCGCTCGGCTAAATAGAAATCTAGGACACATGGTGTGGAGAGCACATGCCAAGGAGGATATGTAAACCATTACTGTTCTTTCATGGCTGGATTGCGACACACTTCATGGGTTATGATTCCCCCAATTCAATCACCCTGTCAAATTCTTATTTGAAGTCATCTCTAATGAATATCTCTAGGGTTAGGCTATTGACGCACCACAAGACTGATGTCATGATCGGAATAGGGATCCAAGAAAACTACAACATCCATCCCCCATCAACCGTAGTCGGCTAGATGGGGGGTGACATACTGGGTACTGTCTAATAGGAGTTCTTATGGAATTTCAGGAGTGGTGTAGTGGCTTTTATGATTGATGGCCATCTCTAATGTAAATTTTACACACCGTCCTAGATTTCCATATAGTTTTCATGTCTATACAAGAAAAAAAAAGTGTTTACATATGGATATATGAGGAGTAAAATCCTAGTATCCTTCATCATCATTGGTGGATCCTAAAGCATGGATTATTAGGAGAAATTATAAAAATATAGAAGACAAACATCAATGCTTACTAGGCAATGGATTATGCTAAAAAAAGGTTGTAGTGTATCCAGAAATGATCTTGTGGAAGCACATTCAATTGATCAATCTAGTGAGTATAGTTATACATTTGTAGGTTGGAAGATAGGTTTCTCTCTAGGGAGTGATCCAAGGATTGGGGGTAGCTCGTGCTGGAGATGTAGTAGGGGTGGATCATGGTTTTATTTCACCCCCACCCCCAGGACGAGAGCGGTCCAGAAAACAATCTTGGTGGAATGTAGGTGGCTCCCATGCAATGATGAGATGAAACAATGAGGCTACTAGGACGATGTTATAGTACTTACTATATCCAGTTATGGAATCCATCTTTCCCTCCCTCTATATGTCATGGAGGACACTTGAATGGATATGTCGACTTTAACACCCCAAATTTTAAAGAATTTTTTTTAAAAATAAATTTAAATTCATTGATGGATTTTGTTTCATGATATCAAAATTTATGTTCACAATATGTAGAATAAAAAATTAAAATTTCACTACACACAACACTTATATTAGTTTTTGGTACAAGCACCAAAATTTTAGGCTCCTGTTACACACACTATAGAGTTCCTTTGATATATTGTGTTTCATACATGACACAGATTTACAGAATGACAATATATTAAGATTGTTACCAACTATCCATAATAATGGTGTGAATGAATACGTGTTAACTGAATTATGAAATTATTTTTAAGGATATCAATTATTATGAAATGAATAAAAAATAATTCAAAATAAAGGATGTGTGTTTATGACAAACTAACTTCATTCCCGCAAAGATGTTTTTTCTAAATATGTTAAATTAATCACTATTCGTGAAATATATTAAGGGAATTTTTACTCTTATATTCTATGGAATTTTTTTTATTCACACAATATTTCTTACAGGAATAAAATATTGATAAATTCATTTTTAGGCAAAAAATATTTTACTTTCAGAATGGATGTTTTGTAACCTTTTAATTAAATACTTTTTTAAAAATTAAAATTTTAAACATTTAAAAATTTCAATTCATGGTATAAACCTTTTTTGAAAAAGTAATTTAATATTTTTCTTAGGGGGAATTTTTGGGTTTTTTTGAAAAGCATAATATATTGATAAATAGTGAAAATACTAGTTTTTATTTAAAACTGTATGTTTTTCTCATGTATTTACAAGGAAAACTTATTTACTAGGGCTTTTATATTGTAAATATATAATTTTTATTGAAAATAATACAATTATTATTTTTTAAATGGATTTTTTAATGAATATATTATAATAACATTGAATGTTTTAAATGGGTATTTTTTGAAAAAGTTTTTTGATGTATTCTTACATATTCTATGTAAAATTAAATTATAAAACTAAGGTGATATAAATTTTGAAAAATGGGATCAAAATTTTTATTCATATATTCTAATATTTATAATATTTCCCTATTATTATTGGCTAATATGAATATTTAATTTTCTAAATTTTGTTACCACATTAATGTTTATATAGGCTTTTTATATTAAAATTAAAATGATAAGGACTAAAATGACCCTCACATATGGGAATGTTTTATTTGATAAATATAATTATACCGTTAACACCTATGGATATAATTTATATAGTTTAATGGAAACCTGTTCTCAAAAATATCTTATATATTTTGTAACTAAAAGAAAGTCATAAATTTTCACTTTCTTTGCCTTAATTATCCCTTATGTCTCCACATGTGAAAAAATATATGTTATGAATGAAAATAAATGTAAAATTTTAACTTAATAAACATATTTATATGAAATAAATTTATTTTTTACTTTTTGGGCTAGTTAAATGTGATTTTAGAAATAAAATTATTTTATGAAATGAAAATTACAAGATTTTGATTTCACGTAATAAATTTTTTAACATTTTTAATATAGAGTTACCCAAAATATATATTTGAATATAAATATTATTATGAAATATATAATATTAATCATAATTATGTTATTTTATTTTATAATTTTTGTAAAGAAATAATTTTGTTGAATAATTACACAACACTGATACAAAAATTATTTTATTAATGGAAATATAAAAAAATCTACGAAAAAATGATAAATAAAAATAAAATAGATATAATTAATGTTATAAAAGAAGTTTGTATATAAACATAAAATATTATTTATTTAATATTTTTTTTAGTTTAACTTTGTATCTTTCTATTTTTAATAGTCCATATAATTCATAGTGTCAAAATTTACACTAATGTTATTTTATCAAAATGATAATTTATTAAATACATTAAAAATAATAAAAAATATTTAAGTATAAATTATAATTATAATATGGTCTGAAATATTATATATTATTCTTATATGGTATAATTGAGATAGTAAAATTAAAAATGAAAACCTTTTAATGTTAAAATATTTATTCTCATAGTTAAAATTAAAATAGGTAAACCAAGTGTTAATCAAAATGACAAGGATTAAAATAATCCAAAATTTTTTTCAAAATATATTGTTTTATGATATTAAAACATTATCACATATTCTAATAAAATATTTTTTTCTATGTATTCATATTGATATTAAAATTATTATAAATTAATAAATTTTGAAATTCAAAAATTTACTCTCACCTCAATAATAAAAGCCCACCTACTAACTAATTTCTTGAAATAATGATTATAATTAAATATAGACAATAACCAAATAATTTCTGTAAAAAAAACACTTATAAACATTATAGATGTTCTTTTGTTCTCAAATTACATACCATAGTGTCCCTATGAAGAGATCCAAAGGATGTTCATCGAAGTATAGGTAATCGTGTATTCAGACCCTTTCAATATTATTTCTTCTTCTAATATCTCTTCTGTGTTATTTACATTATAAAGTAATATATACAGTATAAAAAATGTTATGAGATGTTATTTTGATTATGTAAAAACCATATTCCACATTTTATCCATCCTATGAAAATCAAAAGCAAAGCGTGTTTGTGTGTACGACATACCATGTACACGCCGTGGTGTAATCTATTTTTAATCACTACATTACATGGATGTGCATAATTATGAAAACAAGAGATATATATTATAATTATGAAATCATATTTTTTCATTATTGAAAAAGTACGATCCAATTCCTTTCACTTTCATGACTAAGGAAATGATATCATTGATTGTGTGTATTTACAACCTACCGTCTCCACAAAGCGATGTGATTAATTTTCACTGATCAAAATTAAATACAGATTATATAAATTTATATAATGAATAAATGTTTTATCTATTTCCTCAATATAATTTTTTATATTTTGTAACTATATTATATTAACAACAATTAATACTGATATAAAAAACATGCATAAAAATAATGCAATTAACAAATTTATGAAGGGTAGTAATAAAATATTATCTAGAAATAGGTGATATGATGATATAAAAGAATCATTTATTGTATAATAAATATGAATATGGTTTTTTTTAAATTAATATCCTTGTTTAATGAATTATACAATAGTTTCAAATACATATGATGGAAATCATACATAAGGTAGGGGTTAATTTTACAATCTCGTTATTATTACAAATTATATATATATATATATATATGTATATAATAGATAATATTTGTCTTTAATGACCACGATTATTAAAAATTAATTCCAATTTTTTTAATATTATTATATAAAATTTTAAAGTCTTTTAATTTTTTTTTGAATTCTTACTTAATGTTATGAAAGGATTTTTTTTTTCATTTTCCAAATGAGGTTCATTGTGGCATTTTCATCAAATGTAAACAATTTATGTTTTTTAACATTTAAAAAATTATTGGATTTTTTATCTTTTATTAAAAATTAATTAACATAAGATTACCTTTAAATATTACATGTTTATATTCAAATAAAAAAATTTCTTTGAAAATTTCATGGCATTTTAAGAATAATGGTTTTCATAACCGGAAGAATATTTTCCGTAAAATTGATTTAATGTGATCTATAAAAATTATTTTCTATATAGGACAATTTTATTTGATGTTACTAATGTTTTAATGGGGATATTATTAAATTATACCATTCCTCTTCTATCCTTAATTATTTTTGGTTTATGTTGGATTGATCATAATAATTGTTTTTATTTTCCCAGTGCTATTTTATGATGAAATGATTATGAAAACTAGTTTTTTAGGGATTTTAATATAAATAATTATTTATGATCTTATTGAACACGTATTAATGGTTTTAATTATATTATTGGTGGTATAAATATCTCCCCCTAATTCATTGGATAATGATTTATATCCCATTAGATAGACATCAATGGATTGGGAAGTGAACCTGGTCTTGTAATATAGGACAGGAAGGAGAGTAAATGTAGTTCAATAATATAGGTGTATAATAAAGAGAGAAATTAGTTTAGTACGGGTCTTTTTTCTACGATGTTCCTGGAAATGATCCTTGAATAATATGAAAAGAATATTTATGGTTATGTGTATAACACAATTTCATGTAGAATGTTTTACTCCCAAAAATTATGTTCTATGATTCTTTTATAATTCACGTATGATCAACTTATATTATTTATTACATGAATCAATATCATGATTCATGATATGAATTATTTAATTATTAAAAAAAATTCATGTTTTATTTCCTAATTCTATGGTTATACCCCTTGATTACCCTTACTGAGCATATTAGTTCACCCTTTTTTGATGTTTCTTTTCCCCATATGCTGAAATATGATATTATATGATATGTGTCAAAAATGGTTTTAGCTATGAAGGAATAAGAAGAAGACATTATATTTTATTAAATAATCTATTGTTTATTTTTCCAAGATTCAAAGGACGCCAAAACTATACTGTTCTGTTGTGGCTATTGAATGTTATGTGATGAATATTCATTTATTTATATGTAATATATATGTAAGAAAAGAGTGGTTCATTATAGTTTGTATTAAATAAAACTTTTAGTCAACCCTTTGAAACTAGGATGAGAAACCCTTTGTAAGATCCAAACGTGTATATCTATGTTACAGTCCTAGAGTTTTGGTATCTCTCCTGAATGACCTTTAATAAAACCTATGGTGTCCTATATTAATTTTTTATTTGAAAATTTTCATGATTATATGGTTTTAGGACTGTGATTATAGTTTCTCAAGAGATGCTTACTTTTCTTAGTTAATGGTTGGAACTCGAATGAACAACATCCATACAGAATGTGACATGAAATTAAATGATCATTATCATGAGAAAAATATTTTATTGGAGATGGAATCTAAAATCGAGTTGTTATACTCAAACATTTTTTTCCTGATATGAATCATGTTGGACTACATAATATGAAAATGATACAACATCATTAAATTTTGTACATCCTGATATAGCATCCACATTCTTTTAGAAAATATTATGACCCACTAGTGGATGGAAAATGGATCATTACTAATGAATAGATAGATTCAGTTCTCTTATTTTAATAACATGAGAAAGTCATTTTAGCAATCTATCTTTTTTAAGGTGACTAAGATCCCTCAAGGATTCATATAAAGAATATACGGCAATGAGATAAAATTTACTATTTGGAATGGGACAAGATCAAGAATTTATTTTTTAATATGTACATTTCTTATATTATTCGGATAAATATGGAGAATTAATTCTTCCAGGTAATATAAAATAATTATGAATACATTGGTACCTATGAGAATAATTTTACAAGAATTTTGAGGTATACTTCTAGCAATATAATCAGACCTAAAATTAAGGTTGATTGACTCTTTAGTGACTTAAAACAAAGTATTAAAATGGTATTATCTATAAGGTAATTAAATTAGCTATTAATAAATCATATGAATTTCTATAAAGTTGGAAATTGATGTTGGAGTTACATATCAATATCTTGATTGTAATAATAAAATAAAGAGGGAATTTAAAAAAATATTAAAAAACTATGCTGAAAAGACGATGTTCATTCTTGTAGGGTCAAAAAGTGGAATGAAATATGGAGGAAACTATGTTAAGGTTAATTTAAAATATTTTATGTGAGGAAATTAGGGTTTTTATGAAATACCATATTTTTATTACATTATTCTTCATTTAAAATGTACAAATAAAGGATCATTTATTGTTTAATTTCATTAAAAAGGAAAATAATACATGGAAACATACAAATTTAATGTATTCCAATTGAAGGGATTATTTACCATTCATAATAATTAAATTTAATTCATCTCATAACCAGGGGGAATACAACAAATTAAAGGATGAGTACAAGACCTAGTAAGGGAATAGAAGAGAAATTGGTTAATTGTGATTTTCTAGAATATCAATAAGATCATCAAGAAATACATAATGTCTTGGGGAAGAAGCATATTGGTAAGAATGGCCCTAAGGCCTTCATGTTTTTTATTATTTTGATATTCCACCTTTCAAGGGGTGAGGTGGAACCCTAATAAGTCCTGAAGGATTAAAGAGTATTACATGACCTTTAGGTCTTTGAAGAAATCACCCAGAAAAGAAAACTTTAAACTGCTCCTCCCTAGCATATGTCACAATATTAGAACTCCACCTTCGTAGGTCTGGTCACCTAGATTTCCTATGAAAATCTTCATAGACCTGGTATCAATGCCAAAGCCATACCCTCTCATTCTTCCCATTCCAGTTAGCTCTGCTCTAGTGGATGCACCTACCCTGAATCCACATCTAATGCCTTGTTCCTTGTAGTCAAACTGGTACATCTGAAATCAAGTGTCCTAAAGGCCTTGGGGTGGCCCTAGGACCTTATGGTGGCCTAAAGACCTTGATAATCAACTTGTATGAAGGCCTTGGGTGGCGCAAAATCCATACAGGACCCGAGGCCCATACCGTTGGCCTAAAAGCCCCAGTGGATGAATAGTTCTGACTACTACAGTACCGAACAATACTTACTATGGTACTACTATAGTGACTGCTATAGTTTCTACTACAGTACTACTACATTAACCCTATAAATACGCCTCCTCCTGGATTTGATCTCGAGTTTATTTGATGTACCTACCGAGTCATCACCAACCAGGCTGAGGCTCATATGAAAAGAGGTATATAATAATAAAAACATTTATCATAACATGTATATGTGGATAAAATATTTACTTGAGTCATTCATAGGAATATCACCATGGATTATCACAATGGTTTCACAAAAATAACCAATGTAATTCACTATGGTATCATAAAACAGTTCATCTATAGAGATTACATTTTCTACACAATGCATTGGAGTGAGGTCATAGAAAACCCTTAATATGTATTAATTAATCTGAGACTCATATATATCATAATGAATAATTTCTTAAATAACGCTTCGATATTAAAAGAAATAAGTTTAATATAAGAATAGTGGTTTTTTTAAAGTGCATAAAAACATGATCGTTGTGTCATTTATAACACATGTAAATGGCATTAGGGTTTCATTTATGTCTATTAGAGATGGAAATATATATTTTTCATATATTTTTTAATTAAAATGTCAAATAAATAGGTTTGGGTATTCACATAATGGATATAAAATAATTTATTGTGAAAAAATAGTGATTTTGTACTTAAAAATTCACCATCATAACATGCATGTAACATGGTTTTAGAAAACATTATAATTAAACGATACAAGGGTCCCCCACTCCTAAAAAACTCTTAATAATGTAAAGTGATATAATTAAATGGTTATAATATCATAGTATGGAAACATTAATGACATACCACATAAAAGTGATCTTGAAATGAATAGAGAAGGTGAAATTTCTCTTACCTTGAAAAATGACTCGTAAAACAGAATGATCAGGACAATAAGGGATTGAGGAAACCCAGAAAGGAAAATTGGGAATGAATAATTGGGTGATAATAATATCATATTTTTATGTATGATTAATTTTTAAAGAACCTAAATGATAAAACAGGGAGGTGTTTATTGATAAATTGACTGACTTTTTTATTAATTTCCTTCGACATCTAATTAGTGGTATTTGAATACCATGGTCTTGACCATGGTATATTCGCATGGTAATGGTCTCAAGAGACACCAATTATTATATTGTATTCCAAGAGAGTTGAAAATAATTTTATATTACTCATCTCATCATTTTGACATAGTTATGATGTCATTAATAATACCACAAACTCAAACTATATTTTTACTATTCACAGAAAACAAAATTATATTATGATATTATAATAAACTCACCCTAACTAAATTTAGTGTTCTTATTTAAAAAATGAAATTTATTTTATCCTTATGAATCACTAAATATGATAAATTTTACTTTAACTATAAAAATACTTATTTATTAAAAATAAGAGAGAATATAAAATCCATAGTGAATGCAAATAAAATTTCTGACATTTGGAAAAAAAGTTATTTTATCATTTAAAATTAAATATTCAAGTTTTTGTAAATTTATTTCATTATAATAAACTGCATTAAAAAATATATAGTTTAATATAATAATAATAATATATATTTATATAAAAAGTAACACTTTTCATGAAAAATCTATTTATAATATTCCATAACAATTTTTAATCAAAACTAATTTTAAATTGGAAATGATGAAATAAAAATATTATTTAAAGAAAGAGATTAAATATTATGTATATAGACCCTTGAAATATAACCCCTTATTACACTCAAAAACTACTTAAGGGTATGGTGTGTGATGATGACAGAATCCTGTGTTGGCTTTGATAACATTGTCTGAGTAGAAATCTCCACAATCTTGAACTTATACCATAGGGGATTTCATTCATGATTAACATGTTAAAGCTTAACTTGGTATTGGGAAAGAGAAAATAAAAAATACACTACCTAGCTACCATGTTATCACAAATTTCATTTGTATGAAATGACCATATTAGATGATTCCATCAACTCTTTTTTTGTTATTAATTAACCATTTTAATTTCTATTTATAATACTAATTATAACATTAAAATTATTATTAGGAGTATTGTCTCCAATGTTCATAGTTACCATTGGACATAATTGACCAATGATCATAAAATTATCAAAACCTGATGGTCACATTTCAAATTATACTCACTTAATTATTATATAGATATATTTATCTTGGGTATAAAATAATATAACACACATTTTCATTAAAATAATTAGTCAAAAATTCCAGGTCATTACATCCATCCCCTTGTTTCCTTTGGTTCCGATGTGGGTCATTCATATACGTGGTTCCTCCACAACACATTAACTAGGTGGTTAGTCTTGTTTCATAGAACCTTATATCTATAGTCCAAGATCTCCACTAGCTACTTCTTATAAGAGAGCACATGTTCCGGTTGTACTGCCTCCAAATTTAGTACAAGTGAAGGTTAAGGTATGTAGTTATTCAAGATAGATATGTAGAAAACATCATGATTTTGATCTAGATTCAGAATAATTTAATTATGAAAGGAAAATGCTTTTCTCGATCAAGGATTTAAAATGTGCCACTGTACCTAGAGACGAGATTCTATTTTTTCCCAAACAACATGACTCTCTTCCAAGTTTAAATTTGATGTCGCCATTTTTCTCCAGCATCAATCTCTATGTCACCCCGATGGTTGTCCACATAATTCTTTGGTTGACCCTGAGCAGACATTACATGATGTTGCATGGAATGAAAATTTTCGGTCATCTATTTCTAAATATCAGACCTCAGAAGCATTTTATCAGCAGATTAATCCCAACAGGTAGGATATTTACATCGCTTCCATTATAGAGTTTCATAGGGTTCAATTGGAATACTTGAATGGATGTTGGTATTGTATGAGAAATCAACTAATAGAAGATTTTGATCCCATCCACCTTTAATTTCCATCATTCATATTCTCTACATATCCTTGTGTGTCTGAATTTCCCTTTTAGAGTGGCCATCAGTTTGAGGGTGATTGTTCATATTGAAATTCACTTAATTACCTGGAGCATTTTTAAGTCATCTATAGAATTATAATGTGAACCTTGAATCATGATTAGATATTATAGAAAGTGTCACTCCATGAAAACTCATCACTTCATTTACGTAAACTATGTCATGTTGATCTAGAAATATGTTCTCCCGAACAGAGATAAAATGGCCACTCTTTTTGAGAAGGCACAATATAACCGTTATCACATTATTTTCGTTGGTGGTTTTAGGGATAACAAATGAAAAATTCAAATTTGATATCATCCCACTTCTATGCAGGTATAGGTAATGGTTTTAATACCCCTTTAAGAAGTTTTCTCTCTACCTTAACTAGCTGAGACGCCAACCACCTTGTAGTGTATTTGATAATATCCCTTTTCAAGTCATCCCACCATTAATGATCATGAATGTACCTATTAATTTTAGTGTTTTCAAGATGTTTTGAAAATGTATATGTATAATATCCATCCATCATCTAAATATTTATTATTAGTCTATAGGGATAAAAACATTTTATGAAATTTCCTTACACCTTCTTAATCAATACTGAACTCACAAAACATCTCATTATTCAAATCCTCTTACTTTTTCTGTAACAAAGGATCTTACCATTGATATTTATTGATCTTCTTGTGTAATGATGGTAGAGAATCCATTTGATAGAGGGATTGTGATGTCCAATAACTTATGATTCGTATATCCAATTTTACTATATTTTAATCAATGGATTACTTTGAATCCTCATCATTTCCAGCATAATAGGGTCTTTCCAACATAAATCATCAGTGATATTGTTTTCTCTAATAGGATAATAATAAATTTGATAGTCATAGTCCTTATAACATTTCAAACATCCCCTCTATATTATTTTTAGCTTCATTTGTGTGAAAAATATATTTCAAACATTGATGGTCTATGTATATATCACATTTCTCCTTATAAAGATAGTGCTTCCATACCATTAGAGAAAAAACAACGACAACCATATCTAGGCCATGACTAAGATTGTTTTGAAAATGAGGATTCAAATATAGATATGCCTAATAAATCACATTATGATCTATTGTGAGGATTTATCCATGCCCTTTTATAAATTCATTGATAAAAGTAATTGATCCATATCTGAAAAGGGGAGGATCTAGAATAAGTGTGGTAACTGATATCTTCTCTATATCTATGAAACATTCTTTCCACTACTTTATCATTAAAAAATGGCCCATTTTGTGTTTTCATGGTTAGGGGAATAAAAATTCAATAAAATATTTTCACAAACATCTTATAATATCCCTATAATTTAAATAAACTATGAATCTATGTTAATATTAAAAGATGTGGTCACTCCTCAACTACAATTGTCTTTGCATGATCAACTGATATTCCTTCATTGGTTATAATATTCTCCATGAAAGAAACTTGTTATAATCGATATTCACATTTGATGAATGATAAAAACAGAATCTTCTTCCTCTATGTTTTCTGTATAACCATTAAATGATCTTATTACTCCTCATGATATTTCAAATATATCATAACAACATCAATAAAAACTACAGAAAATTTCTCAAGGTAGTAATTAAATATTCTATTCATCAAATCAATAAAAATAGAAGTAGTATTAGTCAAGATGAATGGAATAAAAAATCATAAATACTAAATCATGATCGGAATGAGGCATTTGGAATATCTTTTTGTTCAACCTCAATTGATGATAACCAGATCAATGATCAATCTTGGAGAAGAACTGAGCCCCACAAAGCTAGTCAAATAAATCATTAGTTCTTGGATGAGTGTACTGGTTCTTTATTGTGATCCTGTTAAGTTAATTATAATCAATAAATTACTACATTACTCTCACTTATTCTATGAAAGGATAATATGTTCCCCCCATGGATAAAAAGTTGTCCAGATAAAAACCTACTCTATAAGATCATTGAGTAGATTCTTTAATTCCACACCTCCAAATTTCTATTCTATAAGTGGTATTTTAAATAACCGTTGAGCCAGGATTGAGCACAATGGACTAATATACATATCTTAATGGAGGAGTTCCATGTAACTCTTTAAAAAATAAATCAATGAATTTTTGAACAAAATAGGTCATTCCCCATTTTTATACTTTCAATTCCTTCATTATCAACACTGATTAAATCAATATATAATGCTATTTTTGGTTCTTCTAGAAGAAGATCTAATAGTGAAATATCTCCAATGAAAAAAACTATCTGTTGTCTATTCAGGACTACATATATTTTAATTCTTCTATAATTTATCTTAGTATTACACTTTGAGAACAAGTCTATCTCTTGTTTAATGTCAAATTTCATCATGGGAAGAATTACTATATTTGAGAAGATATTATAATCATTAATGTTAATACTTGGTATTATATACAATTATGATGGTTATATAATCCTTGCAAGTGTCTTTACTGATTACAATAATTCTAGAAGTTCATGAATTTATTCAAAAATCAATGTAAACATAGAAGAAAAAAGAAGGCATATAACTAGGAAAAACGTACATTTAGATTTGAGATAACAATGACAGTTTCTATCACCACATTATTTAGAGATTAAACATTATCAATCATGATAGGAAAATATTGACCTTTTCCATTTGTTCTATGTAGAGGTTTATAGTGATTCCCATCCATTAACTTTGGATTTGGTCATGGAATGGAAAATCGGCCAAGCTATCAACTGTTAAAGCATTGGAATTTATGAAGGGGTTGTACCATATTACCTTTATCATTATTATTTATAACATAAGGCTTCACCTCAATATGATAATTGCGAGCAATATGACTATCTCTTCTATGATTGTAACATTTCCCACTCTCGATCATGTCATTCATTGAATTCTTCCTCCCACAGTTATTCTATGTGGAATGTTTCACTTTATTTCCTCCACTTCCTATAACAAAGATCCTTCCCATGATTTGCTCCAAATAACTCTTCTATTCATTCAATTAATGGGACCACATAGTCTCTCCAAATACCAACACATTTTCTATATAACTCCACAAAATCTTTTATATGTTTTATAATCTTTTATCCCAATATTCATTAATATATGAAGATATATTATGTTAACGAATATATCAACCTTCCAACTAGGATCCATGACAATGATATAGGTGTAATGAGAATGTATAATAATTTATATCTCATAGAGTCACACAGATTCGATTATCTTCTGCTTCATCTCTAGGAATTATTACTCCATTTTTGATCATATTGGATGAGGGAAATATTTTTTAAAAAATGATCCGCTGAACTCTTCCAACTCCATAGCTTCAATATCCCCTCATAGATTTTTGTTTAAACTAGTTTCCACCACTTATTATCCTATCCATTTATGTGTTGCATAGATAGGGATAATTTTCCTTATTCCAAAAAAGGTTGTATATAAAAATATATTATATATATCTTATCCATTTTTTGATAATTATTTCTTCGATAGATCCACTAAAGGAAGGTGGCATTTGATTTATAATTGAATCAATTAAAATTTTCCACCATCAAGGAGAATCCGGTCTCTACGATTGATTCATGCTATTTACCAAAACTGATGTTAGTTGATTCATAATTCTCATGATGTTTTCCATTCCGTCTTCCATTCAAAGGTTGTTAGTGCCTAGTCCATTATGATCATAATTTATGAGGTTTCTCTGATTTTACAACATTTTATAAAATAATTAAAAATTTCTGAGAAATGTGTTTCATTAAAAAAATTATAATTAAAAAAGAATTTGATATATTAAAAAATATTTATTAATTATTTTATTCTTTAACAAAAATTACATTTTCTATAAATAATTCATAATGGTTCATAACCAACATGTTATTAACAAAACATAGCCCCTAGTAGTGTAAGAATATGTGTGCAGTAAGGACCATTTTCGTGCACTAATTCCAATTTGATTCTATCATAAATCATTTTTTTGGTTTTTACCCATAGATATATATATTCTAAAGCCACATCCACTTATTTGTGTCCATATAGTGATCTATATTCTTGAAAACCACTTGCATAATATTTTACCAAAATACTAGGATGTTTTCGTATATTTTAGCATTTCCCTATGGTTCTTCATAATGTTTTAAAAACCTAATTTCCAAACATAACTAAACTGTAATTTGATACCAACTATGGAATCCTGCCTTTTTAGTACATTACTATTCATTTACATGGTAGAAACATAGAATCTTTTAAATATTATTTTCATAGAAAAATGGTACATAATACATGAAAACTTAAAACATTATTATATTCCACAAGAATGGATTATTCAATAAGTTTACTAAGAAAATTTATTTCAGCACATAACCATAGGAAAAATATTATAGGAAAGAGTGAGACGGAGGACCAGTAAGGGAAAATAAGGGAAACCATTAATTTTAATCTTGAGGAATATCAATATAAACATGATGAAATTTATTAAGGCATTAGAAAGTGGAATATAATAATAATAATAACATGAATAAAAACATATAAATGTTCCCAAGACGTTTAATTGAGTCACTAATTACAATATCACCAACATTTATCACTGATGTGTCATAAAAATTAACAAGGTTATTCAGCAACTTATCGTAAAACATGTTTTCTCTAGAGATTAAATTCTTTACTCAATGAAATGGAGTGCTATCATGAAACACACTTAATATGTATTAATTAATGTGAGAAACATATATAGCATAAAAAAATTTCATTAATATTCCATAGAGAATAAAATAAATGGGGTTTATATCAAAATCGTGGAATTTTTAAAATGTGCTTAAAAACATGATCATTGTGTCATTTATAAATCAAGAAAAAAGTAATGTTGGTTTTATGTATTTTAATTATATAATAAAATAAATAAATTTTATATCTTTGTGAATAACCATATAAACGATAGAGGATTGGGTATATAAGGCCCGAGCCTTAAACCTTACTTAATATTGAATTAAAAGAGTAATTCACATTGAGGATCTTTTCAGGTTTAGAGTTTTAGAGAATTAGGACATAACTATTACATCTCAAAAGATTACAAAGTAGTCGCTTCTACTAAATTTCCATAAAATAAAAACTCTATAAAAGAAACATGTATAGTTCCATGTTTTAGGTAGCATGACTTTCCCTTGATCCCATCCTTGACCCTATTCCACGCTATGTCCTATGAAAAACATTTCAAAATCTTGGGATGAGCATAAGAAGCTCAGTAAGGGATACACAAAGAATGAAAACTGTTAGATTTTCAAAACAACAAGTAAACCATGAATACTTTATCAATGTAACACTTTTCACCTTCATGAAGTAGTAAAAACTTTTCACTGAAAAAAAAGTATCATTACTTACCTTTTTGTAACCATAGGATTACCATAAAACACATATAAAGAACACATAACATATATAAAGGTAACTTGGGACATAAACATACTTAAGTGGAATAACCATACGGTCGACTTACACACATATCACGTAATGGAATAGCCATACGGACAATTTCCATACATACTTAATGGAATAGCCATACGGCCGACATCCATACCCAATGCATTGGAGGTTATAACGTAACCACCCGTCCTGGTATTCACGGCACCACCCGTCATATGGTTTATAACGTAACCACCCGTTAAAAAGTCCAAGTACCAATATAAAATCATAAAACATAAAACCAATATAAAGGAATGATAACATTTCGACATCACAATATATCATAATATAATCCTTTATCAAAACCATTTTCAAAACCATTTAAAAAATTTGATAAAGAGATTTTTGAATCAAAGTGTCCCATACCACCTTGAAGCTTAAAATTTTACACCTTTAACATCCATATAAATAAATCCTTAAAACCATTTTGAAAACATGGATATTAATAAGAACAAATAATTAAAACATTTAAAATGATATTTTGGTTAAAGGGGTTTTACCAAAATAAGAGACACTTGAATACAATAATTGAGAAGTAACATTTATTCAGAACTTTATAATATCATGAGAATAAATGGATTCATGATATAATTATCCAAAGGGTATTATATACACCATATAAGAGTGAATTGGTGCATAACAACAATGAACCCTCAATAGAAATGTCAAATGTGATGAAATCCCTTATAAAGAAGGTATCCTTAAATTAAGGACAAATCAATCTCAAAAATATGTGTGACAAATATAAATACACCCAATATAAGATGATATTAAGTGTAAAACAATAAAAGGTCATTCACACATATTCAATGGATGACATATTCAATGACTACATGTTGAACCCAAAGAAATCGAAATTGGGTTAAAAAGTTCCCTTGACAGCCTAACGACATCACATCAAAATGAGTTGATGAGAGATAAAAAGTGTATCTCATCACTTGGACATAAAATTTACATCAATAAGGATATATGAGAACATATCCCAACATAACAATATGTAAATTAAAGGACCAAACAAAATAAGTCTTTTAAAAAATAGGAGGGTGAAAGGTTCCCTTACCGACTTGGGTATCATTCAAAACATACACCCCATGAAAGAAGGACAATAGATCATTGATGTAATTACTCATAAACGAAATTATATTACAGAAAGAGTATAATAATGGTCAGTAAATACACCACTCAAAGTAATTTGTGGCAAATGTAGCATAAATCTCACGGGAATAAAAGTGAGATGAAAAATCCCTTACGAAAATTCAGCAGCCTAACGGCGCCAATCAAAACTTCCAAAATGGATTGATCAGAGAGAATAGGGTCTCTCATCACATGAACATAAAAATTCTAGTAAGATTAATATAAAAGAACCTCCCTATAACAATAAAGATTAGCTTTAAAAGGAATGACATAAAAGAGTGTACTTAAAAAGAAAGAGAGGTGTAGGATCCCTTACCTCGGGTCCGAATTGACTCGATCGTTCTTTAATCTCCTGAATAATAAACATGAGTTAATTTATACTTCCTTAAGAACCTTTTTAAAGTTCATTATTCCTTTTATATCACTTATTACCATGTTATAAACATTATTTAATCATTTAAGTTAATCATGTTTGTTTTGTCGATATTTGGTTCTTAAGTCGAAAGTGGACTTCTTACAATTACATGTTGTTCGTGTGGTCAAAGGTTCTTCATATACAAAAATGACATTCCTGATTTGGATATCATATATATCATATATATCCAGAATATACATGTATTTATAAAATTACATAATCATTTAGAGGAAAGAAATGAAATGCACCGTTCATGGAGACGGTAAGCTGTACGTACGCATGAACGATACATTCATTTCTATGTCGTATTAATGGAATTAAAACTATATGAGACGTATGTATATTTTAATTCCAGAATTATATTAATCATTTAGATGTATCATACATCATATATATCCATTATATATATGTACTTATAATAGTACATTACATTTGGGGATAAGAAATGAAATGCACCGTTCATGGAGACTGTAAGCCGTACGTACGCATGAACGCTACTTTCATTTCTATCTCATACTTTAATGGAAAGAAATAATAATGATATATAGGTAAATAATAATTCCAGTATATCATCATATATAATAACATTAAATCCATCCTTTATACGTCCCACTTATGGCATTAACGAATCACATCACTTTGAGGGGGCGGTAGTCCGCACTTCCTAAAATGAAGATATCGCGTATACCCATAATGGAAGCCATAAAGGTAAGACACAAATCAAAAATAAAGAAGCATAAGTAAAACATAAACATATTATATATCATATTTAAAAATAGTGACATCATAATGGCCACCTTTGAAGGTGTTAAATGAGTATTGAACAATCATCGTTTCGGGAGGCACAATTTCGCCATCCACGGAAACCGTATGTTCTTTAACCATTTGATGTAGTTGTGTGGGAGTTTTGCTCGAATAAATCTTATAACAACATCCTAGTATATTGAATATACTGGTTATGTTACAAAAGAAATAAATAAAAAGGGTTTAGGGGGTTGGAGATTCAAAATAAAACAAATGAACAAGAGAGAATGAATTTCCTTTAAAAGTGTAACTCCTTTTGATTTGAGCCTAAAGGCTTCCTTTGAAAGGATTATGCCCAAATAGAATCCTCTAGGATGAGGATAGGGATGTGGAGAGAGTAAATGGGCAGGGGTTGGCCGAGCCAAAGGCTTTAGGAGTGTGTGAAATGAGGTAGAGGTGGGGGCCTTTTATAAGAGGAGAGGAGGGGCACTTTTGGAAAGTAAAGAAATATTACTTTATTTGAAAATGTGTTTCGGTTTTATAAGGTCCCAAATTGATATAATTCGTGGATAAGGTGTTAAGGGTTCGAAATCCACCCATCCAATATGTTTTGGACATGTTTAGTTCATAGATTTTACATTATCTTTCCATATTATTTAAATCGTCAAATAATGATGTCATCGCTGCATCATTATTATGTCATAAATAATTTAATATATTTAATGTCTAAAAATTATAAAACAAATACTATGATGTAGGAAATCTTTTTAGATTTCCAATGACTATTTATAATAAAGAATATTACTTGTATAACCCCACTAAAAAATTGTTTTATTAAAACATATCATGTTCATGTCATTTTTACTTTTACATTAAATAAAAAGTTATTTATGTAATTTCCCAACCAAAGTGTCTCCATAGGGTCCCCAAGTTTGCTCATGGCTTGTCTTGGTCGTCCATGACACAACCAATAAGGTTGGGACATGTGTCTAGGTCATTTCATATTATTAAAGCATAATTTATACCTTAAACTACACTAATTACCACTAATCGCGATTAAAAACTTAATAAGTTACTATTCACCAAAAATTATTTTTATCCCATTGAACCACATTTTACTTCTTAATGACAACCATGTATGTAGGATTTTTGAAATTCAAAACACAATGATGGCAAAATTTCATTTAAACGGAAAATCAGTCTTTATAAGTACCACTTAGTGGTTTCACTATTCATCAAAAATTAAAGTTTTTCAGAAAATTACCAAAAATTCACCCTAAGCTATATTTGATATTCCGAATTCAAAAATGAAGTCCGTTTTAAAAAATTCAAAATATATTAGTCACATTAATTAATTTAATAATTAACTCCCGCGGTCAGAGCAAATAGCGTGTTTTTATAAAACAATAAGTATCAAAAGATTGACACTAGTTTAAGTCTAATTTCAAAGTGAAATTAATTCCAACGACCACTATTGGATTTAATGGTAAAAATATTTTCTAATTTCACTTTAAAACCAATTCAAAATATAATCTAGTCGTATAAATAAATTATATTAAAAATAGGTTTTGATTTAAAATACAACATTTTACACTATTCATTAAAAAAAATGAACATTATCGGAAAGATACCAAAAAATTACACAAAGTAAATTTTGATGTCCCGATTCTTAAGAAGAGTTTTATTTGGTCCAATAGAATGTATAAGAGTGAACAAAACTATATTTAATGATGGTTCTCAATCAAAAGGCGATAAGTGAACCTTTAGTGAAAACTAGGGCATATACACCTAAAATTGAATTCTTTCCGTATTTTAAGCCTTTATCTTTTATTGGATAAATGTAAAAACATTTAAAAACATATATAATCATATTTTAGTTATTTCTATCCATTCCCGCCATTACAACGGCTACATGTTAACTACCATTAAAAATAATATTATTTTATTATTAGAGTGCAACGTAAGATTCCCAAGAAACTCGTTGTTGCGTGTTGGGTACACCATCGAGCATAGCATCCCCTTTAAAGTCATATTAATGTTTTATTCACAAATATGGATAAATATGAAAATGTCATATTCTGTATTTACCTGGGGTGTTACATCCTTCCCCCCTTTTGGAAAATTGCGTCCTCACAATTTTAAAAAATTTGAGCTCGGAAACATCCTTGAAAGTCCCACATCGGAACAAGAGTCGGTAAAACAATCACTTTATAATAAAGAAAGATAAGCACAGAGGTCACCCGAGTTAACCCATACTAGGATTCCAAGTACGAAAATATGGACATGGAGGAAAAAAAAGGGTCATGTTCTGATGGAGAGTGATAGAAAACATGTTTAGGAGAAAGTTAACCACGAGAAAATCACAAACTTGCGATGGGTTAAACGATATTCGATTCCCCAATAGGAAAAGTTAATAGACAACATTTTTGTTTTAAGTTACTTTTTATTGAGGAATTTATTCATAAGGAAACATAATCAGTTATCATGTTGACTTTCAAATTTTATTATATTCCTTACACAAACTCCTATTTTCTCCAAAAGGCGAGTATCAAGGAAGACTTGTTCACATTAAGAGTACTATAATCAACTTTTAGAGAAGCACCTAATCCACAAAAGAGAACTATATACTTCCCATGTCTTTATACTCTAACCAAAACCAAAACCAAAAAGGCTAGTACAAGATCAGATAATCCAGAAAAGGATAACCCTTTATAAAAAGAAAATCTATTCTTAATCTCCAAAATTTGTCCAACAAAACCCAAAGTTCAATGAGGACCATTAGATAAACAATTTTTCCATAAAATTCTTCAAAGTAATCCAATCTAAGATTGAAACCCATATATTTGAAGGATTTAGTCACATAGTCTTCCATGTTAAATCGTAACATTTATCTCCAAACAAAATCAGTTTCTCTTAAAGTCTAGCATTGAAAAGTAATTATCCTAATCACATATCCTCCATGATAGGTTAATCATTTTCATAAATAACCCAAAATCAACTTAATCTTAATTCATAAAATCATATAACAAGAATGAATCAGTCAAACTAACCAGGGACTTCACGTAGTCCAGTGGTAGGCGATAAATACCAGTCGCATTTTGGTTGTGGGTTCGATTCCCGCAGCTTTGTCCGAGGCGACGGGTTGTCACACGGTCTGCGTGTTGTCCTTTTTCCAAAACTATATAATTCTTAAAACATTCCCCAAAACGAGATAAAATCTTCAAAAATAATCATAACATATTTTAACCTCAAGTTTATCTCATGCCCTTCATTTTCCATCATATCATATAATAACCCATAATTACCTCAAAATTAAGGATCACATAAACTCTAATGGTTACCTTTACAATTATTACCTGAACTTCCACATCGATTGGTCATCTCATACATGATGCATTATAGAACATACCAAGGTTAAAGTGTTTGATCATGACTCCTTGATATTTGGATTAGTACAACTATGAGATTCCTCATTGAATCCCCAATCTCATCCAGTCTCTTAAGCAGAGAACCACCACAGTTTCCTTCAAACCAATTGTCACTTTGGTGCCTGCTAGATCCAGCCATTTACTAAAACCAAAAATGTCAGTATGAGTATATCAACATAACAATCATGTACTAATGAGGAAGATAAATACTAAGATATACTTACTCATTCACTTTGTCTAAAACTATGACTCTTTCTGAAATCCTAACCATTATGGTAATGCCACTTGTGCTTAAAGAATAACCTAACCTCTAAAGTTATCTAAACCGAACTTTGATACCAACTATAAGGCCCCAGCCTTAATCCTTACTTAATATTGAATTAAATGAGTAATTCACATTGAGGATCTTTTCAGGTTTAGAGTTTTAGAGAATTAGGACATAACTATTACATCTCAAAAGATTACAAAGTAGTCGCTTCTACTAAATTTCCATAAAATAAAAACTCTTTAAAAGAAACATGTATAGTTCCATGTTTTAGGTAGCATGAATTTCCATTGATCCCATCCTTGACCCTATTCCACGCTATGTCCTGTGAAAAACATTTCAAAATCTTGGGATGAGCATAAGAAGCTCAGTAAGGGATACACAAAGAATGAAAACTGTTAGATTTTCAAAACAACAAGTAAAACATGAATACTTTATGAATTTAACACTTTTTACCTTCATGAAGTAGTAAAAACTTTTCACTGAAAAAAAGTATCATTACTTACCTTTTTGTAACCATAGGATTACCATAAAACCCATATAAAGAACACATAACATATATAAAGGTAACTTGGGACATAAACATACTTAATTGGAATAACCATACGGTCGACTTCCACACATATCACTTAATGGAATAGCCATACGGCCAATTTCCTTACATACTTAATGGAATAGCCATACGGCCGACTTCCATACCCAATGCATTGGAGGTTATAACGTAACCACCCGTCCTGGTATTCACGGCACCACCCGTCATATGGTTTATAACGTAACCACCCATTAAAATGTCCAAGTACCAATATAAAATCATAAAACATAAAACCAATATAAAGGAATGATAACATTTCCACATCACAATATATCATAACAGAATCCTTTATCAAAACCATTTTCAAAACCATTTAAAACATTTAATAAAGATATTTTTAAATCAAAGTGTCCCATACCACCTTGAAGCTTAAAATTTTAAACCATTAATATCCATATAAATAAATCCTTAAAACCATTTTTAAAACATGGATATTAATAAGAACAAATAATTAAAACTTTTAAAACGATATTTTGGTTAAAGGGGTTTTACCAAAATTAGAGACACATGAATACAATAATTGAGGAGTAACATTTATTCAGAACTTTATAATATCATGAGAATAAATGGATTCATGATATAATTCTCCAAAGGGTAGTATATACACCATATAAGAGTGAATTGGTGCATAACAACAATGAACCCTCAATAGAAATGTCAAATGTGATGAAATCCCTTATAAAGAAGGTATCCTTAAATTAAGGACAAATCAATCTCAAAAATATGTCTGACAAATATAAATACACCCAATATAAGTTGATATTAATTGTAAAACAATAAAAGGTCATTCACACATATTCAATGGATGACATATTCAATGACTACATGTTGAACCCAAAGAAATCGAAATTGGGTTAAAAAGTTCCCTTGACAGCCTAACAACATCACATCAAAATGAGTTGATGAGAGATAAAAAATGTATTTCATCACTTGGACATAAAATTTACATCAATAAGGATATATGAGAACATATCCCAACATAATAATATGTAAATTAAAATACCAATCAAAAGAAGTCTTTTAAAAAAGAGGAGGGTGAAAGGTTCCCTTACCGACTTGGGTATCATTCAAAACATACACCCCATGAAAGAAGGACAATAGATCATTGATGTAATTACTCATAAACGAAATTATATTACACAAAGAGTATAATAATGGTCAGTAAATACACCACTCAATGTAATTTGTGGCAAATGTAGCATAAATCTCACGGGAATAAAAGTGAGATGAAAAATCCCCTACGAAAATTCAGCAGCCTAACGGCGCCACTCAAAACTTCCAAAATGGATTGATGAGAGAGAATAGGGTCTCTCATCACATGAACATAAAAATTACAGTAAGATTAATATTAAAGAACCTCCCAATAACAATAAATATTATCTTTAAAAGGAATGACATAAAAGAGTGTACTTAAAAAGAAAGAGAGGTGTAGGATCCCTTACCTCGGGTCCGACTTTACTCGATCGTTCTTTAATCACCTGAATAATAAACATGAGTTAATTTATACTTCCTTAAGAACCTTTTTAAAGTTCATTATTCCTTTTATATCACTTATTACCATGTTATAAACATTATTTAATCATTTAAGTTAATCATGTTTGTTTTGTCGATATTTGGTTCTTAAGTCGAAAGTGGACTTCTTACAATTACATGTTGTTCGTGTGGTCAAAGGTTCTTCATATACAAAAATGACATTCCTGATTTGTATATCATATATATCATATATATCCAGAATATACATGTATTTATAAAATCACATAATCATTTAGAGGAAAGAAATGAAATGCACCGTTCATGGAGATGGTAAGTTGTACGTACGCATGAACACTACTTTCATTTCTATGTCTTATTAATGGAATTAAAACTATATGAGAGATATGTATATTTTAATTCCATAATTATATTAATCATTTATATGTATCATACATCATATATATCCATTATATATATGTACTTATAATAGTACATTACATTTGGGGATAAGAAATGAAATGCACCGTTCCTGGAGACGGTAAGCCGTACGTACGCATGAACGCTACTTTCATTTCTATCTCATACTTTAATGGAAAGAAATAATAATGATATATAGGTAAATAATAATTCCAGTATAAAATCATATATAATAACATTAAATCCATCCTTTATACGTCCCACTTATGGCATTAACGAATCACATCACTTTGAGGGGGCGGTAGTCCGCACTTCCTAAAATGAAGATATCGCGTATACCCATAATGGAAGCCATAAAGGTAAGACACAAATGAAAAATAAAAAAGCATAAGTAAAACATAAACATATTATATATCATATATAAAAATAGTGACATCATAATGGCCACCTTTGAAGGTGTTAAATGAGTATTGAACAATCATCGTTTCGGGAGGCACAATTTTGCAATCCACGGAAACCGTATGTTCTTTAACCATTTGATGTAGTTGTGTGAGATTGTAGCTCGAATAAATCTGATAACAACATCCTAGTATATTTAAGATACTGGTGATGTTACAAAAGAAATAAATAAAATGAGTTTAGGGGGTTGGAGATGCAAAATAAAACAAATGAACAAGAGAGAATGAATTACCTTTAAAAGTGTAACTCCTTTTGATTTGAGCCTAAAGGCTTCCTTTGAAAGGATTCTGCCCAAAGGGAATCCTCTAGGATGAGGAGAGGGATGTGTATAGAGTAAATGGGCAGGGGTTGGCCGAGCCAAAGGCTTTAAGAGTGTGTGAAATGAGGTAGAGGTGGGGGCCTTTTATAAGAGGAGAGGAGGGGCACTTTTGGAAAGTAAAGAAATATTACTTTATTTGAAAATGTGTTTCGATTCTAAAAGGACCCACATTGATATAATTCGTGGATAAGGTGTTAAGGGTTAGAAATACACCCATACAATATGTTTTGGACATGTGTAGTTCATAGATTTTACATTATCTTTCCATTTTATTTAAATCGTCAAATAATGATGTCATCGCTGCATCATTATTATGTCATAAATAATTTAATTTATTTAATGTCTAAAAATTATAAAATAAATACTATGATGTAGGAAATATTTTTAGATTTCCAATGACTATTTATAATAAAAAATATTACTTGTATAACCCCACTAAAAAATTGTTTTAGTAAAACATATCATGTTTGTGTCATTTTTACTTTTACATTAAATCAAAAGTTATTTATGTCATTTCCCAACCAAAGTGTCTCCATAGGGTCCCCAAGTTGGCTCATGGATTTTCTTGGTCGGCCATGACACAACCAATAAGGTTGGGACATGTGTCTAGGTCATTTCATATTATTAAAGCATTATTTATACCTTAAACTACACTAATTACCACTAATCGCGATTAAAAACATAATAAGTTACTATTCACCAAAAATTATTTTTATCCCATTGAACCACAATTTACTTCTTAATGACAACCATGTATGTCGGATTTTTGAAATTCAAAACACAATGATGGAAAAATTTCATTTAAACAGAAAATTAGCCTTTATAAGTACCACTTAGTGGTTTCACTATTCATCAAAAATTGAAGTTTTTCAGAAAATTACCAAAAATTCACCCTAAGCTATATTTGATATTCCGAATTCAAAAATGAAGTCCATTTTAAAAAATTCAAAACATATTAGTCACATTAATTAATTTAATATTTAATTCCCGCGGTCAGAGCAAATAGCGTGTTTTTATAAAACAATAAGTATCAAAAGATTGACACTAGTTTAAGTTTGATTTCAAAGTGAAATTAATTCCAACGACCACTATTGGATTTAACGGTAAAAATATTTTCTAATTTTACATTAAAACCAATTCAAAATATAATCTAGTCATATAAATAAATTAGATTAAAAATAGGTTTTGAATTAAAATACAACATTTTACACTATTCATTAAAAAAATGAACATTATCGAAAAGATACCAAAAATTTACAGAAAGTAAATTTTGATGTCCCGATTCTTAAGAAGAGTTTTATTAGGTCCAATAGAATGTATAAGGGTGAAAAAAACTATATTTAATGATGGTTCTCCATCAAAAGGCGATAAGTGAACCTTTAGTGAAAACTAGGGCATATACACCTAAAATTGAATTCTTTCCGTATTTTAAGCCTTTATATTTTATTGGATAAATGTAAAAACATTTAAAAACATATATAATCATATTTTAGTTAATTCTATCCATTCTCGCCATTAATACGGCTACATGTTAACTACCATTTAAAATAATATTATTTTATTATTAGAGTGCAACGTAAGATTCCCAAGAAACTCGTTGTTGCGTGTTGGGTACACCATCGAGCATAGCGTCCCCTTTAAAGTCATATTAATATTTTATTCACAAATATGTATAAATATGAAAATGTCATATTCTTTATTTACCTGGGGTGTTACATCCTTCCCCCCATTTGGGAATTGCGTCCTCGCAATTTTAAAAAATTTGAGCTCAGAAACATCCTTGAAAGTCCCACATCGGAACAAGATTCGGTAAAACAATCACTTTATAATAAAGAAAGATAAGCACAGAGGTCACCCGAGTTAACCCATACTAGGATTCCAAGTACGAAAATATGGACATGGAGGAAAAAACAAAGGGTCATGTTCTGATGGAGAGTGATAGAAAACATGTTTAGGAGAAAGTTAACCACGAGAAAATCACAAACTTGCGATGGGTTAAACGATATTCGATTCCCCAATAGGAAAAGTTAATAGACAACATTTTTGTTTTAAGTTACTTTTTATTGAGGAATTTATTCATAAGGAAACATAATCAGTTATCATGTTGACTTTCAAATTTTATTATATTCCTTACACAAACTCCTATTTTCTCCAAAAGGCGAGTATCTAGGAAGACTTGTTCATATTAAGAGTACTATAATCAACTTTTAGAGAAGCACCTAATCCACAAAAGAGAACTATATACTTCCCATGTCTTTATACTCTAACCAAAACCAAAACCAAAAAGGCTAGTACAAGATCAGATAATCCAGAAAAGGATAACCCTTTATAAAAAGAAAATCAATTCTTAATCTCCAAAATTTGTCCAACAAAACCCAAAGTTCAATGAGGACCATTAGATAAACAATTTGTCCATAAAATTCTTCAAAGTAAACCAATCTAAGATTGAAACCCAAATATTTGAAGGATTTAGTCACATAGTCTTCCAAGTTAAATCGTAACATTTATCTCCAAACAAAATGAGTTGCTCTT
Source organism: Viscum album (assembly GCA_963277665.1). Classification (NCBI taxonomy): domain Eukaryota; kingdom Viridiplantae; phylum Streptophyta; class Magnoliopsida; order Santalales; family Viscaceae; genus Viscum; species Viscum album. The sequence continues at coordinate 1,487,954,883 of OY728128.1, forward strand.
AAAGTCTCGCATTGAAAAGTAATTATCCTAATCACATATCCTCCATGATAGGTTAATCATTTTCATAAATAACCCAAAATCAACTTAATATTAATTCATATAATCATATAACAAGAATGAATCAGTCAAACTAACCAGGTACTTCACGTAGTCCAGTGGTAGGCGATAAATACCAGTCGCATTTTGGTTGTGGGTTCGATTCCCGCGGCTTTGTCCGAGGCGACGGGTTGTCACACGGTCTGCGTGTTGTCCTTTTTCCAAAACTATATAATTCTTAAAACATTCCCCAAAACGAGATAAAATCTTCAAAAATAATCATAACATATTTTAACCTCAAGTTTATCTCATGCCCTTCATTTTCCATCATATCATATAATAACCCATAATTACCTCAAAATTAAGGATCACATAAACTCTAATGGTTACCTTTACAATTATTACCTGAACATCCACATCGATTGGTCATCTCATACATGATGCATTATAGAACATACCAAGGTTAAAGTGGTTGATCATGACTCCTTGATATTTGGATTAGTACAACTATGAGATTCCTCATTGAATCCCCCATCTCATCCAGTCTCTTAAGCAAACAACCACCACAGTTTCCTTCAAACCCATTGTCACTTTGGTGCCTGCTAGATCCAGCCATTTACTAAAACCAAAAATGTCAGTGTGAGTATATCAACATAACCATCATGTACTAATGAGGAAGATAAACACTAAGATATACTTACTCATTCACATTGTCTAAAACTAGGACTCTTTCTGAAATCCTAACCATTATGGTAATGCCACTTGTGCATAAAGAATAACCTAACCTCTAAATTTATCTAAACCGACCTTTGATACCAACTATAAGGCCCCAGCCTTAAACCTTACTTAATATTGAATTAAATGAGTAATTCACATTGAGGATCTTTTCAGGTTTAGAGTTTTAGAGAATTAGGACATAACTATTACATCTCAAAAGATTACAAAGTAGTTGCTTCTACTAAATTTCCATAAAATAAAAACTCTTTAAAAGAAACATGTATAGTTCCATGTTTTAGGTAGCATGACTTTCCCTTGATCCCATCCTTTACCCTATTCCACGCTATGTCCTGTGAAAAACATTTCAAAATCTTGGGATGAGCATAAGAAGTTCAGTAAGGGATACACAAAGAATGAAAACTGTTAGATTTTCAAAACAACAAGTAAACCATGAATACTTTATCAATGTAATACTTTTCACCTTCATGAAGTAGTAAAAACTTTTCACTGAAAAAAAGTGTCATTACTTACCTTTTTGTAACCATAGGATTACCATAAAACCCATATAAAGAACACATAACATATATAAAGGTAACTTGGGACATAAACATACTTAAGTGGAATAACCATACGGTCGACTTCCACACATATCACTTAATGGAATAGCCATACGGCCAATTTCCATACATACTTAATCGAATATCCATACGGTCGACTTCCATACCCAATGCATTGGAGGTTATAATGTAACCACCCGTCCTGGTATTCACAGCACCACCCGTCATATGGTTTATAACGTAACCACCCGTTAAAATGTCCAAGTACCAATATAAAATCATAAAACATAAATCCAATATAAAGGAATGATAACATTTCCACATCACAATATATCATAATAGAATCCTTTATCAAAACCATTTTCAAAACCATTTAAAACATTTAATAAAGAGATTTTTGAATCAAAGTGTCCCATACCACCTTGAAGATTAAAATTTTAAACCATTAATATCCGTATAAATAAATCCTTAAAAACATTTTGAAAACATGGTTATTAATAAGAACAAATAATTAAAACATTTAAAACGATATTTTGGTTAAAGGGGTTTTACCAAAATTAGAGACACTTGAATATAATAATTGAGGAGTAACATTTATTCAGAACTTTATAATATCATGAGAATAAATGGATTCATGATATAATTCTCCAAAGGGTAGTATATACACCATATAAGAGTGAATTGGTGCATAACAACAAAGAACCCTCAATAGAAATGTCAAATGTGATGAAATCCCTTATAAAGAAGGTATCCTTAAATTAAAGACAAATCAATCTCAAAAATATGTGTGAAAAATATAAATACACCCAATATAAGTGGATATTAAGTGTAAAACAATAAAATGTCATTCAAACATATTCAATGGATGACATATTCAATGACTACATGTTGAACCCAAAGAAATCGAAATTGGGTTAAAAAGTTCCCTTGACAGCCTAATGGCATCACATCAAAATGAGTTGATGAGAGATAAAAAGTGTATCTAATCACTTGGACATAAAATTTACATCAATAAGGATATATTAGAACATATCACAACATAACAATATGTAAATTAAAAGACCAAACAAAAGAAGTCTTTTAAAAAAGAGGAGGGTGAAAGGTTCCCTTACCGACTTGGGTATCTTTCAAAACATACACCCCATGAAAGAAGGACAACAGATCATTGATGTAAATACTCATAAACGAAATTATATTACACAAATAGTATAATAATGGTCAGTACATACACCAATCAAAGTAATTTTTGGCAAATGTAGCATAAATCTCACGGGAATAAAAGTGAGATGAAAAATCCTTTATGAAAATTCGGCAGCCTAACGGCGCCACTCAAAACTTCCAAAATGGATTGATGAGAGAGAATAGGGTCTCTCATCACATGAACATAAAAATTACAGTATGATTAATATAAAATGACCTCCCAATAACAATAAATATTAGCTTTAAAAGGAATGACATAAAAGAGTGTACTTAAAAAGAAAGAGAGGTGTAGGATCCCTTACCTCGGGTCCGACTTTACTCGATCGTTCTTTAATCTCCTGAATAATAAACTTGAGATAATTTATACGTCCTTAAGAACCTTTTTAAAGTTCATTATTCCTTTTATATCACTTATTACCATGTTATAAACATTATTTAATCATTTAAGTTAATCATGTTTGTTTTGTCGATATTTGGTTCTTAAGTCGAAAGTGGACTTCTTACAATTACATGTTGTTCGTGTGGTCAAAGGTTCTTCATATCCAAAAATGACATTCCTGATTTGGATATCATATATATCATATATATCCAGCATATACATGTATTTATAAAATCACATAATCATTTAGAGGAAAGAAATGAAATGCACCGTTCATGGAGACGGTAAGCTGTACGTACGCATGAACGCTACTTTCATTTCTATGTCGTATTAATGGAATTAAAACTATATGAGAGGTATGTATATTTTAATTCCAGAATTATATTAATCATTTAGATGTATCATACATCATATATATCCATTATATATATGTACTTATAATAGTACATTACATTTGGGGATAAGAAATGAAATGCACCGTTCATGGAGACGGTAAGCCGTACGTACGCATGAATGCTACTTTCATTTCTATCTCATACTTTAATGGAAAGAAATAATAATGATATATAGGTAAATAATAATTCCAGTATAACATAATATATAATAACATTAAATCCATCCTTTATACGTTCCACGTATGGCATTAACGAATCACATCACTTTGAGGGGGCGGTAGTCCGCACTTCCTAAAATGAAGATATCGCGTATACCCATAATGGAAGCCATAAAGGTAAGACACAAATGAAAAATAAATAATCATAAGTAAAACATAAACATATTATATATCATATATAAAAATAGTGACATCATAATGTCCACCTTTGAAGGTGTTAAATGAGTATTGAACAATCATCGTTTCGGGAGGCACAATTTCGCAATCCACGGAAACCGTATGTTCTTTAACCATTTGATGTAGTTGTGTGAGATTGTAGCTCGAATAAATCTTATAACAACATCCCAGTATATTGAAGATACTGGTGATGTTACAAAAGAAATAAATAAAAAGAGTTTAGGGGGTTGGAGATGCAAAATAAAACAAATGAACAAGAGAGAATGAATTACCTTTAAAAGTGTAACTCCTTTTGATTTGAGCCTAAAGGCTTCCTTTGAAAGGATTATGCCCATAGGTAATCCTCTAGGATGAGGAGAGGGATGTGTAGAGAGTAAATGGGCAGGGTTTGGCCGAGCCAAAGGCTTTAGGAGTGTGTGAAATGAGGTAGAGGTGGGGGCCTTTTATAAGAGGAGAGGAGGGGCACTTTTGGAAAGTAATGAAATATTACTTTATTTGAAAATGTGTTTCGATTTTAAAAGGACCCACATTGATATAATTCGTGGATAAGGTGTTATGGGTTCTAAATCCAGCCATCCAATATGTTTTGGACATGTGTAGTTCATAGATTTTACATTATCTTTCCATTTTATTTAAATCGTCAAATAATGATGTCATCGCTGCATCATTATTATGTCATAAATAATTTAATTTATATAATGTCTAAAAATTATAAAACAAATACTATGATGTAGGAAATCGTTTTAGCTTTCCAATGACTATTTATAATAAAAAATATTACTTGTATAACCCCACTAAAAAATTGTTTTAGTAAAACATATCATGATTGTGTCATTTTTACTTTTACATTAAATAAAATGTTATTTATGTCATTTCCCAACCAAAGTGTCTCCATAGGGTCCCCAAGTTGGCTCATGGATTTTCTTGGTCGGCCATGACACAACCAATAAGGTTGGGACATGTGTCTAGGTCATTTCATATTATTAAAGCATTATTTATACCTTAAACTACACTAATTACCACTAATCGCGATTAAAAACATAATAAGTTACTATTCACCAAAAATTATTTTTATCCCATTGAACCACATTTTACTTCTTAATGACAACCATGTATGTCGGATTTTTGAAATTCAAAACACAATGATGGAAAAATTTCATTTAAACAGAAAATCAGTCTTTATAAGTACCACTTAGTGGTTTCACTATTCATCAAAAATTGAAGTTTTTCAGAAAATTACCAAAATTTCACCCTAAGCTATATTTGATATTCCGAATTCAAAAATGAAGTCCATTTTAAAAAATTCAAAACATATTAGTCACATTAATTAATTTAATAATTAATTCCCGCGGTCAGAGCAAATAGCGTGTTTTTATAAAACAATAAGTATCAAAAGATTGACACTAGTTTAAGTCTGATTTCAATGTGAAATTAATTCCAACGACCACTATTGGATTTAGCGGTAAAAATATTTTCTAATTTCACTTTAAAACCAATTCAAAACATAATCTAGTCATATAAATAAATTAGATTAAAAATAGGTTTTGAATTAAAATACAACATTTTACACTATTCATTAAAAAAATGAACATTATCGGAAAGATACCAAAAATTTACACAAAGTAAATATTGATGTCCCGATTCTTAAGAAGAGTTTTATTTGGTACAATAGAATGTATAAGGGTGAACAAAACTATATTTAATGATGGTTCTCCATCAAAAGGCGATAAGTGAACCTTTAGTGAAAACTAGGGCATATACACCTAAAATTGAATTCCTTCCATATTTTAAGCCTTTATCTTTTATTAGATAAATGTAAAAACATTTAAAAACATATATAATCATATTTTAGTTAATTCTATCCATTCCCGCCGTTACAACGGCTACATGTTAACTACCATTTAAAATAATATTATTTTATTATTAGAGTGCAACGTAAGATTCCCATGAAACTCGTTGTTGCGTGTTGGGTACACCATCGAGCATAGCATCCCCTTTAAAGTCATATTAATATTTTATTCACAAATATGGATAAATATGAAAATGTCATATTCTTTATTTACCTGGGGTGTTACATCCTTCCCCCCATTTGGGAATTGCGTCCTCGCAATTTTAAAAAATTTGAGCTCAGAAACATCCTTGAAAGTCCCACATCGGAACAAGAGTCGGTAAAACAATCACTTTATAATAAAGAAAGATAAGCACAGAGGTCACCCGAGTTAACCCATACTAGGATTCCAAGTACGAAAATATGGACATGGAGGAAAAAACAAAGGGTCATGTTCTGATGGAGAGTGATAGAAAACATGTTTAGGAGAAATTTAACCACGAGAAAATCACAAACTTGCGATGGGTTAAACGATATTCAATTCCCCAATAGAAAAAGTTAATAGACAACATTTTTGTTTTAAAAGTGTAGGGGGTTGGAGAAGCAAAATAAAACAAATGAACAAGAGAGAGTGAATTACCTTTAAAAGTGTAACACCTTTTGATTTGAGCCTAAAGGCTTCCTTTGAAAGGATTCTGCCCAAAGGGAATCCTCTAGGATGAGGAGAGGGATGTGGAGAGAGTAAATGGGCAGGGGTTGGCCGAGCCAAAGGCTTTAGGAGTGTGTGAAATAGGGTAGAGGTTGGGGCCTTTTATAAGAGGAGAGGAGGGGCACTTTTGGAATGTAAAGAAATATTACTTTATTTGAAAATTTGTTTCGGTTTTAAAAGGCCCCACATTGATATAATTCGTGGATAAGGTGTTAAGGGTTCGAAATACACCCATCCAATATGTTTTGGACATGTTTAGTTCATATATTTTACATTATCTTTCCATTTTATTTAAATCGTCAAATAATGATGTCATCGCTCCATCATTATTATGTCATAAATAATCTAATATATTTAATTTCTAAAAATAATAAAACAAATACTATGATGTTGGAAATTTTTTTATCTTTCCAATTAATATTTATAATAAAAAATATGACTTGTATAACCCCACTAAAAAATTGTTTTAGTAAAACATATCATGTTTGTGTCATTTTTACTTTTACATTAAATAAAAAGTTATTTATGTCATTTCCCAACCAAAGTATCTCCATAGGGTCCCCAAGTTGGCCCATGGATTTTCTTGGTCGGCAATGACACAACCAATAAGGTTGGGACATGTGTCTAGGTCATTTCATATTATTAAAGCATTATTTATACCTTAAACTACACTAATTACCACTAATCGCGATTAAAAACATAATAAGTTACTATTCACCAAAAATTATTTTTATCCCATTGAACCACATTTTACTTCTTAATGACAACCATTTATGTCGGATTTTTGAAATTCAAAACACAATGATGGCAAAATTTCATTTAAACGGAAAATCAGTCTTTATAAGTAGCACTTAGTGGTTTCACTATTCATCAAAAATTGAAGTTTTTCGGAAAATTACCAAAAATTCACACTAAGCTATATTTGATATTCCGAATTCAAAAATGAAGTCCGTTTTGAAAAAATTCAAAACATATTAGTCACATTAATTAATTTAATAATTAATTCCCGCTGTCAGAGCAAATAGCGTGTTTTTATAAAACAATAAGTATCAAAAGATTGACCCTAGTTTAAGTCTGATTTCAAAGTGAAATTAATTCCAACGACCACTATTGGATTTAATGGTAAAAATATTTTCTAATTTCTCTTTAAAACCAATTCAAAATATAATCTTTTCATATAAATAAATTAGATTAAAAATAGGTTTTGAATTAAAATACAACATTTTACACTATTCATTAAAAAAAATTGAACATTATCGGAAAGATACCAAAAATTTTCACAAAGTAAATTTTGATGTCCCGATTCTTAAGAAGGGTTTTATTTGGTCCAATAGAATGTATGAGAGTGAAAAAAACTATATTTAATGATGGTTCTCCATCAAAAGGCGATAATTGAATCTTTAGTGAAAACTAGGGCATATACACCTAAAATTGAATTCTTTCCGTATTTTAAGCCTTTATCTTTTATTGGATAAATGTAAAAACATTTAAAAACTTATATAATCATATTTTAGTTATTTCTATCCATTCCCGCCATTACAACGGCTACATGTTAACTACCATTTAAAATAATATTATTTTATTATTAGAGTGCAACGTAAGATTCCCAAGAAACTCGTTGTTGCGTGTTGGGTACACCATCGAGCATAGTGTCCCCTTTAAAGTCATATTAATATTTTATTCAAAAATATGGATAAATATGAAAATTTCATATTCTTTATTTACCTGGGGTGTTACAGGGTAACCACATAAATAAAAATAATAATTTGTTGAGAAAAAAAAAGATAACATAGGGAAGAAAATTTGGCAGTATAATAGGTAAGAAACACGGTTTTATAAAAAATTAAAAATAGTGGTGAATGGGTATGTCATTAATAAAAGAATCATAATAATGTAAATGGATTTAATAAAATGTATAGAAGAACATAGTATATAAATTTGAAATAAATTCAACATAATAAGTGAACATGAAAGAAAAAGAGAAGATGTGATTTACATTACCTTGAATAGTGACTCCTAAAACATGATGATCAAGACCTTGGGGGATTGAGGATAACTTGGGAGGAATACATAAGATATAATAATATCAACGAATCTGGGATGATGTATTCGGTATTAAAGGAAATGATAAAATGCATGTTTATTCACAAAAAAAATTATGGGAGTTTTTTATTAGTTTTCATGGACACATTTGTAGTGGTATTTGAGAAACCATGGGATTTCAAATTGTATTTAGAACACTATGGGTTTACCCATGGTATTTGACCCTACTATTTTCCACTTGGGATACCTATTATATTATTTTAATCCAAAATAGTTGACTAGAATTTTATATTCATCATTACATCATTGTGAAATAGTAATAATGTCATTAAACATAAAGAAATATTCATGCTCTATTTTTACTAACAACCAAAAACTATAGTATTTATAAAATGAAAATAGATACACTCAAAACTAATATAGAAATTATTACTTAAAAAATGAAATTTATTTTATCATATTAATTCTCTAAATGTGTGAAATTTTACATTTAAATATAAAAATAGGTATTTATTAAAAATATTAGCGAACATAAAATTCATAATGAATGTATAGTAAAATTTATGGCATTTGAAAAAAATAAATTATTTTAACATTTATAAATAAAAATGAGTGTTTTTATAAGACTACTTTAATATAATATACAGGCTTAATAAAAGATTATTTTAATATAATTATTTATATATCATTGAAATTTAAATTGTTTCCCGAATTTTCAATTTATCAAAATCGATCTAAATTTGTAAGAAACCAAATTCTTAAAAAGTAAATGATGAAATTATAAATTTATTTAACAAAAAGGAATAAAATTAAATTGACCTGGTCCATAACTCATAACCCCTTATAGGACCCTCATGAATCATTAGGGTAAGGTGTGCAATGGTGATAGACTCTTGGGGAAGCATTGAAAACATTACCTAAGTGGTAATCTCCACTAACATGAGCTTCTCTTGTTGGAAATTTCATTCATGCTGAACATGTTGAAGCTCACCTTGGGACTAGTTAGGAGAAAATCCAAAAGAAGCTACCTCCTTCAATGGTTATGACCAATGGGCTTCGTACGACATGACCCTACTAGATGAGGCCATCGACCCTTCATTCTACATCAATTAACCATTATAATTTCTATTAATAATACTAATTATAATAGTAGAATTATTATTAATAGTATAGTTTCCAATGATCATATTGACCAACAGTCAGATAGCTATTGGAACATAATGGTCACCTTTCAAATTATACTCACTTAATTAGTAAAGAGATATATTTATATTGAGTATAAAATAATATTACATAGTTTTTGGGAAAGAAATTTTATTCCAAAAGTTAATGTCATTATATTATTACCCCCTTAATAAATTGTATCCCAGAAATTTCTGTTTGTTTTCCCAGTTGAGAAGAGATGTGGGTACTTCAGCCTTATCGTTTCTTCTTGTTACCTTGGGTCATACTCATATATGTGGCTCCACTAAATCACTTTAATGAGGTGGTTAGTCATGTTGGGTAGAACCATACCTCCATGGTCCAAGATCTCCAATAGCTACTCCTCAGAAGAGAGTTCTAGTCCTGGTTGTACCACCTCCATATTTAGCATATGTGATGGTCCAGATATGTACTTATTTAAGAGATAGGTATGTAGAAAAAATAATGAACATGAGCTATATTTTGAGTAAGTGAAAGATAATATGCCATTGATCATAAGAAATCAATGGTTTTATAGGGGTCATTGTACATAGGTATGAGCTTCCATTTCACCCTAAACTACATGACTCTCTTCCTAGGTATGATTCGAAAGATGTTTTTTTACTAGCATCAAACTCCAAAAACCGTAAAAGGTAGTCACCATAGCTCTTTTTATGAATATGATCATACATTATGTGTTTTTGGATTTCATGAACCCTTTTGATCATATATTGAACTAGAATAGTCCAAAAATTATTTATCTTACCAACTTCAGGACATCAAGGTGGATTTCAACATCACTTCACATATAGAGCTTCATTGGGATCCATTTGAATATTTGAATGGAAACTGTTATTGTATGTTAACTCAAGTAATGGGAGACATTGACCCCATCGACCTTTAAATTACTTTGAGCATGTTCTCATCATGTAGTTGTGTGTATGAATAGTCCTTTAATACAACCCTTCAGTTTGAGGGTGACAATCCATACTGAAATTCAATTCAATAAGTAAATCATGTTGAAGGCTTCTAAATAACTATTATGTGAACCTTGGGTCACAATAAGATATGATAAAAAGTGGAACTCTATGAAACCTCACCTCTTCCTTCATGTAAATAATTGTGTGTCAATAAAGAGATATGTATTATAGAAAATAGATAAATTGGGAAGTCGTGGTGAAATGGTAATCAATTAACCATATTGCATTATTTCCATTGCATGTTCTCAGGATACCCATGAAAAATTCCATATTGATATTATCCCACATACATGTTGGTATTTTTAGTGTATATAATACCCCGTTAGGAAGTTGTATCTCTTCCTTCATTTGTTGGCACACTAGGAACATTGTAGTGTATTCAGGAATATCTGTTTTTATTTTTTCCCACCAGTGATAATCATAAATGTTCCTATAAATTTTTTTGAATATAGGATGTATAGAGAATGTAGAGCTATGAGATTCATCCATCAACTCCTCCTTTACATTTGGAATATATGGAACACATAGGTTAGTATGAAAATTTAGTACACCTTCTTAATCAATATTGAACTCATGATACTACCCATTTTTCAATGCCTCTAACTTCTTCTGTAACAATTGATCATATATTTTAGATTTATTGATATATTAATGTACTGATGGTTGAGAAAACAGTTGGGATAAAGTAGATTATTTCCTTTACCTTTTCATTCCAATGTCTAGTTTTTCATGATCTTTGATCAATATATCTCCTTGAATCCTCATCATTTCTATAACAAGAGAGTATTTCATACTAAATGCATCAATTACCTTATTTTCACTTCTAAGATGATTATGAATTCAAGGGACATAGTATTTATGAAGTTCTAACCTTCTCCCATATCTCATGTTCAATTCATTTTGTGTGAAAATATACTTCAAATTTAGATGGATGGTTTATGTATCACATTTCTCCCCTTAAAAAATGTTCATCGATATCTATATAAAAAACAACTAAAGCTATCTCTAGAACATTAATAGGATAATTCTTCACATGAGGCTCTAACTATCGATATGAATAAGCCATAGCCTAATTATTTTTCATGAGGACACAACCAAGAAATTTCATATTGAATCTCCAAAAATAAAATTTCTATCTCCAATAAAGGGTAGAGTTATTATTAGTGCAGTAACCAGTATAATCTTCATCTCTTGGAACCTTTCTTCACACTCCATTCTCTAGAAGAACATGACCCCTTTTTGAGTTACCTTGGTTAGTTTATTAGAATGTCATGAAATGTTTTTCCAAAACCTCCTATAATATACTAATAATATAAGGAATCAATGAATTTTAGTTATTGTTGTAGGAAAGGTCCACTCCCTCAAAATCACTATCTTTTCATAGTCAATTTAGATTTATTCATTGGTTACAGTTTCCCCCAAGAAATAAACATTTTTTAAAAAAAATTCCCATTTTAGGAATTTTCCAAATAGCCTAAACTTCCACAATGATTGAAATATAACCATTTTCAAATACTTATGTTGTTATATACTTTTTTAATATATTATAATATCATCAATAAATACTATCACATAGTTTTCAAGATATTCTATAAGGACTCTATTCATAAAATCCCCAAAAATAGAAGAATCATTGGTCAATCAGAAGGGAATAACAAAAATTAATTATTCCTATAAATTGATCTGAAGGTAGTATTTGAAATTTATTGTTACTTCACCCTTAATTGATGATAAATAGATCAAATATCAATCGTGGAGAATAATTGATCCACACAAATCTAGTCAAATAAAAAATAAATTCTTGGAAGAGGTTACCTATTGTTAACTGTGATCTTATTACATCTTCTATAATCAATGTATTACCGCATTGATCATTGTTCTTCTTAAAAATGACCATAGGTTATCCCCAAGGAGACCCGCATTTCCCTATAAACCCATTATCAAAATGATCATGAATTTGATTCTTTAATTCATCAAGCTACAGATTTTCCATTTTATATGTCGTCATAGAAATAATCGTGGAACCAAGCATTAGAATATTAGATATCTTTACCTCTCTTTATGGTGGAGGTCCCGGTTACTCCTCCAGAACTACACTAATGTATTATTGAACAATGGGTAAATTTTCAGTTTTTTTACATTAAATTCCTTATATAATCTTCACTAATCAACTCCATAAAAAGGATATGGGTGGTGCTTCTAGAAAAATATTAGGTTACAACATATCTCCTTTGAAAACAACAACCAGTTTTCCATTCAAGGATACTAAAATTTCTTTTCCTATACTATTGATATTAGTATTAAACATTGAGATCCCCCCCCCCTTTTATAATTTCAAATTCCATCATGGGAATGACTATTTGGTTTGATATGATATTATTCTTCACAAATAAATAATAGAGTTTCTATACAATTTATATTACTAGATAATCCCTCAAGGAGTATTGACTGATAACACTACATCAAGTAGTTCAAGGATTGATTCTATATTATATAAAAAAATGTAGTTAATAAAGGAATGTGTTGAACCACAATCAAACAAATTACTTTATATATTTGAGAGAACAATGAGATTAACTTCCACCACATCATTTTAATATTCATATTCATCTAACACGATAAAAAATCATGATCTTTCTACCTTGGCCTATGATAAGGTTGATAGTGATTACCATCCACTAAATTAAGATTTGGGTAGTGATTAGAAAAGTAGAAAAGATGTCCACACATGAAGCATTGGAATTCAGGAATGACAGGTACCATCTTCCCTTTTTTGTTAGTATTGTGAAGTTAAGGCTTCTCCTCAATAAAAATCTTTTGAGAAATATAGACATATCTTCCACACATGTATCATTTTCTACTCATGATTATGAAATTACCCAAATGATTATTCTGAAATTTTTTATACGTGGAGTGTTTAGCATTTTCCACATATTCCATCATCAAAGATCCTCTCAAAATTTGGCTATAATGGTTTTTAATTTGATTCAATATATGGGACAACTACATCTCTCTAAACACCAATTAGTCTTTAATAGAACTCATAATGTTCTCCTCATAGTTTTCAAATTATCTCTTTGTAATATTCTTATGTAGATGATGTCTCTGTCCATCTAACAATAAATCAAACTTCATATTATGATCCATGAAAAGGATTGATGTGTATTTGGAATGTCCTGTGATGTTCATCTCATAAAATCTCACAGATTCATTTTCCTTCTACATAATCTTTAGAAATTTAATCTCTATTTTTATTCACATTGAATGGTATAAATAATCTTTGAAAATGGATCCAATGTCCTCTTGCTAGTCTTGATCTTTAGTCACCACTCTTAGATTCATGTTTTTATCCTATTTCTACCATAAATCAAATTATCCCTCTAATAGGTACATAGAAATGGTTAATTTTTCTTACTTTGAACAATCGAGTAAATGAATGATCTTTTCAATAGATCTTATCCAATATTCATAAGCCAATTGGTTGATATATCCACTGAAATAAGGTGGTCATTCATACATAAAGGACTCAACATAAATATTTTCACTTAGATGTGAATCTAAACTCATGGATTGATTCCAGTTATTTCCCATAACTTGAGTAAGTTGATTCAACATTCTACTGAAGTTATTCATTCCAGCTTCAACCAGAAGGTCCTCGACACTTGTTCTATTGGGCTCACCATTTACGCAGTTTCTCATATTTAACTCCATTTTATAAAATACAAAAATCTAAATGAGAATGTGATTCATTAAATTATATGGTAATTATTAAATAATTTCATGTCTTAAAAATCATAATTAAATATTTTATTCATTATAAATAATTACATTGTATTTAAATCCTTCATAATAGTTGATAAAATGCATGTGATTAACCAAACATATCCCTAGGGAGTATCAAACCAGGAGTAATGTATGTCCCATTATCATGCAATATTCCCTATTCAAGTCCACCTCAATGGGTTTTTTTGTTTTACACCTATATAAATCGATTCTAGAGCTACATCCACTTTTATATCGAGATATGTATTCCTTTTCACAGAAACCACTTAATATTTCACCAAAAATACAAGATGATTTTTGATATATTAACATTTACCTATGGTTACTTACAGTGTTTTAAAATCTTAATTTCTAAAAATAAATAAACCATCCTTTGATAGTAACTATTGAATCATTAATTTTTATTACAAATCTATGGTAAAACGAGAGGATATTTTAATGTGTAGTTTCTTGGATGAAAGGTACATAATACTTGAAAAATGAAAACAATATTATTTTCCAAATTAATGACTTTTTCAATGTTAATAATATGTATATTTATTGTATCTCATAACATTGGGACATTAATTGAAGGAGAAGGGGAGCATAAGACCTAGTAATGGAAAATAAGGGAAACATATTATTTACGATCTTAAGGAATATCAATAAGGACATGATAAAACACATAAAGGTATAAGGAAAAAGAATATCATAATAATAATAAAATTATTCATATATTGGAAATGGGGATAAAAAATTTAATTGATTCATTCATATTCATATCACCAAGGTTTATAATAGATGTGTCATAAAAATTACCAATTTTATTCACCAAGGTATCGTAAAATATGTCATCTCTTGGGATTTAATTCATTATAAAAGGCATTGGATTGCTATCATGCTGAACCATTAAAATTTAATAATTAATTTGTGAAATATATATATATATATAATACTTTTTAAATAATACTTGGAGAATAAAATAAAAGAGTTTATAGTCAAAATCACGGTGTTTTACAAAAGATATAAAAAACATGATCATTATGTAATTATACCTCATGAAAAATAATAGGGGTTTTTTGTATATAAACTCTAGAATAAAATAAAAACTTTTTAAATCAATATGAATAACTAAAGAAAATTTATGGATTTGTCTATTCATATAATGAAAATAAAATGATTTCCCGAGAAAAAAGAGATAATGTTTTAGATGAAAATTCGGTAGCAAAATAGGTAAGAAACAAGGATTTAGAAAACATTAAAAAAGGAGAATAAAAGGGTCTAACATTCATAAAATATACTTAATGAAGAAATGGTATAGAATAAAATTGATATAATAAACTTTTATGTAATGTTTCATGACATTCCACCTAAAAACGGAACTTAAAAAAATATAAGATGAGATTTTCCTTTGATTGAAGTGTGTCTCCTAAAACTCATTGATCAAGACCTTGGAAGATTATGTACTCCTTGGGAGGACTCCATGGTATGTAATACCATCAAATATTCATGGAAGACGGCAACTTTATGAATCAAAATGATAAAATATGTGGTTATTAATAGAATAAGTGAGGGATTATTTTATCAATTTCCTTGGACACCTTAGTAGTGGAATTTGAAAAACCATCACCTTGCTTGCGGTATCGGCCACATCGGTCGCCTATTATGATATTCTAATCCAAAAGAGTCAAACAAAATTTTATTTTACTAATTATATCATTATGACATAGTTATGATTTCATTAAACAGACTGAATAACTAAAACTTTTTTTACTATTCAAAAAATATATAATGTATTTTATAAATTTCTCAGAATTCAACCCAAATTAATATTGAAATTACGTTTTCAAAAATGATATGTATTTTATAATAATAATTCATAAAATATGAAAATTATAACTTTTAATAATAAAAATAATTATTTTTAAAAATAATAGTAAATAGAAAATGCATAGGGAATGCATAATAAAATTTCTTGACAATTGAAAAAAATAAAATTATTTTCACTTTTATAATTAAAAATGATTGTATTTATAACACTATTTAATTTTAATATAAATTACTAATAAAACCATCCATTAATAATATATATATATATCTCTCTAGAAATTGTAAATTTTTCTGGAAAATTCAATTTTTCAAATTCTATCTAAATTTTTTTGGAAAACTAATCTTAAAATAGAAATAAAAAATATTATTTAAAAAAAAGGTATTAAATTTTGAATAATTATGACCTCGAATATTATTCCATTATAACACCCAAATATGACCAAATGGTAATGTGTGTGATAGTGATAGACTCTTGGGTGTCTTGGATAAAAACGCACAGTTCTAATATCCATGAAAATAAACCTCTCCCATAAGAAATTTCATTCATGATCAATATGCTGAATCTCAACATGGGTTTGGTTAGGATAGAATCTCAATAAATCAACTTCCCTTCCATGTTCTATTAAATATTCTTCATATGACATGAATCTACTGGTTGAGGTCATCACCTCTTCTTTCTTTATTAATTAATTGTTATCATTTCTATTTATAATACTAATGATAATTTTCAAATAAGTATTAAATGTATAGTTTAAAATGGTCATATTGTCCAACAATCATAATTGAACATGTTTTATATAAAAATTGAAACATGATAGTCACATTTCAAATTATAATTAATTCATTTTTCCTGAGATATATTTATATTTAGTTCAAAAATATATAATACACATTTTCATGAAATAATGATTATTCAAAACATTCAATTAATTAAAGTAATTATTAAATTAACTGCCCATGTGATGTGAAAATTTTAGGTAATGATTTGAATAAATAAAATGATTCACATAATGACCCTCCAAAACATTAATGCTTCAAGTGAATCTAAAATGGGCATTTTTAAAACCAATACCAAAATCCAATGGATAATGATGATGATTGATGTTAGTAACCTCTTAAGGTTTATGAAAAATGGCAATCTAATGAATCCTCTATTGTAAATATAGAGTATGAAAAAAAATTGGTTGAATGTTTGAGTGATTATATATTTGTATTCATGAAGAATTTTGTATAATTAGTATTATTGAACTATAGAATAATGAATCATTAAATTTACTGGACCACTCTAGTTTATACTTAAGGAGTTGAAATAATATGTTGAATGGTAAAAGTAAAAATGATAATATTTTTAGGTGGTTAAGAGATATTTTTTTGGAACCTAAATTAATCGGATGATAAACCATAATATGAACATGATGGTGAGATAATAATTTGATAAAGATATTTTTTATTGTAGTAAAATTATTTGTATAGTACTAATGACTTTTGACCTGATGAAATCATGGTTTATGATATCGTCGATTGAGGTTAAAGTATTTTTAAATTTATAGTATGAGGAAACAGATAATTCTTAAATGAATTAATGATTTGAAAAATGTTTTTGGTAATTCATACCATTAATACATTTCAATAGAATATATGATAATGGTATTCATATGTTCTGTGTGAGAGAGTAAATAATATATCATGTTGATTAATGGATTAAGGATAAGTTTATTTTTGAAATTTAGAGACCCTCTTTGTGAAATATTTGGATTTTAATATTTTATAAGGCTCATAATAGAAAAAATTTATGAAATTGTTTATGTTGATATTTTGAAGCGGTTTTAATGATTAATTTTTTAATTAACCACATGACAATATTGGTGCCTTGGATAACCTATACTAACCATTTTGTTATGATAAATTGAGACAAAATGAATAATATTTCATTACATTATTTATCTTATGATACACTGGTTATGTAGGCATTAATACTTATAATTTATTTCTTGTAGTAATAAATGAAGAAGACAGTTATTTTGAAATATCTTATGGATGATATTACTCTTATGAAATGAAATTAAATCATGAATGTATATCTTTTTTGGAAAACTATTCAATATTAGGAAAAGTATCCCAAGATGAAAATTTTCTCATAGTATCATCATTTACGTGGGAAATAACGGTCCCCTAGATAATCAATGATTTATCATTTTGTGATGGTTAACATTATAATTACCATGTTCTCTATCAATCTCCATCAGAACATGAGATTCGGTTTTTATTATTTTAGGTCTATATTTTCACTTTCCATATATTTCCGCTTTTGTGGAAACCCAATTATGAATTACGTTGGATAAATATTGTATTTACAACATTCCCTTTTTAATGTAAGTTTTCATATTAATTTTTATGAAGTGTTTTTCTTGAAAATAAATTATCAAATATCAACCTTTGATTTTCAAAGTGAATTTTGAAATTTCCATGAAATGATTGTTTTTTAAATATTTGTATAATATCATAATTATATCTTATACATTTTTGCTTCCAAAAAATCTCTCTTATTTTCAGTATGTGTTCTATGTATCTTCTATGGGGATGTACAGACCTAATTCTTAACATTTAATATATTAAAAATTCATACAACTAGAGAATGATAATTCTAATAAATATAAATGGGTAGAAATTATAATTCAAAAAATAGTGTTATACAAAACATTTCCTCTAACTTAGTTGAAGTTTTTTTAGATAAAAAAATTATAAATATTATTAATGGTAATTTGAGGATATCTTACTTTAGAGTTATCACGATTTTCATTATTATTGAAATGATTTTCGATGGAGAAATTCTTTTTAAGGGGGTAAAGGTATCCCCATGAGTTTTTATGAATTAATATTTTCTAAATAAATTAATATACATTGATGGATTGGGATTCATGATATATTAAGTTATACATGATTTATATACAACATAAAGTTAATATTACACTATATAAAACACTAATATTATCTTGTGGTACATGCAACATAATGATTAGTTCTTGTTACACAAAGTGTCGAGTTTCTTTTATAGCTTGTGTTACATGAAAGACCAGGTCTTATAGAATAACAATATACTATTGTAATTATTGCATAGAAGTTGGAATGGGGGATGTAATTAGAATTAATGGAATTATGAAATTAATTCTAGGGAATCCAATAATGTAGAAATGAACAAAAAAATCAATTCAAAAATAAAGGTTGAATTTTTAACAAAAACAATTTTGATTCCCATAAAGATGTTTTATAATAATTTATTTAATTATTAAGAATTATTGAATTATTTTAATGAAATTTCTATGTTATATATTCTAGAAATTTTTTTTCGAATGAAAATTATATTTTTATAAAAAAAAGAATAAACTCATTTTTAAGCGTAAAATAACTTTATTTTTTAAGAGATGCTTCCACACCTTTTCTGGATGAATGGATATTGAAACTAAAAATTGCAAACACTACAACATTTATTTTACAAAATAGTCTTATTTTTTGAAATATTAAGGTAAAAATTATCTTAGTTTGATTTTATGGTTTTTTTCTAAAAAGATTCTTCTTTTGATGAATGGATAAAATAATGATTTTTGTTGAAAGCAATATTTTGTTTTACAGTATATAAAATAGAAAATCATGTATTTGATTTTGTTTAAATTTTAATTAGATAATTTTAATATCAAATAATCTAATTATAGTTTATGAAGACGTTTTGATACATGAATATAGTATAAATATATTTTATGTATAAAAAGGTCATTTTTCGGAATAACTTTTATTCATGATATTTTACCAATTTATAATTCAATTTAATTTTGAAAATTTAATTTTTAAAACATGGGATATTTTTTCTAAATTTATATTCATATAGTCAAAATTTACATAATATATCACTTTTATTTTTGTCCAATATTAAAAGTAACCAGTAAATGTTTTTTACCACAATAAAGGGTAAATTGGTTTATTTAGGCAAAAAACAAAATGATAAATACTATAAAATTACTGTAACACAATGAAATATTATAACGGATGAGTATAATTATACTCTTAACACCTAAGTATCTAAATTATGTTATTTAATGGAAAATTTTAAATGAAAATGACTTATATAATATTTAAATCAAAGAAAGTCATATAAATTCACATTCTATGTATTTGATATCCCTTATGTGTCCACATTAGAAAAAATATATGATATAAATGAATATAAATGTAAATTTTAATCTCATTAAACTTAGATTTATGATATTATTATTATTATTTTTGGATACATAGATGAGATTATAATATTTATAATAATTAAATTAACAAAAAATCAATGATGTCACATTGCTGTTTTATATAATACAAAATATTTTATATAGGGAACCCCATAATATATCTTCAACTATAAAAAACTATTCTAAAATATATAAAATGTTTCATTAGCATTTTATTTAATTTTTAATTTATAGTGATGAAATTTTTATAATAAATAATTAGACAATACTGGTGGGTTAATTATATTATTAATAGAAATAACAAATAAATGAAATTAAAAATATTAAAATAAATATAATTTTACATAATTAATGTCATCAATGGATTTTCTAGAATAACATTACATATTAATAACATTATCAAAATATTTTTTTCTAAGTTAACTTGTTATCATAATTATTTTAAAAGTCCACGTAATTAATAGTGTCAAAATGGAAACTAATGATATTTTATCAAAGAAATATTTTATTAAATTATTGAAAAATCATTCAAAATTATTAATAAAATAACAAAAAATTATAATTTGGTCTAAAATTTTATATATATTCTATTTATGGGATAATTGAAATCACATAAGTAAAAATATTAGCCTTTTAATTTTGAATACTTTCTTATCAGAATTAAAATTAAAACTCATCAACTAAGAGTTATTCAAAATGACCAGGTATAAAATAATACCTAAAAATAGTCCAAAATCAAATTTTATTATAATATATTTTTTAATAATATTATATATAATTCCATGGGCTTATGGAGATATTTTTTTCAAGTCTGAGTTTATAATAAATTAAGATTTTTTTAAAATTAAAAAAGTGCCTTTCACGTTAATTATGAAAGAAAACCCGCTCCCTCACTTCTTCACATAAAATTTATTCTTTTGGATCAACTATACAGTACCAATATATCTTTTAAAATTTCATATCCACATTATATAGGTTATTTTATTCTTAAAATAGCAACCCTTGGGTCCATAATAGGATATCTAAATAAAGTTCTCTTAAGAAAGAGTAACTGTATTTACAGACACTGTCAAGATTATTTATACTTCTATATTCATCCTATTGGAGTTTAAATACCATTATAATGTAAAAAATGAAAAATAAAATATATTTTTAGATGCTATTATGATTCTTCAAAAACCAAATTTATCCTTTTCTCCATCTTACGGAAAACAATGTCAATGCATGTTCGTGTGTATGACATACACTCTCCACATCGTGGTGTAATATGTATTTCATCATCACATTACCTAGATGGATATATTGATATAAGTAATATTAATATATGAAAATTATATAATTATATTGGATTTTGAAAAAATACACCTTCCACTTCCTTCCCCTTTCATTGTAAGGGAATGATATAGTAGCATGGGCATACGTATGACCTAACATCTCTACGATGCGATGCAATTCATTTTCCATGATAAAAACTATATAATGGTTTTATAAATGTATATAATAAATAATTATTATATATATTTAATCAATTTCATTTGTTAGATGTTATACTGTAACATATTCACAATAACTGGGACTAAAACGACAGAACATTCAAAAAAATAAAGTAGTTAACACCCAAAAAAGTGTGATAATAAAATATTATAAAAGAGTAAGTGATAAGATGATAGAATATGTTCCTATATGATATAATAAATATTAATATGGTTCTATAAAAAATTAATAAAATTCTTTTAACATTTATATAATTGTTTTAGATATATACAAAAGAACCAGAACAAAGGTAAAGGTTATTTTCACAATCCCATTATTATTTATGATTGTTTGTACATAAGTATGTACTAGGAAATAGTTATCTTCCATGTAAATGTATCTTAAAAAAATTTGCAGAATATTTTTATTATTTTTATAAAACATTAAAAATTCATTATTACAAATTTATAAATTTTTACATAATGGTTTGAAAGGATCAATTTTAACGTTTTTCAATAAAGGATTTTATAAATTTATGTAAAAAGTATGAATTGAATGTTCATTTAACATATAATGCAGGAACATATTTTTCCAATTTTCTTAACATTTAATTCCTTGATGCTTCCCTTACATTCATACGTGTTTTTATATAAATAACATAGTATGTTTTAAAATGTCACGGCACTTTAAAAAAAATTCAAAATAGAATGGGTATTTTCCTCAAAAATGAATTTGATTGATCTCTAAAAATTATTTTTCTATTCAATAAAACATTATTTTATTTTAAATATGACTTATTGGGGATTAAATTCCATGATAAATTTATTATTCATTCTCTAAAAATCTTATTTTTATCATTGACTGATCCTTATGAATTTTGTATCTTTTTTAGGAGTTATGCCATGATGAATGGTTTATGTAACCCAATTTATTTATTGTCTTGGATATGACAATTTATTTTTGTTCTTGTGGATAAATTATGTATGGTTTTCATTATGTGATATGTAAGACCTATATCTACATCCCATGCTTTGGGTAAATGTTTACCTCTAATGAGATACACAAGACTGGGACAGGAAGTGAACATGGTTCAATAATACCAAATGGCACCGAGAGTAAAATCAATTCAGTAATACTAGGGTGGAATGAGGAGTGAAATCCATTCAGAATGGTACTTTGTTTAATATGATGGTCTTGGAAGTGATCTTTGACTAATATGAAAAATATTTTCTATGCATATATGTGTTCCAAAAATAATGTCTTATGTTGTACTCTGAAAAATTAAGTTTTTTTAATATTTTATAATTCATGTCTTATGTACGTATATGATTTATTACATGACTTAATATATTGGTACTTGACATGCAGGTTATAATTTTCAAAATTTATTTACATTTTCTTAGATCATTATTCTTTTGTTATGTCACTTGATTAACCTTACATAGCATCTGATCTCACCATTTTCTCATGTTTATTTTCACCAGGATATGAAGAATGGTGTTAGTAAGATGTGCCAGAACAAGGTTATAGTGAAAAAGGAATAAAGGGATTCGATGTAGATTATCTTACAAATCAGTTTGTTCTATTTCCATGTTTCCAAACACAGTAATCCTATAAGGTTTTGGAATGTGTTTTTAATTCCCTGTAATACATATTCTTTTAATTATATGTAATGTCTATGTATGAAAATTAAGAGACATTATGTCAAACTATGACATTTAGAGAAAGTTGATCTGAGATGGAGTCGAGCTGTCAGAGCTAGGGCTTTCTCAGATCACAACAATGGAGAGCTTATATAAAAGATATATCTACTTAAGGACCATACTCACCTTCAAATTATAATGGGGTAGAGTATGATCCTCCATCCACACCAGTGCAGTTGATCTTTCGTGATGATCCTATACAGGAAGAGATACCACCTGTTGATGAATCATATGGGGAAGAATGGAAAAATAAGGATTTATGGGACTCTGATGATAATGAATCATGTGGTTTATCAACTATTCAAGACATTCCCTAGGAGAGAGGAGATATTGTGGCCTTAGAGGATGACATGGTATAAAATCTTGAGGTAAAACTTAACCTACATTCCTCCATCTTCCTCTCTCTTTTTTTAATTTATTGTTCAAGATATTTAAATGAAACTTGTTTCATACAATAAAAACATGGGAAATAAAACCCCTACTAGAGTGGTTAAAGGTTTGCAATAATATGCTGAGAGGGTTTTCATGGAGTCTCTCCCAAAGAAAAATCATCTTGTGGGGCCACCGAGGAGTTCAAGGTGGTTGTTTTTGTGCATCCATTCCTCTCTATAATCCATGGGGAACCTCACCATAGTATTCCAATGATAGTGACCACGTTTTAGGATGAAGAATAACTATTGTAGAGTTTAATTAATATCTATCCTTTTTATGGTAACCGAAAATCTCAAGTAATTTTTTTTTCAGACAATTCATTGTGGTTTTTCATCAATGTGTTTTTTTTTCAAGCATATCTTGATCGACCAACATATGGGAAACCAACATTGGTCATAAATGTACCAACTACTATTGAGGGGTATCTCTTGGGGGAACTCTCTAACAGGAAGATGGGGATAAATCTGAAAATTATTTCCTCAAAAAATAACCTCAATCTCATATGAGTTTAATAAGTCATTTTTTTCAAATTGACTTTCATGTTCCCCTTCCATGAAGTAGTTAAAAGGCTATGTTCTCATCTATTGGATGAGTTTAGGACATACAGGGGGTCCCTCTCAAATGTATGTTCCCAACCTCGAAGAGATGGATGCTCATGCAGATCCAATGATGGACATGTGGGAGTAGTATGCAACAGTTATGGGTGACTCTACTGGTGGGGTGTAGATAAAGTATAGTAAAGTTGATATTATAGAGTAAAGGACATGTGAAGGCAACCAAACTCTTGATTTAGATCACGAACTATCTAAGGGAATCCCAGAATAGAAATTTACTGATATCATTCTTACGGCATTCCCTGAGAATGATCCACGCGTCTAGGGGATCTTTAAGACTCCATATTTGAGGCTGGTGAAGAGAATATTATACTCTAATCCATGTCCTGGAATTCCATATTTTATTTCATAACCCAAACTATAGAAACAAACTTGAGGATCCAGATGGGGTCTCTCCACCATTGGATGTACAGTTTTTTCAATAGAGGTGTGGATGCTCGTTGTCTCTAAGGGATGGTTCACGAATTCCTTATGGAGATGTTTCATGAAGGAATCAACCATTTTGATCTTTCCTAAAGCCAAAAAATGTTTGAAAGAATCAAGAAGTTCTAAGTAGTCAACCAGGAAATACAGCATATAAAGGAGGAAACAAAAGAGCATGTTTCCTTTATCAACACTGAATTAGAGGTTTTCAATTAGTTTTGGGCTCAGTTGGAGGAGGACATGAATGAAATGAAGTATGAAATTTATTAGATAACCTATATACCTACTAAGAGGAACCAGACATGGATCAGAGATGATGAGCATGGACATATGACTGGTCAGGAGGAATCATAGATCTGGAGACAGAAAAAGGCCTTGTAGTCCATATAACAGTGGCTGGCGGAGCATCTTCTCTCAATTGTTGGATGAGAGCCGCATTTGAATTCTTTTTAGGTCTCATGAGATACTCTAATGTGCGAATAAACCTCAATAATATGTTGATTGTTGGCCTTAAAATATAATCAGGGATGGGAATATATATTTTTACTACAAATATATATTTCACTGCCATCATATTTCATATAAAACCAACAATAAATCCCTATGATCCTTGAGTCATGCTCAGTGTGAGAAATAATGGAATACCATGTGATTGATCAATCATATGAGAGTTATTAGGTTGAGAGAGAATGCTTCTAGAGAAAGGGAATATCAGGATAGAAAACATTCTTTTCTAATGTTAACTAATACAAAAATTAGATTGCTACATGGGTATTGAATTATACCTGGACAAAGGGGAATGAATAGTGTGAATCACGACTACCAATATATGGAACCAAATGGGAAGGAAACCATTATATAGGACAACTACAGATTGTGTTCGAAACAAAATATCCATATTTCTTAGCTAGGAATAGGGAAACACAGATAAGGATTGACCGCTTACCATGTTCAAAAAAGAATCTTTCAACAGAATGTTGTCCAATGACCTCTATGGTATGGGACTAAGACAACGAGCTATCGATGGATAGACACCATGCCATTAGAGGATCATTCAGTGGTGGAAGAGGATAAGGATCCAAATTATGGGAACACAAATCATGTAAAATTATGTGATGGAATGTTTGAATGGATTCCAAGACACATGGATTTACACTATATGTGTCTTTGATAATATTATTATATGTGTATTGGTAAAAAAATTCCAACATTCCTTTAAGTGGAGTGTCATCATAGTGGAATCTATACGACATTAAAAGAGTGTTACCCAAAATGAATTGAGGGCCAAGGGGACCAATTTACCAAAAAAAGTAATTTATCATTCTTTCTAAAAAAAGCCACAATTTTTGTGATGTTTCCTAAAAATGTAGAAAAATTTGGGGCATTTCCTAAATCATTTTCTAATTTATCGGTATACAATGTGAATCCTTTTATAAATTAGTGACGTTTTCAGAAAAGGTTCACTAATTTAGTGATGTTTCTTAAAAATGTCAAAACTTTAGCAACATTTCATGAAAAAATGTCCCTAAATTGCTGACATTTAAAGATAAATGTTGCTAAATTAGTGACTTTTTCTGAATAAAACATCTACATTAGCGATGTTTCAAGAAAAACCTCACCAAATTAAGGAAATTTTCCTAAAACATCGCTAAATATTTATATATATATTTTTTTTATTTCCCTACATTGATGTAAATATATATTAAGATATATATATATATTAATATATATAAAAAAAGACACAAATATATATAAATGTATATAAAAATATATTTCATTATATGATTAAAAAAACACATACACACAATTATATAAACATATATTTATATATATAACACATATATATTTAAAATTTAATATCATTTTAAAGAAAACATGGCTAATTTTGTAATAATTTTAACATTATATTAAAAGGAGACTAATTATATATATACAATTATATTTATATATATGTATACATACACATATATATTTACAAACACACAAACACACACACATATATATATGTTAACACACACACACCCATATATATAATCATATATATATATAACAATATATATATATATATATGTATAAACACACACACACACATATATATAATCTTATATATATAATATAATATAAACTTATATATTTATAAATCTAATATGTAAAATATAAACTCTGAAATATAAACATATTAATATATATATATATATATATATGGAGGCTATTATATAAAATTATATATATATATATATATTAAATGTTTCAAATACTAACACATATATATAAACAAATATAATCCCAGAATGATATATTTTGTTATATATATATACATGAATATTTATTAATATATGTATGCACAAACACAAAATCATATATATAAATATATATATATATATATAATCATACATAAACATATTTAAATTTAAATATAAATATAAATATATATTATCCAAATATATTTTTGTACATAAACACATAAATATTATTAACTAAGTCACATTTTTCATAAAAAGTGGCTATTTTAGTTATATTTTTACCAGTGTGTTAAAACATGACTAATTAAATATATATACATATGTATAAATATTTACACACAATCTCTCACACACACACACATATATATATAAACAAACACTCAAACACATATATATATACATATATATATATTTTAAGTACAAATATATATAATATAAACGTGACATATAAACATAAAATATAAACGAACACATATATTTATATATATTTGAAATTTATAATTATAATTGTATATATATTACTATAAACATATAAAATATTTAAAATATATACATATATATAGTATAATAATATATATATATATACATTAAATATAAGATATATACATATATACATATATTTGAATATCAATATATTAAAGATATATAAATATAATATTACTTTTGTAAATACTGAATTCTATTTATACATATACATATACATATATATCACATAATACAATAAATTAATTACAATTAGAATTGGTGAGTTGGTTTAACAGTTTTGGATTTGAGGATTTGGTGGTATTGTTCGATATTTGGAGGCCAACATGTTTCTCGCTTGTCAAGGTTAGAAGGGGTAGGCCAGTTGATTTCTGGTTTGTTGGGTGTTACAATGTAGTAGGGGTTTGGGGGCAACGCCACATTGGCTATTGTAGGGTGAGCACCCTGATTATGTCATAGAGGAGTAAGCGGTGGGAACCGAAGGGGGGCTAGGGTCTGTGCGCCAAAAAATTATCAATTGAATTTAAAAAATGTTCTACCCGAAATAAAAAATGCCAGTTTAATTTTTTTAACTATGAGATTTTAAAAAAATATAATAATTATAATTAATTTCAAAACAAATTACTTATATATTTTAGAAACTTCATTGAATGATGTGTCTCTAAATGAAGAAAAATACAAATGTCACCATTTTAGGGTTGTTTATTTACAGGATGCTTCTCTAACATTTTGGTAAATGAGGAGTCTCCGAATAGATATATTTATAAATGTTGTTATTTTTGATATGTTTAAAAACATCACTATAATTGTCACACGTCATATGATGACATTTTTCAAAATCGTACGTAAATAAATTAGTGATATATTATAACATCGATAATAAAGAAGAACATAACTAAATAATTTTTTTAGTTCTAGATGATGTCTCCTAGAACTTATCCTGGTGACAAACCACGCATAGCATAATGTAATGATATTTGGAGTATGTATTTTATCTTAGTTTTATGTCATAAATTTTGGACCAAAGGGTTCCTTAAATTGTTAAAGATAAAATAAAATTGTATTATCCCTATATGGATGGAGGGATAAAAAGGACCTCATGCCATGAGAATGATATAGGGATTGTTACAAATAGTTTATATGTATGAAACTGAGACCATGGAGGAAATCAGTGTAATGTCGCAATGTGTTTATTATAGAAGTTTTTGCTTCGAATCATTATTTTTTCACATGAAAGAGGAAAAACATAATTTTAATGTGCCAAAGGAGGATCATGTACCGTGAATGTATTAAAAATGTGGAAAATTATTATTGTCATAATAATTGGACAATAAAAAATAGAAATTTTTTTTAGCATCATGACAATTGTAATGGTTTGTTCATCCTATATATTTCTTACGGTGTATCCCGATCTTATTTTGGGAAATACTGTAGTTTAAAATCATGTGTTGAGGATATTAGAATTTGTAGTTTATAGTCTTATAGATTAAAATAGAGGGCCTCCAAATAGTTTAATTTCATAATTCATTGAACCCATTGCAAGTAGTTTAAGGACATGTTTTATGAAACATAATTTGTATAGCTTGACCACATTGGAAAAAACCTTACAAATAATTTTATTCCCACATGAGTCATATTGGTTGTGAGAAACATGGAGTGGATTGGGAATTTGACTGACACATGGAAGCATGCAGTATGAGTGGGATGATCATTGGTTGAGATTGTCACATATACACTAACCTATTTACTCAATGTGAATAGATGCACAGATGGTTAACACCAATGGTGTTTGAACCTTGTGAAAACATAGGGGGTTGGAGAGATAGAAGGTCCATAATTCTGAGGTTTGGATAAGGGGAAACTGATTGTCAGGGATTGACTATTAAAAATGTTCAAAAGACAAGATCTACAACTGCCCTTATCAATAATGGGTCATGAAGATGGAGGAACGACGGTTGAAATAGTTCAAAACACATGATCCTAATTTTATTGCAATATATCCATCAAATCATTATCCCATTATTGGAGGTGATCGTTTTTATCCAATCACCACAACTATTGGGGGCCTATAAGTTTTTTAATGATGATGGAAATCCAAACAATGAATGACACAATGCCTGGAAATAGAATGATGAACTGACTACATGATATTCAACACTCAATATTCCACACCACAAATCATCTTAGTACCCCAACAGGGAAAACTGTAAAGATGTATTTAACCCGTACATTGAAAATAATTTTGGTTTGTATTTCATGGACCATATGGTTTCTATTGGTTTGTGGTTTTAATGCTTAGACCATGATGCGACCAAGGGGCGAAGGGAGTTAATGAATATTTGGCTGGTCTTAGAGATGAGAATTTCGAGCATCACTACATATCCCATAATGATGGAAATCAATCCAAAGGTAGTTCTGGAAGGTGGACACATAGTTTAAGTTCATATGGCTCTGACCATTTAAAATAGATAAATTTTATGTTGCTTGGAATATGGGGGGATTTTTGTTCCATGGGCATATGCATGGCTTGTAATAGCTAAAAACTGATTTAAATAGATCCATGTTGTCTCACATACCACATACACACCTTATGACAATCTGCATATAGTTTATCTTCATAAATCATAGATCGAGACATAGGCCATGGAGCTGAAGTGTTGGTGAATTTGGAGCCAGGCCCATAGATAAGAAATTTAGGCATCTCGATGTATCCCATAAGTATGGGAATCATGCAAGACAAAGTTCTATAACATAGTGTGATAAGAGACAAACACCATAGTGGTAAATCCTCTCTGGCAAGGGGAACTAATGATTCCTAATGTTATTGTGAGGAATCCCATGATTGGGGTATGTGGTGGGGATTTTTATCCATCTAATACTTATCATATGAGTCATCTTTATTCTTAATAGGATAGACATCATCTATTGCATTAGAGGTATCCCAATTTTTTAGGGTTTATAAGTGTAGTTTAAGATTATGTGTTTAAGTCATCAGGATTTGTACTTAACATTCATACTACTAGGGAATTAATGGGTTCAAAACGTTTAAGGTTAAAATTATTGGGTTTGTTCATAATAGTATAACGATGTGTTTTGTGGACCGTATGATGGATACTATTTTATGGTCATAGAGTTTAAACAATGAGTTGTATTTTTTATGGGATATATATATAGTTTGGTTTTGTGTTAAACCTGATGTGAATGATGGACCAATTGTAAAACCTCGATCCGAGTATCCTAGAATTGGGGCATTATTACATAACATTGGCTTGATAAAAAGAATAATGTCCTGAATGACCGATCAGTTTAGTAGACATGGATGTATTAGATACATACATATGTTTTACATTACATCATGAAATAAATAAAACAACATTGTGTCCCCTTTGAACTATCTTATATCCCTTAGCCTATTCTTGCAGGTTAATCGCAATATACTTCTTTGCATCCTAGAAAAAATAAAAAATAAGAATGTGGTGAGATTAGATGATCAGTAAGGATATCAATATAGTGGAAACTATCATAAATAATAACAAACATTTAAAGAAATGTATAAGACTGAACACTAGCCTTTTAATCTTAAACATCAGTATAATATTGTAAAGGTAAATTAGATAATGCCATTTACTAATTCACAAGAATATTTTTCTAGTGGAATAATCACATGTAATATCAATAGCCAATTTCATTATAATTGAATTCATAATTCCAGATATCATAACCACATAGTCAAGGCCTTGTGCCAATACTACAAATAAGATTTTCTCAAGGCCATCTGCCAACACACTAGTTTATCTCATGAGACCTACCGATGAATTGATGAGCTATAGCAGGATCCATCCATAACATACTATACCCAATTCATTCCTCATAAGAAAAGGTTTAAACATAACATAAACATATATATTAAAACCACCATACAAAATGTCAATATGGAATCCAAATACCATGAATGGGATAAATATAACACATCCACTATCAAACATATCGCAAAACCATCAATACAGTATGAAAGAATTGTAACATAATAAATCATCCATGATCATGAATAATATCCCATAATGGATGTTGAAATAATTTAAAATGATCAGTTAAAATCTTTGAGAGAAATAACCCTTTTTTATGAAATCATTTAAAAGTATCACTATTTATGAAGAAGTTGTTTAAAATAGATTTTTCATCAAAGTAACCCATACAAAATTGAAAATTTGAAAAGTAATTTCAATTTTAATAAATTAATTTCAATATAAAAAATACCTTAAACCTGTTTTAAAATAGGGATATTAATGTGAATGATTTAGACGAATAAATTTTTAAGACATTTTAAATAAAATTAGAGTTACAGATACTAAATCAATGAGAGACGCTTGAAAACAAATAATTGAGGTAATAAAAAACAAATAATATCATTATAATAAAGGGATTAATGATATACTATGTCAATTTATTGTATATACACCAAATAAAATTGAATTGGTGCATAATAACAAACAAGTCTCAATGGAATGTAAGTTGAGATGAATTCCATTATAAATACCATATTCTTAGGATAATGATAAATCAATGACATAATTATGTGTGAAAAAAATAAATAAACTCAATATGATTGGATATTTATTGTAAATCAATCAGAGGACATTTATGCATATTTTGGTAAAAACAACACCAATGACTTGGATTTTTATCAATGACTAAAAGTTGAGTTAAAATTACTCTTATAAAATTTATATTGATTACATGGGAATTTATCAATGGAGTGATTATGTGTATAAAAAGAATATCCTCACAAAGGGTAGTGGAAATTACTACATTAGTAAATAAATAGTGACTTCCCACATAATCTTGGAGTAATGTAATTTGTGATGTTTGCGTAAAACCAAATAAGTGGAAATAAAAATTTGAAATTCCCTTACAGATTTTGTAACATACCAAACATACAACCCATTAAATAAGGATCATCAAATTATAATGTAAATAAGAAAATTAATGTATATTATGAAAAAATATAGTCATGGGCAGTACACAACCACACAAAATGTAATATTGGAAAATATAACATTAATCTGATGGGAATAAAAGTTAGATGAATAGCCCTTACCACGTTACAATCGATCGAGTCATATGAACAAATGTTAATAACCAAAAAATGAATCACATAATACCATGAATATAATTAGAATCATAATAGAATATATCATATGGAAGTGCACAATACACCACAGAAAATTATTAAGGGGCGAACATTGGAAATCTCACAGAATTAAAAGTGAGATAAGAAACCCCTTACCTTGTACTTTTCCTTAGTATAGGGTAGGTTAACCTCATTTATAAAGGTGATATAATTTTTATTAAATTATACAATATCCAAATACATAAATATGATATCATATATGATCTTCTAATATTTCATTGTTAATGATATTTCAGTAGTATCGTTGTTTTGGTTGTTAACTGATTCGTTTTCCTTTATATGTTTTGTTGTGTAAGTCATGGTTTTTATGCATAGGCTATATTTTATTCCAATATAGAAATATATTATGATCAAAAAAATATTTTAAATATAAAAATGAAAATTATTCTTTAATGATTACAATGGGAAATGAATCTCATCCTGTTCTTGGAGAAAGTAAGTTGTTTGTACCCACGAGAAACAATATCATTATATTGATAATTAAATCGTATGTAATTGGATAGTATATAATATATAAATAGTAATTATCATGTTATATTTATTATTTAGATTTTTATACTCATTATTATTCCATCCCAATAATGTAGATATTTGAATAACAAACTACACCATGACGTAGAGAAGGTAAGCCGTACATACGCACATATGGTGACTTTTTCATTTATAGGATGGATAAATAATGAATATGGTTGTACCATATTGAGAATAACATTAAAGTATGTAAATGTTACTGAATTTGTTATTTCGGTATGGAAACAAAAGAAGAATGAGGAAGTTGAAGAAGAAAAGAACATGAAAGAGGGTGGTGAAATTATTACCTCTTCTTCGGGTGTTTCCTTTTGAGTAGACTAAAAGGGTTCATTTGGTTGTCATTCTGATCAAATTATGGCCTCTATGATGAATTTAGTGATTTTCATATGTTATTTGGGTAGTGGTGGCCAATCCTAATGGATTTAAAGTTGTGAAATTAAAAGAAGGGGATGTACCCTTTTATAAGAGAGGTGAGGGTCACTTAAAGAATAGTTTGAAATATTATTTTATAATAAAATAATTTTCGGTTTCAAATGGCTCAAAAATGATATAGTTAGAAGATAAGGTGAGGATGGGTCGAAATAATCTCAACCAATATATTTTATAAATGTTTATGTAACCATTTAAACCTTATCATTTAGATTTAACTCTTAGTTAAATAGTTTAACTTTGACAATGTCTTCTTGTATTCTTATATTATATGGTTAATAAACATACTCTAAAATTACAAGAGAACCTAAAGTGGTTTATAAATGACATATATAATATTATCTAATCCCTTTTTCCTAATTATATATTTTTAGTAATATTATTTCAACCAAAAATATATTATTTTGTTTAGAAACTAATTTAGGTCACTTTTGACACTATTTTGTATTTTGTTTTTCTGAAAGTCATAATAGCCTTATCACATCGATCAAAATGTATCAAATCAACCCTATCATGTTATATTAACCTATAAAATTCATTTATCTCATCAAAACAGTAAATTATTTTGATTTTAAAATTTATAATACAAACTATATTAATATTTCACTAAATAGATAATTACTACATCATCATTATGTTGTAAATAAATTTAATTATATAATCTCTAAAAATTATAAATAAAATAAAATTATGTAGGAAATATTTCTATATTTCAAATGAATATTTATAGTCAAATTTATCTAATGTATAACCATATATTAAAAATTTCATAGTAAATAATCTTTGAATTTAACACTTTTTACTCTTATTTAAATAAAATAATAATAAATATCCTAATATAATCCATGTGGACCTAAAGGATCATATTTTTTTCCAATGTTGATTTTGGTCGAATTACTTTTATCCAATATAATTATAACAGGTTTTAGGGTAATTATAATATTATTTTGACCTCTAATTACCCTATTTTTTAAACTGTGGTAAATAAAAGTCAAAAGTTACAATTCACCAAAAATTATTTTCATCGTATTTAACCACATATTACTTACTAAAATTAACCATTTCTCTTAGATTTTTGAAATTCAATCGACATAATCTGTAAAATTATGTTTTATGCAAATTTTAAAATTCTACTAGAAGATGGGTAAAAGAAGGTAAAATGGTCAATATAGTTATATACACTAATTTTTTTTTTAATATGACTCCAGTTAATATCATTGAACTTATATAATTATTAAATATATTTTTGACTAAAAATATAATTAGATAATATAATTATTATTTAAATAAAAATTTGGATTCAAACAATAACACAATTTTTTTAACTATTTATCAAAAACATAATGTTTTCTGAAAAATACCAAAAAATTACCCTAAGATAATTTTTTTATTCTGAATTCAAAAATAAATTCTTTTTCACTAAATTAAAAACAAAAAAGTTTCATTAATTAATTTATAATTAATTCTTGTTGTCAAAATAGAAAATCGGGTTTTTAAAAAGTGAAAACATTCAAAATATTTACATGTATTTATGTCAAATTTAAATGAGAAAATACTTATAATGACCAATATAGTATTAAATAATAAAAATATAGTTTAATTATACTTCCAAATAATTAAAATTTATTATTTAACAAAATCAATTATTTCAATTAAAAAAGTTGTTTTCAATAAAAATAAAATATTTTTCAGTATTCGTCCAAATATAAAAGTTATCAGAAAAGTACCAAAAATTTATCCAAAATAATTTTTATGTCTCTATTATAAAGTAAAATTTAATTAAATAAAATTAAATATATAAAAGTGTCAAATTTTGGTTTTAAAAAGGTTTTTCCATTAAAAGGTGGTAAATTTTTATTTTTTTAAATTATTTCTTTATCTAAAAAAAACGAATTGTTCTTATAATATGTCTAAGAAATACATCGTATGGATTATAAAATTATAAGAAGTATATAAAATTCAAAATTGTGAATTTTTTGTAATAATAGCTTTTTGAATGGCTAGTTTGGGATGACGTGGTGCGCTCGAACTCGATTTTGTGTGTAGTGTAAGCTATTGAATTAATTTAAAGCAAATAACATAATATGAAATCTTGGGGTGATAAATTATTTCCCCCTTTTGGAAATTTCTTCCACAAAATTTTAAAATTGGGTTTGGTAAATTTATTTAATGTCACATGTTGGAAAAATAGTCAATAAACCTATCAGTTTTAATGAAAGGAAAAAAATACAAATGTCACCTGAGGTAACACATACGAAGATTCGATGTTGGAAAACATGGATATGGATGATAAACTATGTTTAATGATATGATGGAGAGTGATAGAATAAATGATCCAGAGATATTTACCTAAAAGAAAACCACAAACCTATGATGGGATAAACAGTTGTTAGTTTCCCAGTCAGAAAAATAAATGAACTTCATTTTTTTGTTTTAAGTTCCATTTCATAATGTTGAGGAATTTATTTATGAGATTCAATAAGATCATAAAGAGACTTACATACATTTTTATTATAGTTTATTCCTTTAATAAAATATTACCACTAATACAAATTTTTTTCAAACGATGAGTATTCAACATGACTTGGTCACACCTGAAGTGCTAGAATCAACATCTAGAGTATCACGTGATACACGAAGGATAAACTATATATTTAACTTGTCTTAAGATATTAACCAAAAAACTGTCTAGTAGAATATTAGATAATCCCCAAAAAGGATACTCTTTCTGAGAATGAAATACTAATCTTAATTTCTAAAATTAAACCAAAAATACCCAATGATCAAAAAATACCATTCAATAAAAGGTTTAAACATAACATAAAAATTATTATTAAAACCATTATAATAAATTTCAATACATTATCTATAATCCATGAATGGTGTAAAACTAACACATCCATAGTCAAACATATCACAAAACATTCAATAAAATATAGAGGATTTGTATTATAATAAATCAACTTCAAACAAGTTTAAAATAAATCAAAGGATGTTGACAAAGATGAAATAAAAACATTTTGAGTGAAATATCTCTTTCTATTTTAAAATCATTTAGCCGTCATGTTATTATAAAAGAAAAAAATTATTTTGAAAAATATTCTTATAATATTTTAAGGGATGCTTTGAAGGTGTTATAACGGTGGAAAATAGTTTCACCCCACGTATAAATTAAAAAAAACATTATTTACATAATTTTGTCAAAAAGGTAGTAAATGAACTTATTTGGAAAACGACGGAAGATTATTTTATAAACATTTTATAAAAATTTAAACAAGGTTATAATTGAATTTGACCTATAGTCTTGGAAATAGTAAGTTTTTTTGACATATATTATTATGATACAAAGATGTGTATGATAAAGTCGTCCTAGTAGGTACTCATATATAAACAACCTCAGATAATGAATTGTTTGTGGAATTAACCCTTACCTTGTACTTTTACATGGTTGATAGTACATTAATATTTTTTATTATAGTTATATCATTGTTATTGAATTTTATAATAACTATATACATAAATATGATATCATAAATGATCTTATAAGATTTAATTTTTAATAATCTTTCAATAGTTTCAGTGTTTCGGGTGTTAACTAATTCATTTTCCCTTATATGATTGGTCACATAAGCCATGTTTATAATTGAAAGGATGTATTTTATTCATATACATAATTATATTATGTTCGTAATATTATTTTTAATCATAAAATGAGAATTATTTTTGAATTATTATGATAGGGAATGAATCTCATCGCGTTCATGGAAACAGTAATCTGTATTTACGCACGAGCAACAATATCATTATATTGATGGTGAAATCATATGTTATTGGATGTTATATCATATATAAAGAATCATTAACATTTTATGTATACAATTTTCATCAGTTATACTCATTATTATATCCATAAAAAATAATGAAGGGTTTGAAAAACAAACTACACCACGACATGGAGACGGTAAGCCGTATGTACGCATGTATGGTGACTTTAGCATTTATAGGATGGGAAGAATATATAATACGGTGGTACCATATTTATAATAACAGAAATGTACGTAGAAGGTACTAGATTCATTATTATTTTATGGAATAAAAAAATAAGAAGTGGAAGAAGAAAAGAACATTAAAGAGGGTGGTGAAATTATTACTTCTTCTTCAGTAGTTTCATTTTGAGTTAATCAAGAAGGCTCATTAGGTTGGCTTTATGATCCATGTAGGTAATCTAGGATCATTTTAAGGAAGTTATTAGGATATTTGGGATGGTTTTGGCAATGAAAAATGGCTTTGGTGTTGTGAAATTAAGAGAAGTGGAAGTATCATTTTATAAGAGAGGTGAGGGTCACTTTAGGAAAAGATTGAAATATTATTTTATAATGAAATTATATTCGGTTTCTGATGGCCCAAAAATGATTTATTTAAAGGATATGGTGGGGATGGGTCGAAAAAATCTCAACAAATAGGTTTTATATAGATTTAGGTCAGCATATGAACCTTATCTTTTAGATTTAACTCTTAGGTAAATTGTGTGACATTTTCCATGTCTCTTTGTATTTTTATATTATATGTTTATTAAACATAGTATAACAATCCATGTGAACCTAAAGTGGTTCATTATTAATATATATAACATTATGTATGCCCTTATTCCAAACAATATATTTTTAAGAATATTATATCAATTAATAATATAGTATTTGTTTTAAAAACGCATTTATGTCAATTTTGACACTATTTAGTATTTGGTTTTTGTAAATATCATAACAACATGATTAATTTGAAAAAAATATTTAATCAACCCTAAAATTTCATGTTAACTTAAAAAATTATTGTAATTCATCAAAATTCTCAAATTATATATATTTGGATATTTATAATATCAATTATTTTAATCTTCCATTAATAAGGTAATTAATGCATCATCACTGTGTCATAAATAAATTAAAATATTTAATGTTTAAAAATTATTAATAAAATAACATTATGTTGGGAATGATTTTTATCTTCCTAATGAATATCTACTGTCGAATATTTATTGTGTGTAACCATGTATTAACGATTGTTTAGTTATAAAACATTGAATTTAACTCCTTTAACTATTCTTTAAATAAAATAATAATAAATGTCACAATCTAATTAAAGTTGACCAAAGGTGACATATTTTATATCTAAAGATGTTTTCTGGTATAATTACACTTATCTAATATAATTAGTACATTTTTAAGAGTAATTATTATATTATTTTTATCTTTAATTACCATATTTACTTTTAAAAGTGGTAAATAAAAGTCAAAAGTAACTATTCATCAAAAAATATATTCATCTTATTGAACCACATTTTACTTACTGATATCAGTTGTGTCTCTCAAATATTTAAAATTTAGATCCCAGAAGAGGTAAAATTATGTTGTATGAAAGTTTTCAAATGCTCTTAGAAGTTGCGTAAAAGACAGTAAAAAGTTCAATAAAATTTTATATATATTAACTTATTATAAAATATCATTAATGAATTACATTAAACAAATATAAGTATTATTTATATATTTTTACCTGAAATGAATTAAAATTAAATAACCAATTATTCAAACAAAAAGGTCAGTTGTAAACAATAACGCATATTTTTTCAATATTCATCAAAAATTTGAACGTTCTAAGAAAAATACCAAAAATTCAACCAAAAATAATTTTGATATTCTAAATCCCTAAATTAAGTCCATTTATAAAATTAAAATTTATAAAATTTTAATAATTTGGTATTACTATTCATAAATTCTAGTTTCATTGGTCGTGGTATGTTAAAACTCCATGTTGCATACAACACAAACTACAACATTATCCAAAGGGAAACATACCATGGACGTCTGGGTTGTGAAACTCTCCCCTCCTTAAAATAATTTCATCCTAGAAATTTCAAGAATATTACTATATAAAAATATTTGGGTGGTTCTTCATCATAAGTTCCATGGGATCCCATGCTGCGTCTTCCATCATGTGGTTTCTCCATAGAACTTTTACTAGACAAGTTGTTTGGTTTCTCACTAATTATCAAGAAGCTGTTTAAAATAGATTTAATAATCAATGTTTCCCATACCAATTTGAAACATTTAAAATGAATTTCAATTTTAATGCATTAATTTCCATATAAATAAAAAAAACATTTTTAAAACATGCATATTAATGAGAATGATTTAAGAAGAATAAAATTTTAAAACATTTAAAATGATATTTTAGTTAGAGTTTCTTACCAAATGAGAGAATCTTGAATTAAAATAATTGAGGTAATAAAAACATTATAATATGATGAGAATAATTTTATTCATGATATAATATTTCAAATTATATTATATACACTAAATAAAAGTGAATTGGGGAATAACAACAAAGAAGTCTCAATGGAATGTAAGTCGAGATAAATTCCTTTATAAAGATTGTATCCTTAAGTTAAGGATAAATAAATGACATAATTACGTGTCAAAAAAATAAATACATTCAATATGATTGGATATTCAGTGTAAATAAATCATAGGACATTCACAAATATTCTTGTAAAAACAACACAAATGA
This sequence comes from Viscum album, assembly GCA_963277665.1. Classification (NCBI taxonomy): domain Eukaryota; kingdom Viridiplantae; phylum Streptophyta; class Magnoliopsida; order Santalales; family Viscaceae; genus Viscum; species Viscum album. The sequence continues at coordinate 1,487,995,214 of OY728128.1, forward strand.
CTTGGATGTTTAACTCAATGAATAAAAATTGAGTTAAAATTATTCTTATCATGTTTATATTGATGACTTGAGAATTCATATATGGATTGATTGTGTGTATAAAATGTATATCCACCTAAATTAGAGTGTAAATTATTACATAATTAAATAAATAGTGATTTCATACATAATATTGGAGTAAAGTAATCAATGAAGTTTGTGTAAAACCGAATGATTGGAAATTGAAATTTGAAATTCCCCTACCGATTTGGTAACATAGGAAAAATAATCCCCATGAAATAATTGTAATCCAATGATGATGTAAATACCCATTAATAAATGTATATTATTCAAATAATACAGTCAGGTGTAGTACATACACCAAACAAAAGTTAATAGTGGAAAATATAGCATGAATCTGACGAGAATAAAAGTGATATGACAACCCCTTACAACATTGTAATCGGTCGAGTCGTATGAAAAAAGGTTAATAACCATCAAATGATTCATATAATTCCCTAAAGATAATGAGAATAGTTATATTATATATCAAATTTCTGTACACAATACACCACAAACAATAAATAGGTGGAAAACAATGGAAATCTCATGGAATTAAAAGCGAAATAAGAAACCCCTTACTTTGTACATTCAATTTTAATAGGGTATGTTAACATCCTATATAATGGTTAAATAATTTTTATTAAACTATACAAGAACCAAATACATAAATATGATATCATATATGATCTTAAAATATTGTTTTGTTAATGATATTTCAGTAGTACCATTGTTTTTGTTGTTAATTGATTTGTTTTCCATTATATATTTTGTTATGCAAGTCATATTTATTATGTATAGTCTGTATTTGATTCATATACTGAATTATATTATGTTCTTAAATATTATTTTTAATCATAAAATAAAAATTATTCTTTATGAATACGAAGGTTAATGAATCTCATCGCGTTCGTGGAGACGGTAAGTTGTACGTACACAAGAGCGTCAATATCATTATATTGATGGTGAAGTTGTATGAATTTGGATGATATATAATATATATTTAATAATTATCATGTTATTTTAGTTATTTAAATAAGTTATAATAATTATTATACATATCCAAATAATGAAGTGTTTGAATTACAAACTACACCAAGACATGGAGATGGTACGTCGTACGTACACAAATATGCTGACTTTTTCATTCATAGGTGGGATATAATAATGAATATAGTTGTACAATTTTTATCAAAAAATCAAAATATTTAGAAGGTACTAGAATTATTATTTCAGTATGGATACAAAAAAATAAAGAGGAATTGGAAGAAGAAAATAACTTTAATGAGGGTGGAGAAATTATTACCTCTTCTTCAGGTGTTTCCTTTTTAGTTGATATAAAGGGCTCCCATGGATAGATATATGTTCAATGTAATGACTCTAGGTTGATTTTATGGATGTTGGGAAGCTATTTGGGTAGGTTTTGGAACAACAATGTTGATTTAGAGTTGTGAAATTATGATAAGGGGATGTACCCTTTTATGATAGAGGTGGGGGTCACTTTAGGAAAATCTTGAAATATTATTTTATAATAAAATCATTTTTAGTTTCTAATGGATCCAAAAAAAATTATATCAAAACTAAGGTTGGGATAGGTGGATATTACCTCATAAAATAGGTTTTAGAAATTTATAGGTTACCATTTTAACCTTACCTTTTAGATTTAACTCTTTTTTGAATAGTTTATCTTTTACTCTTTCTTCTTGTATTCTTACACAAGATTGTTAATAAACATTCTATAAACATGTAAATAGAACTTCTAGTTGTTAATTAATGACATATATAAAATTATATAAGCCCATTTGATGTACCTTATATTTATAAGAATATTATATCAACCAATAATATAGTATTTGTTTTAAAAACAATTTTATGTCAATTTTGACACTATTTGGTATTCTATTTTTGTGAAATTCATAACAACCTTATCACATGGAAAAACAATTATATAATCAATACTAACATGTCATATTATTCTAGATAATATATTTATTGCATCAATACTTTTAAATTGTATTTATTTTAATATTTATATTATAAACTATTTTGATATTTCAATAAGAAGTTAATTACTGCATCATCATTGGGTCATATATAAATTTAATTATTTAATCTCTTAAAATTATAAATAAAAAAAAATTATTTATGAAATATTATTATATTTCTAATTAATATTTATAGTCAAATTTATCTTATGTGTATCCCTATATTAATAATGTTTTTTTAAAGAAACATTGAATTTATCACATTTAACTCGTGTTTAAATAAAATAATAATAAATGTACTAATCTAATCTAAGTGGACCTAAAGGATCGTATTTTATTTAAATGTTTTATTTTGGTATAATTAAACTAATCTAAAATAATTAATTCATTTTTTAGGGTAATTATAATATCATAATTACCTTTAATTACCCTATTTACTTTTAACAGTGGTAAATAAAAGTCAAAAGATACTATTCACCTAAAATTATTTTCATCTAATTGACCAAAAATATAAATACTGATACTAACCATCAATCATAGATTTTTTAAATTCAATTCATAGAAGTTGTAAAATTATGTTTTATGCAAATTTTGAAATGCTCTTTCAAGATGGGTAAAAGATGGTAAAATGATTAATTAAATGTTATAAATCTAATTTTATTATATAATGACTCCAATGAATTAAATTTACCACATATAGTTATTATAAATATATTTTTACATAAACTAAATTTATATAAAAGAAATAATTATTTGAATAAGAAGTCTGTTTTAAACAATAATGCAGGGTTTTTGACTATGCATAAAAAAATAGAATGTTTTTAGAAAAATACTAAAAATTTACCCTAAGATAAATTTGATATTAAAAATTCAGAAATGAAATATATTTTACCAAATTAAAACTATAAAAGTTTCATTTATTAATTTTAATTTAATTCCCATTTTCAAAACAACAAAGAATGTTTTTAAAATGTACAAACTATTAAATGATTGACAAGTGTTTATATCATTTTTAAATGTGAAATTACATATAGTGACATACAGTTTTCAATTGATAAAAATATATTCTAATTATACGTTCAAATCATTCAAATGAATAATTTAACACTACAAATAATTTTGATTAAAAAGGTTGTTTTCAATTAATATTTATTATTTTTCAGTATTCATCAAAATATGAATGTTATCAGAAAAGTTCAAAAAATCTATCCAAAATAAATTATTATCGGTTTATTCTAAAGAAGAATTCAATTTAATTAAATTTAATACATAAAAGCTTCAAATATTGTTTTTAAAAAGGGGTTTCTATTAAAAGGTGTTAAAATTGCATTTTTTTAAAAATACTTCTTCTTTCTGAAAAATGAATTTCTTTTTAAATTATGTATAAGAAACACATAATATGGAATCTAAAATTATATATAGTATATAAAATTTAAAATTCAGTTAATTATATTCATAATCACTTTTTGAATGGCGTGTTTGGTTAGTCGTGGTGCGCTTGAACTCGGTGTTGCGTGTAGTGCAAGCTATTTAATTGCTTTAATGAAAATAACTTACTATGAAATCTCATGGTGTTACATTCTTCCCCCCTTATTGAAATTCCTTCCACAAAATTTTAAAATTGGTATTGGAAACTACATTGAAATTCCCACATCAGAAAATGAGTCACAAAAGATATCAATTTAAATGAATGAAAGATAATTACAGAGGTCACCCTAGATATCCCATACAAGGATTACATGTAAGAAAACATAGATATGGAATATAAACTATGTGTCATGTTCTAATGGAGAGTGATTGAAAACATTATCATGAAAAATTTAACAATAAGAATACCCAAAACCTGTGATGAGATAAGCAGTCATTAGTTTTCCAGTAGGAAAAGTAATTGGAAAAAGTTTTTTATTATTTTATGTCCCATTTCATAATGTTGAGGAATTTATTAATGATATTGACTAAGAACATAAAGAGATAAACATTATTTTTAAGTAGAGATTCATTCTTTAAAAAAATTACAACTAACTCACCTTTTTTTCAAATGATGAGTATTCAAGATGATTTTGTCACACCCGATGCGCTAGAATCAAATCGTAGAGAATCACAAGATCCACAAAGAATAAAATATATAATTATCTTGACTTTAGATATTATCAAAAATCAAATTTGTTAGTACAAAATTAGATGATCCACAAAAATTATAATCCATTAGAGAAAGAAATATTAATCTTAATTTCTGAAATTAAACCAACAATAACAAAATTTCAATAAATACCATTCAATAAAAAAAATTCCATAAAATCCATCAATTTTATCCAAACTGATATTGAAACCCATAATATAGAATAATTTGATTATGTTGTCATCTATATTATATTTTATCTCCAAATAGCATCAACTACTATTAATGTCACATACTTAAAATTAATTAACTTAATCACATATTCTCTATGATAGGTTAATCATTTCCATAAATAACCCAAATTGCTATAAATCCAAAATAATAACCTTGATAAAAATAAATCGTTACTCGTCAAATGTATTTACATAGTATTCTATTTCCCTTATGAATATATTGTTACCAAGAGATCGAACATCTTCCAAAATAATAATTATCACTTAATTACCAAATCGTTTTCCTATACTATGGATATCTATTTGATAAAACAAAAGATCCAAAATCATCTTATTATTGACTAATAAAATAATTTAACAAAAAAAATTAGTCACACAAACTGGTGAATACACGTGGTTTAGTGGTGGGTGATAAATCCCAATCACACACTGGTTGTGGGTTCAATTCCCGTAGCATTGTCTGATGTGATTAGTTGTCACACGGTATGCGTGTTGTATTATTTCAAAAACTACATTGTATAACATTTCTAAAATGAGATAAATTCTTCAAAATAACCATAAAATATTTTTACCCCAAATTTTATCTCAAACATCGCATAATCATCCGAAAATTTAATATCATGTAATTTCCTTAAAATCAAGGATCATATAATCCCAAATAGTTATTTACAACAATATCAACAATATAAAAGATAATTATTTCTAAAGAAGAATTTTTACATAACAAACTGCAGGGTTACAGATACCTGAGAAATGACATCTAAAGTAATCCCATGAACAAGGAGCACTAATACTTTTAAAAATTTTGGCATTTATTTATTTCCACATAGTTTCTCTTTTGACCTATATGTTATCCTATAGAATATGGAATTTACTTGAGTAATGAAAAGGTCGCATACATTTTGGAAAAATTATAATAAATTGATTTTTGGGATTATTTTTATTTTCTTCCATAATACTCTTCATTTTTCCTCAGCAGTTCATTACTTTTTGTCCTTATTTCCCACACATAATTCATTGATTTTTTTCCATTGAGACACTTTCTTAGGTGTATCCTTCCATATTTCCTAGATGAAGGATATTTTTCTTTCTTTTCTCCATGGTCTCCACTGCTGGAGCCCTTATCATTCACCGCCTTTCCCTTTATTGTTGAGTCTGGAGTTGGTTAATATATATGTTGTTGGTCATATTTTTGGAAAACTAATTATGCATGAACACAATATCTTTTACACCTATCAATATTCCCTTTCATTTATCATTTCTATTAATGTTCCCAATGTGTACATCATGATAAAAGTTACTATGACATCCTTAGAATCCAATCATCGACTAACACAAGAAAGAACAGTGTGTGACATAATATAATTTAGAGTATATCATATCACATTATTTTAATTCCAAAACTCCTTAGGATTAACCAAGGTTATTTATTCGCATCTTATATTAAAATCATTTAAATCAGTTTTCAAAGAAAATTTGAATTATCCTAAGTATATCCACCAGGAGTTTCATAATTGTGAGTGTTGCAAGGCCTATTGTCATGAACCAGGATACCACTGGTCAAGCTCGAAACACCTAGTCAGAGTTTTCACTCATAGGTACATCTGTGTTAGAGTCGCCTCTTCCTAACCGAATCTAGACAGGGACGTATTTCTTGGAAGACCCATTTAATTATAATATTACCAAATATTTTGTATTTTCTTCTATACTAATTCTCAATGTCCGTCTTAGGGTAGTTTTTCAAAATTTGATTTTTTTATAAATATAATTTCCAAGGTATCTACTAAACATCCTCTAATACCAACTATAATGCCCCTACCCCAGTTACCCAGAATCGGTGCATTATTACATAACATTGGAATGATAAAAGGAATCATGTATTGAAAGACCGATATATTTAGTAGCCTTGAAATAACTAGATATATACATAAGATTTAAATTACATATTGAAATAAAAAAACTACATTGTGTCCCCTTTGAGAATTCATATATGCCTTAGCCTATTCATTGAGGTTAATCATAATATACATTTTTGCATCCTGAGAAAAATAAAACATAAGAAATAGGTGATATCAGATGCTCAGTAAGGATAAAAATATAGATTATACTATCATAAATAATAATAAACATGTATGTAAATTTATAAGACTAAAAAATAAGGCTTTTAAACATAAACATTGTAATAATATGGAAAAGATAAATAAGATAATGAAATTTACTTATTCAAATGGATAATCTACAAGTCAAATAATCACATGTAATATCAATAGACAATTTCATAATGATTGAATGCATAATGGTCGAATTCATAACCACATAGTCAAGGCCTTGTGCCAAGACTAGAAATAAGAATTGGTCATGGACTTATGCCAAGGCACTAGTTTGTCTCACTAATCCTACCGATGCATTGAGGATCTATAAAGGCCTCCACCCATCACATAATAAGTCCAATGCATTCCTCGTATTAAAAGGTTTAAATATAACATAAAAATACATATTAAATGTATCATATGAAATGTAAATTGATTTTCCATAAACCATGAATGGTATAAAAAACACATCCACAGTCAAACATGTCCCAAAACCATCAATACGGTATGAAAGATTTGTATCATAATATAAGACCTCGATCAAGAATAATATCCAATAATCGATGTTTATATATTTGAAAATGATTTGAAAAAATATTTTAGATAAATATCCCTTTGTTATGACAACATTTAAATGTATCACTAATTATCATGAACCTATATTAAATAGATTTTTTAATCCAATCATCCCATAACACTTTGATACTTTTATAAGTAATTTCTATTTTAAAACATTAATTTCCATATAAATAAAACCATAAAAACCAATTTTAAAACATGGACATTAATGAGAATGACTTATAAGAATAAATTTTTAAAACATTGAAAATGGTATTTTAGTTAAAGTTCCCAACCAAATGAGAGACGCTTCAATACAAATAATTGAGGTTATCAAAAATTTATAATATCATGAGAATAAATGGATTCATGATATACTATGTAAAACTAAAATATATACACTAAATAAAAGTGAATTGTCCCATAAGAACAATGAAGACTCAATGGAATGTAAGTTGAGATGAATTCTTTTATAAATACTATTTCAATAGGATAAGGATAAATCAATGACATAATTATGTGTGAAAAATATAAATACATACCATATTATTGTATATTAATTTTAAATCAATAAAAGGACATCCACACATATTCTTGTAAAAACAACACCAAAGTCATGGATGTTTAACTCAATGAATTGAAATTGATTTAAAATTAATCCTATAAAGTTTTTATCAAGGACATGAGAATTTATCAATGGATTGATTATGTGTGTCAATAATTCATTCTCATAATGTTTAGTGTAAATTACAACATAAGTAAATAAATAGTGATTAAACACATAATATTGGAGTAAAGTAATCAATGATGTTTGCGTAAATCTGAATGAGTGGAAATTGAAATTTGAAATCCCCTTACTAATTTGGTAACAAACGAAACATACACCCCATGAAAGAAGGATAATCCAATGATTATTTAAATACCCATAAATTGATATATATTACGCATTCAAAATATTCATGGGGAGTACATACACCACACAAAAGGTAATAGTAAAAAATATAGCATGAATTTCACAAGAATAAAAGTGATATGAAAACCACTTACCACATTGTAATCGATCATTTCGTACAACCAAAGGTTAATAAAAACAAAATTAATGAAACTATACCATGGATATTAAGTGAATAATTATTTTATATATCAAATAGAATTACACAATACACCACATGCAATAAATAAGTGGCAAACAATGGAAATCTCATAGAATTAAAAGTGTGATATGAAACCACTTACCTTGTACTTTTACATAATTTAGGCTAGGGTAATCTCTTGTATAATGGATAAATATTTGTTATTAAATTATACAAGAACTAAATACATAAATATGACATCATATATTTTCTTCTAATATTGATTTGTTAATGGTATTTTAGTAGTATCATTGTTTTGGTTGTTAACAAACTCATTTACCTTTATATATTATGTTACGTAAGTAATGTTTATTATGTATATGATGTATTTGATTCATATCAAGAAATATATTATGTTCTTAAACATTATTTTTAAACATAAATTGAAAATTATTCTAAAATTATTATGATGGGGAATTAATCTCATCGTGTTCATGGAGACGGTAATCCATACATACACACAAGCAACAATATCATTATATTAATGGTGAAATCGTATGGAATTGGGAAGTATATCATATATAAAGAATAATTAACATGTTATATGTATTATTTACCTAATTTATACACAATATTATACCCATCCAAACAATGAAGTGTTTCAATAACGGACTATAACACGACGTGGAGATGGTAAGTCGTACGTACGGATGTTTGGTGACTTTTTCATTTATAGGATGGATAGAATAAAAAAATATGATTGTTCCCTATTTATAATTAAATAGAAGTTTTTATAAGTCATTGGATTTAATAATTTGGTATCCAAAACATGAAAAAAATAGTAAGTGGAAGATGACAAGAAATTGAAAGTGGGTGGTGGAATTATCACCTCATCTTCAGGTGTTTCATTTTCTATTGATCAAAAGGGCTCTTAAGATAGATTTATGATCTTTGTTAGTCCCCTAGGATTAATTTAGAAAAGTTTTGAAGATATTTTAAAAGGGTTTTTTGAATAGAAATTTCATTGGAGGTATGATGTTAATAAAATGGGATGTACCCTTTTATAAGAGAGGTGACTTTCATATTAGAAAAAACATGAAATATTATTTTATAATAAAATATTTTTCAGTATATAATGACTCCAAAATGATTTATTTAAAAGATTATGTGAGGAGGGGTCTAAATCCTATCAAACATAGGTTGCAGACATGCATATGTTACCATTTTAACCTTATCGTTTAAATTTAACTCTAAGTTAAATAGTTTAAATTTTACCGTTTCTTCTTGTATTCTTACACTATATGGTTAATAAACATACTATAAAATACCAAGAGATACTCATGTGGATCATTAGTGACATATATATTATTATTTAATCCTTTTTTCCAAACAATATAATTTTAAGAATATTTTATCAACCAACAATATATTATTTGTTTTAAAAACTAATTTATGTCAATTTTGACACTATTTGGTATTTTGTTTTTGTGAAAGTCGTAACAACCTTATCACATAGAAAAATATTTATCATTTCAACCCTAACATGTAATATTATCCTAGAAAATTCTTGTGTGGCATCGAAACCTTTAAATTCTATTTATTAAAATATTTATATCATATAATATTTTAATATTTCATTAAGAAGTTAATTTCTACGTCATCAATGTGTTAAAAAAATTAATTACTTAATATCTAAAAATTATAAATAAAATTCCATTTATGTAGGAAATATTATTATATTTCTAACGAATATTTATGGTCAAATATTTCTTATGTATAAACCTATATTAAAAATGGGTTGGTTAATAAACATTGAATTTAACCCTTGTACCTCTTTATAAATAAAATAAAAATAAATGTCATATTCTAACACAACGGACCTAAAAGATCATTTTTCATTCCTAAGGTTTTTTTGGTCTAATTACACTTATCAAATATAATTAGGACATTTTTGAGGGAAATTATAATAGTATTTTTAAAATTAAATACCATATTTACTTTTAACTGTGGTAAATGAAAGTCTACAGTTACTATTCACCAAAAATTATTTTCAGATTATTGAACCACATTTTACTTACTGATATTAACCATGTCACTCATATTTTTTAAATTATATTCATAGAATTGGTAAAATTATGTTTTATGAAAATTTGAAATCTTCATAGAAGATGGAAAAAATACAGTAAAAATTTCAATAAAATATTATACAACTAAATTTATTAAAAAATTACACCAATGAATTACATTGATTTATTTAAGTATTATTTAACCGTTTTTACTTAAAACAAATTAAAATAAAAAAATATTTATTTAATAATTTTTTTAAAATAATAACAAATTGTTATTTACGATTAATCAAAATATGAATGTTTTCAGAAAAATAGAATAATTTACCCTATGATAATTTTGATATTCCAAATTCAAAAATTAATTCTATATTAAAAAAATTAAAAACATAGAATCTTAATTAATTAATTTAAAATTAATTCCTCTGGACAAAACATAAAAGAGGGTTTTTCAAAAGTAAAACATATCAAAAGATTGACATATGTTTCTGTCAAATTTAAATGTGAAATTACTTATAATGACCTAAATTTTATGAAATGATAAAAATATAATCTAATTATAGCTTCAAACAATTCAAATTCATAATTTAATACTGTAAATTATTCCGATTACAAAATTTGTTTACAATTAAAATATAGTATTTTTTAGTATTCCAAAAAATATGAATGTTATTAGAAAAGTACAAAAAATATACCAAAAATAAATTTTTAATACACTATTATAAATAGTAATTTAATTTCATTTAATTGAATATATAACCAGGTATGCTCAGCCAGAGGTAAACCTCTGGCCATTTATTAATTAAAAGAAAAAATATAGAAATCAAGAAAATCACAACATCACAAACAGCTACAAATCATAGAATTCATCCCCATCACCATATTCCTGATGAATATTTTCGTCCGCACTCACCGATCCCCACTCTGAACTTTCATAGTGATTTAGAATCCTTGAATACTTCTTTCTCAGATTCAGCTTCTCCAACGAGAGTAACACCATCGGATATTACATTCCCTTCCTCAAACCCTTGATAGCTCTCGAAGCATTCTCCCTCTTGGAGGATGATCTGGTAATAACTAGCTTCGGTAGATAAGGGCAATCCTTTCTTGGTCGCCATTTTGCTGGAGCAGTTCTACCACCTTCACATGCAGACAGTTTATTTTTGTCACTTCGAACAATATCACTATAGGATATTCCGGCAGCATCATTGTAATTCTCATTGTCACTATAAGAGACATTTCCCCATCTTCCCGTGATGTGTGTGGAAACAGAATTTGACATCCATCATTTCCTCTAATCAACACACCCTCTGAAGAAGATAAACATCCTCCCCCACCAACTGCACTTGCTCATTAGTCGGCTTGAGGAATTGGAGGGGGAGCTCATTTCCACAATCTTCTAGGGGATCCTTTCCAAGAGAAACCTTGTTCATTATAGGTTGGTAATAAGGGACAAGATGCATATTCTCAGGCTCATATCCTTTCAAACCGTCCTCTGTGAGAGGGGTCCACTCGATCTCCAATATCTTAAACTGATTGTGAATGGGAACATTGGCCACCTGCAAATGACTATTTCCATTAGCAACAGGCGAGGGTCGATTCCATTCCCCAGGAGCCAATTTCAGAGTCTCGGACACTCTCTTCATAGAGGTATTCACTACAACATGCACTTCCATAGCCCAAATGAAGGTTCTGTATTCTTGTCAACTTCACCATCTGTAGCCGGATGAGAGTGCTCCTAAAATTTCCCTCCCTGCTCACAAGAAGCCACCCATCCAGCACACATCATGACCTCTAAATATGGATCCTTCCCCTCACTTGTACTGCTATCAGTTCGCCTACGCAACTCAGGCTGAAACTCTATCGGCAGTTGCATCATACGTTGGATGCTAGAGCCATCAGGTCCCAACTTCACTGCTCAAAAAAATCCAAACACATTCTTGCCCCGACAGACCGTTGCAAGATGACCAAAACAACAGATATTGACAAGATAATTCATCCAAGATTCAAATATAACCCCATGTTTCAATTGTATTTCTTCCCCGTCCGTGACCCAAACCAAATGCACGGGTGGCCTTGCAACATCCACATCGACACAAATTCTTGGACAGAAAGGATGACATAACAACTCTGTTCTCCGATCGAAATAGAGATACCGTCTAATAATGTTTCTAATAACACACAAAATCACTGGGGTTTGAAATTGGAGAGGGAGACCAGGAAGACTTACCTAGGTTTCCACTGTTGATGGGTCTCTCCACATATAGAAATCAAAGCACCAGTGAAATAGAAGAAAAGAATCTGCATTGCATCTTCGGGATGCCCAAGACCAGGCATCGACAAGGTCCTCCTTCGATTGAAGATGAATCATAAAATCACTCCGATCAAGCATCCCAACAACCCCATGCTCCTGTATCATCCACGAACCAAAAATAAAATGGTCAAATTCATCAACAGATGGTCGATGATGACGAAACCTTACAACCAATGTGAATTTGCAACGCCTTGCGGTGTCGTTGAGTTCCGTTGAGGATAGAGGGATCTGCAGCGCATCCTAAAACAACTTGGGGACATTCAGAGACAACAAAACCCTAGGGAAGGGTGGAAGAGGATCATGATTTGTGTATGGAATGTGTGAGTCTCTCATTTCCTGCGTCTGAGAAAGCAAGCCTCCCTCCTCAAATCGAGAGGAGGGAGCAGTGTCGTGGCACATTAGGGTTACTCCATTTTTGCAGGAGAGAAATCGGGAGCATTCATTGTCCTCTCACCCCGAAATTGAATATATAAAATTGAAAAATATTGGTTTTAAAAAGGATTTTCCATTATAAGGTGGTAAACTTTCATATTATGAAAAATACTTCTTTTATCTGTAAAAATGAATGTTTTCTTATATTATCTCTCAGAAATTGATAATATGGAATCTTATATTATAGAAAGAATATAAAATTCAAAATTCATTTAAAACATTTCATATCCTTCTTTTGAATAGCAAGTTTGGTTTGGCGTGTGGCGCTGAAACACGATGTTTCATGTAGTGAAATCTATTGTATTACATTAATGAAAATAACTTATTATAAAATATTGCAGTGTTATCATTTCAATAAACAACCCAAATTTCTATAAATAAACAATAAAAATCCACCATTACTCCTTGAATGAAATCCCATTGTATTCTAATTTCTTTTGGAATACAGGGCTTCCAACAGAGCGAACGTCTTCCAAAATAAAATTTATCATTTATTCACCAAATCATTTTATGATACTATGGGTATCCATTTAATAAGACATAAGATCCCAAGTAAACATAGTATTGATCAATAAAATCATTTAAATAAGAAGAATTAGTCACAATAACTAGGTACTTCACGTAATATAGTGGTTAGCAATAAATCTCAATCACACTCTGGTTGGGGGTTCGATTCCCGTAGCTTTTTCGGACGAGACGAGTTGTCACGCTATCTGTGTGTTTTTCTTTTTTAGATACTATATTTTATAACTTTCCCAAAATGAGATAAATTCCTCAAAATAACCATAAAATTATTTCACCAATAATGTAATATAATACCTAGAATTTTCATCCAAAAATTTAATAACATGTAATTGACTCAAATTCAAGGTTCATATAAACCCAATTGGTGATTTATAACTATATCATCAATAGAAAATACATTTTCTCCAAAAATAGCATCTTTACATAACTAAGTACAGGGTTAAAAAACAAGAGAAAACTCATCCAAAGTTATCCCTTCAACAAAGAGAACTGCTACTTTTAAACATTTTACCATCCATTTACATACATATAGGTTCTTCCTTGACCTAGAGGTAATCTTATAGAGTAAGGAATTCACTCGGGTAATGCAAAGGTCCCCTGTATTTATGAAAGGTGACTGTAAATGGATTCTTGGTATCATTTTTGTTTTCATTTATAGTAATCATCATTTTTCCTCGGTAATTCCTTACATTGTGTCCTTATTTCCCACACATAAATCATTTATTTGTTCCATTGGGACACATTCCTAGGTGTTTCCATGTAACGCCCTGACCCCAGTTACCTAGAGTCGGTGCATTATTACATAACATTGGCATGATCACAAGGAAGATCAAATCTCGAAAGACCGATTGGTTTAGTAGTCTTGGAAACACTAGATATAGTCATTAGTTTTAAATTACATCATCAAAATGAAAACTAAAATAACATGGTCTCCTTAGTCCACACTCATATCCTCACTGACTATTCTTTCAAGTCAGTCATAATACACTTCTTCACATCCTGGGAAAAACAAAAAATTGAAAGGGGTGAGCTCAAATTCTCCGTAAGGATAACAATATAGTGGAAACTTTCATAAGAAAAAATAAGCATTTAAGGCAATGTATAACTAAAACAAAAGCCTTATTAAACTTGAAATTTAGAATAATATGGAAAAATTAAAATAAAATATTTCCATTACTTACTCACATGGATATTCTACACGATGAATAATCACATGAAATATCAATAACCACATTCATAATGAGGGAATGTATAATGCTAGACATTCTGAGACATTTTGTCAAGGCCTCGGCCAAGACGTCTAAAATGATTAAGGCCTAGGCTAAAACCATAAATCAAATTGGGAAAGGGCCTCTTCCAATTCCACGTCTAGTTGTCTCATGAGACCTACTGATGCATCAAGGAGCTATTGCGGGCTCCACCCGTCACTTATTAAGTCCAATACATTCTTCATATGAATAGGTTTAAACATAACATAAATATTCGTATTAAAACTAGTATACGAAATGTCAACAATTTCTCCACAAACTATGGATGGTATATAAATAACACATCCACAGTCATATATATCACAAATGTTCAATGGAAGTTTTTTATCATAAATCATTTTCAATTAAACTTAAAACCCATCAAAGGATGTTGACATAGATGAAATCAAAGCTATTTGAGAGAAATATCTCTCTTTTTTGAAATCATTTAAAAGTACCATAATAATACATTTACTTTGAAAATATTCTTATAATCTTGTAAGGGAAGATTCAATTAATTTATAATGGCAGAAAATAGCCGCACCCGCCGTATAAGTTAAAAAAACATTCTTACCATAAATTTGTCAAAAAGGTTAAAAAGTACATTGTTTGGAAAACGACGGTAAGATTCCTTTAAAAAACGTATAAGGGTATAAATGAATTTAATCCATTTTCCATTTAATAGTAAAAATGTTTTGAAAGTCATTTTTAAGAAACATGGATGTGGATGATAATGAGGTCCCAGTAGATAATTATGTATAAACAATCTTGGATAATGAAGAGGTTGCGAAGTAAACCCTTACCTTGTACTTTTCCTTGGTTGGGGTAGGTTAACCTCCTTTATAATGGGGAAATAATTGTTATTAAATTATACACGAATCATATACATTCATATTATATCATATATGATCTTTTAACATTGCTTTGTTAATAATATCTTAGATTTATTGTTGTTTGGGGTGTTAACTTACTCCTTTTCTTTTATATGTTTTGTTACATAAGTCATGTTTTTCATGGATAGGTTGTATATTATTCATATCCAGAATGATATCATGTCCTTAAACATTATTTTTAAATCATTAAATGATAATTATACTTGAATGGATATGACGGAGAATGAATCTCATCGCGTTCGTGGAGACGGTAGTCCGTACGTACGCACGAGCGACAATATCATTATTTTGATATTAAAATAATATATAATTGGATAGTATATCATATATACAGAATAATTATCATGTTATATTTATTATTTACATGAATTACATATCATTATTATACCCATCTAAATAATAATATATTGAATAACAATTACACCACGACGTGGAGACGGTAAGCCGTACGTACGCACGTATGGTGACAGGTCATTCAAATGATGGGTAGAATACTGAATATGGTTGTTCCATATTTATCATAACATAAAAGTATATAGAAGATACTGGATTTATAATTTTAGAATTGAAATAATAAACAAATATGTAGTGGAAGAAGAAAGAAACTTGAAAGAGGGTGATGAAAACGTTACCTCTTCTTCGGGTTCTTCCTTTTGATTTGATCAAAAGGACTCCATTGGATGGCATTCTGACTAAAGTAAAGCTTCTAAGATTAAGGGAGAGAAGTTGGGAGAGTATTTGGGCAGAGTTTGGCCGAACCAAAAGGCTTGAAAGTGTGAATAAGGTGGTATAGGTGGAGGCCTTTTATAAGAGGAGAGGGGGGCTCTTTTGGAAAGATTAAAATATTACATTATTTTGAATTGATTTTCGGATTATAAAGGTCCCAAAATGATATATTTCGAGGATAAGGTGATAAGGGTTCGAAATATTCTTATCCAATAGGTTTTTGACAAGTGTAAGCCTTAGATATTACATTATCTTTTCATTTTATTTAAATCGTTAATTAATGAGGTAAACGTTGCATCATCATTGTGTCATAAAAAATTTAATTTATTTAATGTCTAAAAATTCTAAAAAAATAACCATAATGTTGGAAATCGTTTTAGGTTTCCAATGAATATTTATGGTCAAAACTATGACTTGTATAACCCCACTTCAAAAATTGTTTTAGTAAAATAACTCATGTTTGTGACATTTTTATTTTAACATTAAATAAAATGTTTTTAATGTCATTTTCCCACCAATGTGGCTCCATGGGGTCCCCAAGTTGACCCATGGATTGTCTTGCTCGGCCAATACTCATCCAATAGGGGTAGGGCAAGTGTAAGGGTATTTTCAGATTTTTATAATATCATTTTTACCTTAAATTTCAATAATTACCTTTAATCGCGATTAATTAAACGTAAAAGTTACTATTCGCAAAAAATTATTTTAATCCCATTGAACCACATTTTACATCCTAATGAAAACCATGTATGTCGGATTTTTGAAAATCAAATCACAGAAGTGGTAATATTTCATTTAAAAGAAAAATCAGTTATTTAACTACCACTTAGTGGTTTCACTATTCATCAAAAATTGAAGTTTTTCAGAACAATGCCAAAATATCACCCTAAGATATATTTGATATTCCAATTTCAAAAATGATTTCTATTTTACAAAATTCCAAACATATAAGTTTCATTAATTAATTTCATAATTAATTCCCGCTGTCACAAAAAATAGCGTGTTTTTAAGAAACAATTTATATCAAAAGATTGACAATTGTTTATGTCCGATTTTAATGTGAAATTATTTCTAATGAACACCATTGGATAAAATGGTAAAATATATATTCTAATTATAATTTAAAACCACTCATTATTTTAATTTATCACTATTAATTATTTTGAATTAAAAAGTTGTTTTTAATTAAAATTTAGTAATTTTCAGTATTCCTCAAAATATAAAAGTTATCTGAAAAATATCAAAATTTCACCTTAGGATAATTTCGATATTCCGAATCCAAAAATGAAGTCCATTTTGATATATAAAATTTATAAAATTTCAAAAAGTAGGTATTATTATTCACAACAGCTAGTTTAATTAGTTGTGGTGTGTGTTAGAACTCGAGGTTGCGTACAACACACGCTATTGCATTATTCGAAGGGAAACATACCGTGGAAGCTTGGGGTGTTACATTCTCCCCTCCTTCCAATAATTGCGTCCTCGCAATTTCTAGGGTATTACTTCATAAAAAGACTTGGGTGGTTCTTCATCATAAGTTCCTCAGGTTCCCACGTTTCCTCTTCCATTTTATGATTTCTCCACAAAACCTTTACCAGACGAGTCGTCCGGTTTCTCAGCACCTGTTCCCTCACATCAAGAATTCTTATGGGCTCTTCGCAATAAGATAGATCGGGTTCCAGTTCTAATTCATCATAGGTAAGTACATGTGTTGGGTCGGGCATGTATTTTCTCAATAGTGATATGTGGAAAACATCGTGAAATTTGGATAGATTTGGCGGCATTGCCAAACGATAAGCTAAAACCCCAATACGATCTAGAATTTCGAAAGGACCGATGTACCTGGGACTCAATTTACCCTTCTTACCAAAACGTATAACTCCCTTCCATGGAGATACCCTTAGGAAAACATGATCTCCCACCTGAAATTCCAAATCCTTTCTTCTGTTATCTGCATAGCTCTTCTGCCTACTTTGAGCTGCTTTGATGTGGTTTTGGATTACCTTTACCTTTTCCAACCTTTCTTCCACCAGTTCTGGTCCCACAAGTTTTCTTTCACCAACGTCATCCCAAAAGCTTGGTGTACGACATCTCTTTCTGTATAACGCTTCATAAGGTGCCATCTGAATGCTTGAATGGAAGCTATTGTTATAGGAAAATTCTACCAGTGGTAATATTGATCCCACATACCCTGAATGTCAAGAGAGCATGATCTCAACATGTCTTCTAAGGTTTGAATAGTCCGTTCTGATTGTCCATCTGTTTGAGGGTGATAGGCAGTGCTCAAACGAAGTTCAGTATCAAAGTCCTTTTGAATAATTTTCTAGAATCTTGAAGTAAAACGGGGATCACGTTCAGAAACAATCGATAGGGGTACTCCATGAAGTCTTACAACTTCATTAATATATAGTCTTGCTAGAAGTTCAAGTGGTAGATCCTCCCGTATAGCAAGAAAATGTGCTGACTTAGTAAGACTATCAACAATGACCCATATTGCATCATTCCTTATAGGAGTCTTTGGTAGTCCCATGAAAATGTCCATCGTAATATTATCCCATTTCCACTCAGGTATGGGAAGAGGTTGCAATACTCCACCAGATGTTGCCTTCCTGCTTTCACTTGTTGACAAACCATACATCTCGACACAAAATCAGCAATCTCCCTCTTCATATTGTCCCACCAAAAATGTTCCTTCAAATATCTATACATTTTGGTGCTCCCAGGGTGTATAGAGAAATTGGAACTACGAGAATCATCAAGCAATTCCCTTTTAAGATCAGGTATATCGGGAACACAAAGTCTCTTTCCGAATTTCAAAATTCCATCCTTATACACAAATTCCCTCAATATTCCATCATTCACATCATTAATCTTCTTCTGAAATTCTTCATCATCAGTCTGAGAACTCTTAATCCTTTCTAGTAATGATGGTTTGGAAACCATTTGAAAAAGCATTGATGTTTCACCTTCCCTAGTTATTCCCATGTCCATCTTCACTAGATCCATGAAAATTATATCCCTTTCAATTCTCATCACGTTCAAAACTCCATGGTATTTTCTACTCAAAGCATCTACCACCTTGTTTGCCTTCCCCAGGTGGTAATGTATCGTGCAATCATAATCCTTGAGTAGTTCAAGCCATCGCCTTTGCCTCATGTTGAGTTCCTTTTGTGAAAAAATATACTTCAAACTCTTGTGATCAGTATAAATCTCACATTTTTCACCATAGAGGTAATGTCTCCATATCTTCAGAGAAAAGTTCACAGCTGGTAACTCAAGATCATGAGTAGGATAGTTTTGCACATGAATTTTTAGTTGTCGTGATGCATAGGAAATAACCTTATCATTCTGCACAAGGACACAACCAAGTCCTTTCTTCGATGCATCACTATAAATAACAAACCCATCATTCCCCGATGGTAGAGTCAATACAGGGGCATTGAATAATCTTCTCGTCAGTTCTTCAAAACATTTTTCACACTCTTTTGTCCAGACAAATTTAATCCCTTTACGTGTGAGCTTTGTCAATGGGTTAGCCAATCTGGAAAAATTCTAGACGAAACGTCGATAATAACCTGCTAAACCAATAAAACTGCGTACCTCAGTTATACCTATCGGTGCTGGACATTCTTGGATTTCCTTGGTTTTAGAAGGATCAATGGAAATTCCATCCTTAGAGAAAATATGGCCAAGAAAAGAAATCTCCTGAAGCCAGAATTCACACTTGCTAAATTTCCCATATAATTGATGTCTTCTAAGAGTCTTCAGGATAATGCGTAAGTTATTTTCATGATCTTCGAGGAATTTGGAGTATACCAATATATAATCAATAAATACCACTACAATGTCTTCAAGATATTCCTTGAAGACTCTATTCATTAGATCCATGAAAATAGAGGGTGCATTACTCAATCCAAAAGGCATTACTGTAAACTCGTAATGCCCGTACCTTGTTCGAAATACTGTCTTTAGAACGTCTTCCTTCTTCACACACAACTGATGGTATCCAGACCGAAGGTCATTCATTGAAAAGTAATGAGCTCCATGTAGTTGTTCAAACAAATCATCAATGTGCGGTAGGGGATACTTTTTCTTTATTGTTATAGCATTGATCTCCCTATAGTCGATGCAAAACCTCATAGATCCATCTTTCTTCTTAACAAAAAGAACAGGGGCTCCCCAAGGAGAAACACTAGGGTGAATAAATCCCTTATTACTCAATTCCTCTAGTTGTTTCTATAGTTCAACTAATTCCACAGTGGACATTCTATAAGGGGTCTCCGATATGGGCCTTGATCCAGGAATTAAATCAATGGAAAACTCAACTTCTCGTTCTGGAGGATGTCCAGGTAAATCTTCCAGAAACACATCTACATATTCTCTCACAATAGGTAAATCCTCTATTTGAATATTCCTTTCCTCACCCTCAGTAATTTCCTTCTCTTCCTCCCCAATAATTGAATTTAGTTGAGTTACTGGGGGTGGATCTAGATAAGAATTATGTGGCGACGATTCTGCTCTAATGATAAGGTGTTCCTTATCATCATCATCAAGAATCGTAACCTCTTTCCTCTTACAATAAATTTTTGCATCATGGTCCGAAATCCAATCCATATCAAGGATTATATCAAATTAAATCATGGGTATGACGATGAGATCAGCAGGTAAGGAACATTTAGGTGCTCTAATGGGAACTAATCGACAAAACTTTTTTCAACAATACTTCCCTTAGGGGTTTTTACCGACAACTCCCTTGGTAAATAAAATTGGAAATATCTAATTTTCTTAGAAAACTGGGAAGATATGAAACAATTCGATGATCCAAAATCAAATAATGAAATTTCTAAACTTGAGGAAACCATTAAATTACCTGCCACCACGTCTTTCGGAGCTTCCACCTCAGCAGTAGTGATAGCATAAGCCTGGCCCTGATCCCTTGGCCTCTTCTGAGTTAAGTTCCCCTGACGCTTAGGACATTCATTTTCATAATGTCCCTTCTCTCTACAGTTATAGCATTCCACGTTGACAACTGCTTTCTTTCCTTTTCATTCATGAGCTTGGTGGCCTTTTTCACCACACTTGTAACATTCTCCTTTTCCTTTTAGACAGGCGCCAGGGTGCTTCCTACCAAAATTATCACAGGGTGGAAATTCATTTCTACCCTTCTTCCCTGTTTCCTTATTTCCTTTCCCAGAGTTTTCAGTGGATCTCTTCTTATCTTGCTTTGATTTAAAGTCATAAGACTTAGAGAATTCCTTTTCCGTCTTGATAGCGCACGAGACAATACCTTCGTATGAAGAGAAGGTTTGTGATACTAAAGCTCGATGGAGAAATGGTTTTAACCCATCAAAGAAACGACCAGTCTTACTTCTTGGGTTACGTATGTAATCTGCAGCATACCTCGCTAACCTTGTAAAGTTAGCCTTATACTTTGCGACATTTTCATCCTCCTTCTTCCTCAAACTCAGAAATTTCATTTCCAGATCCGCTCGATGGTCTCGAGGAAAGTATTTTTCTAAGAACAGCTCTTTGAACTCCTGCCATTCCATGTTTGTTAATTCATCATCTTCCTTTGTGTTTTTAATTAGTGACCACCATTGATCGGCATCTCCAATGAGGCGGTAAACTGCCATGACAACTTTCTCCCTTTCACTACTCCCCAAGGCATGGAATATTTTCTCTATGAAATTTATCCATTTCTCAGCTACTATAGGATTTTTACTCCCATTGAAGGTTGGTGGTTGTTGCTTCATGAAAAGGTCTAGCATTGATCCTCCACATTGCGGATCAGGGTGCTCTATACGAGTAAGGTTATTATTCATAACCTGCGTGAGTTTTCCCAATATGGCGAGAAGCTGATCAGCACCAGTTGTATCACTAGCTCCACCATAATTATCTTGAGGAGGGGGGAAATCCCTACATGGAGTGCGTGCATTGATACGGTTTCCATTCCTTCCACTAGGCGCCATTTCTAAATAATGGCATAAACTAGATTAGTTTATGAATCAAAATACATAATTCCATACCTGTAAAACACTTAACATAAATTGAACTAATTATGGATATAATCCATAATCATAAAAATGTTTTCTTTGAGGATGTATATACTCGTAACCCTTCATAGTGGTTTGTAAAGAAACTAGGAATTATCCTAAGCATATCCCCCGAGAGTGTCGTAACCAAGAGTGCAGCAAGGCCCGTTGTCATGCACCAGTTCCCATTCGAGTCTACCTCAAAGCAGTGTTTTCAGGTTTTACCCCTAGGTACATCTGTGCTAGAGCCGCCTCTACCTGCTCAAATCCAGACAGGGATGTATTGCTCGGAAAACTCACAAAATCTCTACAATACCAAAATTTTAGGAAGTTCTTCTATACTAACCCTCAAAGTTCATCTTAGGTCTACGTGTTATAATCAGAGTTTGTCTAAATCTAGCTTCCAAGGTTTGTACTAAACTTCCTCTGATACAAACAGTAACACCCCGACCCCTGTTACCTAGACTCGGTGCATTATTACATAACATTGCCATGATCACAAGGAAGATCAAATCTCGAATGACCGATTGGTTTAGTAGTCTTCGAAACAGTAGATATAATCATAAGTTTTTCATTACATCATAAAAATGAAAACTAAAATAACATGGTCTCCTTAGTCCACACTCATATCCTCACTGACTATTCTTGAAAGTCAGTCATAATACACTTCTTCACATCCTGGGAAAAACAAAACATTGAAAGGGGTGAGCTCAAATGCTCCATAAGGATAACAATATAGCGGAAACTTTCATAAGAAAACATAAGCATTTAAGGCAATGTATAACTAAAACAAAAGACTTATTAAACTTGAAATTCAGTATAATATGGCAAAAGTAAAATAAAATAATGCAATTACTTACTCACATGGATATTCTACTAGATGAATAATCACATGAAATATCAATAACCACTTTCATAATGAGGTAATGTATAATGCCAGACATTCTGAGAAATTTTGTCAAGGCCTCGGGCAGGATGTCTAAAATGATTAAGGCCTCGGCCAAAACCATAAATCAAATTGGGAAAGGGCCTCGGCAAATTCCACGTCTATTTGTCTCATGAGACCTACCGATGCATCGAGGAGCTATAGCGGGCTCCACCCGTCACTTATTAAGTCCAATACAGTCCTCATATGAATAGGTTTAAACATAACATAAATATTCGTATTAAAACTAGCATATGAAATGTCAATAATTTCTCCATAAACTATGGATGGTATAAAAATAACACATCCACAATCAAATATATCAAAAATGTTCAATGGAATTTTTGTATCATAAATCAATTTAAATTAAACTTGAAACCCATCAAAGGATGTTGACATAGATGAAATTAAATCTATTTGAGAGAAATATCTCTCTTTTTTTGAAATCATTTAAAAGTAACATAATAATACATTTAATTTGAAAATATTCTTATAAGATTGTAAGGGAAGCTTCAACGAAGTTATAATGGCGGAAAATAGCCGCACCCACCGTATAATTTAAAAAAACATTTTTACCTTAAATTTTCCAAAAAGGTTAAAAAGTACATTGTTTGGAAAACGACAGTAAGATTCCTTTCAAAAATGTATAAGGGTATAAATGACTTTAACCCATTTTCCATTTAATAGTAAAAATTTTTTGAAAGAAATTTTTATGAAACATGGATGTGGATGATAACGAGGTTCCAGTAGATAATTATGTATAAACAACCTTGGATAATGGAGAGGTTGCGAATAAACCCTTACCTTGTACTTTTCCTTGGTTTTGGTAGGTTAACCTCCGGTATAATGGTAAAATAATTGTTATTAAATTATACAAGAATCATATACATTCATATGATATCATATATGATCTTTTATCATTGCTTTGTTAATAATATCTTAGATTTATCGTTGTTTCGGGTGTTAACTTACTCATTTTATTTTATATGTTTTGTTATGTAAGTCATGTTTTTCATGGATAGGTTGTATATTATTCATATCCAGAATGATATCATGTCATTAAACATTATTTTTAAATCATCAAATGATAATTATACTTGAATGGATACGACGGAGAATGAATCTCATCACGTTCGTGGAGACGGTAGTCCGTACGTACGCACGAGTGACAATATCATTATTTTGATATTAAAATAATATATAATTAGATATTATATCATATATACAGAATAATTATCATGTTATATTAATTATTTACATGAATTAAATATCATTATTATACCCATCTAAATAATAATATATTGAATAACAATTACACCACGACGTGGAGACGGTAAGCCGTACGTAAGCACGTACGGTGACATGTCATTCAAATGATGGGTAGAATACTGAATATGGTTGTTCCATATTTATCATAACATCAAAGTATATAGAAGATTCTGGATTTATAATTTTAGAATTGAAATAATAAACAAAGAGGGAGTGGAAGAAGAAAGAAACTTTAAAGAGGGTGATGAAAACGTTACCTCTTCTTCGTGTTCTTCTTTTTGATTTGATCAAAAGGACTCCATAGGATGGCTTCTTGACTAAAGTAAATCTTCTAGGATGAAGGGAGGGAAGTTGGGAGAGTATATGGGAAGATTTTGGCCGAACCAAAAGGCTTGAAAGTGTGAATAAGGTGGTATAGGTGGGGGCCTTTTATAAGAGGAGAGGGGGGCTCTTTTGGAATGATTAAAATGTTACATTATTTTGAATTGCTTTTCGGATTCTAAAGGTCCAAAAATGATATATTTCAAGAATAAGGTTATAAGGGTTCGAAATATTCTTATCCAATAGGTTTTTGACAAGTGTAAGCCTTATATATTACATTATCTTTTCATTTTATTTAAATCATTAATTAATGAGGTAAACGTTGCATCATCATTGTGTCATACAAACATTAATTTATTTAATGTCTATAAATTCTAAAAAAATAACCATAATGTAGGAAATCTTTTTAGTTTTCCAATGAATATTTATGGTCAAAAATATGACTTGTATAACACCATTTAAATTTTTTTTAGTAAAATAACTCATGTTTGTGACATTTTTATTTTAACATTAAATAAAATGTTTTTAATGTCATTTTCCAACCAAAGTGGCTCCATGGGATCCCCAAGCTGACTCATGGATTGTCTTGGTCGGCCACTACTCATACAATAGGGGTATGACATGTTTATGGGTATTTTCATATTTTTATAATATCATTTTTACCTTAAATTTCCCTAATTACCTTTAATCGCGATTAATTAAACTTAAAAGTTACTATTCACCAAAAATTATTTTAATCCCATTGAACCAAATTTTACATCCTAATGACAACCATTTATGTAGGATTTTTGAAATTCAAATCACAGAAGTGGTAATATTTCACTTAAACGAAAAATCAGTTATTTTACTACCACTTAGTGGTTTCACTATTCATCAAAAATTGAAGTTTTTCAGAACAATGGCAAAATTTCACCCTAAGATATATTTGATATTCCAATTTCAAAAATGATTTCTATTTTACAAAATTACAAACATATAAGTTTCATTAATTAATTTCATAATTAATTCCCGCTGTCACAACAAATACCGCGTTTTTAAGAAACAATTTATATCAAAAGATTGACAATTGTTTATGTCCAATTTTAATGTGAAATTATTTCTAATGAACACCATTGGATAAAATGGTAAAATATATATTCTAATTATACTTTAAAACCACTCATTAGTTTAATTTATCACTATTAATTATTTTTATTTAAAAAGTTGTTTTTAATTAAAATTTAGTAATTTTCACTATTCCACAAAATATAAAAGTTATCTGAAAAATATCAAAATTTCACCTTAGGATAATTTCTATATTCCGAATCAAAAAATGAAGTCCATTTTGATAAATAAAATTTATAAAATTTCAAAAATTAGGTATTATTATTCACAATTACTACTTTAATTAGTTGTGGTGTGTGTTAGAACTCGAGGTTGCGTACAACACACGCTATTGCATTATTCGAAGGGAAACGTACCGTGGAATCTTGGGGTTTTACATTCCATCCAAATTTCAGGCATGATGGGCATTTTTCTTTCTTTTCTCCATTGTCTCCACTAATGGAGCTCTTATCATTCACCTCCATTATCTTCTTTGTTGAGTCTAGGAGTTGGTTAATATATATGTAGTTGATCATATTTTTGGAAAACTGATTCGGTAGGAACACGATATCTTTTACACCTATCAACAATACATTTCTTTTCCCATTTCCATTTCCATTCCCACCTTGTACATCATGTTCAATATTACAATTATTTCCTAGGAATCCATCCATTGGCTAAAGCATGAAGGCATAGTGTGACTCATAAAATCATTTTGAGAATATCAAAAAACCTTATTTTCAATCTAAAACGCCTTAGTATTAACCAAGGTTATTTATTCTCATCTTATATTAAAATCATTCAAATAGGTTTATAAAGGAAATGTGAATTATCCTAATCATATCCCTCAAGAGTGTCGTAACTAAGAGTGTAGCAAGGCCTGTTGTCGTGTACCAGGATACCTCGGGTCATGCCTAAAACTCCTTGTTAGAGTATTCAATCGTAGGTGCATTTGTGCAAGAGCCGCCTCTACCTTCTCGTATCCAGACAGAGATATATTTCTTGGAAAATAAACATATATTTACATTACAATTTTTTTTGATGTTCACATATACCAATCCTCAATGACTTTCTTAGGGTATTGTTTTCAAATTAGAGTTTTTTTCTAAATTTTTCTTCCATGGTTTGTACTAAATATCCCCTGATACCAAATATAATGCATCGATCCGAGTTACCCAGAATCGGTAAATTATTAAATAACACTAGCATGATACAAGGAATCATTTCTTGAATGGAATATCAGTTTTGTATCCTTGGATGTACTAGATACGTATATAGGTTTTACATTACATCATGAAATAAAAAACAACATATTGTCCCCTTTTAACACTCTTATATCCCTTATCCTATTCTTGTAGGATAATTGTGACATAATTCATTGCATCCTAGGAAAAAATAATACATAATAAAGGGGTGAGATCAGATGCTCAGTAAGGATAAAAATATAGCATAAACTCTCACAAATATGAATAAACATTTAAGGCAATGTAAAAGACTAGAACAGAAGCCTTTTAAAAATAAGCTTCAATATAATATGGAAAAGATAAATCAGATAATGAAATTTACTTATTCACATGGATGTTATACAATTCTAATAATCACATTTAAAATCAATAGCCAATTTCATAATGATGTAATGCTTATTTCCAGGACTCATGACCACATATTCAAGGCCATGTGCCATGACTACAAATAAGATTTTTGTTAAGGCCTTGTGACAAGACACTAGTTTATCTCTTGAGACCTACCGATTCATTGGGGAGCTATATCCAGCTCTAAATGTCACTTACTAAGTCCAATTATTTCTTTATATGAAAATTTTTAAACATAACATAAACATTCATATTAAAACTAGTATTCAAAATGTCAAAATATTATCCCTAAAGAATGATTGGTATAAAAATAACTCATCCATAGTCAAACGTATCACAAAAACATCAATACAGTATATATGATTTATATAATAATAATCTACCTCGATCAAGAATAACATCCCATAAAGGGTGATGACATAGTTGAAAATGATCAGTAGAAATATTTGAGAGAAATATCCCTTTTATGAAAACATTTAAAATTCTCAATATTTATCAAGAAGCTATTTAAAATAGATTTGTAAATCAAAGTTTCTCATACCACTTTGGAAATTTTATAAGGAATTTAAATTTAAAAACATTAATTTCCATATAAATAAAACCTTAAAACCATTTTTCAAATAAGGACATTAATTAGAAATATTTAGAAGAATAAAATTTTAAAAAAATTTGAATGATATTTTAGTTAGAGATCCTAACCAAATGAGATACACTTGAATACAAATAATTGTGGTAATAATATAATTATAATATCATGAGAATAAAGGGATTCATGATATACTATGTCAATGTATAGTATATACACCAAATAAATGTGAAATGGCTCATAACAACATAGA
Source organism: Viscum album (assembly GCA_963277665.1). NCBI lineage: Eukaryota > Viridiplantae > Streptophyta > Magnoliopsida > Santalales > Viscaceae > Viscum > Viscum album. The sequence continues at coordinate 1,488,023,575 of OY728128.1, forward strand.
AGTCTCAATGGAATGTATGTTGAGATGAATTAATTTATAATGATCATATACTTAGGATTAGGATAAAAAATGACATAATTATGTGTGAAAAATATAAATACACTCAATATGATGGGATATTAATTGTAAATAAATCAGAGGACATTCATATATATTCTTGTAAAAACAACACCAATGACTTGGTTGTTTAACACAATGAATAGAAATTTCGTTAAAACTACTCTTGTCAAGTTTATATCGATGCGTTGATAATTTATTAATAGATTGATTATGTGTATCAAATTTATATCCACAAAATGTGTAGAGTAAATTAATACACAAGTAAATAAATAGTGATTTAACACATAATCTTGGAGTAAAGTAATCAATGATGTCAGCGTAAAACCGAATGAGGGGAAATTGAAATTTGAAATTACCTTACCGATTAGGTAATATAAGAAACATACACCCATGAAATAATAACCATACAATGGTGATGTAAATAACCATAAATTAAATTATTGTAGGAAAACTATACAGTCATGGTCAGTACATGCACAACACAAAATGTAACAGTGGAAAATATAGCATGAATCTCACGGGAATAAAAGTGAGATGAAAACCCCTTACCACATTGTAATCGATCGATTTATATGACCAAAAGTTAGTAACCACCAAATAAATCTCAAAATACAATTTATATAAAAAGAATCATGATAGTATATATCGAATGTGAGTACAAAATAAACCACATGCAATAAATAATTGGCGAACAATGGAAGTCTCAAGGAATTAAAAGTAATATATGAAACCCCTAACATTGTAATTTTCCTCATTATATGGTAGGTAAACCTCATATATAATGGTGGAATTATTTTTATTAAATTATAAAAGATCCATATACATTAATATGATATCATATATGATATTCTAATATTTCTTTGTTAATGATATTTCAGTAGTATCATTGTTTTGGTTGTTAACTGATTCATTTTTCTTTATATGTTTTCTTAAGTAAGTAATTTTAGTTATATATAGGTTTTATTTGATTCATATACAAAATGATATTATGTTATAAGAACATATTTTTAATCAGAAAATGAATATTATTCATTAATGATTACGATGGGGAATGATTCTCATCACGTTCGTGGAGACGGTAATCCGTACGTACGCACGAGCAACAATATGATTATATTGATGGTGAAATCATAGATAATTGGATGGTAAATCTTATATAAATAATAATAAGAAAGTTATATTTATTATTTACACTAGTTATACTCATTATTATACCCATCCAATTAATGAAGTGTTTTAATTACAAACTACACCATGACGTGGAGACTATAAGCCGTATATACGTACGTATGGTGACTTCTTCATTTTTTGATGGGTATAATAACGAATATGATTGTAACATATTTTTAATAAAATAATAATATGTATAAGGTAATTTATTTTATATTTTGTTATGAAAAAAAATGAAATAGGAAGTGGATGATGAAAAAAACTTGAAAGAGGGTGTTGAAATTATTTCCTCTTCTTTGGGTGTTACTTATTGAGTTGATGAAATGGGCTCCATAGGGTGGATTTTTGATCAATTTAAGTCCTCTATTTTGATTTTAGGGATGATTGGAAAATATTTGTGTTGGGATTGCATGATCCAAAGGGCATTGGAGGTGTGAAATTTAGAGAAGTTGAAGTACCCTTTTATAAGAGATGTGAGGGTCACTTTAGGAAAAGTTTGATAACTTATTTTATAATATAATAATATTCAGTTTATAATGGATAAAAAATAATTTATATATTTTATATGTTGGGAATGGGTCTAAATCCTCTCAAACAATAGGTTTTTGAAATGTTTAGGCTACCATTTTAACATTATTTTTTAGATTTAACTCGTAGTTAAAAAGATAAACTTTTACCGTGTCTTCTTGTGTTCTTACAATATATGGTTATTAAACTTACTATAAACATCTAAGAGAACCTCAAATGGTTGATTAATGATGTATATAATATTAGTTAATCCATTTGGCCAAAATTTATATTTTTAAAAATATTACATCAACCTATAATATAGTATTTCTTTTAAAAATTAATTAAGGTCAATTTTGATAGTATTTGGTATTTTGCTTTTGTGAAAGAAATAACAAACATACCCCTTAAAAACAAATATCTAATCAACCCTAAAAAGTTATGTAAACATCTAAAATTCATTAATTGAATCAAAAAATTTATATTCTATTTATTTTAATATTTATAATATATACGATTTTAATATTTCACTAAGAATTTAATTAATGCATCATCATTGTGTCATAAATAAATTTAATTATTTAATCTCTAAATATTTTAAATAAAATTCCATTATATAGGAAATATTTTTGTCTTTCTAATTATTATTTATAGTAGAATTTATCTTATGTAAAATGCAATACTAAAAATGGTTTAGTTAATAAACATTGAATTTAAAACTTTTAACTCTTCATTAAATATAATAACAACAATAAATGTACTAATATAATACAAGTGGGCCTAAATGATTATATTTTATTCCTATGGTTTTTTTGTCTAATTACACTTATCCAATATAATTCGGACATGTGTTAGGGTAATTATAATATAATTTTAATCTTTAATTACCCTATTTACTTTTAACAGTGGTAAATAAAAGTCGAAAGTTAATATTCACCAAATAATATTTTCATCATATTAAACCACATATTACTTACTGATATTAACTGTGTCTCTCAGATTTTTGAAATTCAATTCACAGAAGTGGTAAAATTATGATTTATGAAAATTTGAAAATTCTCTTAGAAGATTGGTAAATGATGCTAAAATGTTCGATAAAATTTTACACATATAATTTTATTATAAAATGACTCTAATGAATTAAATTAATCTTATATAGGTATTATATATATATTTTTATTGAAAATATATGTAAATAAAATATATAATTATTTAAATAAAAAGTCAGTTTTGAAGAATAACGTAGTGTTTTTCACTATTCATAATGAATTGAATGTTTTTAGGAAAATACCAAAAAATTACGATATGATAATTTTGATATTCGGAATTAATAAATAATTTTTTTTATGAAATTAATAAAATAAAAGTTTCATTAATTAAATTAAAATTAATTCTCATTGTCAAAACTGAAACGTGGGTTTTTGAAAAGTAAAAACATTCAAATGATTGACATGTGTTTTTGTCAAATTTAAATGTGAAATTACTTATAATGACCTAAATTGCATTAAATGATAAACATATAATCTAATTATACTTAAAAATCATTAAAATGAATAATTTATCACTATAAATAATTTCGATTAAAAAATTAGTTTTCTTTTAAAATATAGTATTTTTCAATATTCATCAAAATATAAAAGTTATCAGAGAAGTACAAATTATTTATCCAAAATTAATTTTTATGTCCCTATTTTAAAGAAGAATTTAATTTCATTAAATTGAATATATAAAAGTTTCAAATATTGGTTTTAAAAGAAAATCCATTAAAATTTTGTAAAATTGTATTATTTGAAAAATACCTCTTTTATCTGAAAAATTGAATTTGTTCTTATATTATATATAATAAATATATAATATCGATTATAAAATTATATGGAGTATATAAGACTCAAAATTAGGATAATAATATTCATATTCACATTTTGAATGGCTAGTTTGGTAGGTTATGATGCGCCCAAACTCGGTGTTGCGTGTAGCACAAGATATTGAATTACATTAAAGAAAATAACTTACTATGAAATCATGGGTTGTTACACCAATGAAGTACAGTGCCACACCAAATATCCCTTAAGAGTGTTACAGATAGTTTATTGTCATCATAGATGGACTTGGACAAATTGATTAAGGTTCTAGATTTGAGACTATATGTGAATATTTTAAGGTCATGTTCTATGGATTGTAGGGTGTCTTATTAGTTTACGGTTTTATATATCGGAACATAAAGTACATAAAATAGACTTGTGTAGTGAAACGAGTTTGAAAAACACAATGTGAATACGGGCCAAGGAGGCCCATTGCCACACCATATATTACTAATGGGACTTGCGTATAGTTTAAAGTCATGATTCATGGATTTGGGCACCTAGTTTAATGTCATATAATTAAGACCATGTGATAATAGTTTTAGGTCATGAATCATGTACCATAGGGAATGTTATTATTTTAAGGTCTTAAATCCCAGTCCATTATTTACTCTAAAAGGATATGTGTAACACGATGAGATGAAAATACCGATATAAATGAGGATCTAATATGAACAGTTCCACGACACATATTCCTAAGGATACATTCATACACATTAAAGTCAGGATTCATGGACCTGAATTATTAGTTTAAGGATATAGAGTTTTTACCAACCACAATGTTTAATGTAATTCTATCAAAATGCGAGAACTCATTTTAACATCATACGGTTTGTACACAGGTTTTTATTCTGTTTATCATCATGAAAATGGGATTCTGGTGAGATCCTCTCATAATGTTTCATTTTAGAAACATATCGTTAGTGGGCGGTGTGATATTTTCTCTATCCATATTGATTAAAGAGTATACACCAAAAAAATAGAAATTGTGAATGATATATGGTGATTCCCACACAGGCTCCATCATTAGATGATTTTGGACATGTAACATTGTGATTCTATGATCAATCATTGTATCACCCTAAAGGATAGAGTGGAGGAGTAGACGTTTGATGAACACTCTTTCAACCATGTTATGGATCCCCTATATATTGTTCTATGTTTTGTGCCTATTCTTTTCAAGGGCTTCTGGCTCAGATGAAAATATTTCTTCTATGTTTTATAGGATCTTATGGTAAAGTATAACTATTTTGAGTGTTTGAAACTAAACCATAATGGGATGAACTGTCATGAACCAAACCGGGTCGACCCTAAATTGGTCACCCCAACTGATCATTGCCAAGGCCCTTGATGCATTCCCAATCCTCCTGGGCGGGCAACAAGCATCGAGGAATCAACAAAGAACAACATGGGGATGATTTTTCCCAATAAAAATAAATAATGCAGCTAAAGGAAAATATAACAAGAAAAATGAAAGACACAAAAAGGAAGATCAACCCAAAACAAAAAACTATCCTAACCATGTCCAAAACTCCTCGTGACCCCAACAGTCACTCACCAAACCACAACCAACTCTTCCCACGGTGAGAAAGCATGAGTCAAACCTACAACGGAAAATAAATATAGGAAAAAATTAAGGTTGTGAGTATTAAAACTCAGAAAGTGTGCCCATCAAACTATCACCAAAACCCTAACTTTAAATAAATAATTTATTAATTCCATGTTGGAACTAAATTATATAAAATATTGTTTTCAACACACAATCTTTCATTTCTAAAACAAGTAATGGTTATATTCCCTTTATAAATAAAGAACTAAAATATTTGAAATAAACACATGAATTTTTTTTAAAACATTTTTCGAACAATTTCGAAATCCAGATTATAGTTTTTAGAAAAAAGGAAACCCACACACAACACACAACACACATTAAGGGAAATGGAAAAAGTGTCACATAGGGGCCAACAACTGAACTAGAACTCTCTATCGTCTACCACATACAATGAATCACTGAAAGAATCCTGGGTTGAACCTAGGTTCCCGTGAAAAATCCAGAATGTACTATACATGTGACTCATCGTGAAGGAATTCCCTTCCCAATGATTTCATAATGTCCTAACATGCGGTATTTCCCTACATGGCCAAACAGAGGGGCCCAATCCCCTAGCATAGAAAAGTTTGTACTAAGGGACAATAAAAAGTGTGTAATCTTAACTAGTGTTGTAATCGGTCTCAGAAAAATCACTCACTCTGCCAGGTTCCATGTCAACATGTATAATAATCCGGCATGATTCAACAATGTATATAAACCAGTCACGATGCACAAGAACCACACACAACTCACACAATCAATGTACCAAACAATATCACCCCTGAGTCACGCCATAGAATGATGTCCAAAATAATATATTTTATCAATGTTCCAAATGGGTCTGATGCATATTTTAAAAGAAACACCATTTATCAAGAGAATACAAACCAGTTTCTCATGCGTCAGAAGAAAACATTTACCATAACCCCAAAACCACAAATGAAAATGCATGAATTATGTTCAAAGTCCAAACAATAATACTTTCACTATTGTGTGTTAGTTCATCTAGAAAATAATCTATCTACATTGTATAAAATAAACATCATAGTTTACCTCAAGAAATTATTCCAAAATTACTTATCTAATACAGTTTCTCAGTTATTGAAATTAACAAAATATCAAGAAACTAATAAATTCTAAATTTAAAGGCGAGTGCAGTGGGGGACCTACCTCGGCTCGCAGTCCAAACATAGTGGGGAATCACACCTCACACAGATGCACAAGAATTCACTAGCTAACGACCACAGTTTCAAAGAATTACCTCGCTAATACATTGTAACAAACTCACAACCACTAACAACCCATAACTACTTAAGATAATCCAAATGATCAAATAGTGTAAAAACCACCACGACATGTTTTCAAAACATACTTCGCACCATTTAAATTATTTCTTAAAACACTTTAATATTTATTAAACTTTTTTTTAAAAGTATCACATAGATTTACACACTCAAAACTACCTTAAAACCTTTTTTTTACAAATCACATATCCCCAACCTACCCGAACAGAAAATGCATGACTTAAACAGACGAATAAACTTATTGAACAACATAAAAAACATCACCAAAGTTTAAAATCCATTTGGAAACCTTACAAATGATGATTTAGAAACCATAAACAAAAAATTACACTAAAGGAAGTTCAATCACCAAATTCAACATCACATTTATACTTCTATAAACAAAACATTTTTTAAAATAACGAATTACCGATTTCATGGGAAACCATCTAGTGAATTCTTAAGTGAAAACAGAGTGCACTACTTAACAATTTATGCCAAATGATCAATGAAAGAGAACCCAAAAACCACATACCACAATGATTTACTTTAAAAAATATACCAAATAACTAAATAACAACAAAGGGTAGTGATAAAATAATAATTCAGTGAAATCTTAAATTCAAGGTGATGTGTAAAGGGTTCAAACATCAAATCCAATGCGGAATGAAAACACACACCCAAGACTGGTGCGTGATCTCATTATCACCTCATCTGCATGATTCAAAAGCATAAACAAAACATGTACCATTAAAGAAAATCTGAAATTGAGGGATCAACTCAAATGAACAACCCCTCGAATTTTAGGATTGGAAAAAGAATAAAAATCATTAAGGAAATACTATACCTAGGGGAAGAAGGGGGTAAAAAAGAACCGGAGGAGGGAGCTTCACTGGAGAGTTGGGTCGTGCTGGCTGTAGGGACGCCGAAAACCGCTATCGAGATGGGGGAGGGTTGGCTCAGGGGAGGAGGGAGTAGGCTCGATGGCTGGCTAGGATGGGTGTGGCATGTTGGAGGTCACTCGTAGAAGGCAGAGGAGAGGAGGGTTGCTGCTAGTGGTTGAATGGGGTCAGCGATGGGTGTACCTGAGCCGAGAGGATGTGCGGTAGAATGGGGGGGTCATGATCTGTTGGTTAGGGGGTGCACCTATAGAGGTGACTTGCTGCCATCCTAGTTTCCTAGTCAAGGGGGGGGGGAGAAATGTGTGGCAACTTCACAGGATATGTGCAATCTTAATTCCCCCTTTTTCAATTTTTTTTCATAATGAAATCAAATCAAATTTTTATCATAATTATAATTTTCATAAAAGTAATAATAATGGTTGTAATAATAAATAACAAGTTAATAATAATAATAATAAATTAAAACTATAATAATAATAACACTAATAATAATTAAACCTTTTAATGGTAATAATAATTAACAACTTTTAAAATAATGATGATCATAATAATAGAAACAACTAGAAAATAAATAAATCTATATCAATAATAATAATATCTAAAATGATTTTAATAGGAATAATAATAATAATAATAATTTTTATGATTATAATAATAGAAATGGAAAAATTCAGTAATATAATTTTTATCCACCTCATTTTAAATTTAACTTATTTTCTTTAATTAGTCTTATTAATTTGATACTGCAACCTCACGGCCCGTGAAAAACTCTAGAGCTCATGTGGGGATGATGCGGTTGTTTCTATCCAACCCATTAAGATGTCGCACGAGTTCCCGGGCTGACCGCACAACATTTGCTAACAATGAAGTGCCCATGCATCGATCAAAATTATAATAATAATACTAATGATAATAATTATTTTTTCATTTTTAATAAAAATTATAAAATTATTAAAAATAATAAAATATTTACCCAATTTAATATTTCTGAAGGCATGCGGACCGTGCAGATGATAGGACAGAGCCGCGCAGGGTTTTCAAAATGCGCTCTGCCCGTGCTCCCAGTGATGTCAACTCCGAAACACTCGTTTTTTGACATAACTCATATTTTTTCATATGGGGCTCAACCCGGACCCAAAAAATTTTAAAAACTCAATGAAAATTATGAAATAACATAAATGATTGTTCGGGGTGTGTCAATTCTCCCCACCATAACTCTTTACACCCTCGAAAATCTACAACAAGATCAAAACACAATTATAATACTTATAATGTGTCACACACCTACAAAAGATTAAGCACCTCCAGTTGATCGATCCAAACTAACACCAAAAACACATGACACACAATCATCAATTAAATCAAAATCACCTTAATCGTCACCAAGAAGAACACAAACATCTATATCATCCTAGGAATGAACAAACTTAAAATACCTCCAACACTTATTCCCATAATCATAGTCCAAATAATTTGTTGGGTGTACTCCAATCTCAACATTTACTCAAGAGGAAAAACTCAGGATTAGTTGGCACCACATGAGACCAACTACCACCAACTGACACATGAAAAGAAACTCTTATATTTACATGAGGAAGCCCAAATAGACTTCCCACTATAAGGATTGGGCTAACACTTAATTACTTGAGGTGTAACTTTTCAAGACCCACTGTGGGTCTCCCCACCATAAGAACTAACGAGATTAACTGAACTTGAATAATTTTTTCATGGACCAAAAACCCCCACCACTAGTGGGATAAGAAAAGGGCTGAACTTGTAGAGAATCAAAACATCTACCATTACTATATAAATAACATCACCCCTCAGAAGAAAAAAACTATTCCAAACTAAGGAAAAAGGATAATCCAATGTCCTTTTTCAAAGTTGGGGTTCTCTTAACTACACACCATCTTCACTCAGGGACATATGGCTGTATCACCGATGATTGAGGCATCTTATTCCTTGTAGTTAGTCTTCAAAAATTCCCAAACATAACACACACCCCAGAATTTCACCAAACACACTTCCAATAAAAAAAATTTCAAAGAGTTTCAACCACAACCATTCTTACAATTGAAATATAAGAAACACTGAAAAACAAAAAAAGAGACAATTACTACACCTAAGAAATACTACAAAGGTAAAACTGCAAAATGGTCCCCAAACATCACCTTACTTCTACAAACGGGCTGAGGTGACCTTTGATATTTTGGTTCTTGATTTAGATCCCTTCCTAGAAACACCATGGCATAATTGTTGTATGTGACCCCAATGTCCATAGTGGTGGCCGGATCTCAGACCACTTGGAGACGTCAGCCTCTTTTGACTCTACCAGCCACACTGGTGAGAGATCAAGGAATTTCGCTGTGAATAATAACACTGAAGGTTTGAAGGCCTCTTGATTCATCTATTAGAACAACCGACATTAGGTCACTTCCCAATAATCCTATCACCATCCTCTAAAATGCTTCCCAAGGTTGGGGGAGGATCCACCACTTCTAGACCTCCTAAAAACTCATCTTCAGTAGGAAAGTATTTCCCCACAACATCTAAGAAGGTGGTTAGGTTGAGATCTTCCACTTTTGATCACAGTTCAGATCAGATTCCAGAGTCAAACTGTCAAGCCTTCCTAATATTTTTTGCAACAAACCATTGGTCATACAAAACTAGGTCTAAAAAAAATTGATATAATTTTAGTATTGATTCAGCACCATGATCATGAAAACATGAATTCAACCTCATCCTCAGATTCGTCAACACAGAGATGTATTATTGGATGAATAATGAAATGAATAATTCTTAGGTGTGGTATTCTCGAGGAATACTTCAAGGAACAGACTTCCACTATTTCCATGTTGGACCATCAAGCATAAAGGTAGCCAACTTTCTCTTCAATGACTCAGGAAACCTAATAAAACTGAAGTTCCTATCAATATTCTGTAACCACTTCTCTACATCGAGAGGATTTTCTTTTCCATAAAATAGAGGGTTAAATTTCCAAAATTTTGGAACACAATTTATTGGCTGATCAACTGGAAGATTTTCTAAGGATGTACCACCCAAAGCTGCATCTTGGGCATCTATCAATCCTTGGTGGGGGTGAACACTAAGGAACATTAAAACAAAGAACGAGATCAAAACATAGACAATTCCATGTCAAATCTTACATTTCTCAATTTCCAAAACAAAACGTTGCAAATAATTTCATAGAATTAATGAAAACCCAAATGATTCACTAAAGGAAACTAGTATCGATGGGTGACTCAAACATATGGTTGGAATCCATAGGCCAGTCACATCACCATCACAATGAGCACTCTATGGTAATTTCACATGCTCCACATGGCTATCCAGGACATATGAGATCATGAGGATACTTTCCCAACTCCATTTTAGTTTCCCAATACCAAACAAGACATAATAATGAAAAGACATTGACAACCCAAACATCCCATGGTAACCTGAGGTTCAGAACAAGAAAGGGTTCATTATTTCCTTCTTGTTCCTACACCTCAAGACCTAAAAAACATACTCTTTCTACCATGACAACCCCAAATAACAATGGGCGCTCTAAAGAACAATTTTTACTCAAGGTTAGACCTCTTATGATACCATTTGGTCACGAACCATCCCAGGTCAACCCTGAACCAGTCATCCTATCTGATCTGCGGCAAGGCCGTAGAGGCATTCTTGATCCTCCTGAGCTGGGGACAAAAGCCTGGGGATCAACAGAGAACAACAATGGAATGATTTTTCTAAATAAAAATACTTTAAGAAGCACGAATAAAATAGAAAAATGTAAAACAAATAAAATACAAGAAAAAGAAGAACAACCAAAATCAACAAACTAACCTGACCACGACCAAAACTCCTCGCGACCCCTAGAGTCGCTCACTAAAACTCAACCAACTCTCGCCCATGGTGAGTAATCTTGAGTCAGACGTAAAACAAAAAATAAAAACAAGGAAAATGCTATATCCATGAGAATTAAACCTTAGTAGGTGAGCCGATAAAACTATCCCCAAAATAATACCTTTAAATAAATACTTTACAAATTTTTTGTGTGAAATAAATTTTATAAAATATGGGTTTCCACACACACAATTTCAATTCTAAAACAAGTAATTTTCCATTTTCCTTTTTAATTTAAAAATAATTTTAATGTTTTAATGAAAATGGTGAATTTAATTTAAATATCATTTTGTTAAAAAATTAGAAATCCAAATTTTAGTTGTTTTTCAAAAGTAAAACCACACAAAACACACACCACACACTAAGGGCAATTGAAAACATGGCACACAGGGTCCAGTAACCAAACATGACCTCTCAAACATCCACCACATACAAATATGCACTAAAAGAAACATGGTTCGAAGCTAGGATCTCATTAACAATCCAGAACATACTATGAATGTGACTCATCAAAAAGGCATTCCCTACTCAATTAAATCATAACATCCTAATACCCGGTGTTGCCCTACATGGACTAAATTAGGTTCCAAATCTCCTAGAAGTGCAATGTATGTACTTTGGGCCACTAGATAGTTCATCACCTAAATTAGTGCAACAATCATTTTCAGATAATTCACTCACTAGGCCAGGTTCTCATGTCAACACGTATAACAAATAGGGTTGAGACAAAAATGTAAATCAACCAGTCATGATGCACAAGCACCACACACAACTCACACAATCAACATACAAAAAAAAGGAACACACCTGAGTCTCCTTAGAGAATGTTTTCCCAAATAAGTAATTTTATCAAAGTGCCAAATGGACCTAAGGAAATTTTTTAATGAAACACAATTTCTCAGGAGAAAACAAACCATTTCTGACACTTTAAAAGAAAACATTTACTAACAAACCAAAATATCAATTGAAAATCTATGAATAATGTTCAAATTCCCAACAAGAAATCTTTCACTATTTTGTGTCAGTTCATTTAGAAAATTATTCATTTTCCATGAATAAAATAAATACCCTCTTTTCCATCATGAAATTATTCAAAAATTAATTATCTAATTGTATTTATCATTTATTGAAATTAATAAAATATCAAGCAACTAATAAATTATAAATTTAAAGGTGAGTGCAGTGGGAACCTTACTCGGCTCGTAGACCAAATTCAATGGTGCGTCATGCCTCACCCGGATGCACAAGAATGCTCAAGCAGACGACTGTAGTGTCATGGAATTACCTAGCCAATGCACTGCAAAAAACACGCAAGAACTAAAAACCCATAAAGATCAAATTTTGACAACCCATTTGAACAAACTGTGTAAAAACTACCTCGAAATGTTTTCAAAACATACATCGCACCATTTCAATTATTTTCAAAAACACATTAAAATTTTTGAAACATTTTTTAAAAAGAATCTCACAACATTACACACTCAAAACCCCCTTCAAACACTCTTTTATGACCAATCACAAATCCCCAACATACCTCAACAAACAAACTCATGAATTACACAATCGAATAAATTAATGGCACAACATAATAGAAATTCAACACACATCAAAATACATTTCGAAACCATACACATGGCACATTAGAAACTGTAATCTAAAAGTCCACCTGAGGATGTTCAATCACCAAATTGAACATCACATGTATACTTCTAAGACCAAAACATGTTACAAAAAACTACCCGTTTCTTGAAAACCCGATAGGTGAATTCTTAAATAAAAAGGGAGTCCAGTACATAACAATTTATGCCAACTGATCAGTGAAACAAAACCCAAACACCGCATACCACAATGATTCACTATAACAAATATACCAAATCACTAAATAACAACTAAGGGTGGTGATCAAATAACAATTCAGTGAAATCATAAATTTGACAGAGATACCCAAAGGGTTCAAACCACAACTCTAATGTGGAAGGAAAACACACACCCAAGAGTAGTGCACGATATCATTTGCACCACATCCACGTGCTTCGTAATCTTAAACAAACCCTACACCATCCAAACAAACCAAAAATTGAGGGATCGACTACAATGAACCACCCCTTGAATTTATGTTTTTGAAAAAGCATAAAACTAATTATGGAAATCTAGTTCCAAGGGGGAGAAAGGGGGAAATAGCTATAGGAGGGATCATTTCCAGAGAGAAGGGTAGTGTTGGCCGGAGGGATGCTGGAACAGTAGGATAGTAGGGACGTGTTGTCTAGTGGGATGCCAGAAATAGCCAGAGAGCTGGCCAGTGTTGGATAGGTGAAGGAGGTAGCAGGTTGTACCAATGTTCGGGATGGGTGTGGTGTGATGGAGGTCACATGTTGGAGGCAGAGGTGTGGAGGGTATCTTTTGGCGGTCATACATGGTCGACGAGGGGCGTAGTTGAGCTTGGAGGAGGTGCGGTTGAAGGGGAGAGGTTGTCATGATCGTCTGGTCTGGGGGGTGCACTGATGGAGGTGACTTGCTTTGGGCATGGTTTTCCAATCAAGGGGTGGAGGGAGAAATGTGTGTCTCCATTACAGGATATGTGGAACCTTAATCCCCCCTTTTTCTATTTTTTTAACTTAATAAAATTAAATAAAATTTTTATCATAATAATAATTGCCATAAAATTAATAATAATAATTGTAAGAATAAAAAAAATTAATAATAGAAAAATAATAAATTTAAACTAAAATAATAATAACTATTATATTATTTATGCTTTTTAATGGTAATAATAATTTAAAACTTTTACCATAATGATAATAACAATAATAATAACAACTACAACATAAAGATAACAATATCAATTATAATAATATTTATAATTATTTTAATTATAATAATATGGATAATAATTATTTAAATAATAAAATTAATAACGATAGAAAAATTCAGAAATAGTATTATTATTTGCATCATTTTAATTTTATCTCATTTTTCATTAAATAGTCTTATTAATTTGATACTGCAACCTCACGGCCCGCGCACAACTCAAGTGCTCTTGTGCAGACCATGCGGTTATAACGACCCATACATTACATTCGTTGTTATTACTTCAGAATTGAAGCACACTTATTACAACATATAACAAAACCAATAAAGGACCATATAGGTATAGGGTCTTTAGAAACTGGGCAACATAAACAACTGGTTCATAAAGCATCTTGTTTTCCTCTCATTTATTTCATCATATCTAGAGTCCCTTTTTGGCATATTCTACTTAATAACCGTCATCTTGAACTGGGGAAATAAAACATATAAAAGGGTGAGATCAAATTCTCAGTAAGGGTAAACAAAAGAAATATCAATCACATCATATACATAAGAACATATCTTTCGGAAATCTTATCCTGTAAAAGAGATCATAATATCATAACATGGGATAAATCATAGAAGTGAAATGTAATCCCAATAATCATAACATAAAACCTGAAACTTTGTGGCATACACACATAATCATAGAGAATCATTTCTTATTAGTCAAGACTCATTGCCAAGACTATCTTTGTGGACAATGTCCATTTCTTAACCGAGTCACCCTCATTTCAGTCCTGTTTCACTGAATCGGTATAACCTACCGTTCCAGCCATGTCTATCTCATAATATATAAAATCTTTATCCAATGCATTGGAGGGAGATATAGGTCCCATCCATCTCATAATGGTACCATTCTTATGTGTGCCAGAAATTCATAAATCATACATCATTGCATAACCCATGTAATAAAAATGGGATTCTTAATCAACATCACATCACAAAACAATTCATATAAGATAAAGGAATTCATAAAAATATTTTCATCACAACATAATCAAATCCATGTAATAATAGGGATAGAAATATAAACCAATATTATCTTAGATGGAAAATAATTTTCATAAAACACTTGAACTCCATTCTTGAGGAAAATATCCTTTCTACTTCAAAAACACTATTCATTTCTTAACATGTCATAAAATTATAACTAAAAGAAGTTGATTAATAATAAACTTGAAAACTTGTAAAGTAAGCTTCTTGGAAATAATGTTTTAAAAATCCATTCATGCCTTATAAGTTAAAAAAACAATCTTCGTACTTTTGTCGGAAAAGTCAAAAAGTACCTCGTACGAAAAACGACAAAAGATTCTTTTCATATCATTTACTAAAAACTCACTGAAGGGTAAAATTGGATATAAAATACTGTATAAGGATATAAATATTACATATTGAGGAAACATGGATGTGGATGATAAAATACACCCCTGTAAATATCAATGTATAAACAATCTCGGATAAAAATGAGATTGTGATATTTTCCCTTACCTTAGGTACGACTTGCTTTGTAAGTGTCCGAACCTCCTGTATAATGATTTAAATAATGTTATTGACTAATTCCAGAATCATACTTATTTTTATGATATCATATATGGTCATGTTCTTAGCTTCTTAGTAGTAATATTTCATTGCTACTTGTTATTCGGGTGTTTATAACTTTTTGTTCTTATGCATGTTTTGTCGAATAAATTCTTATTCTTATCTTTAGGTTATAGAAACCTCATTTCCTGAATTGTATTCGTGTAATATATATCATATTCATTCATTCAATTCATTTATATAATCATTATGAAATAAAGATCATGTAGAACGAGTCGCATCACATCATGGAGACGGTTTTCCGTACGTACACACGAGAGATGATATCATTCATATGATCATAGAATTTTATTGGAGTGTATGTATACTATTTAATAATAAATATCACATTATAATAGTCATATATAGTCATTATTTACACAATTATACCCATCCAAGTTAGGTGGTGGTGGAAAATAGATTACACCACGGCGTGGAGACGGTATTCCGTACGTACGCACGCGCGGTGATTTCATTTTCCGTAGGATGGTTAGATGGTTAAATATGGTTGTTTCATACTTATAATAACATATCAGTATATTAGTGATACTTATGTCATTACTTCATAATTAAACAACTAATGAAGAATAAGTTTAAGAAGAATGAAATTGTAATGGATCGATAATGGATATTACATATTCTTTGAAGTGCTTCTTTGAATCCTCCTTTTAGGGCACTAAAATTGGTATTTTAAGAATACCAGGACCTCTAGGATGTCTCTAAGGAAGTGGAGAGGAGAAAATGGCAGGGTTTGGTCGAGATTGAAGGCTCAAAGTGGTGTGAGGAAGAGAGGGAGGAGGTGCCCTTTTATAAGGGAGGAGAGGGGCAGCTTTGGAATAACTAAAAATATTATTTTATTATAAAGTCACGTTCGCTTTTAAATAGCTCAAAATTGATTTATTTCGAGGATAAGGTTGGGATGGGTCGAAATCCTCACATCCAATAGAATTTAGACATGTTTAGGTTCCGATTTTAACCTTATCATTTAGATTTAACATTATGTTAAATAATTTTCCTTTTACAGTGTCTTCTTGTGTTCTTATACTATAAGGTTAATAAACTTACTATATCAAGACAAACGAACCCCAAGTTGTTTATTATTAATATATATAACCTTATCTAAGTAGTTTGGCTGATCATCAGATTTTTAAGAATAAAATAACAATTAATAATATAATATTTGTTTTAAAAACTATTTTTTGTCAGTTTTGACACTATTTAGTAATTGATTTTTGTGAGAATCATAACAGAATGATAAGTTCGATAAAAGTTAATTAAATCAATAATAACATGTCATATTAACCTATAAAATTAGTGGAATTCATAAAAACTCTCAAATTATATTTATTTGATTATTTATAACATCAATTATGTCAATATTTCATTAATAAGATAATTACTGTTTCATCGTTTTGTCATAAATAAATTAATTTATTTAAAGTATAAAAATTACAAATAAAATACCATTATGTAGTAAATCTTTTTAGCTTTCTAAAGAATATTTATAGTCGAATTTATCTTATGTATAACCCCATATTAAAAACGATTTTGTTATTAAACATTAATTTTAACTATTTTAACCCTTCTTTAAATAAATTAATAATAAATGTCCTAATCTAATCCAAGTGGGCCTAAATGGTCATATTTTATTCCTAAATTTTTTTTGGTCGAATTACACTTGTCCAATAGAATTATTACATGTGTTAGGGTAATAATAATATCATTTTTACCTTTAATTACCCTATTTACTTTTAACCGTGGTAAAAGAAGTAAAAATTACTATTCACCAAAAAATTATTTTCCTCTCATTGAACCAAATTTTACTTACTGAAATCAACCATGTCTCTCGGATTTTTGAAATTCCACTCACAGAAGTGGTAAAATTATGTTTTATGAAAAATTCAGTTTTTTTAACAGCCACTTAGTAGTTTCACTATTCATCAAAAATTGATAGTTTTCCGAAAAATACCAAAATATCACCCTAGGATAATTTTGATATTTCAAGTTCAAAAATGAAGTCCGTTTTGAAAATTAAAATTTATAAAATTTCAAAAATTGGTTATTACTATTCATAACAGCTAGTTTTAATAATATTTTAATAGCATATCATTGTTTAGTGAAACTCGGTATTGCGTACGACGCAAGATATCGAGGAAGGCCGCGGTTGCGTGTAAAGCAAGCCAAGCTAGTGTTGTGTGTAGTGAAAGATTCCTTTGATGATTTATAAAACATAAAAGTCTCGGGTGTTACATTCTACCCCCCTTAAAATGAATTTCTCCCTCAAAATTCATCACTTTGTAACAAACAGATGAGGATACCTCTCCCTCATCATATCCTCAATCTCCAATGTAGCTTCTTCTAATTGGTGGTTCCTCCATAAAACCTTCACCAATCTAGTGGTCTTGTTTCGTAGGACTTTTTCGCTACGATCCAGAATCTCTATCGGTTGTTCTTCATAAGAAAGATCTTGCTCCAGCGGTACAACTTCTGAGCTGAGTACATGTGAAGGATCAGGTATATATTTTCTCAAGAGAGATACATGGAACACATCGTGAACTTGAGAGAGATTCAGTTGAAGCTCCAATCGGTATGCTACCTTCCCAACACGATCCAGTATTTTGAAAGGACCGATATATCTAGGGCTCAACTTCCCCTTCTTTCCAAATCTCATGAATCTCTTCCAGGGAGATATCTGTAAGAACACTTTATCGCCCACTTCAAACTCTAGGTCATTTCTTCGGCGGTCGGCATAATTTTTCTGTCAACTCTGAGCTTCTCTTATGTGTTGTTGAATAGATCTGACCTTTTCTGCCATTTCATCAACGAGATCAGGTCCTAATAGCTTTCTATCCCCAACTTCATCCCTGCAAGTTGGAGTTCTGCATTTCATTCCATAGAGAGCTTAATAAGGAGCCATCTGAATACTAGAGTGAAAGCTATTATTATAAGAAAATTCCACCAAAGGTAGGTGTTGATCCCAACCACCTTTGAAATCCATAGTGCAATCTCTCAACATATCTTCTAGAGTTTGAATTGTTCTCTCAGACTGACCATCTGTCTGAGGATGATAAGAAGTAATGAAACTCAACTCTGTATCCAGATTATGCTGAAGAATTCACCAAAACTTTGAGGTAAACCTCGAATCCCGATCCTATATAATAGAAATTGGTACTCCATGCAATCTTGCCACTTCCTTTACATATATCCTGGCAAGCTGATCCAGAGAGAAATCCTCTCTAATAGCAATGAATTTTGCAGACTTTGTAAGATGATCAACTATGACCCAGATAGAATTATTGCCTTTGGATGTTTTAGGAAGTCCTGTGACAAAGTCCATAGTGATGTTTTCCTATTGCCATTCAGGTATGGGTAATGGTTGTAACATCCCCTTAGACTTCTGTCTCTCAGCTTTAACTTGCTGACAAACCAAGCATGGAGAGACATATTCAGCAACATCTCTTTTCATGCCATCCCACCAGAAGTACTCTTTCAGGTCCCTATACATCTTCATGCTTCCAGGATGAATAGAGAATGAAGAACTATGAGCCTCATCCAGCAACTCATTCTTTAATTCGGGGATGGGAGGAACACAAACCCGATTCCTGAACTTTATTATCCCATCACAATCTAGGTTGAATTCAGGAACATTTCTCACCTTCTTTTGAAACTCGACATCTTCTTTCTCTGACTCTTTAATCTTCACATGTATAGATGGTTGAACATTCATTTGAGAAAGATAAGATTTTTCCCTTTCCATTATAATTCCAAGATCCATCCTTTGTAAATCCATAAATATTGGATCGTTTGTGATCCTCATCATGGATAAACTAGCATGGTCTTGTCGACTTAATGCATCTGCCACCTTGTTTTCTTTCCCAGGGTGGTAATGGATGGAGAAGTCATAATCCTTAATCAGCTCCAACCATCTTCTTTGGCGCATATTCAGCTCCTTTTGTGTGAAAATATACATTAATACTTTATGATCAGTATAAATATCAAAACTTTCACCATAAAGGTAATGCCTCCAAATCTTTATTGCAAAGATTAACGCAGCTAACTCCAAATCATGATTTGGGTAATTTTGATCATGTATTTTCAACTGTCGTGAGGCATAAGCTATCACCATATCATTTTGCATAAGAACACACCCCAATCCCTTCTTGGATGCATCACTGTAGATCACAAACCTTTCTCCACTACAAGGCAGTGTGAGAACAGGTGCACTGTATAACCTTCTTTTCAACTCCTTGAAATTCTCTTCACGTTCCTCTGTCCATACAAACTTAACTACTTTCCGAGTTAACTTGGTGAGTGGGTTAGATAATCGTGAAAAATATTTCACAAAACGTCGATAATATCCATCCAAACCAAGAAAACTTCGGATCTCAGTCACTTTTGTTGGTCTCGACCATCTTTTGATAACTTCTGTTTTTTATGGATCCACAGATATCCCCTCTTTTGAGATTATGTGACCCAAAAATGAAACATTTTGAAGCCAAAATTCACACTTGGTTAATTTGGCATAAAGCTTCTCTTTTCTTAGGGTCTTCTATATAATTCTCAAGTGATCTTCATTTTCCTCCCTACTCTTTGAATATACAAGAATATCGTCTATAAAGACTACCACAAAATGATCAAGATAGTCTCTAAAGACTCTATTCATCAGATCCATGAAGATAGCAGGGGAATTAGTAAGACCAAATGGCATCACTATAAATTCATAGTATCCATACCTTGTACGGATAGCTGTCTTTGTTATATCCTCCCTTTTGACCCTTAATTGATGATACCCAGAACGAAGATCAATCTTGGAAAAGTATTGAGCTCCGGGTAGTTGGTCAAATTGGTCATCAATGCATGGGAGAGGATATTGGTCCTTGATAGTGATCTTGTTAAGTTCTCGACAATCAATGCTGAGTCTCATTGATCCATCTTTCTTCTTAACAAACAGAACAAGTGCTCCCCAAGGTGATGCACTAGGGCGTATGAACCCCTTATCAAGATTCACTTGGAGTTGCTTCTTTAATTCCTGCAACTCAATTGGGGCCATTATATAAGGTGTCATTGAAATAGGCAAATAACCCGGTACGAGTTCTATTGAAAACTCAACCTCTCAATTCGGTGGAAGACCCGGTAATTCCTCCAGAAAGACATCATCAAACTCCCGTACAATGGGTATATTCTTAATCGTGAGTTTCTCACCTACCATTTGAGATAAATAACCTTCATTTAGTGGAATCAGGACCCATAAGATGGAAGGAATTTCCACTAGAAGGTTATGTTCATCCTTGAATCGATAGACGATCATAGATTGATCTAGAATATGAAATGTGACTTCCCTTATTTGGAAATTGATATGAGATTCATGTATAGAAAGCCAATACATGCCTAGAATCACATCAAATTCCACTATAGGAAGGATCACATGATTTGTAGGATGCACTTTCCCACAAACTTCAATCGGAGAAGAATTATAAACTTTTGATTCGACTGTTGTGCCATTAGGTGTTGTCACAGCTATCTTAACATCTAATTGTTGAGGTAATACGGTGATACCCTTAGAAAATTCTTCAGAAATAAAGGAGTGGGTGGATCCCAGAATCAAATAAAACATTTGCTACTTTAGAGTGGATGGTAAGTGTACCTTTCACCACATCGTTATCGTACTCCACATTGCTGATAGAAATTGCATGTGACTTTCCTTTGTCTTTAGCCTTAATAGTTTGTTGAAGTCGACCATCATCATCAACCCTTGGATTTGGGCATTGATTGGCATAATGCCCCATCTCCTTGAACATGAAAAATTGAAGTGCAGTAGGTTCATTCTGTGTATCCCTTCCTTTGTTTGCATCATTAGACATCTTCTTCCCATCATCGCGACATTCAAATTCCCGATGACCTTCCTTTCCACATTTGAAACATTTACTTGTCCCATTAAGAAAACTCCCTCCATGTTTCTTTCCACACTTTGTGCATAAGGGAAAGCACATCTTCTTTTTAGTGTGCTCTTTAGATTTTCCTTTGAATTCCATTTTCTTCTTCTTATCAAACCCATATGACTGATGGGTTACTCTAATCTCCATCTCAACTTTGAGAGAACATCGAACGATTTCCTCGTAGCTATTGAAGTCCCTTATGGATAAGGCCCTTTGAAGACTTGGTTTTAAGCCACTAAAGAATCGATCGATCTTACTCTCAGGTTGGATAATAATACCAGAAGCGTACCTTGCATGTCTAGTAAAATTTGCTTCATAGGTACCAACAGATTCATCATCCTTTTGCTTCAGTTCAAGAAACTCTTTCTCCATATTTTTTCAGAGAATACGAGGTTAGTACTTATTGAAAAATAAGCTCTCAAAATCGTCTCGTTCCGTGGAATCAATTTCAACCCTTTGCCTCTTATTCTTAATAAGATTCCACCATTGATCAGCATCACCCTCCAAACGATACACTGCTAGGATGACTTTATCATGCTCAGAACATTGAAAAAACTGAAAATATCTTTTCAGTAGTACTAATCCATTGTTCAGAAACTAATGGATCAGTAGACCCGCTGAATGAAGGTGGGCGTTCTCTCATGAAGGATTCAACAGAATGTTCCTCCTTCTTTTTCCCGTTTGGAAGTCCTGCATGATTCATAGCTTGAGAAAGTTTTCTGAGCATTGCTACATGATTTTGTATTCCAGCTCCCATAACGTTTGGTAGCTCTGGGGGACAATCATTGCATTTCCCTTCGCATTCTGCATTAACACGGTTCCTTCGGGTTCCAGCCATTGACTAAAACCAAGAAGAATAGTGTGAGCAACACTAATTATAATAAGAAAACCACATAATCAAGAATAAAATTTCACACTTAAGGTCTTATCCTAGTTTATTCATGGCCATTTCTAAAACACTAAGATTGTGTTGTATGCTTAGACTTATCCTTAGGGTTCTTACTAAGTCTTTCACATCCTAGTTTCCAAAGGTTGACTATACCTTTCCTCTGATACCAACTATAACGACCCATACTTTACATTCATTGTTATTACTTCATAAATGAAGCACACTTATTACAACATATAACAAAACCAATAAAGGACAGTATAGGTATAGTGTCTTTAGAAACTGGGAAACATAAACAACTGATTCATAAAGCATCTACTTTGCCTCCCATTTATTTCATCATATCTAGAGTCCCTTTTTGGCATATTCTACTTAATAACCTTCTTCCTGACCTGGGGAAATAAAACATACAAAAGGGTGAGCTCAAATGCTCATTAAGTTTAAACAAAATAAATATCAATCACATCATATACATAAGAACATAACTTTTGGAAATCTTATCCCGCAAAATAGATCATAAAATCATAACACAGGATAAATCATAGAAGTGAAATGTAATCCCAATAATCATAACTTAAAACCTGAAACATTTTGGCAGACACACATAATCATAGAGAATCATTTCTTATTAGTTAAGACTCATTTCCCAGACTATCTTAGTGGACAAAGTCCTTTTCTGAACCGAGTCACCCTCGTTTCAGTAATGTTTCACTGAACCGGTATAACCTACCGTTCCAGCCATGTCTATCTCATGGGATATAAAATCATTACCCAATTCATGTGAGGGAGATATAGGTCCCACCCATCTCATTATGGTACCATTCTTATGTGTTCCACAAATTCATAAATCATACATCATTGCATAACCCATGTAATAAAAATGGGATTCTTAAACAACATGACAACATAAAGCAATTCATATATGATAAAGGAATCCATAAAAATATTTTCATCACAACATAATCAAATCCATTTAATAATAGGGATAGAAACAGAAACCAATATTATCTTAGATGGAAAATATTTTTGATAAAACACTTGAACTCCATTCTTGAGGAAAATATCCTTTCTACTTCAAAAACACATTTCATTTCTTAACATGTCATAAAATTATAACTAAAAGATGTTGATTAAAAATAAACATGAAAACATGTAAAGGAAGCTTCTTGGAAATAATGTTTTAAAAATCCATTCATGTTGTATAAGTTAAAAAAACATTCTTCGTACTTTTGTCGGAAAATTTAAAAAGTACCTCGTACAAAAAACGACAAAAGATTCTTTTAATATCTTTTACTAAAAACTCACCGAAGGGTAAAATTGGATATAAACTATTGTATAACGATATAAATATTTCATATTGGGGAAACATGGATGTTGATGATAAAATACACCCCAGTAAATATCAAAGTATAAACAATCTCGGATAAAAATGGGATTGTGATATTTTCCCTTACCTTATGTCCGACTTTCTTTGTAAGTGTTTGAACCTCCTGTATAATGATTTAAATATTTTTTTGACTTATTCAAGAATCATAATTATTTTTATGATATCATATATGGTCATATTCATAGCTTCTTAGTAGTAATATTTCATTGCTACTTGTTATTCGGGTGTTTATAACTTTTTGTTCTTATGCGTGTTTTGTCAAATAAATTCTTATTCTTCTCTTTAGGTTATAGATACCTCATTTCCAGAATGGTATTTTTGTAATATATATCATATTAATTCATTCAAATCATTTATATAATCATTATGAAATAAAGATCATGTAGAACGAGTCGCATCACATCGTGGAGACGGTATTCCGTACATACGCACGAGTGATGATATCGTTCCTATGATCGTGGAATTGTATTGGAGTGTATGTATACTATTTCAGAATCAATATCACTTTATAATATTCATATATAGTCATTATTTACACCATTATACCCATCCAAGTAAGGTGGTTGTGGAAAATAGATTACACCACGGCGTGGAGACTGTATTCCGTACGTACGCACACGCGGTGATTTCATTTTCCGTAGGATGGATAGATGGTTAAATAGGGTTGTTTCATATATATAATAACATATCAGTATATGAGTGATACTGATGTTATTACTTCATATTGAAACAACTAAAGAAGAAGAAGTTGAAGAAAAAAGAAATTGGAAAGGATCGGCAATGGATATTACCTCTTCTTTGAAGTGATTCTTTGAGACCTCCTTTTAGGGCACTAAAATTGGTATTTTAAGAATACCAGGACATCTAGGATGTCTCTAGGGAAGTGGATAAGAGAAAATGGCAGGGGTTGTACGAGCTTGAAGGCTCAAAGTTGTGTGAGGAAGAGAGGGAGGAGGTGCCATTTTATAAGGGAGGAGAGGGGCACCTTTGGAATAACTAAAAATATTATTTTATTATAAAGTAATGTTCAGTTTTAAATATCTCAAAATTGAATTATTTAGAGGATAAGGTGGGTATGGCTCGAAATCCTCTAATCAAATAGAATTTAGACAAGTTTAGGTTCCTATATTAACCTTATCATTTAGATTTAACATTAAGTTAAATAATTTTACTTTTACCGTGTCTTCTTGTGTTCTTATACTATAAGGGTAATAGACTTACTATATCAAGCCAAACGAACCCCAAGCTGTTTATTATTAATATATATAACCTTATCTTAGTCATTTGGCCGAACCATAGATTTGTAGGAATAAAATAACAATTAATAATATATTATTTGTTTTAAAAACTATTTTATGTCAATTTTGACACTATTTAGTAATTGATTTTTTTGAAAATCACAATAGAATGATAAGATAGAAAAAAGTAAATTAAATCAATAATAAAATGTCATATTAACCTATAAAATTAGTGGAGTTCATAAAAAGTCTCAAATTATATTTATTTGGGTATTTATAACATCAATTATGTCAATATTTCATTAATAAGATAATTACTGTATCATCGTTGTGTCGTAAATAAATTAAATTATTTAACGTCTAAAAAATTATAAATAAAATACCATTATGTAGGAAATATTTTTATCTTTCTAATTAATATTTATAGTCGAATTTATCTTATGAATAACCCCATATTAAAAATGATTTAGTTATTAAACTTTGATTTTAACTATTTTAACCCTTCTTTATATAAATTAATAATAAATGTCCTAATCTAATCCAAGTGGGCCTAAATAGTCATATTTTATTCCTAAGTTTGTTTTTGGTCAAATTACACTTGTCCAATAGAATTAGGACATGTTTTAGGGTAATAATAATATCATTTTTACCCTTCAATACCCTATTTACTTTTAACCGTGGTAAAAAAAAGTAAAAAGTTACTATTCACCAAAAAATTATTTTCATATCATTGAACCACATTTTACTTACTGACATCAACTGTGTCTCTCAGAATTTTGAAATTCCACCCACAGAAGTGGTAAAATTTGTTTTATGAAAAATTCAGTTTTTTTAACAGCCACTTAGTAGTTTCACTATTTATCAAAATTGAAAGTTTTCAGAAAAACACCAAAATTTTACCCTAGGCTAATTTCAATATTCTGAGTTCAAAAATGAAGTCCATTTTGAAAAATAAAATTTCAAAAATTTCAAAAATTGGTTATTACTATTCATAACAGCTAGTTTTAATAATATTTTAATAGCATATCATTGTTTAGTGAAACTCGGTATTACTTACGACACAAGCTATCAAGGAAGGCCGCAGTTGCGTGTAAAGCAAGCCAAGCTAGTGTTGTGTGTAGTGAAAGATTCCTTTGATGATTTATATAACAGAAAAGTCTCGGGTGTTACAACGGTTGTTTCTATCTGATCCACAAGAAGTCACACGGGTTCCCAAGATGATCGCACAACCTTCGCTAACCTTGTAGTACCCGCACAATGGATGGAATGATAATAATAATAATAATGATAATAATTTATAATTTCATTTGTGATAAAAATTATAAAATTAATAACTACAATATAATTGTTACCTATTTTATATTTTATGAAGGCACGCGGACCATGCAGATGCAAGGGCGGAGCCGCATGGTGGTTTCAAAATGCACTCCGCCCATGCTCCCAATGACGTCAACTCAGAAACATGCATTTTTTGACAAAACTCAAACTATTTTCATTTGGGAATCAACCCGAATCCCAAAAAATTTCAAAGTCAATAAAAAATTTAAAATAAAATAAAACATAGGTCGGGGTCTGACATGTACTGTCTTTGATCCATACACCAGGGAATATAGAGTCACTTGGGTGGAATTAATAGTTTTTATTGGCCCAGAGGGATTTTGGGAGCTTTTCTAACAATATCATCTGGTTCTGGCCAAAAATAATATTCATAATGTTATAGAGGGTATTTTTTACCACATATATTTACCCATTTTCCTAATATTGAATAGAGAAGTTTGGGTTTATTGGATGTTGTACTTGGCGTACAATATCATCAGATCAGTGGCCTAGAATTTGGTGCAGTTGTCGACAAGAATGGCATAAGGATATTTGAATTTTGGAATGTCGTATCACATGAATTAAACTATATATTGGACCTTAACGACCTTGAGGGGAATAAATTCTTCCAATTTTTTTTCATAAATCCCTCATGTTTTGAATGAACATTAACTAACATGATTTCGGTGGAAAATAGGGAACTACAATTTCTCTTTTCTATCCTGTAAATGGAAAACAATATTTGGGGAAAGAAATGAGATATGTTGGTGGATGAGAAATGTAGTACTGTATTTAACACACATGGAGAATATAAAAAAGTAGTTGATTTCATGGAACATGGTGGGGAAAATGTATCCCATCCATCGAATCTGGTTGGATAGCTTCGATCCATATTGATGTTTTCCACAAGAATTGGTAATATATTATTGTGTAACATTGGGGAATCTAACACCCATGGATTCAAAAAAGAATAATTCCATCAAAAACTTTTCTATAGAGTTTTTTTTTGAATTTACTCCCTATTTTAAGGGGGAAATATAAGATGTGATGATGGATTCTCTCATGCTCAACCTTCTGTAGAATTAGAATTTCATGTTGGTGATATACAACTAATGTAGTTGTCTAATCGAATATTACTTTTAATGTTGGGGGTACCTAGGGGACATGATGTAGAGGCACTAAAATCTAACTGGTTTATCTGTTATTGGTCATCATCATCAAACATGATGATAGTAATGAACCTCCAATGTACCACATAAATGAAGAGGCCATCATTGTAAGGCTTTACAACAGATGAAAAAAACTATCCACAATGTTGGATCGACCATTTAGATACCATGGGATATAATTCACCCCTAGTTGAGAAGGGAACAAGGTTATTAGTTAATGAATTTTGTCCAGGAGGGGTATGAACAATAGATTTTAGATGACTTAGTCACCATTAATCTTGTCAATGACTATCTTAGAGTCTCTAATCTGATGAAATTGGGGGAAATCAATATCAAGGTTTAAACGGAGACCAAGAATAAGATCTTATACTCTTCGTCATTTTTGGTGCATCCTTATGATAATAGTAATGAAAAGAGAAGAAAAATATATGTTGGGGTAATGAAGATAATTCTCATACCAACTCTATTCATCTTGGGTTCATTGAGAAATATATTGGATGAGATCTGAGAGGCACCCTAAAAATGAATATTCCGTCATGGCATGGTCTATTCCACTGAAAGGATTCCATCATCTGGGATTTAAAATCAATTGGAAGCTCTTCAAGGGTAGGATGTGTGGCCATAAATTCTTCCAAGGCATGACCGATGACATCATTCTATTGAAAAAATATTGATTTTAAAATTATGAAGGATCATGGCCCATTGTTCCCGAAAACCCATCAACATAGAGTGATTCAAGATATATGACAATGGTTTCATATTGGACAATAGTTTTATTTTAGGATAGTGAGGATAATTCCACCACTTTTTTTCTATGAAAACTAGTGCAAAAAATCTCTTCTTGATAAGGGGATTACATGGTCTACATGTTCATGAGAATTCTAATGATATAGTATAAACATTTCAATCTACATACATTGTTCTTATAGGTGATATGTGCACTAAGGGACAATTAAAAGGTGTCTACATAAAAAAATAATATCTCCCTAGAGATGGGTGATATAATATATAGAGGTTGTACTATATACTACTTTATTTATTCAACGGAGTTATGACACTGTTTATCTGAATGGTAAATGGTTTCCTTATTCATGAAACTCTAAAAAAATTATAACCACCTTCCAGATTCATGATGAATTGACGTAAATAGGCCATGTTTTTTAAATACCTCATATCTCATGGAGTTTTCATGAGGGAGGCATATCGGTGACAGCCTTGATCTTATCTTGGATGATGTAAATGCATCTGTATCTAATAATGAAGCAGATAAACTCCGAAGATATAATCCCAAATTCACCCTTCCAATGATTCATCATAAAATTTTGGGACCAATGGAATTCAGGAACTTTCTCAAGTTCAATGGTATTTTTCTCAAACTAGTAGGATTTGAACACCAAATTGTCCACATATCATTTCCCCCAGCATCCAATGATTTGATATGAAAATTTCTTTCATAGAATGAAGATAAGTGGAACCTGAATTTTTTAACCTGATGGGAATTACCAGTAATTAAAATTTCCACATTGATTACCTAATGGAGCTATACTCTTCATCATCATGTTAAATTGAATTATGGTTGTAAAAAATATATTCATTCATAATAGAGAGATCCTGGAACCCAGTTGTGGAAATGATCAACAACTTAGTCACCAGAAGGGAAACCTCATAATTCAGATAATAGAGATTGCGGTCTTAGATGATGATAAAGACTCTGATATGAATTTTTTTATGATTTGGAATCTGTTTTCTATTCACTTAGTGAACTAAAATTACCTAAAAAAGTTTTCTTATATATTATTATCAATACTATCCTCAACCATTGAACCAAAAGAAGAGTGAATTTTCAAGGGAGGATGCTTCAATTTTTTGAGAAGTTCAAATAGACCTAGATGGTTGATTGAAATATACGATTCTATTCCTGGAATAAAATTATAGATCCAAGATAACTATTTGTGATTATACTTTATGATAGGCAAATACTATGACTTTTCATCTTATTGAATACATGAACCATTTATTGTCGACCTCAAATATGTGTCATTACAAAGATTAACTTGTACTAGCTCATCAATGGTGGAATAGATACCCTCTTAAAATTTAATAGGAGAATCATCAAAATAATATTCTTATTTTGAGGGATAAGAATCATTAGAAGGAGGTTTATAAAACCTAACTGATTTGGGGGTAGCAGTAGTTCTCATTCAACCAAACACTGAATCTCTAATGAGATACTTATGATCTACATATACTACAATGATAGTATCTATCATGTCAATTTCATAAAGCCCTTGACCTCGACCCAAGGTCCATTATTAATTAAAAAGAAATGGGAGAGAGATATCCTTCATTGATGGAACCCAACTCTATAGAACATGTTGGATTGTCATGAAATGGTGGACACAGGGAGAACCACTCGATACTCGAGAGGGGAAAGTTCTTCTGGTATCACCCCATACTATCCTATATAAGAGTTTGAGGAAATAATTAGGTGTTCCATGTTTTTAGGGATATGACAGCCCTTATTCTTAGACATGAATATGTAGCATCCAAAGTATGGAATTTTGGGTTCTAGCCAGTGAATCAGAAGGTTGTAAGAATCATCCTAATTATTTCATGTATTTTCTTCAGTGGTTGTTCACTCAACAAAATTTGATTGAACATGTTTTCCTTCTATCAAATAATAGAAAACATCCCAATAGTGGGATTAATAGGAGTCAAATGGATATGAGTCACCTTGATGTTCCCCTACTCAACTGCGATGACAGTACTTGTAGAACGGCTAATATGATTAGGTGTCTTAAACACGAAGGGAAATATAGGGTCTACCCAGTAGTGCGTTGTAAGGTGTATCAAGTGGGAAAACCCTGAATTCCATACATTCAATCATTCCTATGAACCTATTCTTCAAATGAATCTAGAAAATTGTCTTTTATCAGTCCTATAATAACCATAAATATTTATAATTGATGGATTCCAACCATCCATAGCCAGAGCAATCCTATGGAGCATCTTGGACATGATTATATCAATCCCAAAACCAATGTCCACTAGGTAGCGATGTATTTCCACATAATTGAACTAGAATGTTTTATAAAATTTTTTGATTTTTCCCTACATGAGCTCTCAACCATCATATCCATTGAATGATATTATGTCCTTGAATTCCATTCTCTCAACCACTTCATCATATTAGTTCTTTTAGACCTCCACCTCTACCTAAAATTGGGGGAAATTTTTAAGTCTTATACATGGCCCTTAGACATTTGTATTGAAAAGAAAAATGCCCTTGAGAATAAAGTTCATTTAAAATGTGATGGATAGGTGAATAAACATGTAATACTACCATTATAAGAGTTAATTTCCATCTATAGGGGTATTCACATTGGAAGGAGGCATGATAGATGTTTCTACTTGTAATGATGGTCCGTAGATGGTTCTTGGAATACCATTCCACTAACCAAAAAAGTCACACAAAACCACATTTGGATGATTTTCAACTACTTGAGGACTATATTTATAAGGAATAGGTCAATTATGGAACAATTTTATATGATCTAGTTGATAAGTTATCATGTTCATTTTTTGTGGCATGCCTAGAAAAATAGGATGGGGGGTGTGCATGCTGAGCATTGCCCAATACCTACTTCCTAGCCATAGTGGAATACATGGTTCAACATGAGGAATTTGAATAAGTTATTTATATGTTTTCATGTCCTATACCTTCCCTTCAATGTTGTCAAATAGTGGAATCTGGGGGATTCACAGCGAATTCCTCATCATCGGGAAGTGTGAAGAAATTTACCAACTCGATAATGTTTATAGAGAATTTATCCTTAATAACATTAGATGGATCATAATATTCTTTTTGAAACATAGGAGTGATTAACAACTTAGGAGGTTTGAAATAAAAAGTTGTGCAAAATGGATTTGGGACCTATGGGGGACACTAATTTATCTTACACCTTTAGTTCCTAATTCTCTTAGATTTGGGAAGATGATATTTATATACAGAAGTAGTGGCAAGATAAGGATAAATAACCAAAGCATATTTTTTCCTAACTATGTGGGGATGGAAGATTCTATTGGCATGGGAAACTGGTCTATTATGTAACTAGTCCACATAAATCTTGATTTTGTGATGAGAAGCTTTCTTCTATTCACCCGAACCCCCACTATTGCTTTTATTCTCGATGGAGATGTGTATTACTTGAGTTGGGATGATTTTAAATTCTAATATACAATTATCCACTTGGACATAGAGACAAACATAAACACATTGTAGTCCTTTATTAGATTTCCAAGGATACTATGGTAATGGAGATTATCAGGGGGTCAGTCCTTTTGTATTCTTAACGCCACTTACAATCATATAGCTTTATAATCCCTTTCACTAGGGAACTGAGGAAATAATTGGTGACCATTGAATATTTGAAATAAAGGTCGATTTTCTCTTATTTGAGAGGTCAATATGGGTTCTCCTCTCTAAAGAGGGGATGGACTATGATGAGGGCTTGGAGTTTCATTCTATAATCTACATAGTTAGGCTTAGCAAGGGGGTGCCTGCCACTTTTGCACTAAGAGATGCTATGCTTGGTAGAGAGATGACACTCGAAGATGCTATTTAGGCATACGAGCCAATAATTATAGTTGATTAAAGGTTACTACCTATATGATAGATGTAATAACTATCATGGAAAAACTTCTAGTGGGATCTCTCCTAAGCAACAGATATGCCTATTTATCCTTTTCCAAAGCTTCCTCCTAATGATATGGCATGTTAAAAAATATATAAACCCACCTATGATTTTCTATGTGTTTAGGGTAGGGAATAACAATGTCTCAAAACTCCCCATTCACATCATTAATAACTTCTCTTGTGTTAGCGTAATGTTGAGTGATTAATGAGGCCTTTTAACTATGGGAAAAAATATGTGGATAGATCATTATTATTATTCATAAATTTAAGAGGTTGAAAATACTTTTCATGCATGTAGAAGAGATAAAATGGTAGAGTAACTTCATGTGAAGGAGTTCCCCACCATTTATTGACCCAATTAGTATTTGAATGTACCATACAAACATAGTTCCTTCTAATATCTAAGATGAGACATAAGATCTTGTTGGGCTCATGCTACTATAGGGTTCCCATCAAAGACTCACACCTTGTTATTAAGTGGTCGAAATGTGGTTTCATGTCACCCATCTTCTTGAATGTGTAAATTAATGGGTTCCAAGAATCTATGGGTGCTCCAATTTCGTCTACCCATGCTGGATATAAAATTCCATCTAGAGTGATAGCCAACTATAGAATCCCCAAGGCCTCAAAGAGAGTAGAGAGAGTGGAAATAAAATCAACTTATCAAGTTATGTATCCTTATAAGTATTAAATACCACCAATTCGTTGATAGGATCATCAAACTAGTAAATAGGATTAGTGTCTTATGGTGTCCCATGGCCTGTATCCCAAGGAGGGTAGTAACGCTACTCGGTGGGGGGGGGAGGGGGTCAAAGACTCATATATCGATCAATTTTCCTAGATTAAAGACTCTATTTTATATGTATGTGTAACTTTACAAATAATATTTTTAGAAAACTAGAAATGGGGGATTTTTTTCTACCCCACTGGAAGAGAAATAAGATCCCTTCAGGATGTGCCATAAACCACGTGTTGATGTGGAATGAGCTCAGTGATGATCCTTTTCCGCTCCAATACCTTCTGAAGCAAGGTTTCAACAACATGATCCAAATATTTATTCTTACCAACATCAAAAGGATTATTGGAAAAAAACTTACCTTTACCCTTGTTAATGTTTATATTGGTATGTAATTTCATAGCGGGGACCCCACGGCCAAGAGACCACCTTTATGGATGGGTGTAGGCACCTGTATGAGGGTCTTTCTTGTACTGTACAACCCTAGGTGGAGGGTTTTAGCTCTCCAAACCAACATCATATTTCCATTCCATGGATAAAATGGGATAAACTATATTTACCATGACTCTACCCAAAGTATCATTTTCATCATCGAAAAGTAAGAATGGTTGTCCCATGAGAGGGATGAAGGGGAGAAAAAAATAATGTTCATAACCCCTAATTTGAACCTTATGATAACCCTCATACATGATTTAATGGAGACCTATTAGGATCTTGATTCATCCTTGTTAGAGGGTCCAACGCTATATGGGAGGCTTAGGACACGGAGCTACTAACAGTGATGCAAACTCAAATCTTTGTCACTACTGATGGATGTCTTCAATGATCCCATGTATTTTTAGAAAGGAATCCAAATGATCATAGAGTTGTTCAAATTTCCCCTATATAATATAGTATAAAAATATGTCATGACCCTTTGTGTGGGTCTCTGAGATGTTTATATTGGGAGTCGCATGTGGCTAGAATAGCATAGGCAATTGGCCAGCAGCTATATTCTTGTACATTCTCTCTTTCTCCGACGTGGGGACCTTCTCTTTTTCATCCCAAACATATATTGGTATTGAAAATGAGAAAAGTGGTTGTATAGATGTGGAATGTTTTTATGGTGGGGTGGCCATAAGAGGAGTCGATGTGCGAGTCTATTCTTTAGTAAGAGCTGGTGCATCTCTCTGTGGATGCACTAACCATATCATCACATCCTTGTAGGAATTATAGTTCAACACTACCTCAAGTGAACTGATGGTGACATATATAGTAAAATATTATAGGTGATCTCTTAATGGAGGATTCATCCCAATCCACATTATATCTCCTATGTCAATAGAAATGGAAGAGAGGTTGGAGGCTTTAGGGAAAAGGATTCTTACAATCTGTGCTCATGAAAGGGATCCATTATATCCTCAACGTACATATATTAGTGGATGAATCTTAAGATCCATTGTTTTTAATATTAGTGGATAGTATACATTACCTATAAGTATCCAATCCTAGAAACTGGTATTCTTGGTTTAGGTTCTGTTACCGAGTCATATGTGTCCTTGAAATATGAAATATTATCGAGGATGATGATCAATTGGTGTTTCCCATGAATTCACATTTAGGAGTGATTTTCCCCCTTCTAACTCATGATGGTTGTTTGGGATATGGTTCCTCGTCATCATTGGAGGACCACTCTTCTGGACAGTGGTAACTGAGGGAGGACATCCTCTTTGGTTTGCTGGGATATGAGGAGGAACTTTGTATCAGGTACTATTTGAGTGGGGATGATCATCATGTGAAATGGGGAAGGAGTGGTGTGGACATCCTCTATGGTTGTCGATATATCAAGGATGACCACTTCTTTGGATAGTGAGAACATGGGGAGGGCCTCCAAGTTAATGATTGGGAGTATAGAGAGGACCGAATAACCGGTTTCTAAAATAGCATGGAAGTTCTCCACTTGGTTTGGTGGGGACACATAGAGAAACTCCCAGTTGATTGTCAAAATACTCGGGATGACCTTCACTATGATGGGTTTTAACGTAGGGATAAACTTCATGTTGGTAAGCACAATTACATGGAGTAAATATATCTTGGTTGGATATAGGGAAGGTTAGACCTTTACTTAAGATTGTAATTTCAAGTAGAGGGCCTTCATATTAGTTTCTGAAGGAGTAGAGAGGACCCTTAATTGGATTGGTGATATTGAAAGGAAGAAAATCACATTGAAACTCATCATTAGGGGTTGAACTATTACAGATGATAGTAGTGTAATGACCCATTGATTTTCAATTGAAATTAACTTCTCATAAATATGTCATAAAATTACATGAATACACAATATAATGACCTACTATGTGCTAAGTGACCTTTAAACATAAGTTTGTCACTTTTCTCTATGGAATTTCAAAAATGTGAAAAACATGGTTGCAATCAGTAAGTTATTTGGAGTCCAGTAAGAAAAACATAATTTTTGGTGCATAGTATCCTACCCTTATGAATGTTAAAATACATTTATGAAGTGTGATATACCCTAATGAATAATACCCTTACATATGTTATTTTATAAATAATATTCATGTAGGAAGTACGATATACATATATTTTAGAATAAGTAAATGAATGTTTTAAAATTGGTTTTTGATAATAAATTATGATTTTACTTAAATTTTAAAATAATAATATTTAGAAATTATTTTTTAAAAAATGTAATTCATTTTTGGATTCTACACATTGAAAAATTGTTAGGGTGAATTTTTGGGACGTTTCTATAATACATGAAAATTTTATGAATAGTAAAATCCAATAATTCACAATCGATCCTAAAACAATAATATCTGCATCATTCATGAGTCATGGTTGATGTCAATGACATTTGGCTTGAAGTCACATGTATTTATTACTATTAATTGTAATTTATTACTTACTATTCATTGTCTTGTGAAGAAATAAAAAACTAATGATTAAAAAATTATGAAAACCCCCTTCCCCACCAACCCCCCCCCCCCCCCCCCTCACTCCCACTTCACTTCACAACCCTCAAGCCTTATGAATTTAAAATATTCGGCCCAAATATCTCTCCAAGATCCTCCCCCTGGTCTAAAATCTCCTAGCCTCTTCAAAAAACCAAACCCATTCTCCTAAAAAGGTTTTCAAAGGAAGAAGTCTCAAGAGGTGAATTCCTCTTTCCAATTACTTTGTTTCTTTTAAGTTCTTTTCTTTTTGTTTCATTCCACACCTCCATTCACCCAAATATTATAATAAAACTAGTAAAATAAATTTACTAGGATGTTTTTATTCTAATGGGATATTTCATTATCTTCCCTCTTATCCCCACCCTTATATTTGAAAAAAATAAACAACAGTTTGAGATGCACTAATTTAGCACACTCAAGGACAACAATTTATCAATTTATTTTCTTATCATTAATTATAGTCATGAAACCATTTGTTTTATGGTTAAACATGATTGTTATATAGTTTATATATTCTTTATTTGGATCTGTAATCCTTTTTCACTAATGGTATGAAGCTATAGAGGAAAAACAAGTTCTTTGTAATCAAACCCACCAATTAACCAAAATAGTTGTCACTAAGGATATATATATAACAATTCGACATCACTCTAATTAACAAAATTATTTTTAAAACTATTTAATCTTCCATATGCTCACTATTTTTATATAACTTTAGTTATTTACAACCAATTTCATATTACATGTTTATCCAAATATGAATATAAGACAACTGTCCATTAAAACAGAGTAAACAAATAAACATAAACAATGAAATTGAACCTCGTAACAAATCAAAACAGTTATAAATTAACATAAAATTATTATACTAAACCAATTAAATATAGAAGAGGTTATAGAATTATTAATTAATAAACCTAATTTGTCTATTAAGGTCATTAAAAAGTGTGCAGAACACCAACAGAATGATGGTAAGGGATCCTCTCCATTTCTCTTTTAATCATGATTTTCCTCTATGCTACGCCTTTTATGAATAATGAAAAATTATGGGATACATTTTAGAACCTCCCCCATACATTAATAATGATTTATATTTTATTAGAAACCCCTTTTATTTCTCTAAAAGACCTCTTAGGTACACCTGACTCCATGCCAATGAACCGTAACGAATTCTACCAGAACCCCCTTTTGTTTATTCGGGTTTCCTTATCATTAATTATATTAAAGTAGAGTTATATTATCAATTTATGTACATATTATTAATTCTGTTTATTTTTAAAAAACTCATTTATGAAGACCCTTTCATCATTATCTTTTGGGGATATACTTAATTTTTTAAAAGATTCCCTCCATAGAACATTCTGATAAAGAAACATATTTTAAAAGAACTTCATGAATTTTAACCCAATTTCACGTGTAATATATCCTATGTTTTAAGCCCTAATTTTATTTATTAAATATTTTTTTATTAAGAAAACCTTTTTGGTTCAATTCTGGTTTTATATAAAATATTACCTTCTTTTCTATTTTTATATTCCATGTAATATTTCCCATAAAACTGCCCAAAATTGTTTTAATGCTAATGTTTCTAAAATACATTTCTTTGATGTTTTCACTTTTATTTGACACCTCCTACCTTGTTAGATTCATATTTTACCTTATTAACGTCCATGTATGTTATAATCCCTTTCTCTTAGGGACACTTTCATGTTAACCTCATTGGTTTGGCTTATGTCATGATTGTGGTACAAAATTCATTCCATGGGTATCCATATGTTTAAGAATGGTTGATTAGGAAGGATTATTTATGTGGTAGGATTATTTATGTTGCAATAATACTCCTGAAAATGTTGAGAATGGGGAAACCAGATATCACTCCAATGCATTGGGTAATGTTACATCCCATGAGATGTGACGTGAAACGGGATTAGCGGCAAGCCTTACCCCATACTAATGAAATGTTTAATGAATCTACCTCATTTATATGATTCCATGTTAATATGATCCCATTCATATATGATATTATTTCATATGTCCCATTATTTGGATATCAATATATCATGCCTTTTAACTCATTTTTATGATATATTCTTATGTTCATTCCCTTACTCGGCTTCTATGCTCATCCCTTTGTTCATGTGTTCCCCAGGGTACCCTATGTAGATGTAAGAGCTCAGAGGAAGTCATGTTCTCTTTATTGATATTAAATAAAGATGTGTTTTTATCCCCATGTATTTTGTTATATGTACATAGTCTTCCAAGAAACTAGACATAGCGACCCTTGTCTAGTATGCTGATGTATAATTAAGCTTAAAATCATGTAATGTTATATGTTAAAGGCTTGGGTTTATATAGTTGGTATCATAGGATGATCTAGTTATTTTTGGATATTAGGAATAGAACACCTTAGTAAGAACCATAAGGATAAGACTTTTTATAAGAAAACAATCCTAAATTTGGGTTATTATTGAGTATGTGGTTTATCAAAAAAATATATCTCTGTCTGGATACGAGCAGGTAGAGGCGGATCCAGCACAAATATACCTATGACCGAAAACTCTGAAAAGGAGTTTCGGGCTTGAACTGGGTTATCCTGGTACATGACAATGGGCCTTGGACCCCTCTTGTTTAAGACACTTCTGGGGGATATGATTTGGTAGATTTATGAGCATAGCACAAACCATTGTTAATGGAAAAAAATGCACATAAGAATATAAGTTTGAAAATAGATCATGCATAACCTAGATATAAACCTATGGAATCACATGTTAGGATATTATTCTTCTTTATAAGATTATTCTTTTATGATCAATGATTCTTTTT
Organism: Viscum album; assembly: GCA_963277665.1. Lineage (NCBI taxonomy): Eukaryota > Viridiplantae > Streptophyta > Magnoliopsida > Santalales > Viscaceae > Viscum > Viscum album. The sequence continues at coordinate 1,488,062,435 of OY728128.1, forward strand.
TATTCTTATCATCTATGTATTCAGGACCTCTAATTAAACATTCTTTTTCTAAGATAATAGCCTAAAATAGATGAACATGTTCCAACAACCAATGTGATAGCAATGTGAAGATTCCCGTAATGATATGCCTAATAAGATGAGAGAAGGTTCTCAAAACTACATGATTGTACTTGTTCAGAAAGATCTATTTATGAATAATAACATGAATCATGTGGAATTCCCTTATCCACAAAGTAAAGAGAATGTTTCTGTAGAATCCTTCATGCAGTAAAGGCCTCCCAGGAATAGCGGATCTCCTGATCACCTCCTCGTGGGATAATGGATTAACTCCATTGAAAGGATTATATCCTTCCTATAGTGCTCAAAAGAAGATATGTTTTTATTGGAATTATATCATATTGATGGGGATGCTGATCTGTAGTAGACAGTCATCAAGAATACAATGTCACAAGAGGAAATTGAATCTATGGATTGTGTGGAATTCAAGTGGATTTTTTCCAAAAAATATTTTCCTTGAACCCTATATCTAAAGATAGAAATTGAGTTCCTCAGACTCAAGAAAAAGGTAGATTATTCCATAGGGGAATATGAAAGAAACTTTAAAAGTCTTCCAACCTATTCCTATGGATTTTTCACAAACACTGAAAGCAAGGTAGATTTCTTCTTTAGCAGACAAAAGACGAGTCGACGAAAAGCGTTGGAAATTCGAGACATTGACAGATATGAGGAGACTGTTTGTTTTTCCCTCATAGTTGAAATGGACATTGGAGACTCTCAGTAGCCTTTTGGGCCCAGTGAAAAGAATAAAAAAATGGAAAACAACATGGGTGGTTCATCGAACAAATCCCATGATGGAAAGAAGCCTCTCCTTTCCCATTGTAAAAGTTGTGGGAAGAATAATCCTAGTAACTGTCTGAAAAGAAACCAAGAATTTCTTCAAATATGGAAGGTTTTGTCTTCTAGACAAGAACTATAGATGAGATTCAAATAATCCGGCTAATGATGAAGAATAATGGAAGGTTTAGATCAACACTCAGCCTACAATGCAAGGTTACAACTACAAGGAATATGTGCACTATGTGAACAAATTCCCTAAGCCAAGGGTTGTTAGAGGAAATCTAAAAAAACCTCCAAGGAAATAAGGAATGTCAAATTCTATTATTACTTCTAAGGTGGAGCAAGAAAACAATTTAGTGATAGGTATGCTTGTTATTCATTCAAGAAAAGTGAACGTATTATTTGATTCCTGTTCTATGAATTCTTTCATATCATGGAAGCTTACTAGAACTATTCAATCACTGCCTCAAAATTTGGAGGGAAAGTTATCTATGAAAAAAAAATGGGGAGATTATTGCTTCTGTGGTTTATAAATCCCCCCGTTTAATTTATATGGACTCAACCTCCCATAAAATCTTGTCATGCATCCTTTATTAGAGTTTGATGCTATATTAGTCCTGGATTGGCTATCTTTATACAAATCCAACATCAACTGTCGAGAAAGGGAGATCAATATTCACATCCCGAACCATCCAAAAATTATATACAAGTGTTAGGAAAAAGATGAATGTATTTTTGGATCATGGTCTGTACTGTGGATATTTATGCCTTATGAAAAAGAATACCAAGATCAAATGACTAAGACAAAATAGAGAATCATTCTTGAAGACATGACCATTGTGAGGGATTGCACTGATATATTCTGTGAAGTGTTGCATGGTCTGCCTCTTAACCAAGAGGTTGAGTCATCAATTGAAATTATCCTTGGATATCTAGATATCTCAAAGACACCTTACAGAATGGACATCGTAGAGCTAGATGAACTGAAGAAGCAGTAACATGAGAATATGGAGAAGGGTTTTATATGCCTGAGTGCTTCACCCTGAAGTGCACCAGTCCTCTTCATCAAGAATAATGACGGATCAATGCACCTCTACATTGATTATCGTGAGCTCAATAAAATAACGATAAAGAACAAGTATCCCCTTCCACTGATAGATGACTTGTTTGATCAGCTTCTTGGGGACAGTTATTTATCTATGGTGAACCTTCGGTCAGGATGTCACCAATTAAAGGTGGGGAAGGAATATATTCCCATTAATTCCTTTCGAATGAGTTATGGACACTGTGAGCTTGTAGTGATTCCCTTCGGACTCACTAATGATCCGACAATTTTCATAGATTTAATGAATAGAGTCTTTAAATATTACCTAGAAAAATTATCGATAGTCTTTATTTATGATATTTTGATATACTCCAAGAGCAAGGAGGAACAAAAGGAGAATTTTAAAACTGTTTTAATTACATTAAAAAGGGATAAGTTTTATGGAATGTACAGTAAATGTTAGTTCTGGATGGTGAAAGTATCATTCTTGGGACATGTTATCACCAACAAATGTATATCTGTAGACCCTTCTGAGATGAAGGAAATTGTAGAGTGGCCCATGCCGACTTCTGTAACAGAGATCATCAACTTATTGGGTCTACCTGGGTATTATTGATGATTTTTGGAAAAAAATTCACAATTGTAAAAGCCAATGTCCATGATAACACATAAGGGATTATAGATTATCCAGACACATGAATGTCAAGACTGTTTCAAGGAGTAAAAAAATATGATTATCACTGCACCAGTACTCACACTACCTAAAAGTGGAGAACTCTTTGTAGTGTATAATGATGCTTCTAAGAAGGGAATAGGCTTTGTGCTAATTAAAAATGATAATGTGATAGTGTATGCCTCAAGGTAGCTGTAAATCCATGAGCATAACTATCCCATGCATGGTTTGGAGTTGGTGGCTGTGATATCTGTGTTAAAAATATGGCATCATTATCTCTATGGAGAGAAATGCGAGATATATACTGACCACTAGAGTCTGGAAAATATATTCACACAGAAAGAGCTTAATATGCACCAAAAAAGATGGATATATCTCATCATGGATTATGACTTCTCAATCCAATACCACCCTAGTAAGGAAAACTAGGTGGTCGATGCTCTATGTAGAAAGGATCTTGCATCTTTATCAATGATGAAAATTGAAAAGGATCCGATCATTATAGACTTTCAAAGGATGGACATGGATATCAATAAGTGAAGAAAACCATAAATCCTTTCTCAAATGATTTCCCAACCATCCCCCCTTGGAGAAAATAATGGATGTTGAATGAAAAGATGTGTAGAACAAAAAAAGTGTGGATGGTATCAAAAATGGGAATTCTTAAGATTTCAAAATTGATGTATTAGGTGTTGTATGATTTGGTACACAATTATGTGTACCATCCAAACCTGATATAATTTAGGGGATATTGAATGATGCACATAGCTCGACCTTTTCTATCTACCTAGGGAGCATAAAGATGTACCATGATCTTCAACAAAACTTTTTTTGGGACAATATGAAAAGGGAGATTGTGGAAAAAACATCAAAGTGCCTGGTATGTTAGAAAGTGAAATATGAGAGGAAAAAGTCTATTGGTATGATGCAAACACTACCAATACTAGAATGGATGTGGGAGGACATTATTATGGACATTGTCACTGGAAATAAAAGGAAATCAAGATGGAACAATGCTATATGGGTCATAATGGATCGTCTCACTTAGAAATATAACTTTATCGTTATTCTAGAGGATTTCTCATTGGATCAACTTGTGTGGATTTAAATCAGAGAAGTGGTAAGACTGCATGTAGTAAAACTATGTGTTGAATCCAATCATGATCCTAGATTCCTCTCAAAGGTCTAGAAAAGTCTCCAAAAAGCTCAACTCAGTAAACTAAACATCAAGACGGCCTATCATCTTCAAACTGATTCCCAATATGAGCGAACAATTTAGACATTGGAAGGTATATTAAGAGTGTGTTATATGGAATTCAGAGGAGGATGGGACCAAAACCATTCACTGGTTTCATACTCCTACAACAACAATTTCCACTCAGGCATCTGAATGGAACCATATGAATCCCTTTATGGGAAATAGTGAAGAACACCGGCATGTTGGATAGAGTCATTAAGCACAAACTTCTAGGACGTGAAATGGTCAATAAAATGGTAGAGAATGAGGAAACCATTCAAAAACATATCATGGAAGCCCAATGTAGAAAAAATAGTAATCCAGATAACCATTAATGAGACCATGAGTACAAATATGTAGATATCGTATTCCTACTCATATTTGCATCAAAGAAGGTTATGATGTTTTGGAAGAAAGGAAATTTAAGTCCCAGGTATATCATCCCATTTGAAATCCTTGAACAAGTTACAGTTGTTGCCTATTGACTAAAACATGAACCTACCATATAAAAAGTACATGATGTCTTTCATGTATCCCTATTAAGGATGAACATACTGGACCATTCACAAGTACTCTGTTTAGAGGTGGTACAGTTGGAGGATGATCTTTCCTATGAGGGGAATCCATCGAATATCTTGGATCGTCAAGACAAAGCAATATGAAATAATACTAATCATCTAGTCAAGGTACTATGGTGAAACCATAAGTACCAAGAGGCAACATGGGAACTCGATGAAGTAATGAAAAAAAGTACCCACACTTACTTTTGTTATAGAATGTAAAATGAAATTTTGAGGGATATATTTTCATAAGGTGGAAGAATGTAACGACCAAATGTTTTTAAATGAAATTCCATTCTAATAAATATGTTATAAAATGACAAAAAAACACACCATAATGAACTAATAAGTGCTAAGTTACCATTAAACGTTAGTTTTTCACTTCTGTGTTTTGAATTTTGAAAATTTGAGATACACAGTTTCAATCATTAAGTTATTTAGAGTCTGATAAGAAAACCATAATTTTTGGTGAATAATAATCTAACCTTCTGAAGGGTAACATAAACTTATGCATAGTGATATACCTTAATGAATAGTAACCTTACATATGATATTATATAAATAATATTCAAGTTGAATGTATGATTTAGAAATATTTTAGAATAAGTAAATGAATGTTTTAAAATTAGTTTGTGATAATAAATTATGATTTTGAATAAATATAACAATAATCTTATTTGAAAATTTATTTTGGAAAATTGGAATTAATTTTAGGATTCTACATATTGAAAAATTATTATGGTAATATTTTGTGATTTTTTTAAAATATTTGAATTTTTGATGAATAGTAAAATCTGATAATTTATACGAAATGTAAAACCTTAATTTTTGAATAATTCATGACTCAAATATAATGTTAATGGAATTTGGATAAAATTAAAATTCATTTATTTCTATTATTGGTCATGGAATACTTACTATTCCATGAATTTTTAATAAATAACAAACTAATGATTTAGAAATTATAAAATCTCTCCTCTCATCCACTATAACCCCCCCTCACCCCCACTTCTATTCACTCCTATAAAGACATGTTAATTGATAATATTCTACCCAAATATGTCCCCAAGATCCTCATCCATGTCTAAAAGCTCCTAGACTCTCCAAAATACTAAATCCTCTTCCCTTAAGAGGTTTTCAAAGTTGTAAGTCTCAAGAGGTAAATGCCTCTTTCCAATTCATTAATTTCTTATATAATTTTTTATTTTTGTTTCTTTCCTCACCTCTCTTCACCCAAATAGTATGATAACCCTATTAACCTACATGTAAAATAAATTTTTATGGTAATGGGATATTTCATTATCTTCTCTCTTTTTCCCATCATTTTATTTGAATGAAATTAAAAGCACCACTTGAGATGCGCTAATTTTTCACATTCATGGACAACAGTTTATCAACTTATTTGATTGTCATTAATTTTGTTTAAGAAAAAATATGTGGTTTGGTTGAACCATATTATTATATAGGTAAAATATTTTTTTAGTTCTTTAATCCTTTCTTACTAATTAAATAATGTTTTAAAGCAAAACCCATTCTTTGTAATCAAACCCCCCAATTAACCAGAACCATTTTCACTACGGTTATATATAAAAAATTAGACCTCAATATAAGAATTAAAATTAAATTTAGAAACATGTAATCTAATGGATTTTCACTAATATTATATAAATTCAATTATTGAAAACAAATAAAATCTTTCATTTTTATCAAAACATGAATATAAGTGAACCGGTCATCAAAACGAAGTAAAAAAATGAGTCTGAACAATGAAATTGAACTTCGTAACCAATCAAAATGATTATAAATAAACATAAAATTATTATAATAAAATTAATAAATATTGAATAGGTTATTTATTTATTAATAAATACACCTAATTTGTTTATCCGGGGCCTTAATAACAAGTGGAGATCACCTATGAAATAATGCTAAGGGATCCTCTCCATTTCTCTCTTAATCAAGATTGTCCTCAATGCTATGATTTTTATGAGTAATACCAAATGATGGGTCATTATTTCTCACCTCCTACATGATTTCCTAATGATATATAAGTGATTAGAATATCCTTTTCTCTCTCATCAGGAAATCTTAGGTACACCTCACACCATGCCAATACACCGTAACAAATTCTCCCCGTACCCCTTTTGTTCATTCGGGTTGCCATATATTTATTTATATCAATGTAAAGTTCTATTATATGTTTATGTACATATTATAAATTCTATTAGGTTTTACAAAATTCATTTATGAAGATGGTTTCATCATTCTCTTTTTAGGATATACATGGTTTTTAAAAGATTCCCTCCATAGAACATTCCAATCAGCAAATCTGTTTTAAGGGAACCTCCCTAATTTTCAACCAATTTGATGTGTACCTATCCAATTTTTTAAGCCAAAATTGTCTTTATAAAATCATTATTTTTATTATAAAATCCTTCTTGGATCATTTCTGGTTTTTAAATAAAATATTTCGCACTTTTTTATTTTTAATATCTCAATAGTATTTTCCTTAAAATTACAGAAAAATGATTTAATACTAATTTTTTTCAAATTAATTTCTTATATGTTGTCACTTATATTTGACACAACCTTCCATTTTATATTCCTAGTTTACGTTATGAACTTACATGTATGTTCTAATCCCTTTATTTTATTGAAAATTTCATGATACTCTCATTGGTTATGCTTTATGTCATGATTGTGGTACACGATTCATTCCATGGGTATCCCTATGTTGATAAATTGTTGATTGTGTATGATTATTTACGTGGAATGATTATTTATGAGGTAATAATAATGATGAATATTTTTACATGGGTTCAGCAAGATAGTGGTCCAATGCATTGGGTAATCTAAAGTCTCCTGAGATGTGATATGTAAAGGGATTAGTGGTTATCCTTGACCCGTACTAAAATGGGAAACCAGATTGGTGGTTAGCCTTGACCCATACAAAAGAGATGTTTAATGATTCTACCACATTTATAGGATTCCATGTTTATATAATCCCATGCTTATATGATATGATTTCATATGTCCCATGTTTTTTATAACATTATGCCATGCATCCCAACTCATTTGCATAAGATGCGTCCTGATGTTCAATTTCATACTGGGATTTTCATCTCATCCAATTATTGATTTCCTCCCCATGGTTACCAATATAAATGTAAGGTATGAAGGTATGTTAGGATCTCATTATGATAAATAAATAAATAAGTGTTTTTAGCCCCATGTTTTATTTCATATGTACCGAGTCTTCCCAGACACCAGACATAATGATCCTTGGCTAGTATTATGATATATAATTATGATTAAAATCATGTATTGTTATATGTAAAAGGGTTGGATTTCTATAAGTAGTGCTACTAACTTATAGAATCAAATGATATTTCCTATGAGGTGACTGTGGACTTTATCTTAATCAACAAATGACAGATCCATATTCACTGTTTATAGGGATATAAGGAAATGTGGTGGGGGTGGTATGATCCATTGGAGTTGTGGATGATAATTCCACTTATTGATCACCCTCATGAGTCTATGATCGATATTAGAATTGGGTGGTTTGTATTGGGGCTAGAGAATAAGGGGTAAACTCCACATGGTTTTTTTTCTGAGTGACTGGTCAATGCTGTTGTGGGTGAGGCTTTATTGGAGACTAATTTGGTGGATCCCAAGTAGTAGTCATGGCATGGGGTACCCAATAATCACCAATATTTCATCATACGGGATCTAGGCATAGGATATCATGACTGAAGGGCTTTTGAAGCTATTCTCTATAGAAATGGGGAGGAGTTTATCCCCATGCAGTCTTTGGGGTAGCAGTGTTAGTGATAAACTCACTCCTCCAATTCCCTACGGGCTACATTACATTGTTGGAATGACCCCCTATATCTCATAAAAATGTAAGATAGTGTCAATCACACACATATAAATGATATCATAGGGTGAATCGGGGTGTGGTATCATAGTAGTAAGATTCGTTGGAGAAATTTTTGGTAGAGGTGGTATCAGGCATGATTTCAGCATTAACGATTCTCCTACCCTGGTGCCTTTAGGCATTGGGATGATGATATATTTTTGTTTTGGTCCGGTATGGTCGGTTTATTCATCTATCATTATAGATACGATGAATTTTATTTCCAATACCAAAAATTTATACAATACTCTGATGACAGAGAGGGATCCACACTCGTGATGTCACATACTGATGATTCCAAACTGCTAGTAGCCCCAATTTCTGGTGGGTTCCATGTTAGGCCTAACATTTTCTTGGTGGTTCCATGAACTACATACCTGGATCTGGTGACATGAAAATATGCTGATACCCCAATTCTTTAGTGCCTATTTTTTCGAGACGATATTCACATTGGTTTCACCTTTTTGGTTTCTGACGCTTCAATCGGGGCCCCCACTGACAAATCAACACAAACTATGTGTGAAATGTGGATACTTATCTAAATATATTTATACTATTATAAAAATGGGTATCTCTCATCATTTTCATCAAAGATCATTTCTCCAAGATCGAAATGGTATGATTGGCCATCAGATCCTCATTCTATAGATTCTTCTTCGGAGCTTTTTTCCTAGTTTGGGTCTCCATCAGTGAATTAATTCAGGTTTACAATACTCATTCCTAATACCATCCATCAGTTGAAACCAATTAATTAGGTTTATTCTATCTTGAAAATATTTGTCTGGATAGGGGATTGACCTTCTATCAAGATAGTTGTATAATTTGGCATCAATAAGAATGCTCGGATGTTGGGAACATTAGTAACTGATCAATCTTCCACTTAAGAGAGCATCTCATATTAGGAACCTTTGTCACATAACTAATGAAATCCAATTTCTATCATGAGGTAATGTATTCTAGGCGTGTATATATTCTGAATATTTTACCTATGTCATACGATGTTTTTTATGGGTTATATGTTTTTGATTATAACACGTGTTCTATATCCTGTAGAGATTTATCTTAATGTTTTGTGGATATGGACTAGGTCAAGTTTTTATCATCATTTTTATGTGATATTAGATGATTACTATGTCCCATGAGTTGAATAGGAATGGTGTGTCCAGAGAAAGGATGATTTCGAACCAAAATGTTTTACGAAAGATAAAAAACCCAATTGAGGAAGATTGAATTGGTGTCTCCCTAAGAGGGATTATGTTACACCATGATAGTTTACCATCGGATGAGACACCCCCTTATACAGACCCAATAATTTTTATCATAATGCCCTATAAGAATGATATTGGATGTATGGATCCGAATTCCCCTTGTAAAGGATTTTGGGGGAATGGATATAAATACAAAAATGGAGGTAGAACTAGGATGGTTTGATATATCTCCCCATGTAGGAAGAAATAAGAAGTGTTTCCTTGGGAGGCAATGTCGATGTTTACCATTTATTAGGATTTATCCTCAGGGATGATTCCTATGTACTGTATTTAGATGATTGGGACCAAAACCCAAATATTTCAATGTTGTAGTTTATGGTCATGTGACAAGATTAATCCATATTGTTTAATGAAATTTAGAAAGGACACTCATGCTATGGAATGGGAAACAAGGATGGATGACATGGGTCAAATACATAAACTTTTCATATCAAAAGATGATTTCTCATGGGGGATAGTGTGGGGATTAATTATAAAAACTACTCAAGGGACCTAGAGGATATTTTGTGTAAGGTTTAAGGTAAGGTCTTACTATTGATGTAGCCAGAAAAACATTAGGGTGAACTTCATTATTGGGGTTGGACCTCAGGGAACCTTACTATGTATCAATGTTTTTTGGGAATCAAAGAACACTTAATTTTAAATGAGTTGGGTCTTACACTAATAGGAGTCCTAATTAAGAGGTTTTTCATTATGCATATGTTATTATCTCCATTATACTATTAGGCCCCATGAGTCATTCATGGCATGAGAAATATGAGGAAATAGTAGATATAAATGTCACATTTCTAATTTTGTTTAATGATGGGAAATATATTGGACCAACGGGAGATTGAAAAAATAGTGACCCGATCCTTTTACATATAACATTTCATTATTTTAATCTTAATTCATCATCAGAGTACAAGACAAGGATCGTTAAGTCTAGTGTCTTGGAAGACTAGGTACATATAATAAAATACATGTGGCTAAAAAACACTACTTTATTTAATCTCTAGAATGTGCTCCTAACTTATTTGGAGTGCGTATATCTACATAGAGTACCCTAGGAACACATGAACAAAGGGATGAGATAAAAATCCCAGTAAAGGAATGAACAATAGGATACATCTCAAGAACATGAGTTAGGAGGCATGACATAACGATATCCAAATAATTAAATTATAAAATAATTTAATATAAGCATGGGATCATATAAACATGGAATCATATAAATTTGGAAGAATCATAAAGCATTTCTTTAGTACGGGTCAAGGCTAACCTCCAATCCCGTTTCCCATTTCATTATGGGTCAAGGCTAACTGCCAACCCCATTTCACATCCCATCTCACGAGACATAACCTTACACAATCCATTGGTTCTCTATCTGGGTGCACCCATGTCAACATATTCATGAATATCCTTTCCATATATATATATTCTAATCACATATAAAATCATACATATTCAACCATATACAATCATAAGGGTACCCATAAAAAGAATTGGGTACCACAATCATGACATCAATCATAACTAGTGGGAGTATGAAGAAAGTGTCTATATAAGTAAATAACTATAAATAAATGGACGTTCATAGGGTAAAATTGGAATATGGCATGGTATGTTGTCTCTTACATAAGTTACAACATATGAGAAATGTAATTTAGAAAAATTAGAATTAAAACATTCATGTGCGGTTTTAAGGAAAATAATAAAAGGATTTTTAAAATAGTTGAGAAGAAATTCAATTATATAAAACTGGAATTGAACCAAGAAAGTTATAATAACAAAAATAAATAATCTAAAAAGATAATGGTGTCTTAAATTAGAAGATAGAGTGCACTAGTAATTGGGTAAAAGTCCGAGAGGTTCCTTTAAAACAAGCGTGCTTATTTTGAAGTATCGTAGAGAGATTCACTTATAAGTATGTATATCCACGAATTTGAGTGACAGTTGGATCTTGAAAAATGATATTGGAGAATATAAACTGAATGTTGATGTTATATATAAAAGGAAACACAACAACAAAATGAATGATGGAGCAACTCGAAGGAATAAAGGATGTTCGTGTAGAATCAATCATGGTTTCTTGGCATGGTATCATGTATAATTAATAGGGCTTAATGAGAGAGATAAGTGGTTTTTCATTACTTATAAAACAATAGGGAATTATCATATTGGTGTATAAATGTACCCCCTCACTTGGTATTACACAAAAAGACATAGCAAAGAGAACAATCTTGATTAAGAGTAAAAAGGGGAGGATCCCTTACCTTAAGTCCGATGGTATTCTCCACATGATATTAATGACCTGAATAGTCAAATTAGGTTTATTAATAAATAGTTCCATAACCTTATATACATTTAAATTATTTATTATATCCTTTTAGATGTTCATTTTTACCCATTTTGATTGATTATAAGGTACAATTTAATGGTTCGGGTCCGTTTGTTTCCTTGGTTTTAATGATCAGTTCACTTGTATTTATGTTCAAATAAAAAGTAAGATGAATGTGGTCATCCAGAATTGATGTTATGTAGAATTTTTGAACATCTATAAGGGTACATTCTTACAAAATTAAATTGGTTAATTGGAGTGAAAGAGAACCATGAAATAAGACATTAATGATAAACGCCTGAATTAATTTTAGTGATTTTACCCATAATTGACTTCTTTTGTATTATTATTTGATATCATGAGTGAATAAGGATTACAGAACCATAAATAGGATATATAACATACATAATAATCTGGTTAAACCAAAACATTAATGGTTTCATGACCAGTAACAGAGATGATAAGAGAAATTGAAAACACATTATCCACGTTGTCGATCACAGACGATGTTTTAATTTTAGAACGTGAGGTAGATGAGAATAATCTTCATGATTCAATATTTCAAAAAACATGATTAACATCCAGGATATATGAGATTCTATATGATTCATTTCTTTTGGATAAGGGAAGGGTAAGAGGGTATAATAAAATAATGAAATTGAAAACAAAACACTTGAAAATGAAAGGGAATCCTTACCCTTTGATCTCATCTCTTTGAGATCCCTATTAATGCCTTTGATTTTGGACTTTTAGTAAGACCAGTAGGCCTTGGACGTGGGGAAGGAGCTTGGGAGGATTTTTGGGCACAATTTGGTCTAGGCACAAAGCTTGAGAGGTGTGTGTCAATGAGGTAAGGAGAGGGGGTATTTATAGTGAGGGAGATGTGGTTTTTCAAATTATTTGAAGTATTAATATATTGTTTAAGGCCAAGACATTAAATAATTGAGAATTATCATCAAATATAATAAAATAAACCAGGATGATTCGAGATTATCATCTTAAATCAGCCATACATCACCTATGATGCAGTATTTAGCATTTATTGTATTTTTTTATTCATCAAAAAATTCATGTATTTCCGAAAGATCCGAAAAATTCACCCTAACTATTTTTCGACGTGTAGAATCCAAAAATGATGTCCTTTTTTCAAAAATAATTTCCTATATATTATTATTTTAATATTTAATTAATATAACAATTTAGTATGAAAAAACAGTTTTAAAACATTAATTAACTTATTCTGAAATACATGTATATTGTACTTCAAACATGAATATTATTTTTATACTATCATAGGTGATGCTACTATTTATTAGGTTATATCACTATTCATAAGGGTATGTTACTATTCATTAGGATAGGTTACTATTCACCTAAAAATTCGGTTTTCTTTATCGGACTCCAAATAACTTACTGATTACAACCTTGTATGCCAGATTTTTGAAATTCCAAACACAGAAGTGTCAAACATATGTTTAGAAGTCACATAGAACTTAGTAGTTCATTATGTTGAGTATTCATGTGATTTTATGAAATACTTATGATAAGAGAATTTTTATTTTAAAACATTGGGTCATTATATTCTTCACCCCGTATGAAATTTCATCCTAGAAATTTTCACTTCCCACATTAGAACAGATGAGGGTAACATTGCCTCATCGCCTCCTCTGGTTCCCATGTTGCATCTTCAAACATTTGTTTTCTCCATAACACTTTGACCAGGTGCATTGTCTTATTTTGTACAACTTTTTCTCTACAATATATGATCTTTACTGGTTGTTCCTCATAAGAACGATCATTCTCAAATGGTACCACCTCTGAATTGAGTATATGTGAGGGGTCGTGTATGTACTTTATCAAGAGGGATACATATAATACATTGTGTACTTGAGATAATTTAGATGGGAGTTATTTTTTGGTAGGCAACCTCTCTAATGTGTTCAAAGGTCTCAAAGGGGCCAATGATTCTTAGTCTTATCATCCCATTCTTCCAAAATTGCATGACTCTCTTCTATGGTGATATTCAAAGGAAGAATTTATCCCCAATGTCGAACTCCATGTCCCTTCGACAGTTTTCCGCATAGCTCTTTTGCCGACTTTGAGTAGATTTGATGTTTTTTTGGATGACTTGGACCTTCTCTATCATATCCTGCATAAGATCGCATCCATGTAGCTTTTTTTCACCAACTTCAACCCAACAGGTTGGAGTTATACATCGATTTCCATACAGATCTTCATACAGATACATCTAAATACTCGAGTGGAAGTTATTGTTGTATGAGAACTCAACCAACAGAAGATGCTGATCCCATCCACCTTTGAATTCAAAAGAGCATGCCCACAACATATCTCTATGTGTTTGAATAGTCCTTTCAGATTGGCCATCAGTTTGGTGGGGATAGGCCGTGGTGAAATTTAATTCAGTACCCAAAGCATGTTGAATACTCTTCTAGAATTTAGATGTGAACGTTGGATCACGATCAGAGACAGTTGAGAGTGGAATGCCATGCAATCTCGCCACATCCTTCACATAAATTTTTCCAAGTTGTTCATGTTATTTTTCTTCCTGAATAGAAATAAAATTTTCAGTCTTGGGGAGTTTGTCAAACACAACCCATATTTCCTTATTTCCCTTTGAAGTCTTCAGGAGACCCATGACAAATTCAATTATGAAATTCTCCCATTTTCACATCGTTATGTGCTATGGTTGCATCATCCCTTTGGACTTTTGCCACTCTGCGTTAACTTGCTGACATAATAAGATCCTTGATATATATTCTACAATCTCCTTCTTAATTTTGTCCCACCAGAAGTGTTCACGGATATCACTAGATCCGAATGGAGGGTAAGAAGGAGGGGTAAATATCCTCACAAAATAGCAGCTGAAAGTCACCCCACGAAAGTGATTACTAAGTGAGTAACTGATTCACTAGACTCCACCATTGCCATGCTACTCCATGGAAAAGGCTGGCTGCCAAAGCCCCCATATGATCTCTCGGTGTCTGCACAAGCCTGAAGAGGTGATCTACTGCCTCCAGCCAAACCTCTGCTACCTGATGGTTTGGATCACCACTGAACCTCAGTGGTCTCTATTTCTGGAACTCACGGAGCATGCTCAACCTATGCTCAAGCTCACTCTTCTCTACTGGAGCTGTCTTTTACTCACCAAGTGGGGGTGCTGCTACCGGCCCACCCTGAGAAAGGGACCCGCATGATGGGTCCTGGACTGAGGCCTCATCACTCACAGGTTCGTCGTCATAATCCAAAGTAGGTATCCTAGCTGGCTATCTTCACATAGACATCCTAAATGTTATCAAGTAGTGCCTCAGTCAGATGAGCATATATGTATATAAAAAAAACAACATTGGGGAGCTAACTCAAGAAGGATAGTCAATACTCAGTCAAATGTGACACACAAACCACTTTCCCCTACAATGAGTGTCTCAGCATGCCGAGTCGACAAGAGGGTTATCAGGGTCCTGGTGAACGGATATGTCAGCCACTGCACCATCACTGGACTCGCTGGCCTGAGAGCCGCTCTCAAGACATGTTGACAATGATTCCCTAGATCCCAACCAATTCATTTTTTGGGAAGTCCGAACTACATCCCAAGGAACGAACCACCTCTGATACCACTTTTTCACGACCCAACACTACCCAGGCATGAGCCGCAAATACCCCAAGCCCGCCTCCATAAGTCAAGGGCTGGAAAAAAGATCCGAAGGCTAAACAACATGGGGAGGCCTTTTGCCTGACTACCTGTACACACACATGCAGCCCAATCAATGCTTAAGTGTACAGTAAAAGGAAAATTAATGTACTAACTCCTATAAAAAACCAAAAAAAGTGCACCGACCTCTAAATAGTACAAAGTATGTGATGATGGTAAACTAAAAAGAAAAGGGGGAAAACACGCGCCCAACCAGTAAGGTGCCACAACCCGAGAACAGTAAAACAAAAGTTAAAAAGCTGGTAGGGTCACTCATCTGGAACCTGACTATGACCACCATACACGGTCCAAGCTCCCGAACTCCTAAGCTCCTCTAACGTCACAATCGACTTGTTCGTCATCTGCAAGGGCACACCATGTGAGGGGAATTCCCAAGAAATTGTGAGTATAAAAATACTCAATTGGATGCCCTGAAGGCTCAAGGGAGCAACAAAGGAGGTACTGAAGAGGTTATTAGTAGATCGAACAAGGAAAAGTAAAGGGGTACAACTGATAGTATAGTAAAGAGTTCATCTCAACTGAACAAGAGAAAGGATGTACAATTGTCCAAACACAAGGATCTAGAAACGGTGAGAAGATGAAATTCTCATCGTGTCTTCGCTGCCTATAGCAGAAGAGTAGACTCTTCTAACCGCGAGAATCTAGACACGAAAAGCACGTGTCATACCCCGCGTGTCTTCGTCTTTCCTTGAAGGAGAGTAACCAAACCAAAGTACTGGGTACTGAAACAATGTATATACATATCCATATGCTCAAACAAGAATCCCAAAAAATATTTAAGGGGATCTCCATCTCGAAGCTCTACCCCAGGAAGTGAGTAGCCAACAGTACCAGATGTAAAAAATATCAATGCCCAGCATCCCACACGTCAACTCTGAACTGCATGTCATGGGGCTCAAATAGCCGCACCTTGACACCATCTTATTTGGGCTGCACTAACTCACCCGTATAGTTGTAGGTCGTGTCTCAAGGATGCATTTTGGTGGGGAAGGCGCCCCTCATACTTGAGAGTTATAGGGAAAGTCAAACCACATATTGTCACTGTCACACATAAGAGAGGTATTCTCAAAGTCAACTTGTCATATCACTGATCCGTACAACCCAGGGTGCCACTCTGGTAGTAATAGATAAAATCCATAGACAAGCCTAGTAGAAAGGACTGATTATGAAAGTAGTCATCGAGTAACCCAATGCCCAGCCTCACTAGAGGGTAAACCCAACGTGGTCATTCTGTAAACCAATGCCCAATCTCTGTTGGAGGGTAAACCCGAAGAGGTCCTCGGGTATCCCAGTGCCCAGTCTCTGCTGGAGGGTAACCCTAAGAGGTCATTGGGTAACCCACTGCCCAGTTTCTACAGGAGGGTAAAACATAAGAGGACATTATGTAACCCACTTACCGGTATCTGCTGGAGGGTAAACCCCAAGAGGTTGTCGGGTAACCCACTACCCAGTCTCTACTGGAGGGTAAACACTAAGAAGTCAATGAGCAACCCACTGCCCAGCCCCGCTGGAGGGTTAACCTGAAGAATTCGATGAGCAACCCACTGCCCAGCCCCGCTAGAGGGTAAACCGGGAACTTCTCTATCCATCTCTACTAGATGGTACAACACTGGCCAACAGAACATGGAGTGGGTATCGCAGAACCACCCATCGCTAGAACAATTCATCCAGTAGAGGTTCCAAGTCCATGTAGTGTGGGTCATACAAATACCTAGAGCTCTGCCTAGGTAATCACGTCATGGTAGGTCACAGAAAGAGGATATGATCTAGATACTCTGCTAGGGAGTCAGGGCTCACTGGGGCTTCATACCTTACTGGAAACAACCTCCTGGGTAGAGGATCAGTGCCCGTGAAAAGTCTTGGTCACACCGAATCCTCAATAACCCAACCATGGATCATGAAGGGGCATGATACTAAAATCCCACATAGCTAAATAGAAAATGGCCACCCAAACAACTTCGTCGATCAAAACGTTGAGAACAGATCTAGGGGAAACCACTCAACCCTACGGGTCTAAACCATCGTGAATAAGGGGACCCTCTATGTCATGAGAGATCAAAGGTACAGAAAGCAGAACACAACATGAACAAGGGTCCCAACGATGTGTATCCCTCTCTCATCTCTGAACCAATTACACAAACATTCTCGGGTACAATCTACAACAAGTACCTCCCAACAAACCCGTACACTCCCACTGTATTCCACATTCCCAGCCTAAAGGCTATCGTGCACACATGTCCATTGTCAATGAAAAGAGGGTGAAAATGTATGTTCTCCAACATTCTTCCACCACAGCCCTAGAAAAACCAACCACACCTCTTCAAACGTTTACTTCACTCTCATAGTAGTGCTCAAAATCACACGCCAAGGGTTCTCAAAAAACACTGCAGGAAGAACCACCCCCAGTGTAACTTTCATGCTTCCACATTTAAAGAGATCTCGAATGAGACTGTGCACATCCAAACAGATCACACAGTTGTAATTCTTGCGAAAAAACATGTAAGATTGACCATTTACTTGCCTCCAATAGAAATATGACATAAAAGTCGTTCAACACAGCATTACGAATGAATGAAATCCTGTGGTCCCGAGCCTCGGCCCTGAAAATAGTTGGGCGCATCGTACCACTGTGATCCCCATGGAATGATACGACAAAAAAAAAATTCTAACTTATGTGGAAAATATTTCTAGAGAAAAATATGCATCTCGCCATACAACACACGAGCGGTGCTACATGGGACCCTCTTCATGGTCCTGAAGCGGTAAAAACGGATCACGCCATTACAGTCCTCTTGAAAAATTACACAAGATTGACTAATCACTTGTCAAAAATGGACACCCAGTGAAGAAGATGGAATTCAACGTCAACTCCCAAAATGGTCCACATTGATCCCGCACCACCACGCAGAATTAAAGTGGGTGGATTTCACCATTGAAATTCCCTTGGAAAAACACTCAGAATCGAATGCTCCCACGCCCCAAATAGACATGTGACGAAATGATGTGAAACGTTTCTCGCAGCTTAAAAGACGGGACGTAGGGCCCATGCCTCAATTCTAGTTTTGACACTAGAATCCACCATTGAAAACATTTTTTCAACGCCAGGGACTCAACGCCACTGACGGTGGTCAGAATAGACTCTGGATGTGTCTGTGCCACCCAAAACAAGAATCTAGGGAAAAAACGTGTAACCACTTAATAGGCATCTCGCGCCACTGAGCCCTTCATCTTGAGAATTTAAAATCTCTGAGACCATCTCAACACATTTTTCTTGATCCAAGGATCATGTCACAGTAGAAGGAATGATAATCTTATTTACGGTTTGAAAATTAGAAGCCTTTTAAAATAAACGGAAGAAACGAGGTGGACCCGGCCGGTTCCGCCGGCCAACCCTGCCTGAACCAGCCCAACGTTCCCTGCCTGGGTTGGCCCACCTCGCCTTGACTGACTCAGCCGGTCTGGCTGAGTATTCCCCGAGACCCACATTGTGTAGGTATCTATCGACCGACCGGGGTCACGAGGACCCCGGGACTTCCGCCTCACCGACCGGCTTTGTCGGTCGGCCAGTTGTCGCCGCGCCCGAGCTAGTGCCCTGTGCTCGCCCGACCGCTTGACCCTAGCCGCCTCCACCCAAAGGATCCTGTTTTCCTGGATGATGCCCTCTAACAACTGCAGCTCCTTCCTGGGAAGGCCAGACCACTCGTCGGACCGGCCAGATTAGCTGAAAAACACAAAAAAACATTGAATCATTGTCGGGTCGCTGTAGACACCTCGAGACTCTGATTTTAAATCCAAAACATGCATTGGATAGCATGTAATATATAATACACAATTATGTGCACCAAACAAAAAATTAATGGAAATTTGATGCCATAATTTATGATCAAATGGGAGGATTAAAAATTAAAATTTGAAATGAATAACTCTTACGTCTTTGAGCGTAGCCTGAAGCTTCACGAGTGATCCACCTTCACCGGATCTGCAAGTTCCTTGGATAGGAGGGGGTGGAGCATGAATCATCTATAGGCCTTGATGAGAACTACTCTTCTAGTGAAATAACAAAGGGGAGAGAGGGGGGTTATGTCTTATGTAGGAAAACCACTTAATTAAATTTTTTAATTAAGTTAAACCCCCCAAATTAACAGGCATCTGAAACTCTCGACTGGGTCGAGGTTAAACCTCCCATAGAGTAAACACGACATCTAGAGCCCAATGGTGGTCTCAGATTTTTAATCCAAGACTCCGTTTTAATGTTATAAAATTTAACTCCAGAGGTCGCAAAATTACGAAAATTCCCCTGGTGCCATTATTCACAGGAGGCCCAGGCCCACGAAAATTACACCCTTCCTAGGGTAAAAGTCACGCTACAGACTCAACGGTGCCATCAGGTTTCACATCCAAGTAATCATTTAGTAATTATTCTATTTATTTGGTGTCGCCTAGTGCGAACACACTTAAAATTTAATTCCGGCTACACCGGGGCTCGAAATCTTACGCCGTCTGAAGGCACTGCTCTGGAATAAGATCAAAAAAAATCCAAAGTCTTTTATATATAAAACCAGTTTCTTACAAGATATGTTGGATGTTACATGTGTTATCACCTTGTGCCATCCTTCATGGAAGAAGTAGTCTATGTCTTGGTTTCTCTTCTAATTGTTATTGGTTTTCAGTCTTGGAGTTGAATTCATTATCATCTATTACATGAGTTAGGATCATAGAAAAGAGCTAGATTGTAAGTACATGAAATATTGATCACAAAAAGACATAGCTAACCATTTTATACTAAATATCAAGTTACCATGGAGTTGGGTATATAAATGTTTTAGAGAAACATATAGGATTTGGAATCTCATTTTTGTTGGTTTATCCATTGAGACAAGCATTGAACACATTAAATGATCGAATTCCCACTAGTATTGCATATTTTAGTTTGATTAATGATTTTTGATTTTGGGTTGAAAATATGGGTTTTGGATATTTTTGTGAAATTATTTCAAAAGAGATACATTTAAAAGATAATGGCTTTAGTATTTTAAATATTGAAGAATTTTAAAATAAAGAAAATATTTTTAAAAAATGAATGAACCACGAAAATATTTATTTTGGATATAAATATTATGAGAGTGTTTTATAGATGAATTTTAAATTGTTTAAGCGTTCAGTTGATAGAGAGTGAGACTTAGTATGTTGTTGTGTTTCTGGACAATGACACACGTTATGTTCCAAAGAAACCAACTAGAAAAATATGTTGATAATGTGGTCGCAAATAATATATAGGTGAAAAAAGATCTAGTTTATAGTATCTTTTAATAATTTTATGTTGGGGATAGATTTAAAATGTATGATAGACCAAGGAATATAGATAATTCTAGAAAATTATAAAACAACAATGCAACCATCATTCAGGGTGGTTCAAAACCATTAAAGGTGGAGGTGTGGCTAAACATGCTGAATCATATTTTTGATCTCTTCAGCACACAAGTAGAGTTGAAAGTCATGATTGTGACTTACATGTTAGATAATCATTCATGCTAGTGGTGGGATTTACTTTTTCAGGAAAATTTATCCCAAGGCCTCTCATGGGAGGGTTTGAGTAATCATTTAACCAACAAATATATCCTTATATGATCAAACTTGAAATAATAATGGACTTCATCATCTTGAAGTTGGAATTTTTTTATTATAGAGTATACAAATAAATTCATGAATTTAGTATGCATTTCACATGAGGTTTCTAATAGTCCCTCCTTGAAGGAACACAACATTGAATTAGTGATGATGTAAGAAATTCACTCATATACATATATGATATGTGTTACAAATTATACGGAGATGGAAAATAGGAAGGTGGTTGAAAAAATAGAAATCTCATGATTCATGGGAGGAGGAGGTATATTGAAACCCACAAGAAATGGGGGGAACTATAATGGTAAGAGAAATTAGAGGAGGGAAACATATTTTCATGGTGGGAGTATGACTCAGAATAAAATAGAGAGATCAGTGAATCTTCCTCCCAAACCGATGAGATATCCTAGATGCTTTCCATGTGGTTCATTCAACCACATGAAGTGATATAGTGTCAAACCACCTAAATCATTCCCTTACTAAAATCAAATGGCAGCAACATTAGTACTATTTTTATAGTGCTCCAGGGTCAGTTGTTCAATAATATTATCAGGTGTCACATCTATTTTATTATTCTACATGATGAGGACAGAATAATAACTCCTTTTAGTAGAACATGACTATCCATTGTAATTCTAGGAATTCAATGACTCCTCCACTAGGGAAATATTGACTGGCAAATAAGGAAGAAGATACGTTGATGAAGAAATTATAAGGAGTGTTCATGTTATGATAGATGATCATTTTAGAAAATTAATTGTGAGATGTATGATTATTTTAAATTCTATCCTTATGCATGTTTTATTTGATATGGGTGCTTCAAATTCCTTAAATTCTTCTCGTGATATTAATTTACTGAGTTTAAATGTTGTGATAATGCCTTCTGTGATAAAACATAAAAACATTTTTTATTTATGGGAACGCCGATCGTTTTATGTAGAAAACATTCTATAAACATTTATAGATCTAAGTTGAGATTTGACTTCTTTGTGCTTGAGAATAAATATTTTGATATAGTTGGGGGGTATGGATTATATGACAATGTTCATGTATCACATCATCTATTATAATAAAAGGTTTATTTTTATCACTTAATATTTAATTGAGCATATCATTTGAGGGGTCTTGAATGACATTTCTTGTGAAAATGGATTAAAAATCATTTGGAATGATTTTATACTAGATGGTGTCTTTGGAAATGTAATCGATAGAATAGATCATGGATGATAGTTTTCTAGTAGGGTATGATCATTTCTCGGATGTTTATAGTAATAATTTCGCATGGTTACCACCTATAAAGAGAGTGTATTTTATGATTTATATCATCTTGAGGAATTTTCTAATATCCCATTCATCTTATAGGATGACACCTATATAAAAAATCGATTTGAATGTATAGTTGTACGATCTTGAGAGTAATGGTTTTATTCCGCCTAGAGTGTCTTCATGGGAAGCACTAGTTTTGTTTGTTATTATGGAAGATTGGAGTCTACAGTTTTGGTGGATTATCCAAAACTTATCCTTGTTATGATAAAGAATAGGTATCCCCTTGCAAAAATTGATGATCTATTCGATCAATTATGTGGAGCTCTATGGTTTCCTAAAATTGACTATTGATTAGGATATCACCAATTGGTTGTGCAAAATGAGGATATTCCCAAAATAGGTTTCATAAGAAGAAATGGAAATTATGAATATATGGTAATGCCTTTGGGTATTATTAATTATCCATTAGTCTTTATGGAATACATGAACCAAATATTTTTTTGATATGTGGATTCATTTTTGGGATTGTCTATGGAAGACATATTGGTGTGTTCAATGACAATGTCTGAGAAAGAACAACAAGCTGCGACCATGATATGAATATTGAGGGACTATTAGTTGTATACCAAATTATTGAAGTTTGATTTGTTGACACTTGATGTATGATTAATTGGTCATTTAATCTCTAAAATAGTTGTTTAATTGGAGAGAGAAAATATTGACTATGTGATATCTTCAATACCACCAATGATTGTGTTTGAAAAATATAGTTTTCATTGATTGGATTTTTTTATTTATTATTTTTATTGATTTTTCATGATTATATTCACCTATGATGGATTTGAAAAATAATAATGTTCCATTAAAATTGAACAAGGAATGTCATAAGTCTTTTCAAGGACTTAATATTCTACTTACATCAACACCAATATTTATTTTTCTATAATTAGGACAAGGATATGTGGTTATTGTGAGGATTCATAAATCAGGGATGGGATGTTTTCTAATTAAAGGAGATAATGTTCTTGTTAATGGATCAAGGTAGTTAAGAGTACATGAGAGGAATTTACCAATAAATTATTTAGATCTTGCTATAGTTGTTCATGCTTTGAAGACATGGTGTCATTAATTCCTTGGTGAGAAATTTACTATGGTCATGGATCATATAAGCTTAGAGAATATTTTCTCAGAATGAAAATATTACATAAGACAATGAATATGGATATATTATCTCTAATTTTTTTTATTTTTATTTATGTATACAACTGGTAATGTAAATTCGGTTGCATATGAATTATTCAAAAATTCATATGCTCATTTTGAAAACGAGTCTTTAGATGAGTTAAAGATGATGTCGGTCTTAGCTGAAATGAATAAGTACTGTAATGGTCGAGGTGATGTTGCGGTTTTATGTTCATTTTAATTGGTTTTTTTATTTTCTGAAGATGTTTATAGAGGCATAAATGCTTGATTCCTAATGTGTAGTGATGAGGCCAAAACAAAATGGTGGTGAGACTATTGAGGGATGAAAGATGAATGAGAATTCAGTTTTGTGATTTTGAGATCAGATGGTCATTCATATGTCTTTTAAATAATATATTCATCATTATTACCACTATTATAGATGTATTATTCATCCAAGAGTATAGAATATGTATAAATATTTGAAAGCACAATTTTTGTGTGTTAGCATGAAAATGAAAGTGGATGAGTTTGTATCAATATGCTTAACTTGTCATCAGCTTAAGATAGAGCATCAGGAACCAATAGTTATGTTGCAATGTTTTCTTATTATTGTGAGTTAATTGGAAAAAATAGTAATTCATTTTTAATTAGGTATTTAAAAAATATTTCAGAAACATGATTCCATATGGGTGGCTGTGGAACAACTCCCATATTCATTTTATTCATATTTGTGAATATGATTTGGTGGAGGAATTGTCAAAATTCTATTTTAGAGTGGTGGTAAAGAGTCATGGAATACCATTTTAGATAATGTCAGACAATGATCCAAGGTCTATGTCTCATTTTTTTAAATACTTATAGAAATAAATTGATACTCGTTTGACTATGTGTATGGCATATCATCATCAGACAGATGGGAAATTTGAAAGGATGATATAGATATTAGATGACATGTTTCAGGCTTGTATAATGGATTATTATTACCTCATGGGAAATAAATATACCATTAGTGGTGTTATCATATAATAATAATATTCATTCCTCAAAATAAATAAAAATGTTTGAATAATTATATGTGAGTCCTTATCACTCTCTACATTATTGGGTGGAAACTGTTGAGACATCACTAGTTGGGATGAGCCATGTCCACAAAATAATGGAGAAAAATTTGTTCATCCGAAAATGGATGGAGAAGGATAATATTTTTTATAAACTCTATGAAGATCATAATCGACAACAATTTTCATTCAAGATTAGTAATCACTTGTTCTTAAAATATCACCAAGACAATAGAATTTATGTTTTGGGAAGTAGGGAAGGTTATCCCCTCTATAAATTGGCCATTTTGAGATAATGGAATGGGTTAGTGAGGTGGAATGTAGGATTTAATTACCACCATTATTTAGTGTTGTGAATAATGTGTTCCATGAATAATAATTGAAAAATGTTTGGCCTGATTGTAACCATGTGATTCTATAGAATCCTATTAAACTATATTTGAATGTTTCATTAGTACATAACTCAATGTGTTTTGTGGAGAGAAAAGGGAATGTATTTCATAAAAAAAGAATCAGTCAAGAATGGGTTTTATTAAAAAATGGTTAGATTCGAGAAGATAATTTAGAATAAGAGAAAAAATGAAATATAAATGGCCAGAACTCCTTCATCAAGATGTTGTTTTTCTTTTTTTCATGGATGGAAAGTCCAATGGTGGGGAGAAAGGAGACCCCATGGTTTTATGTTAGTAACTCGTTGTTTATTATTATAATGTATGTAAAGTATATGGGTGATGTTTTTTAGATTTTAGAGAACTCTTGCAGGATTTAAGGTATTTTCTATAAGTTCATTATTGGTGTATGGTTTGGGAAAACATGAAAAACGAAAAGGAAAGTGTTCATGATGAATTAAGGGATAAAGGGAAGGCTCGCGGGTGGCACATGGTTTTCCCAAACCATGCGGAATCCTACAACAAAATTTTCTATGATGGATAGTGGGATTTAGCATGGATTATACTCAATTTGAAAAATGTGAAAGACTACTATGTGAGGTACATCCTTAAGGAAGTTTCCGACACATGGTTTGAACATGGTTTTCCAAACCGTGTAACTAAAACATATGTGGTTATAAAACAAGATCCTAAAAAATATGATCTTGGTAAACATTGTGTGTTAATTACTTTCATCAAAAAAATGACTCTAACATATTAATTTACCCTCTCTAAGGTTTCAAAACCTCATTATTTTGATTTATATGTAATCTAGAGGCTTCCCTTGGTAATTTGAATCTAGATTCTTATAATAAGCCTTCGTTCTTGGAAGTTCATGTTGAGTTTTCCTAGTTCTTTTTATCTCTATCTATCTGTTCTTAGATCAACATCTTATATTGATAAATCTACGATATTTGATGAAAAATATGATTAGATTTGTGTTTTTATTGATAGGGGAAGATATCTATGATAGGTTTTGGGAGATGCAACCGGTTTTTTGTGAATTTTTTCACGTCATTCATCATTTTCATTATAAAACCTAAGGTTGGTGTATTCAATCTCAACTACTCTGTTAATAACATGAATTAATTGTTTAAAATGGTTTGTTTTAATTGGTTTTCTATATGATATTTTTGTGAAAGAAATGATTGAAACCACTTTATTAATGGTATGTGTTTTTTTGATGGAATTTTGGGATTTTATTAAAATTGTTTGTGCAATGCACCATGCTTTTTGAATTTTAATACAAGAGTATTAAAATGTCAATTTTAGGGATTTTGGTAATATGGTTTAACAAAAGTATGGGTTTATTTAAATGTATTGAACAGGTTTGTTTAAGAAGTGTTTGGAATAAAATTTGGTTTTATTGAAACAATTGTTTTTGTATTGGGTTTGGGAATACTGGTTTTTTTTTTCATGTATATTTGGGATGTATAAGTGTATGGAGCCCCCCCCATCATTTGTGGGTTGGAAATGGGTCATGGATCTCCCTCATAAAATGGTTTATTATGAGATGGATTAGTGAAAGGATGACTCACTCCATTCATGTACCAGGAGGTCTAGGATGCATTAATGGGTGGTTGTGTGGATATATAACCTGTGATGTATTATTCTAAATGGAACTTCTGAAATTGTATTAAATATTTGTTTGGATTCATTCCTTGGAAGTTGTGTTTGTTTTGAGTAAAAATTTTCACTATGAAACTTGTTAATATTATGTTATAAACTATTTTAGAAAATTGTGTTATATAAACTATTTATATATATTTTCTAAAATGTTGTATCCCAGTGGAGTGAGTAAAAATGTAATTGGGGAAAATATACCAAGTTTCATTACTCAACACCAACTTTGGTAAATTGGTGTGTTAACAGATTTTTATTGGATTTTTATGGGATAACAACATATAATTTTATATTATGAAGTATTTAAATAAATCACCCATCATTAATTCTTTATGATCACATGTAAGTCTTATGTAGTTGGTGAATTATTTGGGCACACTCAAAGTTATTAAAATGTTTTAAATCATACATGAAGTGGGTTAAATACCTAATGATAGGGTGATGAGTCATATTTGGCCAGTGTCAATGGATGTGTGTATACACATATTTATAAGATCACTTTGAGAGTTTATAGTCATATAGATAGAATATAATCATACCTATTTGGAAAATGACTATGTTGCTCTCTTGTTTTATATTTGAGATATAAATGTTTTCTAATTTTGTTGAAATTGTTTTACATTCCTTATGAAATTTTATATTCTGCTATATATAAATAAATTATTTCATACATAGTTTTAGAAATATTTCATCACTTGTAAGGTCTTTTCATAATGTTCTATTCCTAATTTTAATTGTATATACTGATTTATTTAAATATTAATTAAAATTTCAAACATATTTATTTTGTAATTTTAAGTATTATTTTTGTTAATATATATTTTTTCACCTATTAGGGAATTTTAGTGAGATCTTAATAGGAATTTTATCTCACACTAAAGGTCATCCTTTATGTGTTTTTTTGATTATCTCCTTCCATGTTCAAGAAAGGGGAAGGGATCACTTAGAGGTGGATCCAAATGTGAAACGTTGGACTTAGCATGTAGTGTCCTTCAGTACTTGGGGTGATTTATAATTTTTTGTACTTGGTTTATAGTACAATGGTACTGATTATTCTTTATTCACATCTGGGACATTACCCATAGTGGAATTTCATTTTTTATGCATACTACCTTGTTTATTTTTGATCCACAATTTTTGTGGAAAGGCATTCAAACATTCAGTTGTATGATGTTAGGTGTAAGTCACTGACTCGTGGGGAATCATAATTTCCTTTAGGATATGTCAGGATTAGTTCAATAATATGGTTACCAGGGTACCAAAGTTGGATAGTGAAAAATTGGTATGATAGAGAGGAAATTGATATTTTTGTCTTGATGTTATTATGAATTTTTGAAATATTCTCAAGCCATAGGTGGTAATTTTGATTATGTTCCTAGCCAACTCTCACCACAATGAACCTTATGTCGAATGGGGTGGTTATGAAAATACTTCATTTGGGTTATTTCTAGTGTTTTCTTTATTTGGATTTTCATATAGTGAAATCTATTTCTGGATTGTTCTATTGGTTTAGATCTTGTTTCCCTTTTTTCTCTGTTTGATCATTTTATAATGTCTTCAATATAATCTATTGATGTTTTTCATCATCATTCCTCTGAAAATAAACGTGAATCATATCCACTAAAAGTGTTCTAATAATCCCTAGAACAAAATTGTTGTTGTGTATTTGATTCTAGTTGAGCTGATCATGCATACAACACAAGATTTAAGAAATGAACCACCTCTAGTCCCCATTCAGGCTTCATTTGTGGATCCTGAGAGGGATGTTATTCAAAATCACTCTCTGCATACTCATTACCAAAAGGAAACATTTTTACTAGTCTCAACTGAGCATCAACATGATCAAGGTGACGTGTGCATCCTTAGTTCTAGAAGGGCCAAGTCGGAGATTGTGGGACATGATGGTGACAATGAAGAAACATGTGGGATTAACATGGGAACACATAAATCTTCTTTTCAGCAACTGGTTCTAACTAGATTCAATAGTGTTGGATAAGGCTGTAGTGTTTTTACAACATGAGAAGACATATAGACCCATGAATGATTATTCATATCACTTTACTGAGCTCATATAGTATACACTAGAGATTGTATCTAATGAAAAGATGAATGGTTGATAGTTAGAGTATGGAATTTGATCAGATATACTTTAATAGGATTTATTGGTAATTTTTGCCACTAATACTATTATATTTGATTGTTTACATATTTTATAGATTGACCTTGTCAGGATGTCAGGTTTGAGGGAATTATTGTTTCCTCCTAGTGGTAGTATATGGTCCTTCAATGGAAAAATGTGTGATGATTCTCATAAATGTTATCAAGGAAAGATTAATTCCTAACCTCTTAAAATATATAAATAATACCCATTAATTAAATATTATTTTTTAAATCCCTGATATTATAGGAGGTGATTCACTATGACACCCAAGATCTATGGCTCCTATGGACTTTTAGGGAACAAATAGAGATTTTGATGTAACTTTTCTACTCCAAGATTGGAAAAAGGATAAAAAATTCATCCTAGTACTTTTGGGAATCATATACATCACTTATAAATCTGTTCTAGCCATATGAATCTAGAAAAATTATAATTCACAAAGTGGACGAACCGCGAGAGGATGTAGACGTGTCTATTGACTGTGGGAGGTAGCATTTCAATAGTTTATTCATTAGTGACTGCTTTATTTGATACCAGTTCATTTCATTCATTTATTTTATCTCGTGTTATTAATCTTCTAAATCATACTATGGTGATTATTTCATGAATAATGGATATAATTACACCCCTTAGATTGATGATAGATAAGTGTCTATATTTTCCCAATTATAATTTCTCTTTAGCCGATGTCGAGTTTGCTTGGAGTTTTTTATCCTCGACATGAATCCAATTGATGTCATTTTCAAAATGAACATTATCATTTTCAATTAGGCATATATTGATTGTTATATTTAGTGGTTCTACCTTTATATCCCCAATGGTGTGTATCTGGTATTTCAAGGAGAATGGGACCTATGTTGGAGTAGATACAAACCTTATTTTCCAATGTTGGGGAGTGTAATATTAGTGTTTTCTTTTGACCTATATTGTAAATATTTGGGTGATGATATACCTACATTTTTCATCATGTTTTATATCATGTTTCATTATAACTTCTCTTTTTTTCCACTGATATTGGAATTTGAGTTTCCAATTGAATTTATGCCTAGCCCTCAACTAGCGTCCATTCCCTCTTATCGAATGGATTCAGCTAAAATGAAAGTGATTAAGTCCCAGATGGATGATCTTCTTGAGAAAGGATCTATACGCCTAGGTGTGTCCCTGTGTGTTATAATGATTCTATTCACTAATATGGATATTTTTTCTCTTTAGATTTTATTATTATTTAATGCTCAATCGAGTTATAGTGAAGAAATAGTTTCCCTTTCTATGGATCAAGGATATGTTTGATCAAATGAAAGGGGATAAGTGTTTTTCAAAGATTGAACATCGATATGGTGACTAATAGTTGGTGATAAAATAATCTAATATTCTAAAGGCCACATATTTGAGAAGGTTTGAACATTATGAGTTATTTGTTACGCCCTTTGAGATTATAGATTCTATGACAGTTTTAATGTCTTTAATGAATAGGATTTTCCATGAGTATATGAGTCCCATTGTGGTAATCTTTGTGGATGAAATCATTTATTACTCAAAATTCAAGTATAATCATGTGCATCATTTGTGAAAAGTTCTACGTCTATTATGAAATCAATGAATTTATTCCATGATATTGAAATCTGAATTATGTATTTGGGAAGTGAAATACGTGGGACACATGGTGTCAGAACAAGGATATCAGTTGATCATCAGTTGGTGAAGGCAGGTATGACATTAGAGTAAGGAAGTATTTTCTTTGAGATTCATAGATTCATGGACATAGCTAGATATTTTCTATATTTCATGAAATATTTCTCAATGGATGAATCTCAACTGATTTTACTAACATAGAAGGAGTTCATGTTTCCATGTATTGATAAATTTCTTGATTCTTCAATTGAGATGAATTATTATTTGATTGCAGCATCGGTGTTCACTCTTCCTATGTCTAGGCGGGGCTACGTGGTCTTCTGTGATGTATCAGGTTCAGTCATTGGTGGTGTTCTTATGCAGACCAATCAGGTAGTTTTGAATGGATCCTTTAATATTTTTCCACCCAAGAATATTTATCTGACCAATAAACATGATCTTGTATATGTGATGCACAAACATAAGAGTTGGAGACATTACCTTTATAGTGAATGGTTTACAAAAATTTTATACCAAATAGTATTGAGTTATAACTTATATTAATGAGATTTAAATCTTATCTGGTGGTATTGAGTGGAATACTTGCAGTCTTTTGATTTCAAAATATCTTATCCCCTAGTAAAAGGGAATGTTATTACAGATTAGTTGGGTAGGAAACATCCCACACATGAGATGAAAGTATCCTTATAAGAGTTTAATTTAATATCCCATTTAGTAATGTATAATATTTGAGTTTTTAAGAATGCGGATGAAGTTTCCATAGCGATCATTTAGTTGAAATCAGTTGTTCTTAATGTTATTCTTCGGGATAAACATCTTGATGATGAGTTTAATAACATTATATACTCACTTTATGGTGGGGTGGTAGTTTTCCAATGATTATTATCCAAATATGATGTTCTATGTAATTAGAACCACTTTGTAGTGTCATTTACTACAATGACGGCTAAAATGGGATTTTTCATAATTCCCAATGGGATGTCCACCAAAGAACCACAAATATGTTCTTTGACATGCGGAAGAAGATCGGGTAGACATGGATTAGATAGTGAATTGCTCAGTTTGTCTATTATTGCTATAGGTGCCAGCAGGTTAAGGCCGAGTAGAAGAAACATTCAGGATTTCTTCAAAAACATATAGTCCATAGTTGGATGTGGGATGAGATCTCTATGAATTTTGTGGTTGGGTTTCCACATACAAAGAGAAATAATAATTAGATATGGGTTTTGATCGAAAGGCTAACAATTATGGCTCTCTTCATAACTAATCATGATACTTCCTAAGATGAGTAGTTGGTAAATAATAATGTGAAAGAGATTTTTTTGTTTTCAATGAGTTCCATATAATATAGTCTCAGATAGGGATCCCTAGATTACATCAATATTTTGGATTGAGCCTTAGGAAGACCTTGGATCTCTATTCCATTTGGGAACAACCTACCATCATCATTCAGATGGAAGGACAGAGTGGGATATAAAAATTCCTGAGGATATGATTCTTGCTCGTGTTCTCACCATAAGTGAACTTGGGATAATCACTCAGGGATGGTAGATTTTTATTATTATAATAATTATGAGTCAGCAATCAAAATGTATCCTTTTGAGTTCATATATGGATTACCATGTAAATATCCTTTGCGTTTGTTAGAGATTAGGGAAAGCTATTTGGTTAGACAATGATTGGCGCAATAGATGATAAAAACGATCCAGTTAATTCATTAGAGAATGTTGATAAAATAGAGCCAATATACGTCTTATGTTGATTTTCACTAAATACATTTAGTTTTTTTATTTAGAGATCAGGTGTTATTGAAAGTATCACATTGGTTGGGTCATCGATGGCTTCAGAGGCATGGGAAGCTTCATCCACATTGTGGGGGACCTATAAAGGTTAATTGAGAAGGTGGAAAAAGATACACACCATTTAGCACTTCCATCGCAGGTGATGTTAATACATAACATGTTCCATGTATAACAGCTAAGAAAGGATCTCCCTAATCTATCTCACATGTTGATAAGGTGTGAAATTGATATTGAACATTATATATCTTTTACTGAGATTCTAGTTAGGATAGTGTAATGTCACAGGGTTTTGGGGTCCATTACTTGGTGAAAATCTGATGTTTGCGTGTTCGGGGTGGTCTGGAAGGCCATCCCAGCTTCTCGTTGAAGCTTAGGACTCCTAACGGTCGCCCCGGCCTACCGGTGGCCTCGGCCTACCGGTAGCCTAGGCCCATCGGTGTCTCGGCCTACCGTTGGGCTCGACCTACGGGTGGCTTGGACTACCGGTGGCCTGGGCCTACCCGTGGCTCGGCCTACCGGTGGCCTTGGCCTACCGTTCGCTCGGCCAACCGGTGGCCTTGGCCTACCGGTCGCTCGGCCTACATGAGGCCTCGGCCTACCAGTCACTTGGCCTACCAGTGGCTCGGCCTACTGGTGGATCGGCCTACCGGTGGCATGGACTACCGGTGGCTCGGCCTACTGGTGGCATCGACCTACCGGTGGCTCGGCCTACCGGTCCCTCCGCCTACCGGTGGCCTCGGCCTACCGCTAGCTCGGCCTACCGGTCGCTCTGTCTACCGGTGGCCCGGCCTACCATTAGCTCGGCCTATTAGTAGCTTGGTCAACGGGTAGTCCTCGCCTACCGGTGGGCTAACCTACCGGTGACCTTGGGGTAGTGGTAGCTCCACAGTTTTTCCAGTAGCGCCTCCTTTTATGTGAATTGGGTTTTAAACCTTGTATTGACCCTATAAAACCTAATTTAAAGCCCGTTAATGTCTTTTAAAGCCCATTAATGTCATTTAATTAAATAATTTGGTGAGTTACCCTCTTTAAATAAAAAATCATGCGTTGTTGTGATGCATTAATTGCGTTTTCAAAAACGTCTGTAAAGCATAAGGTTGTGTGTGTCGGTTTTAACTGCCCCAAACGACATGGACCTTTTTGGTTGGACGTGTGGGGTGGCCGAGGAACGTGGTCTACCCACGATTCCGCTTCTTCCACAGTTTTGTGGTTTTCTCTTCATATCTTAACCATCCCGAGAATGTTGTATCTCAGTCCTTATAACCTAATGGATTCTCATCTCCCTGAGGTTCTTGTTTTCTATCACCCTGCGCTCCGAGTATCCTTCCACCAGATGAGTTTTACCCATGTTGTGAAGTTTTCCTTGATCATGTTCCATGGAGCTTCTGCTACTCCTGATTTCAAGTTTCCATGCGAGGACTTGATGTCGATCCTTGATCAATCATGTAGGGTATTTATTTCGCCTCTCCATTCTATGAATCAGAAGGGGTGGGTAAGCTTTTGTTTCTGTGGGGATTTATGAAACCAAACTAAACAAAAATAATGAAAGGACCTTAAAAAGGATTAAGGGGGTGTGATGGATGTTCTGTTGTACTCTTTTATGTTGGTTTGTGTTCTGAATAATATGTGACTATGATGACTGAAAATCATTGTTGTTGGTGGTCTTTCATTGTGCCCTAATGAACCTAGGTGCTCCTGGATGATTAAATAAACGTAAAATGGAATTGGTTATTTATGTTTACTCGGTTAAATTAACTGAAAGCACCAGGATCAACCCTTTTTTTGATAACTCTAGTTGAAGCCCAGTGGAATTGAAACCATGGTTGGAGATAAATATTTTAAATATAAAAATACCTCAAGGGCCTTCTTTGTGTTGGTGATAGTGGTTTGGTTGTTTTCTTTCAGAGGCTTAGATTTTCGGGGTGATGTGGGTGAGGATGAGATCCACAGATGTGGAAAGGTTGTTGGTTGTGAATCTGGGGTTGTGGTTTCCCTGCTTATATCATGACTTGGGGTGGAATCCTCTTCTGATGTGAAACATTTTTATCCATCGTTTTGGGGATGTGGGGGATGAATCTTGAAGCCTTCCTTGGTTCCAATACCTGGAGGGATCTCACTTTGATGTGAATTTCCCATAGAACTGGGTGTGAAATTCTAAATTTCTGTTGGTTGTAACTTTTTCCCCTAGGCTAATTCTTGTGCAGGTTAGTTGCCCAGTACTGAAGAATTTAGTTAAACATGATCACCTGAACATGGAAACAAGAATGGGTTAATTGGGAAATTGATTCTGGGAATGAATTGCGACTCGATTGCGCGTAGTATGCTTACTATGAGTAGTGACCAGGCTGTTCGTGCTTGGGTTAGGTGTGGAACCCTAGGTTCGGTTGAGTGCTTGTTACCTATATATATATAATTTTAGTTCTTGTGTTTCTTATTCGCGCCCCACCCAATATGAGCACTTAGTGTCGATGACACAATTTTTTGGGGAGTGTGTTTTTCCCAACACTCTTACGAGTGGCTGGTTATTAGCTCATTTCTGATCCCTTTCCCGAATATCCCAAGACTCTTCGCAAAGGCTGTGATGGCATGAAGTCCATTATTAGCCCATGAATCTTCAGGCAGGGTAGTTGTGGTTGTTGGCCCAGGTGTTTGTGAGAAGGTTGTTTCCCATGTGTCTTCAGGATGAGGCCCGTGTGTCTTCGGGAATGTCAAAAGATGTTCTGAACCAGGTGTTTGCAGGTGTGGTTACACGTGATGGTTTTGTCCCAGGTGTCTGCAGGCGGGATAGTAGTTATGGACAAGGTGTGTGTGTGCGGGGTTTGACAGTGGGACTGCAGTGAGGTTGTGGCCCAGGTGTGTGCATGTGGGGTTTGGTAGTGGGACTTCGCTGAGAATGCTGTGATTGGTTCGATGCATAGGATATATATAATAACCAGTGGGAAAGTGGCGCGAGGTACTCAATCATTGATGTGATATTACTATACTTTACATTCCATACATTATTTTGGGAGTGTGCCTTGGTGAGACTTGGGTGGATAGTTTTTCCTTGCTAGGTTCTTTGGTTTTTCTTTTCTCATAGGGCATTAGAATGCATCTCTACTTGTGCATGAGAGTCTTTGGTTTTCCCTACTGAGTGTACTTGTATACTCACACTACATATATAAAACTGTTTTTAGGATTCTAGGAGGACTTTAGGGATCGTGCGAGACCGTACTAGTGAAAACCATGGGGCAGTTGCTGTTGTAGTTTTCATTATTTCTTGGTACTTTACCTTTGGAGTTTTGGGGCTTGTATCTTTTACTTTTTAACATGCATATGGGAATGGATTACTTTTTTCTTTCCTTTACATTCAGCTTCGGAATTTTTGGGGTTGCTGTCTTATCTCTCGATCCTATAAAAATAAAAAGGGTAATGCCTTCCATTTTGAGTGATATTCTATACCCTTGGTGTTGTTCTCCACTCTGGGACCTATTGAAGGTGGGTTTTGGGGATCACTATCTCTCCTTCAACTTAATTAATGAAGGGATTGGCAATCTACTGACCCTTCCCTCCTTTTGGTGAAGGTGGGTCGTGACAGAATGGTATCAGAGGAAGGTTGAGGGATAGGAAGGATTCTAGAGTTAGGCATTGTGAGGATAGCATCGGATGGTTGGGAAACAATTTTAGGTGACATTAGTGCGTGAATTAGGCCTGGGAAGACTGGCTAAAACACGGAATTTAAGGACACCCTATGATCCGATGCAAGGACTCTGGACATACTGAACGACCAAGTGAGGCTACAGTGATTGTAGGGTGGAGACCATAAGAAAATATACATACATAATATTGAACTATGTTCTTATGTTTTATTGGTATCTTGGGGATTCAAAATAAAAAGGATTCTAAGAAAATTTACGAACAATATTCTTTACTACTCAGGCTTAAGCATTCCTTGTCTACCTTGTAACTATGCCACCTAGGAGATGACCACGAGTTGTGCGGGCGATCGAGGCCCAGGGGGTTGACTTGGCCGATCTGCGGAGGACCGAACAAGAGGAGGATGATCAGTGAAAGAAGATGTTGTGTACCTTTCAGTGATAGGATATTGGAAAATATGAAGGCAACAACTCTAACATGGAGATGGAGAGCTGGCTAGAGGAGCTGGTGATAGCTTTCGGCTTGATCCGAGATCTAGTGGAGTATTGGGTTCTTCTGGCCGTGTGCCAGATGCAGGGACCGACACGTCAGTGGTGGATGCTTTATCTCAAGGAGAAGAGGGAGCCTGTGGTGGCATGGAATGTTTTTGAGAAGGAGTTCTGGGAAGAATTCCTCTCTTATTTGATGAATGATGAGATGAGGTAGGAGTTACTCTCCCTCCAGTGGGAGGGTATGTCAGTGAGAGTGTTAGGGATCAAGTTCAAGGATCTCCTCCAATTTCCTCCGGACCTCATTCTGGTTAAGGAGTCTCGAGCGAGATGCTTGTAGGAGTCACTCTGACCTTCCCTCTAGTATTTCATTACATCCTTCACCTTACCGACATACATAGAGGTACAGAAGAAGGATGAGGTGGTAGAGAGGCTGTACATGCTGGGAGGTGTATCGCGAAAGGGAATCCAATCAGGCTCGTCAATGGGGAAGGTCTTCAGCAGCATGCCTCCAGTATCAGGACCCTCTAGGTTTAGACTAGTAGGGAACATGACCTAGTAGTTCCATTTCTGATCTCCTGGTCCTCGCCCTTTCTTTTCAGGCACATGACTGATCTTCTTCATCTGTGGATGCCATGGGCAACTTCAGAATTATTTCCCGGACAGAGTGTTGTATTGAAGCGGTGGGCAGGTTCAGCGCCCACCTCAGTAGCAGCAGTTTCCAACCAGGCCCTTTCAGCAGCAGTAGGGTCAGCGAGCTCCTGCTCCTCCAAGTGATGAAGTTTTAGGAGGAGGTCGACCTCAGGGCACTCCTCAGGGACCTCGACCAGGGTGTGGTCGGGGAGGTGGACGGCAGCCGAGAGGCAGAGGAGATGGGCGCGGGCAATTTCCTGCCGTGGAGGCAATAGTTCTAGTAGGGCCAGAGGTCATTCGTGGTACGATCAGATTGTTTAGTACCCTTGCATATGCCTTGTTCGATAAAGGAGCATTGCACTCCTTTGTTACACCCAGTCTGGCCCATGCTCTTGGTTTAGAAGCTGAGTGAATTCTAGTGCCCTGGTGATGAGCACACCAGTCAGAGGTCAGACCGAACTGTTGTATGTTTTTCGGGGATGCATACTGAGGAATGGGACACATCATTCATCCAGGGATCTTATACTATGGAATATATAGCCATACTATGTCATCTTATGCATTGACTTGTTGTTCCTTGTATGTGCCGTCATTGACTACATCTGAGGAAGGGTCGTGTTTTCAGACTTGAGCGGACGACATGTGACATTCATTGGTGAACGTGGTTTCCAGTGGAGCTGCAAGTGAGGGGAACCCCTCCTCTCCTTGTTAGCTGATCTATCAATGGAGTCGGTAGAT
Source organism: Viscum album (assembly GCA_963277665.1). NCBI lineage: Eukaryota > Viridiplantae > Streptophyta > Magnoliopsida > Santalales > Viscaceae > Viscum > Viscum album. The sequence goes on from OY728128.1 coordinate 1,488,100,299, forward strand.
ATAGAGATGGTGGAAGTTCCCAGGATCGTCAATGAGTTCATAGAAGTCTTCCTTAATGAGGTGAAGACTCTACCCCCTCAGCGTGATATCGATTTTGGGATAGACTTACAGCCTGGTGCTCGTCCAATTACAATGGCCCCTACCAGATGGAACCTTTTGAGATCTGGGAGTTTCGGATTTATATTGATGATCTGATGAAGATGGGTTTTGTTCGACTAAGTGCGTTACCATGGGGTTCTCCAGTCTTGTTCGTGAAGAAGGAAGATGGTGGTCACATGATGTGCATAGACGACAGGTGGCTGAATCAGGTGACGAACACGAATCGCTACCCCCTTTCAAGGATAGATGATCTCATTGACCAGTTTAAGGGGTAAGGATGGTTCTCTAAGATTTATTTGCTGTCGGGAAATCACCAGTTAAGGTTGAAGGAGGTTGACATCTCGAAGACGGCCTTCAGGTGCAGATATGACCACTTTGAGTTCATATTCATGTCGTTCAGTGTAACGAATGCTCTAGCCGTGTTCATGGGACTCATGAACTCCGTATTCCGGGAATACCTGGATTGGTTAGTTGTTGTGTTTATTGACGACAATTTGATCTACTCATGATCAGAGGACGATCACACCAAGAACCTGAGGATGGTTTTAGAAGTCCTCCGATAGCACCAGCTCTATGGGAAGTTGTCCAAGTGCATGTTTTGGACACAAGAGCTGCCCTTAATTGGTCATTTGGTGTCCGAGCATGGGATAGAAGTGGACCCCTAGATGGTTAAGTTGGTTGATTCTTGGGCTGCACCGAAGAACGTGGCAGAAGATCGTAGTTTTCATGGGCTGGTATGTTACTAGCGGAGATTCGTGCCCAACTTCTCATGAGTTGCAGTACCTTTGACAGCTTTGACAAAGAAGGATCAGGCATTTGTGTGGGATGTGAAGTGGGGGCAGCCTTCAGTTATCTAAGATAGAATTTGGTTAGTTGCCCAGTGTTATGGTTTCCAGAAGAAGGGGTGGCGTATGAGGTATTCTGTGATGCTTCTGGGGAAGGCCTCAGGTGTGTGTTGTTGCAGTGGAAAGGGGTGATCTCTTATAGGTCTTTGTAGTCACATCCTCAAGAGTGTAATTATGCCACCCATGATCTAGATCTTGCAGCGGACGTGTTCGCAATAAAGTTGTCGTGACATTACCTCATCGGGGATCGCTTTTTGATCCTCATGGATCACAATATTTTAAGGTATGTCTTCTCTCAGCAGGACCTGAACATACGACAGTGAAGGTGGATGGAGTTCCTTCAAGACTACGACTTCGAGATTTAATACACCTCAAGAAAAGGGAATGTAGTGGCCGATTCCATTAGAAGGAAGTCGCAGAAGGATGCGGTTTGAGAGTCGACAGATGCTTGGAAGGTGATGGAGGAATTGGTTGCCCTGCACCTAGATGAGAGGATGGATAATTGTAGAGTTTTCATGTCTCAGATGACAGTGTAATCCCCTCTTCTGTTGTGGGTGGAGGAGCCCCATTGTGGGTATTTAGAAAGTGAGGTGATGCATGACCAGGTTACCCAAGGTGATGCCCCATAAGGATGGGTAGAGGATGGTCAGAATCAGATGCTTTTCCAAGGGAAGTTGTTCGTTCCAGAGGTGATGCGCGAGAGTGATTTTGGTGAGTTCCACATCTGACACCTGGCAGTGCACTCGAGAGTATACAAGATGTATCAGGGCCTGAGGTGGCAGTTTTGGTGGGCCGGGGTAAAGCGGGCTGCTGCAGAGTTCATGGCGAAGTTCCTGGTGTGTTAACAAGTGAAGGCTAAACATCATATTTCAGGAGGCTTATTGCAACCCTTAGATGTCCCCGACTGGAAGTGGGATGACATCTCGATGGATTTTGTCACCGGGCTACCCAGGGTTCAAGGAGGCTACGACACTATCTGGGTGGTGGTGGACCGGTTGACGAAGTCGGCTCACTTTCTGTCGATTAAGGAGTCGAGTGCAGTGGATGATTTAGAACAGAGATACGTGGATGAGGTGGTGCGATTGCATGGAGTTCTGAGGTCCATAGTCTCTGATAGGGATGCATGGTATACGTTACGAGTCTGGAGGGGATTGAATCATGCTTTTGGCACCCAGCTACGTCTTATCACTTCCTTCCACCCCTAGATATATGGACAGACAGAGCGCACCATCCAGACCATGGAGGATATGCTACGGGCATGTGTTCTAGATTCTAGGGGATTGTGGGTGCAACACTTACCACTGGTGGAGTTTGACTATAATTATATCTATCACTCTACCATTGGTATTCCTCTGTTCGATGCCTTGTATGGAATTTCGTGTTGTTCACCTGTTTGCTGGACAACAATTGAGGAGGTAGCTGTTCATGGGCTAGAAGGGGTGCAGCGAACCATTGGGAATGTTTGGCTCACGCGTGAGATAATGAAGGTAGCCCATGACCGACAGAAGTCTTATACTCATTCTAGGAGAAGGCCCTTGTAGTTCAAGGTTTGAAATCATGTTTTCTTGAATGGTTCCCCTCGACGTGGGCAGTGAAGGTTTGGGAAGGGGAGTAAGATCTCCCCTAGGTTCATCGGACCATTCTAGGTGCTGGGACGAGTTCTTGAGGTGGCGTATCAGATGGCATTTCCACCTCAGTTGGAGAAAGTTCTTAACGTCTTTTACATCTCCCAGCTTCGTCAATATCTACACGACGACTCGCATGTCATCTATTGGGGAGAGTTATATGTCAAAAATGATGCGACCTTCATAGAACGACTAATCAAGATTGAGGATCGTAAAGAAAAAGTGCTTAGTGGACGAACAATCCCCTTGGTTCGTGTGTTGTGGAGGCATGGTGACCTCGAGGAGAGCACTTGGGAGCGGGAGGCCCAGTTATGTATTCAGTACCCGGATCTGTTTGGACTTCCTGGTTGTTTTTGTTCGAAGATTTGTTGAGATGTTTTAACATGTTCATTAATATATGAAATTCATGTTTCGCTTAGCGATGTGATGATTTGGTCCATGTTCTCTTTGTGTGTGTGCCTGAATGTGTGATGATGGGAAAACCTGACTTCTAATCAAGGAACATTAATGTGGATGCGATTAAACCTGTGAGAGCGAGTCTATGCCACCCAAAGAGGATAATAAACTAACATGTAATAAGGGATTACTGGACTCATGTGTTGGAAAATATGATCATTATGATTATTGTGGAAGTTTGGGAATGATAACTATAGGGGGATTCTGTTCCAGATTTTGAAAAACTCGGGGGTCTGCCCCTGAGAAGTATCTTTAGAGGGTGGTTGTTTGGACCCCACTTTTCTCATTTCTGGTTTGTTCTTATATTCTTGGGGATGAGAATAGTTTGAGAAGTATATGATGTAGGGGCCTTGGGTTTTTGGGTCCATTACTTGGTGAATATCGGATGTTTGGGGTGTTCGGGGTGGTCTGGAAGGCCATCCCAGCTTCTCGTTGAAGATTACGACTCCTAATGGTAGCTTCTACCTACTGGTGGCCTCGGCCTACCGATAGCTCGACCTACCGGTAGCTTGGAGTATTGGTAGATCGGCTTACTGGTGGGCTTAGTCTACAGTTAGCTCAGCCTACCTCTGGCTTGGCCTACCAGTGGCCTCGGCCTATCTGTAGCTCTGCCTACCGGTAGACCTCGCCTACTGGTGGCCTAACCTACCGGTGACCTTGGGGTATTGATAGCTCCACAGGTTTTCCAGTAGCACCTCCTTTTGAGTGTATTTGGTTTTAAACCTTGTTTTGACCCTATTAAACCTGTTTTAAATCCCACTAATGTCATTTAAAGCCCATTAATGCCATTTAATTAAATTATTTGGTGAGGTACCCTCCTAAAATTTAAAATCATGTGTTTTTCATTCTTTAAATGTGTTTTCAGAAATGCCTGTAGGGCATAAGGTTGTGTGCATCAGTTTTAGCCACCCTGAAGGATGGGGGCCTTTTTGGTTGGACGTGTGGGGTGGCCCAGCCGCATGGTTAACCCACGATTCCGCTTCTTCTACGGTTTCGAGTTTTTTTCTATGTATCTTAACTATCCCGGTAATGCTATATCTTAGTCCTTATAACCTAAAGGCTTCTCCTCCCCCTGAGTTTCTTGTTTTCTATCACCCTGCGCTCCAAGTTCCCTTCCTCCCGATGAGTTGAACCCCTATTGTGATGTTTTCCTTGATCATGTTTCGTGGAGCTCATGTTAATCCTAATTTCCAGTTTCCATGCGAAGACATAACGTCAATCCTTGATCAATCAGGTAGGGTTTTCCTTCACCTCTCTTTTCTGTGAATAATGCCGGGTGGGTAGGATTTTGTTTCTGTGGGGATTGATGAAACCAAACTAAATGAAGATAATGAACGGACATTTTAAAGAATGAAGTGGGTGTGATGGATGTTCTGTTGTACTCTTTTATGTTGGTATGTGTTGTGAATTATACATGCCTATTCTCACTGAAAATCATGACTTTTGGAGGTCTTTATATGTGCATTAATGAACCTTGGTGCTCCCGGATGTTTAAATAAACGTAACATGGAATTATTTAATTATGTATACTTGGTTAAATAAATTGAAATCACCCATATTAACCCTTTTCATTGATAACTCTGGTAAAATCCCAGTGGAATTGAAACCATTGGTTCTGTTAAATCATCTAAATCTGAAAATACCTACAAGGGCCTTCTTCGTGTTGGTGGTATTTTTTTGGTTGTTTTCATTCACGGTATTAGATTGTTGCGGTGATATGGGTTAGGATGGGTTCCTCTAACATGGCACGGTTACTGGTTGTGAATATGGGGTTGTGGTTTTTCTTCTTATATCACAAATTCAGGTGGAATCCTCTACTTTTGAGAATCCTTTTTTTATATAGTTCTGGGGATGTGGGGGATGTATCATGAAGCCTTCATTGGTTCCAATACCTAGTGGGATCTCACATTTATGGGAATTTATAGGAGAACTAGGTGTGAATGTTTAACTTGTTGTTGTATGAAACTTTTTTCCCTAGGCTAGTGCATGTGCCTGTGATTTTCCCAGTACTGTAGAATTAACTTTAACTGGATCACTTAAACATGGAAACAAGAATGGGTTAATTGGGAAATTGATTCTGGGAATGAGTTGTGACTCGGTTGTGAGTAGTATGCTTTCTATGAGTATTGACCGGGCTGTTCGTGATTGGGTTAGGTGTGGAACCCAATTTTGGGTTGATTTCTTGTTACCTATATGTATATATATAACTATAGTTCATGTGTTTCTTATTCAAACCCCACCCAAGTTGAGCACTTAGTGATGAACACCCCATTTTATGGTGAGGGTGTTTTTTCCAACACTTCTACGAGTTGCTGGTTATTAACTCCTTTCTGCTCCCATTCCCGAATAGCCCAGGACTCTTCGGGCAGACTGTGATGGCTTGAATTCCATTATTATCCCAAATATCTTTGGGAAGGGTAGTTGTGGTGGTTGGCCCAGGTGTTTGTACGAAGGTTGTTTCCCAAGTGTCTTTGGGATGTGGCTCAGATGTCTTTGGGCGTGACAGTAGTTGTTCTGACCCAGGTGCGTGCGAGTGTGGTTATGCGCGATGGTTGTGGCCCAGGTGTCTGTGGGCGGGATAACAGTTATGGCCCAGATGTGTGTGGGAGGGGTTTGGCAGTGGGACCGCGGTGAGGTTGTGGCCCTGGTGTGTGCGGGTGGGGTTTGGCAGTGATACTGCGGTGAGAATAGCAGGATTGGTTCGATGCGTAGGATGACTTCAGTACCATGTGGGAAAGTGGCGCGGGGTACCCAAACATCGATGTGCTATTACTATATTATACTTGCCTTGCGTTATTTGGGGAGTGTGCCTTGGTGAGACATTGGTGGATAGTTTTTCCTTGCTAGGTTCTCTGGTTTATCTTTTCTCACAGGGCATTATAATTCCTCTCCACTTGTGCACGAGAGTCTTTGGTTTTCCCTACTGAGTGTACTTTTATTTCTCATGATACATATATAAAACTGTTTTCAGGTTTCTAGGAGGTCTTCAGGCATCGTGCAGGACCGTACTAGCGTGGACCTTGATGCAATTTCTATTGTCGTTTTATTTTTTTCTTTGTACATTACCTTTAGAGTTTTATGGCTTGTATATTTTACTTTTGAACATGCATGTGGGAATGGTTTTCTTTTGGATTTACCTTTAATTTTATCTTCTGTATTGTTGGGGTTTCTATCATATCTATTGATCCTATAAAAAAAGGGCAATTCCTTCCATTTTGTGTGATATTTTATACCCTTGGCGTCGGTCACCAATATGGGACCTATTGAAGGCGGGGTTTGAGGGACATTGTCTCCCCTTCATCTTAATGAAATAAGGACCTGGAAATCTTCTATCCCTTCCCTCCTTTTGGTGAAGGCTGGTCGTGAAAGATAGTCTATTCTGATACTAAGGTACATCGTAGGAGAATGAGACAATTGATCCATGTGGTATAGAAGCATGGTCCTAATAATCATGACACATGGGAATGTGAGGAACTAATTAGAGTGTGGTGGCCTCTTTGGTTTTGTAATGTATGATTATAAAAATGATTTCTAGGGACATAATGTTTTTATAGTGGGGAGGTTGTAACATCCCATTACTGATTTGACCGGTGTGACTCAATCTGTATCATAGTTTATCCAATTTTTTGACTAGGTTGGGTTGATAATGAACAGAGAGGATATCGTTAATTGTGAATTAAAATAATTTTTAGACTATCTGATTAAATATTCCTTTTTATATATAATTTTGGAGTGTTACATGTCATGTAACATGGTTAAACATCATGAAATGATTCTTATTATGTGTTGTAAAAGGCTTCACGTTGTGAAGTGTACATGATGTGGATATCCTCAAAACACTGTGAATTTATTAAATATATATTTTTTAATGTGGAGAATAATTTTTAAACCAATTTGATGCATTTTCATGGGATTCGGATTGTAACTGTTCCATGATGTGTAGTGGGACTATATTTCATGTTATACCCCGACGACATTTTTTCTAAACATGCAGCATAACTAAGATATCATTTACCCTCATCTCCTATTTCAGTTATCTTGACCCAAATCCATCCCTAGGAGATCTTAATGCTCTAAAACCCTTTTAGATCATCTCGTTCATTGTTCATTCATTGCAATGATGGAAGTGCATTTCCCGGTCAAGTTTTCTCCCTAATTATTGGTCGTTATATCCATCTTCTCCTTTGGGATTTCAGTGGATCATCTTGAAATTGATGGATTCATGGACATTAGTGTTTTATCTCATTTCTAGGTACTATTTTAAAGTCTTTTACACCACTATTCTTGTTAATGGGTCCTTAAGAGTGTGGATTTTATAGATAAAGTTTAGTGATTCCACCCCATTTGGCCAAATATACTAACAATGAATTATTTGATTTATTTCAATTATATAAACATTATTTCAATTGATTTAAAAGAAACATTTTCCATTGAATTGGGATATTTGTAATGGTTTTGGAATAATAATTAGAAAACCCCAAATTCTATTTAATTTTATTTTTTTATTGAAATTGGTATATTTAAATTACAAATTTGATCAGAATGATTTAAAATTAGTTTTTGAATTCAATTTTTACAATTAATTGTGAACTTCAAGGAAATATTTTTCAATTGATTTAAAACTTGTAAATAATGGGTTAACAATGTTTTGATAGAAACCCAATGGTTTTATAATGTAAAAGAGGCCTGATTTTTATCAAAACCATTTTTTGATTGAAATTTCAAATTGGAATTTTGAATAGAGAATGGGATTCAATTTTATTTTAAGAAGTATTAAAATAAATTCCCCATCATTGATTGTGTAATATCACATCTAATCCTTATGTAGTAGATTATTATTTGAAAACACATTACAATATTACAATGTTTTTAAATATTAATGTAGACGGGTATATCATGGATGGGAGGGTGATGAGTTGCCTATGTCCAATTTCAGTGGGAGTTTTTATAGACATATTTATGAGATCACATAGTGAGTGTGATGTCCTAATGTATGAATACTATCATTCATATTTTTCAGATGAGCATTATCCTCACTTAATTTATATTTGAGATATAAATGTCTTCTAATGTTGATAAAACTACATTACATGCCTTTTAAATTTATATAATCCATTTTATTTAAAAAAAATTATTTATTTCGGCATTTTAGAAATATTCCATGAATTTTAAATTCTTTTCTTATTGTACATTACAAAATAGGAAAAATATATAATTATTTTTTTATATATGATTTAAATTCAAAACCTATTTATTTAAAATTTGAAACCATTATTATGGTAAATATATATTCTTGTTATCTATTATGGAATCTGTGGTGAGGCCAAATTGGGATTTTTAACCCACACACTTATTGTGACATTAGGTGTTTTAGATTATCTCCTTTGAGGTTCAAGCAAGGGGAAGGGATCACTTGGGGGTGGATACAACTATGGAACTTGGGACTTGGTGATTTGTTTCCATAGGGATTTTGGGTGTTTTCATCTGTTTTGGTAGTTTGTTTGTAGTACATTGGTCTTGTTTTTCCATTGTTCACTTCTGGTAGATTGATTGTAAGAGATTTTCTTTTGGTATTCATTGTTCCTTATTTATTTTTATTATACAATTTTTTTTTCAAATAGCTCAATCTTTTAGTTTGTATGATGCCAGGTTCTACTCGCTGACCTATGGGGATTATGAAATCCCATTGGGCTATGTCAGTGTAAGATTTGATTTCATGATACCAGTGTACATGGGCTGGTTCATAAAATGGGTAAAGTCAGAACAACTTCACCAATGACTTCTAGACTCATTCCACTTCAAGAAATATAGTTATCATAATTTATAAATTTTTTTAAGGATAAAAAAGAGTATATAACATGTCTAAAAAATTTACATTGAATGAGTAAATGTACAACACAAACATTTTATAATAATTTCAAACAAACATAAAAAAGTCTTCACACACACCCTACATATCACATAATAACATGGGTACCCTGGTGACCCAATAACCAAGCTAACCCTAACATATCCCAAAGGGTGATCCTGGCCCCCATGGGTCAACAACTAGCAACTGAAATCATAAAAAATAAAAGTGGGAATGGTTGTTCACAAATATTATGGAAGAAAAAGAAACAACATAATATGAATTAAAAAAGGAAGTCCACATGGAGTAATGTTCTAGAAGTCAAAAAGGAATAATGAATCCCAAAGTACTACGATATAAGTACCATAAAAGAGGAAAACACCCCACATTCCTGAGGAAACCACTAACCATTTCCAAAGCTCAACATATGGATCCACCTCCATGTTATCTCTTCCACTTTCTGAAGCCAAGAAACAGATAATATAAAAAATCTGATGGTAGATGTTTGGGGTCAGATAAAAATCTCAATAGGGTCTCCCTATGAATTTTTATAATAGATTCAAAAAACCATGAAAAACAAAAATAATGCTTTGAATTATAATGATTAAAAGGTTTGTCATTTTGAAGAATATTTAATCAAATCATGGTATAAAATTTAAATGATTGATATTAATTAAAAAAAGCTTTTATGTGATGAAATATTTAAAAAAAATTGAATTAAATAAAATATTTATTTAAAAAATATTATATAAATTTAGAATCCATGTAAAAATATTTTAAAACATTGTCATATATTTTTATCTCAAATATAAATATAAATAGTAAAAGATAGTCATATTATGAATAGGTACGATAGTATTCTATATATAGGACTCAACACTATCTAAGTGATCTTTAAAATATGTGTATTCAAATCCCCCATACACAAGCCCAAGGTGACTCATCACCATCCCATCAAGGATGTGACCCACTACATGTATGGTTTAGAATGCATTAAGAGCATAGAGTGTGTCCAAATAAAAAACCATCTACTAGAGTCTTGCATGTTATCATACATAATTAATTATTGGAAAATTATTTTAATACTACATAAGATTCAATGAAATCACATTATTTGATTTTAAATTCAAATTTTCTATTTAAAACCAAAACTGGTTTAAAAAAACCATATCCCTTTAACAAGAAAAAACCACTCAGTCTATATCAATTAATTTTAACCCACTCTCACATGTTTGAAATCCATTCAAAAATAGACAACTTATATCCACAATTAAATCCCAAAATTTAATGTAATTCACTTTCATATAGCCACAAATTAAAATTGAACAATTAAAAAAACATATTTTCATAAACACTCCACAATTGAATGGAATTGTCAGTCTTCCAAATTATCATACCAAAACAAATTTCAAAACTCTTAATTCACTAGAATTGTATTTTATTAACTCAATTGAAATAAATTATGGGAAAATTAATTTAAATAACTATTTGAAATATACAATACATTTTAAGGTTAATAAATTTCGGCAACCAAGATGGAAAAAATAACTTTATCCAGAAACTCAACACTTTCAAGAACCCTATAACAAGAATGAATGTGTATAAGATCTTGAAATCCAACCTATAAATGAGATCCTACACTAGAGTGAATGAATTAATCAATTAATTAATGAAATTTGAAAATCCCAAAGGATGAGATAAATAGAAAGTCAAAGAACGTGGGAGAAACATTACCTGGGAAACACACTACAACCATAGCGATGATTGAAAACCAAAAGCGAGGATCCAAAAGGGTTGGAAAATTTTAAGATCTAGTGGAGAAGTATTTGTGTAGAGAGAAATGAATCTAGAGAGGGAGTTAAAGGAGATATCATCTCTTCTAAAAAAATATAGTTGGGGTATTACAAGACTTGTAATCCCACTACACATTTTTTTAATAATTATGTTCTTAAACTACACAAAAAATATTCTACCTGAATTAAAAAAAATCTATAAATATTAAAAATAGATAATTTAGTCACTAATGATGTGTAAATAATCATCATGATAGGTACCCCTCATAGTGTGAATCATTTCATGAATTGTTCGTAGAACCCTTACACGATGTGTATCCCTCCCAGGATTGTTGGAATAGGCCGGTTAAAGGTTAGATCCCTAAAAGAATCTATCATCACCATTATCAGTATCATCCCATTTCATTCTTAACAACAAACGGTCAAAAAAATCATGATAGGGTTCAATGAACACCTGCCAGATTTGTAAAGGGATGATACTACCTCCCCAGCATAAAATATGTATGTCCCTAGAAAACAAACGTTGAAGCTTCCATACCAAAAGGATGTGTCCACTACATTCCCATTAGTTCCTCACATTTCCAAATATCATGATTATCAGGATCATGGTACAATAGTACACGATCTAAATGTATCATAATTCTATGATATACCGGGGTTTCAAAATCAACAATCCTGATTGTACCTTTAGTCCAAGATAGACCAGGTTTAATCTCAAGAAAACTCCATCTCAAAATGAGAGATGTATAAAAGAGTATTTTCATAGCTATAATAAATGGAAAAAATTATGTATCGATTTTATCTATGTTAGCATTTATACACAATGTGAATCTTTCCCAAACATCTCAACAACCTCGAAAGGTCCCATAAATCCAGGAGCATGCTTCCACTGACCCACAATCCGTTGATGACCCAACTAGGGTGAAACTTTCAAGAACACCGAATCACAATAAAAACACTATAGTTATGTGGTGAAAATCATAAAAATAATTATATAATATATATATCATCAAAATTTTATGGATAATTAAATGAGTCTTTTTCATTATCTCTTACACAATACATTGTCCAACCAATGAACATTCCCCAATCTATGACCAACAAAATAGATATTTATAATGATGACAATACAAGTCCTCAAAAGGTTCCATTATGATTGATGACTAGTAACTATTATTATAATAAAAAACAATTAGAACGAAGTGATCATACAATGCTCCACTAAAATCATGAACACAAGCACAAAGCATATCCTCAAGAATATGTATAGCCATCTCTATCTATCCATCTGACTATGGATTATAGTATATGCTCAAATGGACCTGAGATCCCAATGCCTCATAAAGGAAAAGCAAAAAGTAAGAAGTGAATAATGGATCCCTATGATAGAATATACTAGATGGGTCTCCATGTAAATGAATAATCTCATTCACATAGGGATTTCCCAACCCTTTAACTTTTCCAGTATCACAAATTGGTATAATGTTATCCAACATGGTCAACATGTCGATCACCACCAATATCTCATTATTCATTCTCTATGTTTGTGGAAACATAACCAAAATTTCCATAGAGATCTCATCCCACATCCAATTAGGGATTGTATGTGACTGAAGAAAAATAGAAGTACCTGGTGTTGCACCTTAAAATGCTGACACATATAGAAATGAGAGTCAAACTCATCAACTCCCCATCTCATCCCTGAAAAAAAAAACTACTTCCATATATCATATAATATCATTATGGTCCCTAGGTGCACAAAACATTGGAAATTATAAAAATACCCCATCACAAACTTCTTTGTTGTAAACAACATGACAATGTAGTTCTGATAACATGTAACACCCTCTTTAGAGAACGACCATTGGGAAACTGTCTCCCCACCATAGAGAGACTCTATTATGTTATAGAATTATTCATCAAGGTGTTGATACTGATGAATCATCACAAATAGAGTGGATGAAAACTTAATGATTGCTAAGGAAACCTCATCCCATTTATCCAGAACTCCAATATGAAACTATGATAAAAAGAGACATCAAATTCCACTCATCTTAGTATTATTTCACTTCACAGGTTGGATGTTTTCTGATCAATGAATATAGAAAATCATTCCCTTTCCCCAGAGTATTGCCGATTTCAAAATCAAAAATTTTGGTTATTTCAACAAACACAATTAGAGGATACTTAAATATTTTTGAGAGAAGATATAACTCATGATTTTTTGTTTTGAAAACATTTAAACCATTCACAATAAAGGTAATGATGCCATATCTTATAGAAATAAATAAAATCTGTAAGATCATGGTCATGGGTAGGATATTCATCTTGTGTGGACTATCCTGATGTGATCCAAAAGGAACTATATGATCTCTCTATATAATAATGCAGCTTCAGCCTTAACCTGTTGCATCACAGAAGGTGAGATACCCCTACCCAGCCTCTAAAAGAGAAAAACAAAATCAAATAGTCAAAAGATTCTTCATCTTGAAAAAATAACCCTGAAATTTATCATTCCAATAAAACATCACCCAATTATATATTATAGAAGTCATCAGAGAAGACAACTTGGAGAAGTCCTTCATGAACGAGAAATAAAATCCAACTAAGACCAAGAAGCTCCAAATCTCGAAGAAATTGCATGGTTTCTCCCAAGTCATAATATCGGATTCAATCCTTATATTAACTTACATTTATTGTTCTGACTCCACTTTTACATATAATTTCACTTCCGAAAACTAGAAATAACATTTCAATTTCATGGAATAATGTAAATTATTTCATAGAAAATCCATAACAGTTCTTAGATAATGCACATGATCCCCCTTATATTTAGAGGAAATGGGTATGTTATCCACAAAGAAAACCGCAAATTTTTATAGATACTTAAAAAAACTATTCTGTAAATCGATGAAACCTACATGATAACTTTTGACCAAAGAGAACAACAAGGTACTCATAATTGTCGTACCTACTCTGATAGAAATTTTTTTGAATATCATATTCTTTCATCTTCAACTGGTGGTAACTATATCAAAGTCCAGTCTTTGAAAAAAAAACATCCCCCCTTTCAACCAATCAAAGATATCATCAATACATCATGACATATATTGTTTCTTCACATTTAATTGATTATGATTTAGATAATCATCACATATGTGAATAGAACCATAATTTTTCTTAGTAAAGAGAATTAGTACTTACCAAGGTGAAACACTATTCTGTATAAATCCTTTCTCAAAAATATCATCCATATATGACATAATCTATTTCATTTAAGCAACAACCATGTTTTTATAAGGAATAGAAACTGATTGAGTACCATGCAGTATGTCAATAAAAAAATCAACTTCCCTTTCCAATGACAAACCAAAGTAGTTATAACGAAACACATTAGAAAACACAATGAAAATTAAAGGGATATAATCACTCAACAATTACTACTATATGTCAAAAAAACACTAATAATACTTTACACAACAACGAATGAGAATGTCCAGCTCTACATGACTTTGGGACTCATTCTACTTGAAATACAAGAGAGACACCACTTGGTGTAGTGGTGTAGACCTGTCACAGATAAGAATCAATATACTCTTTATTGGTGATGATCCATTCTATTTTGAAAATGACATAGTGAGGATTCTTGTTGAGGGCTAGAAAACTCAATGGAAATGCGACATGAGCCAAAGATAATGTACAAGAGGGTCTATGGAGACCTTTCTATCTCTTCGATCCATGGGGTGTTGTAATATCCATTGCACCTGATAAAAGATTCATAGGAATATTTAGTATATTAATAATATAGGTTGAAATTAACAAATGAAATACACCAATATCAAATAGATCTATCACTAAGGATTAAGCTATCATAATTTTACCTCCCACAGTCACTGGACTCATGTTTTCTCCTTTAGGAGACTCTTTCACATAGTGAAGTATCCTTGTTTCAGATGACTATGCATGGAACCCTTTATATGTGAATAATATGATTTTTCTATAGTTATAGGAGGATTTTATTATCCTTTTCCACCACAATAAGTATAATGTTTATGAAATAATCTGTATAAATTCCTTGAATTCCCACAAGAGCCAGATTTTTTGGGTTCCTTGCTAAAAACCCTCAAATAATTTCTTAGATTGCCTCACTAATAGAAAATCGAAGGACATCCTCAAGACATTGTATGTGGTCTGTATTGAATCATCCATTGATAATTTCCATGATAATCATCACGCCTCTTTTTTCACTTCATGGAATTGACGAAACCACTGTGAGAAAAAGGAACTCCCAACAAACCTGACTTCCCAGTTAGGTCCATCTCTACCATGATCACCCTATTTAGTACATTAGCATAAGTGGAAAAAATTATAATGAAAACAAAATAACAAATGTCTGATCGATGAACCAACTCGAACAATCAATCCTTCATCCATTCATTATACATAATGTCAGGTGTAAGCTGTATGACCACATCAAAAATATTTGAATTCTATTTCACAGTTCTATCAGCCTGGTCAATCTTGAGAAACATCTACATCCTTAGCCAACACTATTGAACCTGGATATAATTGGATAGTGAAAAGAGGCTTGAATTATTTCCATTCTATTAACTCATGATTATTTTCATTCAGTATCATATCGTACTATCTCTTTCATAGTCCTTCTAACATGATGGTGACGCACATCACCTTGATCACGTCTGGTGTCTCCATGAATTTAGACATACATTCTATCATTCCCAAAAATTACTTATAATTTTCAAGATCCACGGATCCCTTTAAAATTGGTGGATTATATTTAATATACACTTCATAATAATTTCAAATAACATCCCCATGAGTATATATTGTTGGATCTTGAACAAGGACTTGAGGTAGAGCCTATCCAAGAGCTTAGAATGTATGCATGATCACCTTAAAGAGTTCAGATCCATAAAAGGATTTTCTTGTAGAGGTTTAGAAGTATCCTCTTCTGGGATCTGATTCATAAGTATAATTAGAGGAATGATGCCACGAAACATCAAAAGATACCAAGGAAGACGTCATATAATTCTCAATCAAATAAACAAGTGAAACAAGATCCAGACCTATTGAACAATCAATATTTTGATTTCACTGTTTCTAAATCAAAATAGGTTAATTACTAGAACTAATACACAATAATTTTTTCTTTAATTACACATGTTGACTTAAGAATCATTGTGGTGAGATCAGGCTAGGAATGTAATCACAACTATCTATTTTTTCCCAACAAGATTAAACTAATTAATAATGACTTCATGATAAGAATATCAACAACATGACATTTTATACTAGTTTTTCATTATCCAAACTGTGTACCTTGGTATCCTAAAAATAAAGGTAATACTGACAAAGACTAAAGGATGTTCCCAATCCCTGTGGGTCAGTGACTATCACATGGAATCATAGAAATTGAATGTTTAAATTGTTTACCAAAAACATTTAAGAAGAGAAAGAAACAAGGATGCACGCATAACAAAAGAAACACCATTTGAAGTAAGTTACTAGAAATAAAAAAGTATTAAATAACCCCAATGTACTACCAAAGATGTACCAAAATTGCTGAAAAAAACCCACGTCTATAAGGATAAAACTCAATAAGTCCAATGTACAACACCTGGATCCACCTCCAAGTGATCCCTTCCCCTAACTAAAACATAGAAGAAGATGGTCTTCAAAAACCCGAAGGCCCATGTAGAGTGTCACATAAGAATACCATTTTTGTCTCACCATAAATTATATAATGGTTTCAAAAAATATATATTAACTAAAATAATTATTTCAATTTAAAAGATAAAATGGTTTGAAATTTAGAATTTTATTTTATATAATATTCCTATAGAATTCAAATGATGGTAAATACAATATAAAAAGGATTTTATCATGATGGAATAATTATAAAACAATGGATTGAGTAAAAAATTTATATAAAATCAATTATATAAATTGATATTTTAGGAACTATATTTTACAACATGGGAATAAATTTATTTCACAAATATTAATAACAACTGACCTACAAAGTGATATGCCAAATAGGAATGATGGTATTCTAGGTATAGGAATCTAAAATCCCTATAGAATCTCTGAAATATGTGTACACACATGACTCTTAACACTAGTCAAAGGTGACTCATCACCATTACATCATACATGTGACCCGAGGCATGTATGTAGTAGAATGATGTATTAAAATAGAGTATGTCAAATATATCACTAACAACATAAGGATTTCATATTCTATAAAACAATAAATGATGAGAAATTTATTTTAATAGATCTTAAAATAAAATTAAAATACATTATTATATTTTGATAACCATGTTTTCATTTTAAACCAATATAGGTTTTAATAAAAATAGCATGCTTCTTTGACAAGATAAAACAACTAGGGTTCTTCCAAAAATATTTAAGCCACTCTCGAATGTTTTCAATCCATTAAATACCAGTTACATCGTTTTCCAATTTATTTCCACAATTAAATTCAACAATTTAAATGAAATCAGTTCCATCACAACTCCAATTCAAATTGAACATCTTAATGATTTTTTTAACAAACACACCTCATTTCAATAGAATTAGTGGTTTCCAAAATTCTCATGCCAAAACCATTTCAAATATCCCAATCCGAATGAATTTGATTTTAATGAATCAATTGAATGAAATTTTGAATAAATATAATTTAAATCAGTAGTTGAAATAAATCAATAAAATTATGGTTAATCAATTGGGAAAATGGATAAATAAAAATGTACATTTTTCTTGAATCTCAAAACTAACAATAACCTTTAAATGAAAATGAGGGTGTATAATACATAGAAACCACACCTAGAAATGAGATACAACACTATGAGGCATGAATCCAACAATTTATGGATGATTCATTGAAATATCAAAAGAATATAGAGAGAAAAACAGAAATAATGAAGGACAAAACATAAGCTGGAAGCACAAACCAAGCATAGCGATGATCAAACACCAACCGAGAGGATCATGAAGGGTTGGAGAGCTTCACGATCACTTGAGAGGAAGTATTGTGGTTGAGAGAAAATAAATTTTAGAGGATGAAAAAAGAGATCTCACAAATGATTTCAGTTAAAAATATGCATTTGGAGGTATTATAGGATGTGTAACCCCATTACACGTCATGTAATCGCAGTACATGCCATGAAATAGTTAATTTAGAAACTACAAAAAACACATCTATTAGAATTAAAAACCCTTAATACAAATTAAAACTCGATAATTAAGTCACTCATGTGGTGTAAAAACTCATCACAACTTGTATGCATCCTAGTGTGATGCCTTTCACGAATAGTTTGTAGAACCATTTCCTGATATGTAAGCTTGTTACCTAATGTGTAAATCCCATGTATCTTGAAAAAAACATTGATTAAAAATTTGTGGTCAAATAATATTAGAAATCACCATTACAGTTATCACCAGTATTCAATCATAGCCCTATGTAGTAAATTAAATAGAAAAACAATTACAAGGTTTAAGTTATACATGTCCGATTGGAAATATGATGTTACACTACATGACATTTTGATTGTTATATACCCATGAGTTGTCTCTCTTATATTCACTAAATTATTAAAAAGAGACTAATAATGGTTTACACAATGGAACAATCCCCTTATACAATACCATATATAATTAAAAAGAACTCACACCAACCATTACATAAAAAATTACTTTGAAAAAAATTCCACAGAAATTAATTTCTTTAAATAATTAAGAAAAAAATTACATTAACCAAATGAAAACAAAAATTATTAATAAATAATAAATAATTTACTATATAAACATTTTTTATAATATAAAAATATACCATTTTTGTACATCCATAAGAAATCAGTCCGTAATGATTTTAGCATGGGTTTTAAATAACATTCATTAAAAAAATTAATTAAGGATTTTTTCATTATGGGATAAATCATAATGAGTCAAGAGTTAATCCAACTAGGACAGAACAAATGGTGGAAATGAAAAATGACACAACACTTATCTAGATCCAAGCATAGTCCATCTTCCCTTCAACAAAAAAATCATAATCCATAAATATTATAATAATGGAATGTTGATTTATCCACCAAAGATTCGATCTATGATTCGAAGAGAGATATAATGAATATATCATAGAATAAATGCAAAAGATTATTACATATATATAAATTTACCCCTATTTTGAACATAAATTCCTTAAGGTATTTCTCCAAAATAAAAGGGGGCTTCTCTCACACCATGGTAACTATTAAAATTCATGTAATGGAGGTATTAAAGAAAAGTACTAAAAGTATTATTTCAAATTATTTCCACAATTTATTGTGGGAAAAATATAAAATACATATTTAAGACACACTTTAGAAGAAAAATGTCACAAACATGGGGAGGTATTATTTTAATTCCACACATTGTACCTATATTTCATTACACATATTTTTTCCTAGACATTAACACTTTTTTGATAAATCCTAGGGAAGTCATGCACCTTAACTATTCCCACTATATTATATTTCATAGTTTCTTCAAGATAATTCATGGATTTTATTTACCAAGCACAAACTATGAACTTCGATAAAATAATCCAAAATGTTTCAAAACTCTTTAGATCCACCCGAAACATAACCTGAAAATTAATTAAATTTAAAATGAATTAATAAAGGGAAATATACCAAAATATAGGGGTGATACATTATCCCCATCATTGGACTTCCCATCATTGTAAATTTGAATACCATTATTGTTTTGAAAGAGTTTAGGAAAAATCTCTAACATTTTATTCTCACACTACTATTTTTCTTCTGAAATCCGACCATCTTTACATAAAGAATACAATCGAATAATTATTTTCCCACAAAATATACTCACATTCATATATATAATATAAAATGAAAAATTAAAGAAAATAACATATGTATTTAGGTCAGTGTGATTCCATCCAATCACATGGTTTTGATCTGGTTGGTACTTATTGAACTAAGATACTAGATACACATTATGCACTAAACTAAACCTCAGTGGAAATTAAAATAAATATTCTATGTCACCAACTCATTAATGTATGTAATTGGACCTATGTATCAAGTTAATAACATTCCATTCTTACCAAAATTATTATTCCCAAGACTTTGTGAAATTATATTGAACACATGATCAATAAACTAATATTACAATGATCATTGAAGGTGATCCACAAATTATTTATAATAACTATGATCCAGCTCCATTATCTTTCATATCAAATTAATCTACTTTATTTTTTCATTCACATGTATTGGCGAAATTATTAATTTCTCACTTGTTTCTTCCCAAAAAAGTTAATCATGGAATGTACACCAATACATTTCATTAGAAGGATACCAATTTATCGAGGAATGATAAATATTATTGTTTGAGGACTGTACTAATGGAAAATTATCATCACATGAGTCCCTTAAATTTATTTCACAAGCCATATGCATGTCCTAAAATGTTTTGATTGTGTATTCGATCATCCATCCATTTGAGGATGATAATCTATAATCCTAGTCAACTATGTTAAATTGGATTTCTAAAATTATTTCCGAAAAATGAGAAGTAAACCTAGGGTCTCAGTATAATAAAATCGATACTATTACATCTTTTGTCATTATAATTTTCCAAATATATGTTTTTGATAATTTTTTCACTAATTTATTTTCATGAATTGTAATGATGGGAACCATCTTAGTGAGTTGATCTACTTTCACCCATATAGAATCATGTTACTAAATCATAATTGGGAGACTTGTTACCAATGTATTGGATATCTTATCCCATTTCGTAATAGGAATCAGCAATGGCTAAAACATGAAAATTGGTTGATAATGCTATGTCTGGTCCAGTTGAAAAGTGAGGCCTCTCAATATGTTCTCTATTAGAGCTCTTTTTATGCCAACCCACTACAACTATTCCTTCATTGTAGTGTACATAATTTTAATTCCTAAATGAATATATGATCTCAAATAGTGGTTGGAAGTAATTTTTTCCAAATAAGATAATGGAACAACCATCGGATCCTTAAATTGAAATAGTGAACTTCCATCTAGCATTTATCTCTTAATGGTCTCCCCACTATTGAGTATTGGAATCATAGAAATACATATAAGATAATTTGTTTTTGTAAACATAACTTATTGAACCATATAAGATATAGTGTAAAGTGGAATTAAAATAAAGACATAGCTATTTTCCAAACAATCTATATGAATATATGTTATAACAGACATTAGTATATACTAGTCTAATTCCTCTTTAGCCAAACAGGAATATAAATTCCATCTCAATGAATATTTCAATTGACACCATTTACCAAATGTATACATAATTTCAAATTAAAACATCTTCAGATACTCCATCCCAATTTTCTTCCTTAAATTAATATCATATTGTGTTAATTGTTTTAAAATTCTTATGGAATGTAAAAATTATGAATATCTCAACAATGAGTATTAATTCTATTTCTTCAATGATTGGACAATTTTATCAAATTCTTAATAATTTTATGCGTTGTTTATATAATGAAACCCTAAATTTCATGAACCATAATAAAATACATGATCTACCAAAATGAGAAGACATGTAAACCAAGATACCTATGCTTCGCTGTAGACTACGTATCCTTATCATGCCACTGGAAACATGAGGTTAGGTGTTGTTTCATGTAAAACATTCAATTCATTAATAGATTTATTAAATTTGTCATTTCATTTTAATGGAATTCATTTCCTTATCCAATCTATCATTAGTGATTCCAGACACAAAAAATATGTTATAAAAAATATATAGTATCACTCCAATATAAAAAAACTATGTATCTCAAAAAACAATTAAATTCTTCTTTGAGATAAAAATTTCATTATTTTCAAGATCTATATAAAACACAATTTTAAAAATGAAATGGATAACGAATCTTACCACTTTTAACCAATATTCACACAATGATAAATTTTTATATAAGTTATTCCTATAGAAGATGCACAAAAATATTTAAATTTCTTTGACATTATCATAAATTTTCATAGTATACACTATTATACTACCAAAAAACACCACCAAAAAATAATCCAAACTACATTGAAACATTTAATTAATCAATTTCATAATGATAGTTGGTGAAATATTTATACCAAATGGATTAATAATAAATTCCGAGTGGATATATCTTCTTCTTAATTATATATTCAGAATATCATCATTCCAAACTCATAGTTGTTGATGTCTCAAATTTAAATCAAATCTTGATAACCAATAGAATATCCTTAGTTCATAAAAAAACATCCAAAATTCACTAAATATAATGCATATTCATTATCATAAATTAGTTTAGAATAATATAATAAAAACTAATATTATGAGTTATATATTTCTTATTCAAAAATAGATAAAATTTTAATTAAAAATCATCCATATGATCATTATATTTGATACATTGTTTTTTTTAGCTGATAATATATAAGTGAGATAGTACATGTACCTAGTAGGATAATAGCCATGAAATACACTTCTCTATTGGTGGGAAACCCAAAAATACTTTAAGGGAAAATGATTCCAAAACATTCAAAAATTGTTTGAAAATATTTATTTCCCTTATTATACAAGGTTTCCATGGTAAGAGATCACATTTTAAAATACATGGTTCAAGAAAATAGTGTTAAATGTCCAATTATGTTTTCATTTACATCCCAATTTTCACTTAAGAAAAGTTCAAATCTATCCAAATATGTAAAACTATCATTTGTCCAAAAAACTTTATGTGAAAATCAAATGATGTTTTACAATACATAATATAAATCTATTCATAGTAATCTATGTAAAGAACATATAATCAATGAAGATAGTTTTCCCATCAGAATTTATAGAAAAATACTTGAAAATAAAATCTCTACATCATCTTTTTCCTATAAAAGTTTGATGTTTCTAAAAAGAATTCATAATAATAATAGGAAAAATCATAAGATCAACAACACTAGATAAAATAAATGAATGGGATAAGGCTATATCCAATGAAGAATGAATACAAGTATAATAAAAAAGAGTCATACCTCTCACCATTTAAGGACTATATTGTTGATCCATAATAAATTTATTATCGCCATACAGTTTCTTAGTTGCTGAACATTTCTCTTTTTCACCTAGATGAGATTTCACTAGATGATGGGTCATGGTGTTATACGAATTACAATGGATGGGACTATCCAAATGATGTTAATTATTCAATTTTACCCATCACATAAAATCATATGTTGTCAATGAAAAATGAAATATGTCCCGATAAAGTGACCACAAAGAGAAATGGAAATAAAACTAATGATGTCCCATCTAGTTGAAATATTTTTATTATATTGGGGGTGTTGTACAATCTCAAATAATATAGGCCATATTACCGCACTAAAAACATATTTTATTACTTTGTGTTAAGGTAGAATGTTTCCTAATCACATGGTTTGATTTTGAAGTGTACCACCACTTTGGAAGTAGGTGAACCACTTCAACATGGTCCAAACGTTATATTTACTACCTATTCCCATAGGGATAAACATTCTTCCAATAAAAATATTTCTATATATATCCCCCTCTATCATACCTCCTTTATTTTATTTCTCTAAATAGTGCACTATATAAATCAATACAATATATGAGAAAATATATAGTTGTAATCCCTATAAAGAAAATTCATTCTTTCATGGATGCATATAATGATACTTCTAAAGAAAAGATTACTAAATTTAAAAATTTATTCACAAAATCTATCACAGTGAGGTTATCTTATTGTAGTAACTATGAAGACTATTATTGTCATAATATGAATGTTTTAAGGATATATTTTCTTTGAAAAAAATTCCTCAAAATCATCCCATGTAATTACATTGTCCAATTTATCCTAACATTATAATTCCAATGATTGGACTTCCATATATTATTTAATATATATTTCCCACATTGAATTCATCACTAATAGTTTCCCTTGCATTTTTTTATTTGATTCATGATATAAAACAATAATTATACCGTTTCCATCTCAAAATAACTGCAAATGATGGATGGATTATGCTATTAATATTCAAATGAATGGTTCATTTACAATGTTCATCATTCTTCTTTCCCTTATACATGACCTTAATTTCTTATAAAATGTGTTGTTTTAACTTTTTAGTCACTTATGGGTCAGTTAAAACTTCATTTTCGACATCTTCTTCTGGTTTATTTTAATGACACCTAACAAGTTCCATTCACTATGATCAGATCAAAACTATATATTTTCTTTCTCATTAAAAAATAAATTCCTAGAAATTTCAGTGGACCACATAAAAACATATATAATGAATATCCTTCCACAAATAAACCATTTTAATTACCTTAATAATTTTTGAAACTACTAAAACCATACTATTCAAAACAACCATATTCCCAATTTCAAAAAAAAAATCCCATTTCATAAATATTTAATTTAGAATGATAAATGAATTCATATTTCTAATTCTTATTATTAAAACATTTCACACAACTTTAATTATTTAAAACCAATATGTGTAGTTGATAGCTCACCAAGAAGTATCTTAAAGTAGGCACGTACCCAAAACACCCTAGTAACATGAAGATAAACATAAACATGTTACATAGACCTTTTTATGATCTACAATGCACATTTTGATAATAATGATTCTTACCAATATACTATAATATAACTTGATACTGTTTAAAAAATTTGGAAAAAAATGCATACACCATTTCCAATGTCAAGGACTGAAAAATAGTGATTCCATAAATCTTAAAATGATAGATAGACTTGTATGATTGATACCATTTGTATTACCAATTCCCTCCTAATTAGAATGTGGTGTAACAAGGAATTTACTAGAAATTAGGTGACAACCCCAAGATATCAATGTATTGAAATAAATTCAAAGGGAATCAAGAACATATGGGGGATAATTTTTCCTCTTGAAATATAAAATATCAAATATATATAAATAAAACCCATCTAAACCATTATATAATTCATTAGTATAGAAATTCAAATACAACAGAACCAAACTAATAAACCATATTATATTACAAGAATTAAATAAAATAAAAAATATAACAGAAATAATGGACCATAAAAACAAAAAGACAAAAGATACAATGCCCAGAAATACCTAGAAACTCCAAGGTGGAACTCAATATAGAAAACCCATGGTATCAAGAAGAATAATTAAATAACAAAGATTACCTATACATGATTGTGTCATAATATATGGTATATACAACTAAATTGTGGTTCCCATTTTTGAATTAATTGTTTAATCATAATTATTTCCTCAATTACTACATAAATCACACTATGAAAAAACATTTTATCATAATTTATAAAATTGTTTTAAGAATAGAAAATAGTTTATAATTGGGCCACAAAAAAAGTACTAGAAATGAAATAAATAATGAATAAAATATTTTTACATTAATTTGGAATACCAATAAACAAGTCTCCAAGGAAAATATTAATGAATAGATGAAAATAATATACTCATGGGTAGTCTCTTAGTGATCCACCATGTTATTCCAAGTTGACCCATAAAAAATTCTCCAATGACAGAAACACCATCAATAGTATCTCTTATAAATGAAATGAACATAAATAAATAGTGTTTGAATCTTTTAATATAAAAATAGTCAAAAAACAATTCATTCATTAAATAATATCATAAACTAATTTTTTAGTAAAATAATATGAAAAATTTTCAATAATTTTTATATTTTTTTAAACTAATAGTGTTCTACAAAATACACCCATATTATCTATGATTTTCAATATCTATTTCCAATGTTATTTTTTAAAAATAATCAAAAAAAAATTTAACAAATTTTTATTTAAAATTCATAATTAAAACCTTTCAATCATGTTTTAATTCATGCAGAGTTGTGTGATAAAGAAGTTACCTACAACAGTTATAGAAAATGAATAATGAAATTACTCTTCTCTTTGTCCATGAATAAATTATCATTCCATGAATTAAAATAACCATAATTCATCAACATTCCCAACATAGAATGTTGATCTACCAAATGGATTATATTCATGATTCAAATAGGGAGAAGATGATTAGATATGAGAATAACAGTGACTAATGATGACATAACAATGAATTAGGTCCTCTAATGCAAATTTATTTACCTATACTGCACTCCAATATCCAAGGGGATCATCTATCATTCCTTGGGATAGTAAATAAATCAATTGGTTCTGTTATTAGTTGAAAAATAGGGTCAAAGGTCTTAATTTTTTTATATACATAGTTTATAGAGGGACTGTGTTGTGTCATATGATTAGGATCAATGGTTTGGGAAACTATAAAACCCCGATCAATGATACTATCATACGACCACAACTCACACTGTTGGATTTCCTAGTTAGACAAACCATATACCAAAAAAAATTTCCTCAATTTTAATATGGAAATCTTCTCCTGGGAATTCATAATAGATGTCCAAACCATGAGCCGACAATGTGCTTTCCCAGTTTCTAATATCTTCCCTATCAAAATTTATTAGAGATTCATCATGGTTTAAACTAATCATAAAACTCTAGAAAATCCCCCATGATATTCCTAAACCCATCAAAACCATAATGAAGATATCCTAAACATTAAATTAAAATAAAATACATGAATAGAGTATAAAATACCTAAAACTAAAGGATAAATAGTTCATCTATATTAGATATTGTTTCTCCTAGGCATGGACACCAACCGCATTTATATATAGTGTAAATTGAATTTTGATACAAAAAACTAATTTCTTCAAATTCCATCCATTCTATGTTGATTATTTTGATTGATATTTTCCTCTTATCCATTTTTACATCACATTCCTGGAAGCCAACGTGGAAACAATATCAATATTCATTTTTTATATGAACCAACATTGAAATATTCAAATTATATATCATTATAATAATAAATTATAATATATTTTTGGGTTTTAAATAGATTCTACATTATTATAAAATTATATACAAGATTCATTTGATTCTGACCACGAGGACAAGGAATTAAAAAACCCGTAAAATTTTTTCATTAGAAGAAAATTGGATCCATTCATTATTTTATATCATTTACATTCAGAGCATTAGATAAATAGGTCATCAATCATACATAAATAAATATTACATCACAATGTGGAAACAACCACCCATTATAAATGTTTTCTACAATTAATTATGTTTAAAATAAAATATGTTTTCCTTCAAATACATATATTCTCAATATTAGTCTTACTTTTTCTTTCTAACTACACATCCTTATTTACCATTGATAATTTTGAAAATTTTAGATGAGAACAAAATTAAAATTAAGTTACATATAAAAATAATGAAATAAACTCACAACACCTAGAATAATCCTAATCATTTTTTCCAAAATAAAATTTTCCCTCAAATTAATGATTTTATTACCAAATAAATAAACTTCTATAACCATTGATTTTCATAAAAATCATAATCATCAATATTAAATGATAAAATTCATAAAAGTTTCTATAAAAAAAATAATAACTCATGACTATATATATATATTTCAAATTTACGAATTAAAATAACTTTTGCTTTCAACATTGTATCTTTAACATACCTTGAAAAATCATAAAATTTCCAAGATACGTGTAGAAATAATAAATAAATTATTTAGGTAACATAGGACATAATTATCATATAACTATTATAATATAAATTTCATATGGATTAAAAGACACTATAATTTATAATAATCACTTAGGATAATCCTAACTAGATAACTTTATCATAATACCGATTCAACAGTCTTAATATGCTATAAAGGGATCACATGTCATTATGAGCTATATCAGGATGACCTTTCATCATAAAAAATTACAAAGATCCATAAATTAATAATATTTCATTAAATATTTTATTTTCATTAGTAAAATGATAAAAACACTCTTTTCAACAATAAGAAATAAATTTGGATTTTGAAAGATTCATACCATTTAAAATCAATTTTGAAGATAAAAGCTCAAACATAAGAAGGTTTAATCATTAAAGAAAACATGAAATATTTTAATTAATAAAAACATAAAATATGTTTTATAGTGTTGATAATAATGGCTGATACCTTACATGTTAAAATAAAACATTATTTCTGATTTTTTGTTTAAACATTTAATACAATACATCCAATGAGATTTATTTGGAAAAAAAGTGAATGAGAGTAAAAATTTTTCATAAAATGAATATCATAATTTTGGAATATCCATATAAGTAAATTAAGATATATTTTTATAAATATTTACTTATAATAGTATTATTTGGAAAATAAGTGTTTGAATCATCTAAATTGAGGTTTTTAAACATAAACATCCCTTACATTGAGTCTGACTCAACAATTACATCCAGTAGTATCCTAGAAATAAAATTTTTCTATTTTTTTAGCTTTTTTATGAATTTTTTTATGTATATTATTCCTTTTATTTTTTTCATATATATATATAATTATATAATCAACTATGTCTATGTTAGTTGTTTTGATGATATTCAACTCATATGGCCAAATTCAATTTGGTAAGTCAGATGTGGTTAAAGAGGTCATTATTACATAATATATATAACAATAATAATTATGGAATGATTACTATATATATAAATAGTAATTATAAAACAGATCATGAAATATGTTTCTGATAAATGAATTATGTTACAATCATGAAGATCATAGATTATATGTTTGGACGAGTAATGTTTCCATTTTTAATGAACAAGATGGAAATGTGTTATCTATAATTTTATAAATATATCATAAAAATTATATTATTTATTTAAACAATATTACATATATTTTACCTATGATTATTTAATGAAAAAATAATGACATCGCTTCATGGAGGTGGTAATCCCCACGTTCTCCCAAAAGAATGTATAATTTCTCAAGGGATGGAATGGAATGAATGTATATGTTATACTATATTTAAGGGATAATAATAATTACTTTAATATAATTTACATTGATTAATTACATTATTATAACAATCCATGAGATGTGGTTATGGATGAAAAAAAACATCAGTTCACAACCTGGTAGTCCGCCGTACACATGATCAATGGATTCATTGCCCTTGTTAAAAGAAGAATGAGACAAAAATGTATAATGAAATTACCATAAAAAAATTAATTATATAAAATATATTGAAATTTTTATTTCAGAATAATTTATATAATATATGTAGAATTTATAATAAACAATAAGATAAAAACAAACATTTATGAACTATACCTATTCTTTAGATAACAAAAATTGGAAAAAAATGATTATTTTTTTTGGTAAATATAAGGAACCTAGGACATGGGAAATGATATAATGAAGGGACATAGTTATGGAATAGACAAAATAAATGGTTATTGATGTGTTGATATGAGAGGATTATAATTCCTCGTGCTTTTCTTATATAGAAATTACATAATTTTTTAAGAATATTCATTACATTATATAAACATACACCCTAGAACCATAATAGTTTTGTACCTTTGGAATCTTGGTAATAGTAACATTAGATTATAAGTGATCTACAACATACCCCTATATATTCGTCACAACTAGAACCCTTTTTAGAGATATCGTAAATAAAAAATTTATTCATAACATGGGGAAAAGAAACATTAGAAATGGTGATCTGAGGTTCTAATTATGGGTAAAATGGTTAAATAATAAGAATGAAATTATTGTAAGAGAATTAGAACATTTTCATACCATTTGAAAAGAATACCATACATATAAAAGATCAAAATAATTCATCTCGGCATAAATATTGGTACTGCACATGACCTGAATCACATTGAAATCAAAGAACATGAGCCATGAGAGTATAATATTAGCATAAGGCTTTGAGTTCATAGGATACATATAATAATATAAAACCATTTCTATAATTATCAAGGATCACTACAAAGGATATCATTGTAGAAAAATATATCTCTTAACGGAGTGGACAACTAATTGCATCCCTATCATATTGAACTAGGGTCAATCCTGATTCAAGCCCTATATTACTATACTAGGTTCACTCCCCATTCTAACTATGTATATATCATTAGATATATAAATCCTAACTAAAGGAATTAAATGTAGATATAGGTCCCACCAATTATGTATCAAAAAAATATTTCTGTGTGCCATAATATAAGAAAATTAATCATATTATAACATATGAAATGAAGTCAATATCATAAAAATTCCATAATATAACAACCTATGGAATTGATGAGCCTTTCTTAATCATTTTATTCTATAATAACACATGAAAAGTAGTGGGTTTAAAAAAATTACTCATGGTATAACCTAGGGGAGATTAAAAAGTATAAATAAAATCATTAAAATAAAATATACATTCATAAAAATAATATGAAATATATCCTTGGGTCATATCCCTTGTACGTCATAGATAATACCGAATGATTTAGGCATAGATAAGAAATAATTTTGAAATATAATTTAAATCATTACTTGAGTAAAATATCAATTCTTACATGAAAATAATATTTAAAATCATAAATCCTTTTTGAAATAAATTTTCATTGAAAATATCTTGAAAAAATTATAAATGAATATTTTAACTAAAAACTGTTAATGATTTCGTAATAATCTATTTATTTCTTACATGAAAAAATGACAATTCCTTTCACATTTTTGGTAAAATGACAACATGAATTGATTAAATAATTATATGAATATTCCATAATATTTTTTAAATAAATAAAATATAGTTGAAATTTCATATTGAATAAATAAAAAAGTTTAATAAATTTTTTTTAAACACTTTTAAAAACACCATGTCGAAATGAAATTAGATTTCCAACCTAATAGATAAATAATATTGGATATCCTAAAAAATATTTCTCAATTAAAAAAAGATCCAATGAGTGGGAAGATAGTACCATTAAATTATGTTATAATGAATAACTAGAAGAGAATTAATTTATATGAATTTTTGAGATATAGATCTGAAAATTTTATCATTGGATGAATAATCATAAACAATCCTAACAATCAATGATATTGTAACATAAAATCATTACCACTTTTTCAACATTGAACTGTAATCACCATGAAAGATATGTCTTCAAATAAATATGTAAATACCAATAATTTTAAAAATATGAATGACAATCAATTTTCATGGGCAGTATATACCCCACCGAAATAAACATTTGGACAATATGTCATTTGTAACCTAGAAAATTACTGTGAGACAGAAATCATTTACATTAAATATTGACTTCAATCACACAAAATATACCCTAATTTATAATAAATAGATGTTTTGTATAAATATATTACATAAATTTATTTTTATATATCATAGATTATATGATTTTCTTATGACCGTTTGACACATGTTAATTTACAACATTATTTCCATTTAATGTTTGATTAAAAACCCATTTCTTCATAAATTATTTTCTTTCATTTTTTGTCTTTTTTTATTGATCATGGATTCGTATGACATGAATTATTACCATGATATAAATATCATATATTTTCAGTATATACGTATTTATAATAATCCGTAAAATTTAGTGTCAGAAAATACACCGTTTAAGGAGATGGAAGGCCATGCGTACACATGAAAGTTGGTGTTTATATTCATGTTATGTTGAAATAATAAAATTAAATGATATGTATTATCATTATGGAAATTTTTTATGAAATATATATCACATTTTTATTAAGACCATCTTTAATATATTTTTTGTAAAGTAATAAATAATCACAACACTTCATAAGGTGATAGTCCACTATGCACATGAATGATATTATTATGTTACAAAACATATAAATATTATGATGGTCTGAGTAATATAAAAATTATATAATCATAATAAAATCACAAGTATTATAAAATATATTATATTTACCATAAATTCATCACAATGACCATCCTTTATAGGTTGTAATTGTAAAAAACTATCACTGATTCACGAGACATTAGTCCACTATATACACGAATGACAATTTAATAACCAATTTGATAGAAGATAAGATGTTTTCAGGTCATGAAATTAACATAAAAATTATCTTTATATGTTTCATATTTTTTCTACTATGTAATCATGTTTATAAATAATTTAATTGGGTGGATTAAAATATAATACATAAAACTCATTAATGAAAATTACCTATTCTATGGGTATCCTTATTATGTATTCACTAAAACCTTGCTTGGAAGGATTTATATCCAAAATAATACTCCAAGGATGAGGGGTAGGAAGATGGAAATTTACTACGGTAGGGTTGTTTTGATCAAAATGACATTAATGGTGTTAGTAACTAATAAGGATAAGTGACCTCATATAATAGTAGAGGGGCGACATTTTTGTAAATACCCAAAACAATTCACTCGAGGGTGGTCTCTTTTACTAATGTGGCTATATAATTTATTAATAATTGAATGGAGGGACTAATTAGTTTAGAAAATCCTCTAACACAAAAAATAAAATGATTTTTTACCATGTTACCCTAAACTCCATGCCTTCACTCAAATAAACATTTTGTTTTTTATCATGGTAACTTATATGTGTTTATTTAACTATGTAATATATCTATAAAGAATATAATGAAAATATGCTATATTAGATAATTTATACCCAATTATAAAAAATATGAGATATTTATCATTAAAAAAAATTCATATTTCTGTGTAAATTTGATTTTAATACAATCACATGTAATGCTCCAAAACCAGTTTGAACCTCAATCACTATAATCAATTTTAACAAATTTCACTATTAATTTTTGTGAAAATTATTTTACCATATTATATAATATATGTTATTTTTTAATAATATTTAAAAAAATTACAAAATTTTATACATTTAATTCATTGTAGATGCAACAAGAAAATGGGTTTTTAATGAGAAAATGATAAAAGTATTACAAAGAATTTATATCCAATTTTAATATAAATTTTATTGTAATAAAATAAATTGTATTAATAGACATGTATTTTAACTAAATAAACATTAAATAAAATTAAAATATAAATTATCGATGTAAATAATCTTCATGAAAAGACAGTTTTCAATTAAATATAATAATTTTCCACTATTCAACATATATAATATTATGAATAATTTTAACAATTCACTGGAATATATTTTCAAATTATGAATTAAAAATGAAGCAAATTTAATCAAATTATATTTCTAAAATCAAGAAAAATTATTATTTATTATGGTTTACAAAATGACATTAAATGTATTTTATTATAAAACATATAAATTTGAAACATATTAAAACCATAATGAAAATTATATTTTATTATAAATTTTAAAAAATTATATTAATATATTAAATTTATTTATTAATATTCATGTCACTATGTCTGATGTATAGGTTATAACAGTCATGATCAAATTATAATATTAATAATTTTAAATTGTTTTTGTTAAAATTCAGTGTTTCATATAATGCAAGATAATCCAGTGTTGTGTATATTACAAACATTAATTGGTGTTGACTGTAATACAATCCATTAATAAATTTAAAAAAATCATAAAAAACATGCGTGTTATATTCCACTCCCATTAAAATGATTTACTCTAAGTAAATTACAATTCTTATAAAATAGATAAGGATACTTCTTCCTTATCATATTATCCTGTTCTAATGTAGCATCATCAAACTAGTGATTTCTCCACAAGTCATTGACTAGGTGATTGTTCTTATTTCATAAAAAATCATTTTATAATCCAAAATCTCTACTGATTATTCTTCATAATAAATATATTTATCTAAGGGAATAACCTATGAGTTAAGTACATGGAAATAAATAGATATGTGATTTTTTGGAGATATATATGTAGAACACATCATGGACTTATGAGAGGTTCAGTGGAGGAGCCATGTGATGTGTAACTATCTAGATACGAATTTTTTTTCAAAAAGACTGATATACCTTGGTATTAGTTTAATTATAATCCCAATATACATAACCATCATCCATGTATAAATTCATAGAAATAACTTATGAACATATTTGAATTTTAGGTCTTTTAGATGATTATCAGCTAAAATTTTCTACCGACTTTGAGCTACCTTGATGTTCTAATAAATGGATGTAAACTTCTTTGATAGTTCTTCATCAATCTCAATTCCTAATTGAATTATTCCTCTAAAACAATTCTAGAATTTTGAATCACTACATTTCCTTCATGGGAGGGATTCATAAGAAAAAATTTTAATACTTAATAGAATTCTATTATTGAAACATTAGGGATCTAGAGGAAGGTGTTAACCCTAACAACCTTTTATATTCACATAACAAGATCTAAACATATCCAATAGTTTATGAATTGTTCTTTTGGACTAAGAATCTATTTTGGGATAATGAAAAATTCTAAAACTCAATTATATATAAATATATTGCTGAAGAGATTTTTAGAACATTGAGGTAAAACTAATATCTAAATAAGATATAATGGAATTTGTTACTCTATTCAGCCTTGAAACTTCAATAATATATATCCTAACAAGTTGATCAATATATAATTTTTATAACATAGAGATATATTCTGATAAATTTTTTAGGATATTTACTACAATACATATATAATTATTCTATTTATATGTCATTGGGAGTCAAATGGAAAAATCTATTGTGATGCTTAAAAATTTATATTTTCCTACAGGTAATGTAAGAAATATACACTTATAATTTCTTATTACATTCTTAATTTTTAAACATATCAAGAACAAAGGTAAAAATTATATTATATCTCTCTTCATTCCATCCCAAAAGATGCATTCTTTCATAACTCTATATATCTTTTTTACTTCTTGGGTAAATTAACAATGAAGTACAATGATCATCATATAATAACTCATTAGTAAAATTTTGTATGGATGGATTGCAATAGAAGGTCTAGAATATTAATAATATAACAGGATCAAGGTAAAAATCAAGAACATTTATAACATTTTTTTCATCTCAACATATATCTTATGCGTGTCATTTAAATTTACAAGAATAGATGGTGAACATTCAATTGATAAAGTTAATTTTTTCCCATTATTTCATGATTCCAGATCTATTGTTTTGAAATGTAGAAATATTATATCTTTTGTAATCCTATTCATGGATAAGTTATCATAATCCTTTCTACTCCAAGCGTCATCCACCATGTTCAATTTCCCAGGGTGGTAATGTATTGAGTAGTGAAAATTTTTAATTGGATCAGAGCATATTATTTATTTCATATTATACTTCATATGTGTGAATATATAAATCAAACATTTATGATCAGTATATATATCACACATTTCTCCACGATGATAATTCTTCCATATTTGTATATAAAACATTACCACAGCTAACTCCAAATCATGAGTTGTGCAATTTTTTAATGAAACTGTATTTTTTAGGAATAACATATCACCATGTAATTCTATAACATAACACAACCAAATAACTTTTTTGATGTATCACTACAACAAAATATCATTTTCCACAACAACTTAATGTATGAAAAAATTCATTGACTAAACATCTTTTAGGATTTAAGAAATTTTCATCAAAATCATTTTTACAGAAGAACACATCATCATTTCACATTAACATAGTTTGAAAACTAAATAGTGATGATA
Organism: Viscum album; assembly: GCA_963277665.1. Lineage (NCBI taxonomy): Eukaryota > Viridiplantae > Streptophyta > Magnoliopsida > Santalales > Viscaceae > Viscum > Viscum album. The sequence continues at coordinate 1,488,135,642 of OY728128.1, forward strand.
AATTATTTATAAACCATCAATAATATCTTGATAATCTAGGAAAATTATAGATCATAGTCACCATGGTTACTCTGGGACCACATTCAATAGCCTCTATCATTGTTGGATATACTGATATACCACCTCATGATATTTTATGACATGAAAAATAAAACATTTGCAACCAAAAATGACAATTTAGAAATTTATCATATATTTTATCATTACATAGGGTCTTTGGTAAAAATATAATGTTTTAAAAATTCAATTACTTATTCATTGATTAGGTAATAACATCATCTATAAATTCAAAATATGATAAATGTAATCTATAAAGACTCCATTACTTATAAATATGATGTTATAAGTGGAATTAAAAAGATTGAAATGAATCACTATACAGTAATACATTCCATATATTATAGATAATGTTTTCTTTGGTATATCCCCCTACGTGACCCTCAATTAATGATATTGAGGACAAACACCAAACAAAAAAAAGTATTGTGCTCTGTGAAGTGGATCAAACAAGCCATATATATAGATAATGGTACTTATTTATAATTTATATCTTGTTGATTTCCCTATATTCATTGAAGCATCACATTGATCTTCTATTTTTACAAAATACGAATAGATGCAGCCAATGGTGACACACTTGGATGAATGAATCCCTTATCATGATATTCTTGGATTTTTTTCCTTTTCCAAAAACTCATCAGAATACATTCTATAGAGAGTATTTAAAATTATAAAAGATCCAATTATGTGTTATATTCAAAATTAAACTTCACTTTTTAGTGGAAATCATGAAATTTTTTTCAAAAAGTTACAATAATTTTCCCACAAAATTGATATATCAATGATGTCAAATTTCTCCCTAACCATATTAGATAAACACCACTTTTATGTGGGAATTTAGACCCATACCAGGGATGTGTTCCACACTGCCAAATTATAATTATCATCACACTGATATAGAGTGATTGGTTGTCCTTGATGTCAAACATGACTTCCTGTACTTGAAAATCAATGAGGTATTTATGTAGATAAATCAAATACATGCCTAGGAATACACTAAACTAAAACATTGGAAGAGTGAATTGATTTATATGAAGAATATTCCCACCAACATCAACTGAAGAGTAATCATATAATTTATATGGGATCATCATACCATTGGGGATTTTCTATGATTTTTCTACATTTAGCCATTTTGGTAGCATCTTGGTACACTTATAAAATTGTTTAGATAAGAAATAATATGTATATATTGTGTTAAATAGTACATTATGAATTCTATAATGGATGAAATTTTTACCTTGAAAAAAATCATTATCAAACCCCACATTATGTTGATCTAGAATTATCAGGAGAAATTTGATAAACTTTTGTTGATCTAGTAGTGTTTTTTCACAAAAAATATCCACCATAAGTAATATGTTGATCATAGGAAATGAGATTTGGTGTTTTTCATGGGTGACTTGGTGTTTCTGAATATAGAATCTCCTTTAGATCATTGTGACTTGGGAATGTAAGGGAATCTAATACCAATATTTGTCATACTATTTCATATCTCTGCGAGAGATGGTATAGTCTCATATAGACTTGATTTTCCATCCCATTTGATGCTAATTAGTGGAATTATCCCTGTTTCATATCTAGAAACAGTATAATCTGGATCTATCTCATGAGTTGAATTTAGAGGAGTTAGAGTCAAAGCATACCCTATTCTTGTTTGTGAAACCAGTTTTAATTGTGGATTTTGATGAGAACATACTTCATGAAAGGTCTATTTTGTTGGTCTGAGATTATTAGAACCATGGTATTTATGAACATGATACCTGAGAGAATATGCCTTAGGATGATTAGGAGTTTTCATTTCTGTTTTTGAATCATGATTTGGAGTGAATTTTTAGTTATATAATTTATCATAGTGTAGGTAATGATAAAAAGATGATTTTATTTTGAGGTATTAATATATATATTTTTGGCATGTTATTTCTACCATGGGGTTTCCATGTGTTTTTGGAGAAACAATGGAATTTTTCACTCAACTATATGTGGTGCATGGTTGTTTCACCGATAGAGGAAATAATGTACCTTCCTAGATGAATCTGTGCAACCTCAATCTTGATGGATAGTGAGAACACAAAGTTGTCTTACAGTTTGGAAAATCATGTTCCATATCCATGCTATAAAAGTTATAAAAATTTCTAAATTTACTCTATTGATATCACCCAAAAGAACCCACAATTAAAACCCTATAGGTTATTCATCAATGGATGATTCCTCATAAAATTATTAGAGCCTTTAGAAGTCAATTTTTTGGTGTGTTTTCCCTAATTCATTGATAAATCATTAATTATTTAATTTTTTCTATATTTTATCTCTTATTATACGGTTTCTTACCTCTCTTTCTAGGGCTGTCATTTTTTAATAGGGTGTTCAACATAATTATTTATCAATCTTGAGTGTTGGGGTGAAATATTGATGTTTTTTGTTTGATCCTCCCTTTATATACTCTCATGGTTGTGTTGTTTTGTTTTTCATAATATTTCATGAATTTTCTAATCTTGAGGTAGGTGGTTCCATTTTTTTATAAAATAAGATGATTTTTCGTTGATTTTTGAGATGATTAATTATTTTTATGGATTATTATTTTGGTGTAAAATGTGTTTTAGAATGATTTTGAGATGAATATGTTATAAATGTTGATTTTATAAAGAAAACTGATTATTTTTTACATGTGATTAATTATGGTATTTCATTAGAGTGTATAATTATTGGTGTGAAATGTGTGAAATGTATTTTAAAGGTATGTAAGGGTGATAATGTTTTCAATATTGGTTTTTAATAAGAAATGGATTTAATTCTCATGTTGGATTCCGTATTCGATATCTTAAATGGGTTTGATAATTGTGAAAGTGATGGTAAGTATGTTTTAAAATGGTTTTTTGGGTGTATGAATTCGAAAGGGTATTTTCCCATTGAAATGGATGGATTTCATTTTCACTCATATTGTTGTGTTTTTAAATGGGTTTAATGAATTGTGATTGTAGTGAAAAATGTTTTTGCATGTTCTTTTGGTGTTCTTGTTGATGGGAAAGTGTTTTTGTGTATGGAAATTGTTGTTTCCATGGGTGTTTTGATAGTTAGATTAATGTTAATTCTAGAAAGCTGTGATTTCCTATTTTATTTTATAGGTTCCATATGGATATAAAAGTAATGATTTGTGTTACATTTGAAATGGAATTTTACGTAAATGGGAATCTTAGGTAAATATGTGGGTGAACATGAACAAGTAAGATATTGACATTGATGTGGCTGATGCCAAAATTATTATAACAGGATTGATGTTGTAATAATTACATAAATGTGATTTGATCAGCTACCAATATACCATGGTATGTGATCCCCTATAATGTCTTGTGAATGGGAACACTATTGGTTTGCGATTATGATATGAATTCTAGTGGTCCTTGGGTTGTGTCCTCCTCTATGAGACCGTGGTGATGATGTTGTTGTTTTTTTGTTGTTAGAATTTGATCATCAGGGTATGATGATTATAGGGTCCCACTTGTGATATCTACATAGAGAAATTTAAAGTCGTTATCTCTTATGATATGATGCTTTTGTGATGTGTTTTTAGTTATAGGTAAATTGTGGAACTTTTATATATTCAAATTCAAATCAAGATTTTATTGAGAAAGTTTTTTCTTTAAAAGTTTTTTATTGAAAATGTTTTCAATGAAATGTTTTATAAAAATGTTTCCATATATTCTTACAAAGTAATTCTTGTTGATTTTTTTTCTAATGTTATTGAATAGAATCCTTCTTTTGGCTGAAATCCTTCTAAAATTTGGACGACAAAATATATATATAAATGGAGTGAATTAAGTCTTTTGTATAACCTAATTAATGGAATGAAGTATTATAACATAGATTTTGGATCCAGTTTTTAGTATGCTACTTCTTGTAAGTGTTAGTGGTGGTGGCTTGAGGGTGATGGACCTATTATTATATAGATTTTTTCGAATGGATTTTCTATTCACATTTTGTTTTATTATTTTTTGGTTAATGTTGTAAAATATATAATATAAATCTTTTTGTATCTCGATTGGTTATGATTATCAATTATGTGATTCTTTAACCTTTTAGGTTGTTCAATGCTAAATTAATGGATAAAATAACTCCCAAAGTGTATTTTTGATAACCAATCACCAGTTTCCATCCCATGGGGATTGGGAACTCCATTCTGCCCTTGTTTCTAACAAGGGTGATTGTCATGGTGTATGATAGCATGGAAGGATTTGTGATATTTTATATCTTTCCCATTTAGATTTAACTATTGTAAACCAATTACCACATTATCCACATGAAATGATTTTTATTATTTTTTCTATTTATTATTATAAAAAATTAATTTTACCTTATTCCATATGATAAATTATTATTATACCAGAAACTAAAAACAATTTTTATAGATTCCATTAATAGAAGTGTCAAATTAAAATTTTAAATTATTCATGTAGAAGTGGTGAAAAAATGGATTTTTAAGGGGAAAATGTTTAAAAGATTAATTTTTTTTATATATCAATTGTCAATAGGAAATTCATTTAAATGAATTAAATTGTTTTTATAAATATATCAATAAATTATATTTTTTTTAAAACCATATAAAAATAAATTTAATTTTTTTATATTCTTTATATGAAATGAAAATTATTTAGAAAAAAAAAATTATGATTCAATATTCAACAAAATATTATCTTCTACAAACATTCTAAAAAATTTACAGTAAGATAATTTTGATGTTATAATTAAAAAAATGAATTAAATTTTTTTGAAATATATTTTCTAATTTTTTATGACATTAATTTTAAAATATAAATGAAAAATGATATAAAAATGTTTTTTAAAATAATAATGTTTTTAAGCATAGAATTGGATTTATTTTTCTGCCTTATCTAGAAACATATAATATGAATTTTAAAATTTTCAAATAATATAAAATAAAAAATCTTATTTAAATTTTTCACCATATTATTTTGTTTAATTTTGTGTCAAAATGTGATTGTGTGTAAAAAATAGATTCTCATAAAAATATTTCATTTATTTAGAATTTATTACCATTATAATTTATAATTAAATAATTTAAAATTAATTAATTTTATATAAATATGTAATCCATATATTTTTATAATTTAGTTATTCACTTTTAAATTATTCGTTCACACATCTAGGGGAAAATGATAAATATAAATAATATTTTTTAATAATATTTAATTATTCATTTATACATGGTGTTTCAAGTAATTAAAGGAAAACTAGGTGTTGTATTTTACATAAGGTCATCTCATAGTTTCATTAAACACAATCTAAACCCATCACATCATGAAGCACAAAATATTTATTAGATTATATTTAAATGAAAAAAATCACCAAATCTCCATGTGTTATAGTAACCATTCCATATATATATATTGGTTTTTAAAAGTAGCTTGAGGTGACCATATTTTTATCCAAATATAGGATATTACCACATTAATTTATTTATATGACAAATTCTAGTGTTGATGATATATTATTATATGTCGATTGTCACCCAGAATAGTATATCAAAGTTTATTTTAACATAGATTAACTTTTAATAATATAGAGGAACAATAAAATATAGATTTTTAAATATAAAATTGGTTTTTTATGAAACATCATTACACTTTTATTTATATATTGAATATGATCCAATTATTTGGAAATAAGAAAAGAATATAGTTCACATCAGACATTACACACCATTTTTTGGAATAAAAAACATGCTCATTTATATAATAAGTAATTCAATAATATATATGATATTGTATATTTAGATCCATTGTAAAAAATTATATTTGTGACACTTTTTTGGAAATTATAAAGATAAATAATTTATTTGGTGGTAATTATGTAGGGGGTTTAATGAATTTTGAATTAGTTGAAATGAATATTTTTAGAACATTTTTGTTAAAGATATATATTGGTACTCATACCTAAAAAAATAAACCATGTACTTGTGACAATAAGGATACATCTACAAAAGAAGGTTTTCATCTAAATGATTTTAGAAATTTAAAAACTGTAAGATTAAATTATATAATAATTAGGGAAAAAGTGAAAAACCAATTAGATAAATAAAAATAATTTAATTAGAAAATTTTCAACAACTATTTATCTATGTCTGGTATTATATCTCAACTAACACTTCTTTAAGAACAATAGTTTAATATATTTATTAAACGGGGGGAACAAATTTTTTTGGACATAGTGAGGTTAATTAAAGACCATTAATATCATTCATGATCATTTTGGGGATATTAATTACATACTAGATTATAAAAAAATGAGTTTCTTAATAATGATCCAAATAAAACTCAATATTTTTTAATATATAGGTGTAAATCTCTCTAATACAATGATTACATTTATGGATGTGATACATTTGTTATGTATTTCTTTAAAAAAATTCCATTGAGGAAAAGAGTTAATCAATATAGGATATATAAAGGAAAAAATGGTATATTATCTATTTATCATATATTATATGATTTAATAGTGATTATATAGGATATATCTGTAATTCCATGCCCAAGATTCCCGCACCTGCTGCTATACATTTTTACATTGAAATGATTACAAGTAATTAAATCTCAATGGATTTTTTTTTTGTAGTTTTGGAATACTATATTACATACATAATACACTTATTATGTAAGGAAGTATAAAATATAACATGGTACATAATAAAATAAAATGAAAAAAATCCATGGCATAGCATTCAATGATACATACTTCATATCCTATAGAAATGAAAAAAAAATTGATTTCAAATTCTGAGTAAGGGTATATACCATATAAGAAGTAATGAATCAATAATCATAATAAACATGGAAATATAAACAATTGAGCACACATGATATTTATATAATTGGATATGGAAAAGTCAATAATTAATGTTACGTAACTAAAACACATGTCATTAAATTAATAAATAATAAATGAAATAAATCAATATATAACGTCAAATATATAATGTCGTGGTGAAAAAGAAACAAAATTTTAATGAATAAAATTATTAATTATTTAATTCTATGTTTCTTAAGTACTCATGACCTTCAGTGTCAAGACATTTTAGAAGAAAATTTATAACATATAAAGTAAAACACATCTTATTGGTCAAATTATTTATCTCATGAGACTACTGATGCATCAAGGGGATATCAATAATAGGGAAACAACCATGTTTTAACTATCCAAATAATTCTTTATAAATCATGTAATTTTTTTAATTCATATTCAATTTGCCTTATCAAATATGTTATTTGGTAAAAGAATACATATTTATCAATACATCCCCAGCCAATGAAATTATTATCAAATACAAACTATAAATAAAATTTGTATATATATAATGAATTAATTATAACTATCACATAATATTTGGGATATATATAATAAATTTTATGTCTAATGGAAAATGCTAATATCGAAGTGATTGTTTAATGAGAAAATTAACATTTACTAAAGAATGTGTGATTGTAAAGATTACATTTTACCACATTGAAATTTTATAGTTAAACCCCTTTGATGAGATAATACATAGTGAAACAATGAATACCAAGAAATATTATTTATTAATTATTTTAAATAAAAAAATTAACTATATACACCATATCAATGTGAATTGGTGCATATTAACATATAAGTCAAAATGATATTTAGATTCAGATGAAATACCTTAACTTATGCTTAATTTTATATGAATGATATTTAAAATAATATTTAATATTTCAGATAATTGTATTAACTTATATAATAGCCCTAAACAAATTTATAACAGCATATATGATCTTCTTATAATGTCTTATTTTCTTATGTTAATAATCATTCATTATTTTCATCATTTTAGGAGTTAATTGCTTTGTTTTTTAGTTTTTGTTTCGTTGTTATTTTTATTCTTATTAATTAGATCTTCACATCAAAATACCTATAATGTATAACATGATTTAAATATCATATATTTTTAGTATTTATTTATTTATAATAATCTAGGAAATTTCGACATAGGAAACTAAATGCACAGTTCATGGAGACGGTAGGTCATACGTACACCTGAACACTACATTCATTTCCTTATAGAATTTAATGTAATGAAATATAATATATATATATATATATATATTATAATTACATTAACATATTAATGACATATATTTGACATATAATTATTAATACCATCCTTAAAATAGTTCATGTGGAGCATAAACATTTCACAACACTTTGAGGAGGCGATAGTCCAAACTTCCACAAATGAAGTTATCATATTACCAAAAAATTTTAAATAATCAAGGTATATGTTATAAAAAAATTACAAAAGAATAAAAACATAATAAATACCATATTTATAATATATAAATGATAAAGACACAATTATTTCAAACCATTAATGGTTATAATGGAAGAATGAATGATATTGAATTGCGAGGTGGTCGTCTATCGTACACATGAAGGACGATTTTGTATCTCATTTGATGGAATGGAATTTCAGTATCGGTTCCACACCTGAAAAAAACATATAATAATATTCATGATAATGAGGTTATTATATGAGAATGAAATTAGAATACATTAATGGCTTGAGAAAGAAATGAAACCAATGTTACCATTGAAGAACATTACACTTTATTGAGGTAACTCCTTTAATTTTATAGGAAAAGACATTATTAGTGTAATGTAAAGGATTTTACATTAAATATTTATTGATATTGTTTGGAATATTTAAAATACCATTAAGTATGATGGAATGTGTTTCTGAGGCCCACCATGGCCAGAATAATTTTTTGAAATATATTTAATATATTTAATAGCACACACACATTGTTTTCCTAAAAAGATGTAGTAACATATGAATTGGTTCTTAGATCAGAAATAAGAAAGATCTTTTGAGTTCAAAATGTTAGTTTTATTAAAGGCTTGACTTAACATTAGTCTGTGTTTTTAATTTATAGAAAATTAATCTCACGTACAAAAGTGAATAAAATAATTTAATAAATTATTGAATTTCATGTTCTTTGACACAATGATTAAAAATAATTAAATATATTTCTATGTTGGAAATAAAGGGTTTAACACATTACCTAGGAACTATTGGACCATTTTTGGAGAGAGATACTATTTCGAATAATTCACGTAGGATAATGGCGAGAATATATTGGATCGATGAACGAAACACTACAAATTATATATATCTAGCCAATGAATGCGATATATATTTTTTCTTCATCAGCAATCGATCCGAATTTAGGTATGGAATGTGTTTCCATTTTATTATTCACTGTTATTTAATTTTATGATGAACATGTATCAATCAATAATCATATTGATCTGTAGTTCGATTGCTATGAGGGATATGTTATTATGGGGGTTTTTGAATGGAAAATATATTTGTGATTTTATTTGTTTTGAATGTCATTCTAAATTTGACATATTGAGATCATAAAAAAACATCATGGTTCATTCTTTTAACAAGTTCCCTTGATTAATTCACTCATTCATCATTCATGACCTGCATTCTTTGTTTGTCATGTGTCTTGTTAAACCCAGATAAATTGTTCATTTCACACCTGTTTCTTGGCGTATTGATCAAAAATCCTAGATATGGCAGCATCATGAAACGAAGGAGTTGAGATAATGGAGATGGTGTCATTCAGATGATACTATATTCCCGATTTTATGTTCTTCAGTGCACAATGAAGAATGGAGATTTCACTAATTTCCCAAGAAGATCTCATAATGAATAGTATATTTTCATGATAGAGAGTCTTGGAGGAGTTGTAATATTCAATACCATGGAAACAAATTCACCAGATCGAATTCCAGATGTTCCAGATAAAAAACAAGAGTATATCTAATATTCAATAAAATCCCTAACAACACGGTGTGTAATATACATCCACACCCCATTTCCACCCCTGAGTTATGGATAACGTTTCCATAGGAAGTTAAGTATCACATGGTGTTTTATCCATATCGCTTGGTGTATGGTTTATCCCACATGAACTACTCGTGTACATTATGAAAGACATGAACATATGGGGTGGATTACATGGGCTTCCTTCACGGCATGTACACCCCCACACAGACACAACTTGATGGCTTGATCTGTTTACATGGGAAGAACCTATGCTCAACTTGAATGGTACATGACCCCCAATACATTCCATGTAATCTTTTATGAATTGGATGCATTCCTTATCCTTTATATCCTGGACATGATTTCAATGTGGTATGTTCCCCCTTTATACTTTCCCTAATGGTTGGTATTGAATAGTCTCCTACTCCTAGTACTGTGATTCCGTCTGTAGGACCTTTTAGATAAATTCATTAAAATCCCTCTAAGATTCCTATAGTGAGATCTGTTATTAATATTTATTCCCTAGGTTGAGTTCTTGGCATCATCCAGCCCAAAAATAAGAGGTAGTAGATATTATACATAGAGAATTAATCCCGAATGAGTTGTTGGTATCACCCCATAGCCTTGAAATTTATCCTAATATGTGTATCATATTCACTTCATACTATCTATGTGTTGTTCTTCATTGTGAGACACGGTGAGTAGTTCCTCTCAGAATGAATTAATCATTGTTATCACTCATTAGAGTGGTCTATTAGATGAGTACTTCATGGAATTGTTGACATGGAATCCTAGGCTAGTATACTATGGTTTGAAATTACCTCAAGACTATATTTATTTGGTCAGAATATCTTTATATTGATGTTATTTATGTTGTAGAAATATAAATTTATATATATGAATATATTTTCAATTATTCTATTTTTTGTAAAACCAATGTGTCTTATTTAGGATTATTATATTCACTACTACATGTGATTTGAACACACGTGCCATGTCTTGTGTAGCCTGTAGATCATTTAACAATATCCTAGGTGGACCAAGACTACACAATGCTTAGTGAGACAAGAATGGCCGAGGTGTTTTCATGTAGCTTTCTAATAGTTGTTATAGAAAATAAATTTATATTGGAGTTTTGTTTTCAAAATCATTACAATGGGTTTGTATTTAGACGTATTTACATTCAATTACTTCTTTTTGTAATCTTGTAATGTGATTTAGATGTATTCAAGCATGTTTGTTCAGTTTTTTCATCATTTTAGCATTATATGGGCTTGGATATTTGTGAGTGTGTACAAGTACATAGGATAAGGCATCCCCTGTCAGTGATATGCCCCTAGAAACAAGTCTCTAGTCCCTGTCTAATTTGAGAAATGTTTAGGGTATTGTGGAATGGGCCCCACCGGGACAGGTCATGATAGAGTGGTATAAGAGATGTCAGTTCAACAATCAGACCAATATACTGTTAGATTGGTTTGAAGAACAATTTTAAGTGTTTCAATATCATAATTTTGGCTAGTGACTTCAATGTTTGGGCGATGACCGACATATTTATACAATGTGACTCTGGTCACATTCTTTTCATTTCAGCACATGAGAACCTTGGTTGCTAATAAAAAATGGTACATGCATCATATTTTAATAGATTTTGGACACCATGTACTATTTTCAGAGATCTATCTAGATACACTAAATGATTGTTGTACATCTTGTTGTTTTAGTATGACTCCATGATGTATACTAGATAGTATTTAATGTCAGGATCCCTATGATGATTCCAATGGTGATGAGGCTTCAATACATGGACTAGTTCATGAGATGTTACCTCAAGGTGGTGTACCATCCATACCGCCATCTTAGAGAAGCCTGTCATACAAACGGTACAAGAAAAAGATGAGCAGATGTTGAGGACACTTCATGAGATTTTTCAAAATAGACCCCATAGGTTCTAAGGGTAGATTAAACTATAGATGTATGAGGATTTTCTTGAGGTAGTGAACTGAGTTTCCGATATAGTTATGACAACATCAGATCAGATGGTGGACTTGGAAGCGAGCCATCTTCACTACTCGGTTGGGCAAAGGGGCAGATTTATTACCTAGTCTTATGATCATGAAACTCTATCTTGGATATAGTTCGAGTATTTTTTCAAAATATTTTCTCCATAGTTCTACTAGGGGTTGTACGTATCAAGGTACTTCTGCAGTTCTTATAGTACATCATGACAATAAATGATTATTCATTGAGGATGAAAAACCTTTCCTGGTACTCGATGTATATGGGTTATGATTAGTTCATCAGGGATAACACCACAATGTGAGGTCTACAAATACAATACCATGATACTATTATCCCTCTATGAAATCCTACTTATGCTGAGGTACTATAGTGTTCTTTTATGATTGAGTGTTTCTTGACTGGGAAGATAGAAATATTTTTTTCAACTGTGGGAATTTAGTATAGGAGACCTTGGAATTAGGGATCCAACATATGTCATAGGGACTTAGATGTGATATATGATTTAGGAAGAGGCTTCATGACATATTACTTGTTGTGAAGGATTCACATGGTTGTTCAAGTCAGGCCAGGGATAGGCGGTGCTACTCATGTGATGGCATGGTAGATCTCACCCATGATTATCTGATCCACCATATTTCCCTGAGAGAATCCATTGATGGGCCATTGAGGTAGAGGAAATGGTAGTAGAATGCATGTTTTTAGTGTGGGATATATGGTAGAGGATTTTGGATTAAAGAATGAGTTGGTTGAACTTTTTACTTGTTACCCCCACCACACTAGGTGGTTCTCACTAGGCCCATGGAGCTGAAGGAAAGGGGTGGGGACAATAGAAGGTGCTCCATGATTATAACCTAGTGGCTTCGGAGATGATTCAAGGTATGATCTATGTATTTTATACCTTATCTGAAGTACAGATAGCCACATTTGATATTTTTTCATACATTACAAATACCATGATCATTACATTGAGGTTTTTGTTGAAACATTCAATCAACCATTACTCATTGATACTTTTATTGGAGATGAAATTGTAATCAGAAATTTGTGTTGATAGTTTATCCTGACTCTTGGAGGATTGATTTTTTTTGGAACTTATTGGTATCAGTTTCAAAACTTTAGATCATCATTCATAGTAACTATTATTTACCTATAGTTTATTCCCACATTAAATATTTTAGGTTAAGGGTGTAGTATGTCTGTTGTGATGAAAATGGGTTCTCCTTTGTTAGTGAAAATGAACCCTAGAAAATGTAGCAGGGACTCATTCAATGGATGGTTCAGCCGATTACTCATCATTTGGATAGCCTATCCCTTGGTGTAGTGAGTGATGTGAGATATCAGTTTCCTATAGTGTTTGTGGGGTTAAATGAAACCTTCCTTGTGGATGTTCTAGGTTTTCATACCCATGAATATTTAGACTTCTGAATTGATATATTACATGGTATGACACTAATATTTCTCAAGAATATTGGATGGGTCCGGAAGATCTTTGTGAGCTGAGGGTGATGTTGGAGGACATACAGAGGAAGGTCTTTGTTAGGCCTAGTGTTTTACCCCAAGTATCCTGAGTTTTGTTTTACATAAGGGAAAATGGGAACATGATATTGTGTGTGAAATACCTGTACATGAACCTAGTGACCATGAAGAACATGTATCCACTACCAAGGATCGATGACCTCTTTGTTCAGCTGAGAGGGGTGTGATGGTTCACAAAGGTTGACCTTAGATTAGGCTATCACTAGTTATGATTTCAATATGATGAAATACTTATGATGGCCTCCAAATGTCTCCATGGTCACAATGTATTCGTGGTGATCACCTTTGTCAAGAATACCTACATAACTGTGTCCATCAGAATAATGAACCGAATCATTCATCATGACTTAGACCAGTTCATGGTATTATTCATCGATTATATTCTTATGTACTCGACATCTGAGGAGGATCATGTGGGACACATGAGAATAATTCAATACATACTATGATATCAGTATATTTATGGAAATATTTAAAACTTCTAGTTCTAGTTTTAGATAGAATAGTTTCTGGGACACATTATCCCAATAGATGGGGTGGTAGTGGAACCAACTAAGGTCAAGTCATTGATTTCGTGGGTGCCACTTTCCTGTGTGATGGAGGTGAGGAGATTTTAGGGGATGTCATGCTACTGCCAAATATTCATTCATGATTGTTTTGAGCATATCAACACCCATGACAATTTTGACTCAAAAAGGACAATTTGTTTGTGTGGACAGAGAGGATCCAATAAGATTTTCAGTTGTTGAGGCAGAGTTTCATGAATGCTCCCATATTGAGATTTACAGAGGATTTTTCACGTGCATATTGTTCTATGATTCATTATAGAACTAGTATAGTTGTGATTGGATGAAAAAGAACATTGTGATTACCTATTATTTAGTCTATTTGATACTACAAGAGAGAAACTATGTGACCCAATTTCATGATCATATACTGGTAATCTTCCCTTTAAAGATGTGGTGACACTAACTGATGGGAAAGTGAGTTATCATATTCTCAAACCAATAGAGCATCATGTATGTCTTATTTTTAGAGGTTATCAGATTTAGACAAAGGAAATGACGTTGTTCCTTCATGATTATGACTTTGAAAATTTCCATTCTCCTTGTAAGGGTAACGTCGTCCCAGATGCTCTCAGTAGTTGATCTTGTTCGCAGTTTCTGAATGAGGTGTCCAAGAAGTTAGAATCAATGCAGTTATCCATTATGAATAGATATGGATTATCTTAACTCAAATTGATGGTTGTTACCCCGCTTATATTAGAGTTAATCGGGGAGTCCCATCTTGAGGATACTGACTGTGGATCCTATGGTACCTAAATACCTAACAGAAATGCCTTTGATAGATATTCAAAAAGGTGAAGAGAACATCATTCTTTTTGAAGGATGCACGATGGTAAAAAACATTTGTGTGAGGAGGTTTTCAGAGTGTTTCATACAAATCCTTTGGTGGTACATCATGTGTAGAAAAGATGATGTTAGTCCTATGAAGTCTATTTTGGTGGCTAGGGATGATGAAAGGGGTTTTATAGTTTTTCTCTAAATGCCTTACTTGTTATACTGTGAAGACTAAGAACCATGTTACAACTGGTTTGGATCAACCCCTTGATGTTCCAGAATTGAATTAAAATAGGATATCTATAGACTTTTTAATGTTAATACCATGTATGTCATGGGGAAACAATTCAATCTGGGTGATCATAGAATAAAAGACAAAATAAGTCCACTTCGTAGATATATGAGATTAGAGTTCAGTATAGATCAGGGTACACATCTACTGTCAAGAGTTAATATTCATCCATAGAGTCACATCGACGATTGTTTTTTATAACAATGTTCATTTTACATCCTTTGTGTGGAAGGGAATATACGATGCATTTGGGAACTAATTACGCTTAATCATAGTGTTTCACCCCCAAACTAATTTCCAGCCTGAGCGGACCATTAATGATCTAAATGAAATGTTGTATGATTTTGTTTTGATCATTGTCCATAGTTGAGAGGATTAGCTACCATTGGGGGAGTTTTTGTAAAACAATATTTAACATTACACCATTACTGTGGAACTATTGGAGGATTTGTACAGGCGATCTTGTATGTCACAAATTCATTGGACTGACCTAGAATTTATAGCCCTCATGTGCTCGGAGTTGGAGTTAGCTATAAAAGAGAAGGTTATGATCATCCTGTGGTCTATGAAGACTACATAGATCCCTCAAAAGACTTAGGCTGATAGGCAATAATTCCATTTTGAGTTTGATGAAGGAGACCCTGTGTTCCAATGGATTTCATTTAGTTGTAGATTATAGATATTTGGTATGTGTATAAATATATCTATTGTAACACCCCCATATTCCACAGTACGTTATCTCATTAATGTAATTCAATAGTTTTTTTCTATATGCAACACCAAGTTCAAGGGAATCACGACCTATGAAAATAGCCATTTTAAATGTGGTTATGAAGAGTATTAACAACATTTTGAATTTTATATATATCATATATAATTTTAACATTCTTATTTTGTGTCTATTAGACATAATATATGGAAAAATTCAGTTTCTCAGATAAAAGGGTTATGTTTCAAAAAAATGCAATTTTAATTCCTACTAATGTTGAACCATTTTTATATGAAATATTTGACACTTTTATATTAAATTTGACCAAATGAACTTTTAATTTATAAGTGGAACATAATAATTTAGTTTGGATAATTTTTTGGTGTTTTTTCTGATAGAATTCATATTTTGATCAATAATGAAATATGTTAAACATTAATTGAAAAAAACTTTTTTAGTCAAAATAATTTATAGTGTTAAATTATAAATTTGATGTGAATTGATTTTTATTTATATTATAGTTTTATAATTTATTAAAATTTTAGTCATTATTTGAATTTTCACATTCAAATTGGCCATAAGCAAATGACAATCTTTTAATAGTTTTTAGTTGTTTTTAAACCTCTTTTAGGTTTTGATAATGGGAATTAATTTGAAATTATATAATGAAACATATATGTTTTTAATTTGGTAAAAACACGTTTTTTTTGAATTTTGAATATCAAAATTAACATATGGTGTGTTTTTGTTATTTTTTTATAAACCTTCAATTTTTTATGAATAGTGAAAAACACAGTGTTATTGTTTTAAAATGAATTTTTTATTAAAATAATTATTTATATTATTTAAATAAATTATATGTCAAAATAGATACCTTATACATGTATAAGTTCAATGAAATTATTTTGATACATTTTATAATAAAATTAGATGTATAAAATTTTATTGAACTTTTTAACGTCTTTTACACTCCTTCTAGGCACATTTTCAAATTTGTGTAAAACATAATTTTACCACTACTATGAATTGAATTTCAAAAACATGATAAAATCTGTTGACATCAATATTTAAAATGTGGTTCAATAATTTGAAAATAATTTTTGGTGAATGGAAACTTTTGACTTTAATTTACCATGGTTAAAAGTAAATAGAGTAAATAAAGGTATAAATGATATTATAATGACCGTAAAACATGTCCCTATTCTATTGGAAAAGTGTATATAGACCAAAATAAACCTTAGGAATAATATATGAACCCTTTTTATCCACTTGTATTTTATTAAGACAATTTTTATTATTTTATTTAAAGAAGAGTTAAATGTGTATAATTAAAATTATAATAACTAAAACATTTTTAATATAGGGTTATACATATGGTAAATTCTATATAAATATTTATTATAAATCCAAAACAATTTCCTACAACATGGTATTTTATTTATAACTTTTTGACTTTAAATTATTAAATATATTTATGACATAATGATGATGCAGTAATTACATTATTAACGAAGGAATCTTATAAATTATATTTTAAAATATGAAAATAAATATAATTTCAATGTTTTGATGACATCCACGAATTTTATAGTTTAATATGACATGTTAGGGTTGATTAAATGTATTTTTTTCTATGTAATAATTTTTTTATGACTTTTACCAAAACCAAATACTAAATAGTGTCAAAATTGACATAAATGAATTTTCAAAAAAATAATATTTTATTGAATTTTATAATAGTCATAAAAACAATGGTTCATAAAAATGACTTATATAATGATAGAAATGTCATTAATGAACCACCTGCTGTTCTATTGTCATTTTATAGAATTTTTGGAGACCATATAATACAAAAATACAAGAAGACATGCTAAAAGTTAAAGTATTTAACTAAGAGTTAAATCTAAAATTTAAGGTTAATATGGTGAAATAAACTTGTCTAAAACATATTGGTTGAAACTATTTAGACTCATAACCACATTTGGATAGAAATAAATCTTTTTGGAGCTATTAGACAACGAAAATAATTATAGAATAAATCAATATTTCAAGCTTTTCCAAAAGTGACCCTCCCCTATCTTATAAAAGGGTACTTACCCTTATCTTAATTTCACACCTCAAAAGCCAGACCAAAGTTACTAAAATAAACTCCTATATTCCATAAAAGCATCCTAGAGGCCTTACATTGATCAAAAAATCAACATAAGGAGAATATTTTTTCAAATCAAACGGGAACATTTAAAGAGGAGGTATTAATTTCATCACCTCTTTTAAAGTTTTTCTCTACTTCCACTTACTCATTCTTTGTAGTTTCCATACAGAAATAATAACACCATTAAATACTATATAATGTGATTTTATTATAAATTTGGTGCAAAAATATTCATTATTATATCCATCATATGAATGATAAAGTCACCATGCATGCGTACGTATGGCTTACCGTCTCCACATTGTGTTGTGGTTTTCTATCCACACTACATTATTTTGGTGGGTTTAATAATGAGTATAATTGATAAAATTAATAAATAAAACAATCTAATGATTCTATATATATATAATATACCATCCAATAAGATACTATTTCACCATCAATATAATGCTATCATCGCTCATGCGTACGTATGTCTTAACATCTCTACGACACGATGAGATTCATTTCTTCATTCACCATTCAACGATTATTATTATTATTATTATATATATTATTAATTAGAATGAAACATATGAAATTATAATTCTACTGGATTTATATATATATATATATTAATTTACATATATCTCAATCACTTACTTCCGTTCAATACGATACGAAAAAGGAAACGACATTTATGTGTACGTACAGCTACCCTCTCCATAAACGGTATTTTTCACTTCTTATATATTTTATACATACTCATATTATGATTATATATGATACATAGATAATGTTTTATATTCTATAATCTATTAAATCCAAATATAATTCATATGATCTAGAATAACAGGTAAAAGGCATGTATGATAAGAACAACGATTATCGCCCAGAATATTATTTTATCAATGAAATTATTATTTAAGGGGTAGTATAAAGCCATAAATGAATAATATAACATATAATATATATTAATATGGTCTTGGTATAACATAATAACATACTATGGTCATTATACACGAGATTAAATGTTCCCATGACCAAATGAACGAGTAAGGAAAGGGTTAATATAATGACCCATACTTTACATTCATTGTTATTACTTTAGAATTGAAGCACACTTATTACAACATATAAAAAAAGAATAAAGGACCGTATAGGTATAGTGTCTTTAGAAACTGAGAAACATAAACAACTGGTTCATAAAGCATCTACTTTTCCTCCCATTTATTTCATCATATCTAGAGTCCCTTTTCAGGATATTCTACTTAATAGCTTTTTTCCTGACCTTAGGTCCCACTTGCATTGTAAGTGTTCGAACCTCCTCTTCTTTGAAGTGCTTCGTTGAGACCTCCTTTTAGGGCACTAAAATTGGTCTTTTAAGAAGACCAGGACCTCTAGGATGTCACTAGGGAAGTGGAGAGGAGAAAATGGCAGGGTTTGGCCGAACATGAAGGCTCAAAGTGGTTTGAGGAAGAGAGGGAGGAGGTGCCCTTTTATAAGGGAAGAGAGGGGCACCTTTGGAATAACTAAAAATATTATTTTATTATAAAGTAAAGTTCGTTTTTAAATAGATCCAAAATGATTTATTTAGAGGATAAGGTGGGGATGGGTCGAAATCCTCTCATACAATATAATTTAGACAAGATTAGGTTCCAATTTTTACCTTATCATTTAGATTTAACATTAAGTTAAATAATTTTACTTTTACCGTGTCTTCTTGTGTTCTTATACCATAAGGTTAATAAACTTACTATATCAAGCCAAAATAACCCCAAGTTGTTTATTATTAATATATATAACCTTATCTAAGTCATGTGGCCGAACCATAGATTTTTAGGAATAAAATAACAATTAATAATATAATAATTGTTTTAAAAACTATTTTATGTCAATTATGACACTATTTAGTAATTGATTTTTGTGAAAATCATAACACAATGATAAGTTCGAAAAAAGTTAATTAAATCAATAATAGCATGTCATATTAACCTATAAAATTAGTGGAATTCATAAAAAGGCTCAAATTATATTTTTTTGGGTATTTATAACATCAATTATGTCAATATTTCATTAATTAGGTAATTACTGCATCATAGTTGTGTCATAAATAAATTAAATTATTTAATGTCTAAAAATTACAAATAAAAGACCATTATGTAGGAAATATTTTTATCTTTCTAATGAATATTTATAGTCGAATTTATCTTATGTATAACCCCATATTAAAAACGATTTAGTTATTAAACTTTGATTTTAACTATTATAACCCTTCTTTAAATAAATTAATAATAAATGTCCTAATCTAATCCAAGTGGGCCTAAATGGTCATATTTTATTCCTAAATTTGTTTTTGGTCGAATTAAACTTGTCCAATAGAATTAGGACTTGTGTTAGTGTAATAATAATATCATTTTTACCCTTAATTACCCTATATACTTTTAACTGTGGTTAAAAAAATTAAAAAGTTACTATTCACGAAAAAATTATTTTCATCTCATTGAACCAAATTTTACTTACTGACATCAACCGTGTCTCTAGGATTTTTGAAATTCCACTCACAGAACTGGTAAAATTATGTTTTATGAAAAATTCAGTTTTTTTAAAAGCCACATAGTAGTTTCACTATTCATCAAAAATTGAAAGTTTTCAGAAAAATACCAAAATTTCACCCTAGGCTAATTTCGATATTCCGAGTTCAAAAATGATGTCCATTTTGAAAAATAAAATTTATAAAATTTCAAAAATTGGTTATTAATATTCACAACGGCTAGTTTTAATAAAAATTTAATAGCATATCATTGTTTAGTGAAACTCAGTATTGCGTACGACGCAAGCTGTCGAAGAAGGCCACAGTTGCATATAAAGCAAGACAATCTAGTGTTGTGTGTAGTGAAATATTCCTTTGATGATTTATATAACATAAAAGTTTCAGGTGTTACATTCTACCCCCCTTAAAATGAATTTCGCCTTTGAAATTCATCACTTTGTAACAAACAGATGAGGATACCTCTCCCTCATCATATCCTCAAGCTCCCATGTAGCTTCTTCTAATTGGTGGTTCCTCCATAAAACTTTCAAAAATCGAGTGGTCTTGTTTCGTAGGGCTTTTTCGCTACGATCCAGAATCTCTATCGGTTGTTCTTCATAAGAAAGATCTTTCTCCAGCAGAACAACTTTTGAGCTGAGTACATGTGAAGGATCATGTATGTACTTTCTCAGAAGAGATACATGGAACACATCGTGAACTTGAGAGAGATTCGGTGGAAGCACCAATCGGTATACTACCTTCCCAACATGATTCAGTATTTCGAAAGGATAGATATATCTAGGGCTCAACTTCCCCTTCTTTCCAAATCTCATGACTCTCTTTCAGGGAGATATTCATAACAACACTTTATCGCCCACTTCAAACTCTAGGTCTTTTCCTCGGCTGTCGGCATAATTTTTCTGTCGACTCTGAGCTGCTCTTATGTGTTGTTGAATAGATCTGACCTTTTCTGCCATTTCATCAATGAGATCAGGTCCTAATATCTTTCTTTCCCCAACTTCATCCCAACAAGTTGGAGTCCTGCATTTCTTTCCATAGAGAGCTTCAAAAGAAGCCATCTGAATACTGGAGTGAAAGATATTATTATATGAAATGTCCACCAAAGGTAGGTGTTGATCCCAACCACCTTTGAAATCCATAGAGCAAGCTCTCAACATATCTTCTAGTGTTTGAATTGTTCTCTCAGACTGACCGTCTGTCGAGGATGATAAGTAGTTCTAGAACTCAACTCTGTATCCAGAGTATGCTGAAGACTTCTCCAAAACTTTGAGGTAATCCTCGGATCCCGATCAGATATAACAGAAAGTGGTACCCCATGCAATCTTACCACTTCCTTTACATATATTCTGGAAAGCTGATCTAGAGAGAAATCCTGTCTAATAGCAATGAAGTGTGCATACTTTGTAAGACGATCAACTACGACCCAGATAACATTATTGCCTTTGGATGTTTTAGGATGTCCTGTGACAAAGTCCATAGTGATGTTTTCCCATTTCCATTCGGGTATGGGTAATGGTTGTAACATCCCCTTAGACTTCTGTCTCTCAGCTTTAACTTTCTGACAAACCATGCATCGAGAGACATATTCAGCAACATCTCTTTTCATGTCATCCCACCAGAAGTTCTCTTTCAGTTCCCCATACATGTTCGTGCTTCCAGGATGAATAGAGAATGAAGAACTATGAGCCTCATCCAGCTGCTCCTTCTTTAATTCGGGGATGGGAGGAACACAAACCCAATTCCTAAACTTTATTATCCCATCACAATCAAGGTTGAATTCAGGAACATTTCTCACCTTCTTTTGTAACTCGACATCTTCTTTCTGTGCCTCTTTAATCTTCACATGAATAGATGGTTGAACATTCATTTGAGAAAGATAAGATTTTCCCCTTCCATTATAATTCCAAGATCCATCCTTTGTAAATCCATAAATATTGGATCTTTTGTGATCCTCATCATGGATAAACTAGCATGGTCATTTCGACTTAATGCATCTTCCACCTTGTTTGCTTTCCTAGGGTGGTAATGGATTGAGCAGTCATAATCCTTAATCAGCTCCAACCATCTTCTTTGGCACATATTCAGCTCCATTTGTGTGAAAATATAATTTAAACTTTTATGATATGTATATATATCACACCTTTCACCATAAAGGTAATGCCTCCAAATCTTTAATGCAAATATTACCACAGCTAACTACAAATCATGATTTGGGTAATTTTTCTCATGTATTTTCAACTGTCGTGAGGCATAAGCTATCACCATATCATTTTCATAAGAACACACCCCAATCCCTTCTTGGATGCATCACTGTAGATCACAAACCTTTCTCCACTACAAGGTAGTGTGAGCACAGGTGTACTGGATAAACTTCTGTTCAACTCCTTGAAATTCTCATCACATTCCTCTTTCCATACCAACATAACTCCTTTCCGAGTCAACTTGTTGAGTGGGTTAGATAATCCTGAAAAATATTTCACAAAACTTCGATAATATCCAGTCAAACCAAGAAAAATTCGGATCTCAGTCACTGTTGTTGGTCTCGACCATCTTTTGATAACTTCTGTTTTTGCTGGATCCTCAAATATCCCATCTTTTGAGATTATGTGACTCAAAAATGAATCTTTTTGAAGCCAAAATTAACACTTGGTAAATTTGGCATAAAGATTATCTTTTCTTAGGGTCTTCAATATAATTCTCAAGTGATCTTCATGTTCTTCCTTGATATTTGAATATACATGAATATCGTCTATAAAGTCTACCACAAAATGATCAAGATAGCCTCTAAAGACTCTATTCATTAGATCCATGAAGATAACAGGGGAATTAGTAAGACCAAATGGAATCACTATAAATTCATAATGTCCATACCTTGTACGGAAAGTCGTCTTTGGTATATCCTCCCTTTTGACCCTTAATTGATGATACCCTGAACGAAGATCAATCTTGGAAATGTATTGAGCTCTGCGTAGTTGGTCAAATAGGTCATCAATGCGTGGGAGAGGATATTTGTTCTTGATAGTGATCTTGTGAAGTTCTCGATAATCAATGCAGAGTCTCATTGATCCATCTTTCTTCTTAACAAATAGAACAGGTGCTCCCCAAGGTGATGCACTAGGGCCTATGAACCCCTTATCAAGATTCTCTTGGAGTTTCTTCTTCAATTCCTGCAACTCAATTGGGGCCATTCTATAAGGTGTCTTTGAAATAGGAAAAGCACCCAGTATGAGTTCTATTGAAAACTCAAATTCCAAATTCGGTGGAAGACCCGATAATTCCTCTGGAAAGACATCATCAAACTCCCGTAAAATGGGCATATTCTTAATCATGAGTTTCTCACCAACCATTTGAGATAAATTACCTTCATTTAGTGGAATCAAGACCCATAAGATGGAAAGAATTTCCACTGGAAGGTTATTCTCATCCTTGCATTAATAGACGATCATAGATTGATCTGGAATATGAAATGTGACTTCCCTTCTTTGGCAATTGATATGAGCTCCATGTAGAGAAAGCCAATCCATGCCAAGAATCACATCAAATTACACTATAGGAAGGATCACAAGGTTTGCAGGAAGCACTTTACCACAAACTTCAATCGGAGAAGAATTATAAACTTTTGATGTGACTATTGTGCCATCAGGTGTTGTCACAGCTAACTCAACATCTAATTGTTGAGGTAATACGGTGATACCCTTTGAAAATTCTTCAAAAATAATGGAGTGGGTGGATCCAGAATCAAATAAAACATTTTCTAATTTAGAGTGGATGGTAAGTGTACCTTTCACTACATCGTTATCGTACTCCACATCACTGATAGAAATTGCATGTGACTTTCCTTTGTCTTTAGCCTTAAGAGTTTGTTGACATCGACCATCATCATCAACCCTTGGATTTGGGCATTGATTCGAATAATTCCCCATCTCCTTGCACTTGAAACATTGAAGTGTAGTAGGTTCATTCTGTGTATCCCTTCCTTTTTTTGCATCAATAGACATCTTCTTCCCATCATTGCAGCATTCAAATTCCCGATGACATTCCTTTCCACATTTGAAACATTTACTTGTCCCTTTAAGACAACTCCCTCCATGTTTCTTTACACACTTTTTGCATAATGGAAAGCTCATCTTCTTTTCAATGTTCTCATTAGATTTTCCTTTGAATTCCATTTTCCTCTTCTTATCAAACCCATATGACTGATGGGTTACTCTAATCTCCATCTCAACTTTGAGAGCACATCGAACGATTTCCTCATAGCTATTGAAGTCCCTTATGGATATGGCCTTTAGAAGACTTGGTTTTAAGACACTAAAGAATTGATTGATCTTACTCTAATTTTGGATAATAATACCAGAATCATACCTTGCATGTCTTGTAAAATTTTCTTCATAGGTACCAACAGATTCATCATCCTTTTGATTCAGTTCAAGAAACTCTTTCTCCATCATTGTTCGGAGAATACGAGGGATGTAATTATTGAAAAATAAGTTCTTGAAGTCGTCCCATTTCATGGACTCAATTTCATCCCTTTTCCTCGTATTCTTAATAAGATTCCACCATTGATCAGCATCACCCTTCAAACGATACACTACTAGGATGACTTTATCATACTCAGAACATTGAAGAACTGAAAATATCTTTTCAGTGGTACTAATCCATTGTTCAGCAACTAATGGATCAGTAGACCCACTAAGTGAAGGTGGAAACTGTCTCATGAAGGATTCAACATAATTTTGTTCCTTCCTTTGCTCGTTTGGATGTCCTTCATGATTCATAGCTTGAGAAAGTTGTGTGAGCATGGCTACAAGATTTTTCATTCCAGCTCCAATAACGTTTGGTTGCTCAGGGGGACAGTCATTGCATTGCCCTTCACATTCCTCATTAACACGGTACCTTTGGGTTCCAGCCATTGACTAAAACCATGACGAATAGTGTGAGCAACACTAATTATAATAGGAAACCCACATAATCAAGACTAAAATTTCACACATAAGGTCTTATCCTAGGTTATTCATGGCCATTTCTAAAACACTAAGATTGTGTTCTATGCTTAGACTTATCCTTAGGGTTCTTACTAAGGATTTCACATCCTAGTTTCCAATGGTTGACTATACCTTTTCTCTAATACCAACTATAACGACCCATACTTTACATTCATTGTTATTACTTCAGAATTGAAGCACACTTATTACAATATATAACAAAACCAATAAAGGACCGTATAGGTATAATGTCTTTAGAAACTGGGAAACATAAACAACTAGTTCATAAAGCATCTACTTTGCCTCCCATTTATTTCATCATATCTAGAGTACCTTTTTGGCATATTCTACTTAATAACCTTCTTCCCGACCTTAGGTCCGACTTGCTTTGTAAGTGTTCGAACATCCTCTTCTTTGAAGTGCTTCTTTGAGGCCTCCTTTTAGGGTAATAAAATTGGTCTTTTAAGAAGACCAGGACCACTAGGATGTCTCTAGGGAAGTGGAGAGGTGATAATGGTAGGGTTTGGCAGAGCTTGAATTCTCAAAGTGGTCTGAGGAAGAGAGGGAGGAGGTTCCCTTTTATAAGGGAGGAGAGGGCCACCTTTGGAATAACTAAAAATATTATTTTATTATAAAGTCAAGTTTGGTTTTAAATAGCTGCAAATTGATTTATTTCGAGGATAAGGTGGGGATGGGTCGAAATCCTCTTATACAATAGAATTTAGACAAGTTTAGGTTCCTATTTTATCCTTATCATTTAGATTTAACATTAAGTTAAATAATTTTACTTTAACCATGTCTTCTTGTGTTCTTATACCATAAGGTAAATAAACATACTATATCAAGCCAAACGAACCCCAAGTTGTTAATTATTAATATATATAACCTTATCTAAGTCATTTGGCCGAACCATATATTTTTAGGAATAAAATAACAATTAATAATATAATATTTGTTTTAAAATCTATTTTATATCAATTTTGACACTATTTTGTAATTTATTTTTGTGTAAATAATAACAGAATGATAAGTTAGAACAAAGTAAATTAAATCAATACTAAAAGGTCATATTAACCTAGAAAATTAGTGGAATTCATAAAAAGTCTCAAATTATATTTATTTGGGTATTTATAAGATCAATTATGTCAATATTTCATTAATAATATAATTACTGCATCATCGTTGTGTCATAAATAAATTAAATTATTTAATGTCTAAAAATTAAAAATGAAATACCATTATTTAGGAAATATTTTTAGCTTTCTAATGAATATTTATATTTAAATTTATCTTATGTATAACCCCATATTAAAAATGATTTAGTTATTACACATTGAATTTAACTATTTTAACCCTTCTTTTAATAAATTAATAATAAATGTCCTAATCTAATCCAAGTGGGTATAAATGGTCATATTTTATTCCTAATTTTGTTTTTGGTCGAATTACACTTTTCCAATTGAATTAGGACATGTGTTAGGGTAATAATAATATCATTTTTACCGTTAATTACCCTATTTACTTTTAACCGTGGTAAAAAAAAGTAAAAAGATACTATTCACCAAAAAATTATTTTCATCTCATTGATCCACATTTTACTTACCGACATCAACCATGTCTCTCAGATTTTTGAAATTCCACTCACAGAAGTAGCAAAATTATTTTTTATGAAAAATTTAGTTTTTTTTAACAGCCACTTAGTAGTTTCACTATTCATCAAAAATTGAAAGTTTTCAGAAAAATACCAAAATTTCACCCTAGGATAATTTCGATATTCCGAGTTCAAAAATGATGTCCATTTTGAAAAATAAAATTTATAAAATTTAAAAAATTGGTTATTAATATTCATAAAGGCTAGTTTTAATAATATTTTAATAGCATATCATTGTTTAGTGAAACTCGGTATTGCGTACGACGCAAGCTATTGAGAAAGGCCGCGCTTGCATGTAAAGCAAGCCAAGATAGTGTTCTGTGTAGTGAAATATTCCTCTGATGATTTATATAACATAAAAGTTTCGGGTGTTACAGTTAATTGCACAATCTCATTATTACTTTAGATTTATTATGTGTAAGTACTTTCTGGGAAATATTTATTTTCCATTCCCATGTTTCTTAAAATACATTTAAAAATTATTATTTCAAGGCAATATTTAACTAAAACATCATTTTAAATGTTTTAAATATTTATTCTTCTAAATTACTCTCATTAATGTCAATGTTTTCAAAATGGTTATGATAATTTATTTATATAGACACCATTGTTTTAAAATGATAATTCTATTCAAAAGTTTCAAAGTGGTATGGGAATATGTGATTCATAAATATATTTTAAATTACATCTTTTATAAATGTTTGACTTTTTAATGATTTCACAAAGAGTGTTATTTCTCAGAAAAAGTTTTACTGATCATTTTCAACTATGTCAATGTCCTTTGCGGGATATTATTGTTGATTGATATTGATTTATTATAATAATATCTTCCATATTGTATTTAATGAGTTATGATATGTTTTGACTATAGATGTGCTATTTTTATACCATTCATGGATTATGGTCATTGTATTGACATTTTGTATGCTAGTTTTAGTATGAATGTATAGGTTATGTTTCACCCTTTTTTCATACGAGGATTGTTGTTGATGTAGTAAGTGACTGGTGGGACCCACTATAGCCCCTCTATGAATCAGTAGGTCTCATGAGACAAAATAGTGTATTGGAATAAGGCCATAATAGTATTTTTATCTTTAGTCCTATCACGAGGCCTTGACTATGTTGTTATGATGTCCAGCATGAGGCATTCCCTCGTTATGAAATTAATAATTACATGTGATTATTAGACTACTAGACTATCAATTTGCATGTTTAAATTTTAATCTTTGATTTATTTTTTCTATATTATGTCCATGTTTATGTTTAAAAGCCAGTTATTTTTTTTACACATATTACCTTAAATTTATATATCTTTTACAAAATTATTTACCCTTACTGAGCATTTGAGATCACACCATTCTTTTGTTTTATTTTCCTAGGATTACAAGAAGTGTTATGTGATCGATATTGTGGATTAGGATAAGGGAGTAATGGAATTCTCGAAAAACTAAATATGATGTGTTTTATGTAAGAAATTGTAATGTATAGTTCATGTATGTAATCTATTTCTCGAGACTACTAAACTGATCAGTCTTTTGGGACTTTATTCCTTGTACTCATGCTAATGTAATAAAATAATGTACAGATTATCAGTAAATGGGGTTGGGGCATTATAGTCGGTATCTGAAAAATTTTAGCAACATATTTCGGAATAGATTTAGATACACTCTGATTAGAGAACATAACCCTATGATAATCTTTGAGGATTAGAATATAAGAGCATCCATTAATTTTGGTAATTTAGAGATTTTGTGAGTTTTCCAAGAAATACATCCATTTCTGGATACGAGCACATAGAGGCATCTATGACACAAATGTACCTAGGATTGAAAACACTAACATGGTGTTTCGTTCTTGACCCGAGATATCCTGTTACAAGACAACAGGTCTTGATGCACTCTTTCTTAGGACACACCTTGGGGATATTCTTAGGATAATTCATTTTTTCTTTACAAACCATTATGAAATATTTACAATTAAATACGTAAGAAATGTAGCCATTTTTATGATTATGATTCTATATGTATGGAAATATTTAATTATTGTTGACAATTTATATTGTTTTTGGATAATAGATACTGATATTATCTAACCTAGTGTATGTTATCATTTATAAATGGAACCTGATATATATAATAATAACTCCATCAATAATCATAATCCCTTGAGTAATATGGACCATACATTTCAAGGTCTTAAGGAAACATTTAGAAGAGAAATAGTCACCCACATATTCTAATTATATGATGAAATAATATCATTAGTTAATATGATAAATAAAGAAATATACGAGTCCTATGGATTTGAAGGACAGAAAGAGATGAAAAGTACGGTAGAGAGAAAGATAGATAAAGGGAAGAGGGGAAAGAAGAATTTTCCCATATATATGATTGCATGGTTAATAAAACGGTTTCCAATGTACAATGCTTCATCTACAAGGATTTGGGACACTACGTGAATCAATGTAAAAATCATCAGAGTATTTAACAAATGATGATATTTGATAATAATCTTGTTATGATACTACCACAAATGAAGATAAATGACTAGTGTTATTATGTTGTTATTAAAGAATTATTTCATTTTAGTGTTGTATCAATGATATACTGGTTATATTAATTATCAAAATAAATAAGGATTATATTGCAATACTATTTTATTACAGATTAGAGATTACATGTTTCTAAGAAAAGTGACTCAACATCAAGTTAATATTTTTGGAAAATACATGGATGAAGGAATGATAAATATTAATATGGTTATGATAATGAGTTAGTGATTTTGGAATAAGAAATGATGGATTAGGATAAATTATATTCGATATTCCTGACTACATTGAAAATAATTAGATTATTTATTCCATTATTATTACAGTTTACAACATTTTTGGATATAAAAGTATATCTAGTATTCTATAAAGAATAAGGGAACATGAATTTGATCAATAAGATTTTATGATAATTTAGGGTGTTACCATGTTTAAAAAAAATAAATGATGAAGGTATTCATATGTTATTACGTGGAAAAAATGATCATCATTGTTTTTACTTTCCTTATAAATTTTTTAATGTATGTTTGGACAGAAGTATTTTGGATAAGTCAAAATGTTTAAATGTATTAAGTTTGACATTGGATACAATTTTTTATGGTTAAAGAAATCCTTAATATTATTTTTGGATTTTTATAAAAAGGACAACCCGAAGGTCGGGCGAAAACCTTTCACATCCAGCAAGGCTGTGAGACTTGAACCTGCAACTTAAGGGCAACAATGGTGCATCCCCTACCATTGGCCTACGTGGTTATCGAGTTTGTATAACATATTTTTTCTAAATAGTTTTAAAAATGAATTAAAGATTTTTTATTTCTGGAACCTTATATGTGTATGATAAATAGAATATTTTTGAATTCTATTATCCTTTGGAGTGAATGATGAGTTTTTGGTAGGAATTAGTTGAAGGATGATACTCTACTTGTAAAATATATTTTCCCATTTTTAAATGAATAAATTAATTATGAATCCTTAGGGAAGTTATATTAAAACAAAAGATGAGTTATCATAATACCTTATGTTTTGTTGAACCAATGATATTTTAAATTATCATAGACTAATGGATTTGAGTAACTTAATTTTACATGTGATTGTAATTGATGAATTCAATAAATCTCTATAAATATTTATCTTTTTCCCTCAAATTATATTTCTTTAATTTTCACCAATGTTCTCTTAATTGAGATCATAATTTGGGGGTGGCTTTTTCATTTCACTATCCCTCTTATTAATACTAAATTTCATTAACCCAATTTCCAATTTGGGTTTTCCTCAACCTTTTTTTTCAATTTTTATCCACTTATTTTAGATGAAAAATATAAAATTGTGAGGATTGAATTTATTAATTAAGGGGATAATGTAACAACCAAAAATTTCATGGTACAATATCTCTTCAAAGTAATTCAGTAGCTTGAAATATACGTAACACCGAGTTGAAGTGCATCAAGACCTAATAAACTAGCCATTTTAAAAGATTTTATGAAGAGTATTAACAGAATTTTTATTTTTATATATATCCAATATAATTTTATCATTCATATTTTTTGTTTCCTATACATAATATAAGGACATATTTAATTTTTCAGATAAAAGAAGTATTTTTAAAAAAAATGCAATTTTACTACCAATTAATGGTGAACCATTTTTAAATGAAATATTTGACACTATAATATTATATTTGACAAAATAAATTTTTTATTTAAAATTGTGACCTAATAATTTAGTTTGGATAATTTTTTTGTGTTTTTTAAGATAATTTCCTTAATTTGATGAATAGTGAATGATGTAAAATTTTAATTGAAAAAATATTTTTTAATCAAAATAATTTTTAGTGTTAAATTATTAATTTGATTTGTTTTAATGTATAATTAGATTATATTTTATCATTTAATACAATTTATTTCATTATAAGCAATTTCACATTTTAATTGAATATAAACAAATGTTAATCTTTTGATAGTTTTTTCTTTTTTTTAAACCACAAATTGGTTTTGACATTGGGAATTAATTTTAAATTAATTAATGAACATATATGTTATTAATTTAGTAAAATAGACTTCAATTTTTAATTCAGAATATTAAAATTAGTTTAGGGTGAATTTTTTGTATTTTTCTGAAAACATTCAATATTTGATGAAAAGTGAGAAACACTGTTATTTTTTAAAAGTGACATTTTTATTAATATAATTTTCTATTTTATTTAAATTTATTTAATGTAAAAATAGATACATAATTCTTATATATGTTAAATTTAATTAATTGGAGCCATTTTATAATAAAATTATTTTTATTAAGTTTTATTGTACTTTTTATCCTCTTTTACCCACCTAATATGAACATTTGCAAATTTTCATTAAACATAATTTTACCAATTATATAAATTGATTTTAAAAAAAATTTGAAACATGGTTGACATTAGTCTGTAAATTGTGGTTCAATAAGATGACTATTATTTTTGATGAATAGAAACTTTTGAATTTTAATTAGCACAGTTAAAAGTAAATAATGTAAATAATGGTAAAAAGGATATTATAATTACCCTAACAAACATTCTAATATATCTTGGATGAGTTTATTTAGTCTAAAATCATCCTTATTAATAAAATATGATCCTTTTTTATCCACCTAGATTAGATTAGGTCATTTATTATTATTTTATTTAAAGAAGAGTTAAAAGTGTAAAATTCAAATTTTATTAACTAAATCACTTTTAATATAGAGTTATGCATAATATAAATTAGTCTATAAATATTAATTAGAAATATGAAAATATTTCCAACATCATGGTGTTTTATTTATAATTTTTAGACATTAAATAATTAATTTTATTTATGACACAGTGATGATGTCGTAATTACCTTGTAAACGAATAAATCAAATAAATGGAATTATAAATAATAAAATAAATAATATTTCAATGTTTTGATGAAATACAAGAATATTATAGTTTAATATGGCATGTTAGGGTCGATTCAATTTATTTTTTCGAAGTAATCATGTTTTGATGACTTTCACAAAAACCAAATACTAAATTGTGTCAAAATTGACAAAAATGAGTTTTTCAAAGTAACAATATTTGATTAAATTATATAATAGTACTAAAAATTTATAGATCAGTATAATGACTTATATAATGATTGATATGTCATTAATGAACCACTTGAGGTCATTTAGTCATTTTATATTAAATTTATTGACCATATTATATAAAAATACCAAAAGACACGGAAAAAGTAAAACTATTTAACTAAGAGTTAAATCTAATTGATATGGTTAATTTGGTTACCTAAATATTTATAAAAACTATTTGTTTACCTGATCTAGACCCATCCAAAAATTAGTCTCGAAATAAATCTATTTGGATGTATTAGAAACTAAAAGTTAATTTAGAAAAAATTAATA
Organism: Viscum album; assembly: GCA_963277665.1. NCBI lineage: Eukaryota > Viridiplantae > Streptophyta > Magnoliopsida > Santalales > Viscaceae > Viscum > Viscum album. The sequence continues at coordinate 1,488,168,737 of OY728128.1, forward strand.
TTTCAAACTTTTTCTATAGTTCCCCTCACCTATATTATAAAAGGGTACTTCCCCTTCTCTTAATATAAAACCTTCAAAAACATTTTCCTAAGCCAAAAAATACTCAAAAATACTCCAAATTTCATTCAATTCATCATTGAGTTCTTACTTTGATTGGAGAGACAACATAAGAAGCCCTTTTGTTCAAATCAAAACAAAACACCCGAAGAAGAGGTAATAATTTCATCTCCTCTTTCAAATTTTTTTCTTCTTACGCTTCCTCATTAATTTTTATTTCTATACAAAATAAATAAAAAAATTTCATTCTACATACTAATATGTTATTACAAAAATGGTACAACCATACTCATTATTCTATTCATCCTAATAATGATGAAGTCACCATGCTTGCCTACTTTAGGTTTACCGTCTCAACGCCCTACTGTACTTTGTTATTAAACATTACATTATTTAAATGTTTATAATAATGAGTATAATTTATTTAATTAATAAATAAAACTTGTAAATGATTCTTTATATATAATATACTATCCAATTACATACGATTTCACTATAAATAAAATGATATCATCGCTCGTGCGTACATATGGCTTACCATCTCCATAACGTGATAAGATTCATTTCAATGTTCATCATTCAATGATAATTATAAATATATATATATTATTAATAAGTATGTAATAAATGAGATAATATTTATATTATAAATATATATATGTATGAATTTACATATATATCATTCACTTACTTCCGTTCAATACGATATAAAAATTGGAATGACGTTTGTGCGTTAGTACAACCTACCATCTCCATAAACAGTGTTTTCAATTCCATATATTTATTATACATACTTATATTCTGAATAAATATGATACATAGATAATTTTTTATATTCTTTTACAAATTATATCATTATATAAGTCACGCAATCAAGAATTACAAGTAAAAAACCATGTTTTATAAAAAAAGTGAGTATTACCCAAAATGTTATTTTAACATAGAAATTATTATTAAATGGGTAGTATAAAGCCATAAATGAATCATATATGATATGAAAAATATTAATATGGTTCTTTTATAATTTAATAACATAATATGGTCATTATATAAGAATTTAAACGTTCCCTCAAACAAAGTAATGTGCCAGGTAAGGGTTAATTATTCAATCTCATTATTATCTGATATTGTTTAAGTGTAAGTATTTTATAGGTAATATTTATAATCCATGTACATGTTTCATAAAATACATTTCAAAATGATTCTTTTAAGGTAAAATTCAACTAAAAAATCATTTTAAATGTTTTAAATATTTATTCTTCTAAATCTTTCTCATTAAAGTCCATGTTTTGAAAATGGATTTAATGATTTATTTTTAGGGACATGATTATTTTAAAATGTAAATTCATTAAAAAGATTCAAATTGGTATGGGACACTATGATTCCAAAATAACTTTTAATTACTAATTTATATATTTTTGACTTTTAAATGATTTTACAAAAAAGTTTATTTCTCTCAAAAATTATTACTGATCATTTTCATCTATGTCAGCATAATTTAATTGATATTATTCTTGATTATGATTGGTTTGTTAGAACACAATCTTCTATATTGAATGGAATTATTTATATAAGGCCCCGGCCTTAAACTTTACATAATATTGAATTAAATGAATAATTGATGTTGAGGATCGTTTCAGGTTTAGAGTTTTAGAGAATTAGAACATAACTATTACATCACAAAAGATTACAAAGTAGACACTTCTACTAGGTTTCCATAGAATAAAAAACTCTTAAAAAGAAACATGTCTAGTTCCATGTTTTATATAGAATGACTTTCACTTGATCCCATCCTTGACCCTATTCCACATTATGTCCTCTGAAAAACATTTAAAAAAACATGGGGTGAGCATAAAAAGCTCAGTAAGGGATACACAAATAATGAAAACTATTAGTTTATCAAAACAACAAGTAAACCATGTATACTTTTTCAAATTAATACTTTTCACCTGTATGAAGTAGTAAAAACTCTTCACTGAATAAAAGATCAATACTCACCCATTTGTAACCAAAAGATTACGATAAAACCCATATAAAGAACACATAACATATAAAGGTTACTTGGGACATAAACATACTTAAATGGAATAACCATACGGTCGACTTCCACACATACCACTTAATGGAATAGCTATACGACCGACTTCCATACCCAATGCATTGGATGTTATAACATAACCACCCATCCTGGTATTCACGGCACCACCCGTCATATGGTTTATCACATAACCACCCGTCAAATGCCCAAGTACCATTATAAAATCATAAGACATAAAACAAATATAATGGAAGGAATCAATTTCCACACTTTGATAACATTATATCACTTAAATATATCGACATAACAAATCCATTATAAAAACAATTTTCAATACCAAAATACATGAATGATTATATGGTATTTATTTCATTTAAAAAACATTAAGGCTTTTTGAGGAAGCCAGAGACCAAATAATACTCGCGGCGGTAGAAAAGGTCGTTTTCACCACGTACATTAAAAGAAACATTACTTTTTGTCGTATATTAAAACGCTTCATAGAAAAAGATTATTTTTGTATAAAAGTAAATGTCAAAGGGGTATATACACCGTATAAAATAATGTTGTATATAAAACGAAATATGCCTCAATGAATGTAGATTTAGACGAAGTCCCTTACCTCGGGTCCGACTTGACTCGATCGTTCTTTAACGTCCTGAATAATAAACATGAGTTAATTTCTATATTCTTAAAAACCTTTCTCATGTTCATTATTACTTTTATATCACTTATTACCATGTTATAAACATTATGTAATCATTTACGTTAATAATTTTTGTTTTGTCAAAATTTTGTTCTTATTTCGGAAGTAGACTTCTTACAATTACATGTTGTTCGTGTGGTCAACGGCTCATCATATCCAGAATGATATTCATGATTTGGATATCATATATAACATATTTATCCAGCATATACATGTATTTATAATATTGCATAATCAATTTGATATAAAAAATGAAATGCACCATTCATGGAGACGGTAATCCGTATGTACGTATGAACGCTACTTTCATTTCTATGTCATATTAATGGAATTTAAACTAAATGAGAGATATGTATATTTTAATTCCAGAATTATATACATCATTTAGATGTAACATAAATCATATATATCCATTAAATACATGTACTTATAATAGAACATTACATTTAGGGATAATAAATGATATGAACCGTTCATGGAGACGGTAAGCCGTACGTATGCATGAACGCTACTTTCATTTCTATCTCATACATTAATGCAAAGAAATAAAAATGATATAAAGTTATATTATAATTCCAGTATAACATCATATATAATAACTTTATATCTATCTTTTATACGTCCCACATATGGCATTAATGAATCAAATCACATTGAGGGGGTGGTAGTCCTCACTTCCTAAAATGAAATTATCGCGTTTACCCACAATGGAAACCATAAAGGTATGCCAGAAATGAAAAATGCAGAAGCTTAAGTAAAACATAAACATATTATATATCATATATAAATATAGTGTCATCTTAATGGACACCTTTTAAGGTGTTATATGAGTGTTGAACAATCATCGTTTCGTGAGGCAGAAATTCGCCATCCACAGAAACTGTATATTCTTTAACCATTAGATGAAAGTGTGTGTATGTGTAGCTCTAATCCTTCTTATAACAACTTCCTCTACCACATAGTAATGTCATTTTCCTTCCAATGTGGCTCCATGGGGTCCCCATGTTGAACCATGGATTTTCTTGGTCGGCCATGACACATTCAATAAGGTTAGGACATGTGTCAAGTTCATTTCATATTATTAAAACATTATTTTTACCATAAACTACACTAATTACCTCTAATCGCGATTAATAAACTAAAAAGTTACTATTCACCAAAAAATTATTTTAATCCCATTGAACCACATTTTACTTCTTGATGACAACCATGTATGTCGGATTTTTGAAATTCAAAACACGTAAGTGGTAATGTTTCATTTAAACGAAAAATCAGTTTTTTAAGTACCACTTACTGGTTTCACTATTCATCAAAAAATGATTTTTTTAGAAAAATACCAAAACTTCACCCTAAGATATATTTGATATTACGAATTCAAAAATGATGTATATTTTACAAAATTCGAAACATATAAGTTGCATTAATTAATTTAATAATTAATTCCCGTTGTCAAAACAAATAGCGTGTTTTTATGAAACAAAAAGTATCAAAAGATTGACACCAGTTTAAATCTGATTTCAAAGTGAAATTAATTCCAATGAAAACAATTAGATTAAATGGTAAAAATATATTCTAATTTCTCTTTAAAACCAATTTAAACTATAATCTAATCATATAACTAAATTAGATTAAAAAGAGGTTTTGAATTACACTACAACATTTTTCACTATTTATTAGAAAATGATCTTTATCAGAAAAATACCAAAAATTTACACAAAGTGAATTTTGATGTCCTGATTCTAAAGGAGAGTATTATTTTTTTCAATAGAATATATAATAGTGACCAAAACTATATTTAAAAAAGGTTCGCCATGAAATGGCGATAAGTCGACCTTTAGTGAATATTCGAGGATCTATGCCAAAAATTTAATTCCTTCTGTATTTTAAGCCTTTATATTTTATTAGATAAATGTAAAAACATTTAAAAAACATATATAATCATATTTTAGTTATTTCTATACATTCCCACCAAAAAAACAACTCTGTGTTAACTACCATTTAAAATAATATTATTTTATTACTAGTGTGCAACGTAAGATTTCAATGAAAATATTTGTTGAGTATCGGGTACGCTATCGAACATAGAAACCCCTTTAAAGTAAAATTAATTTTTAATTCATAAATATTAATAAATATGAAAATGCGTTATTCTTTATTTACCTGGGATGTTACATCCTTCCCCCCTTTTAGGAATTTCATTCTCGAAATTTTATTCACTTATCAAAATAAGTGGGGGTATTTATCCCTCATAGCGTTTTCTGATTCACACGTTGCCTCTTCAACCATATGGTTTTTCCACAAAACCTTTACCTGGTGAAATATCATATTTCGCAACAACTTCTCTCTTTGGTCAAGAATCTGTACTGGTTGTTCTTCATAAGGGAGATTCTCTTCCAACTGAACTACCTCTGGGCTCAAAACATGAGATGGATCTGGAATATACATTCTCAACATCGAAACATGAAAAAAATTGTGTACGTGAGATAAACTCGGAGGTAAAGACACTAGGTATGCAACTGATCCAACTCTCTCCAAAACTTAATATGTTCTAATGAACCTTGGACTCAGCTTTCTTTTCTGACCAAATCGCATCACACTTTTCCATGATGAAACTTTGAGAAAAACATGATCACCTACGTTATATGGTAGATCCTTCCTCTGGTTGTCTGCATAACTTTTCTATCTGTTCTGAGCTATTCTCATGTTTTTCTGAATCAACGGAACTTTTTCTGCAATCTCTTCTACCAATTGTAGTCCCATCAGTTTCCTTTCACCTACTTCATTCCAAAAAGCTGGAGTTCGACACCACTTCCCATATTACGCCTCAAATGGTGCCATCTGTATACTAGAATGAAAACTGTTATTTTATGAAAACTAAACCAAAGAAAAATATTGGTCCCAACTTCCATGATAATCCATCGAACAAGCAAGTAGCATATCCTCCAAAGTCTGAATCGTTCTTTCTGACTGCCCATCTGATTGAGGATGAAAAGCTGTAATAAAATTTTATTCAGCACCCAACGACTTCTGAATTCCCTTCCAAAAGTTAGAAGTAAACATGGGATCACAATTAGATACAATGAAGAGGATAACTCCATGAAAACTGAATATCTCTTTAAGATACAATCGTGAAAGTTGATCTAAAGAGAAAGTATCTCGAATAGGAAAGAAATGAGCAGATTTAGTCAAGCGATCAACAATAACCTAGATTGCATTATTACCTCGAGATTTCTTTGGTAATCCTACAACAAAGTCCATGGATATGTTTTCCCATTTCCACTCTGGAACTGGTAAAGGATGAAGCATCCCTTTTCGTAACTGCCACTCTGCTTTAACATGCTGACAAGTCAAACACTTCACAGTAAAATCAGCAATATATCTTCTCATTCCATCCCACCAGTAATACTCCCGCAGATCTCTGTACATCATAGTACTGCCATGATGAACTGAAAACGAGGAACTATGAGCCTCACGTAACAACTCATTCATCAACTGTGAATCACCAGGCACACATAATATCTTCTAAAAACTCAAAACATAATCATTATCAATGTTGAATTTTGGAAATGTACCATTCTGAACTAGCTCTACCTTTATCTACAACTCGTTGTATTGCTTTTGTTCTTGCATAATTCTGTCTAATAGAGAAAATTTCACTGATACCTGAAACAAAACAAAAGGACATCCTACACCAACAACTTCTATTCCAAATTTCATCAAATACATAACCAATGGATCACGTTCCAAACACAACATTTCTAATGAAGCATTAATTTTTCGACTCAAAGCATCAACCACTTTATTTTCTTTTCATGGATGGTAGTGAATTGTACAATCATAATCCTTGATTAATTATAACCATCTCCTCTATCTCGTGTTCAATTCGTTCTGAGTGAATATATACTTTAAACTTTTGTGATCAGTATATATTTCAAAATTTACTCCAAAAAAATAATTCCTCCAAATTTTTAGAGCAAAAAAAAACAGCAGCTAATTCCAAATCATGTGTAGGGTAATTTACGTCATGAGTATTCAACTGACATGAAGCATATGCAATTACCTGATCATTCTTCATTAAGACGCAACCAAGTCCTTTCAATGAAGCATAACTGTAGGTAACAAACTCCCCATTCCAGGAAGGTAGTTCTAAAACTGGAGCATTCACCAATCTTCTATTCCGTTCATGAAAAAAAATCATCACATTCTTTTGTCTAGATAAACATAACCCCCTTCTGAGTTATCTTAGTCATTGGACTAGATAACTGTGAAAAATTTCTAACAAACCTTCGGTAATAGCCTTCCAAACCAAGAAAGCTACGAATCTCAGTTACATTTGTGGGTCTTTTCCATTCTTCCAAAACCTTTGCTTTTGCAAGATCAACAGTTATCCCATCTTTAGAAACAATATGACCAAGGAAAGAAATTTGGTGCAACCAAAACTCACATTTGCTAAATTTCCCATACCATTTCTTTTCATTTATGGTTTTAAAAATAACCATTAAATGTCTTTCATACTCCTCTTTACTTTTAAAAAATACCAAAATATCATCAATAAAAACAACAATCATTTTTCACCTGATTCAACTAAGCCATCACTGCAACAAACTGTTTAGTTATGATTCTGACCATCTAGGGATACTAATTTGAAAGGTCATTAACCTCTGTATGCCTTCCTAGAAATGCTATTCTGGTTCCTCTATGAAAAACCACTCTTAACACAGACCTATCTTTGTCAAAGCAACATGGTAATCTGTAAATGCTATATCATTTCAATTTGAACATAAAAAAATATATTTTTGGATAATCATTTAATATAATTCTAACTCCTAAAGTTATCCAATCCGACCTTTGATACCAAATATAAGGCCCTGGCCTTAATCCTTACTTAATATTGAATTAAATGAATAATTCTCGTTGAGGATTTTTCAGTTTTAGAGTTTTAGAGAATTAGGACATAAATATTACATCTCAAAAGATTACAAAGTATACACTTCTACTAAGTTTACAAAGAATAAAAAACTCTTAAAAAGAAACATGTCTAGTTCCTTATTTTATATTGCATTACTTTCCCTTGATCCCATCCTTGACCCTATTGAACATTAAATCCTGTGAAAAACATTTAAAAAAACTTGGGGTGAGCATAAAAAGCTCAGTAAGGGATACACAAAGAATGAAAACTGTTATTTTATCAAAACAACAAGTAAACCATGTATACTTTATCAATGTAATACTTTTCACCTTTATGAAGTAGTAAAAGTTCATCACTGAATAAAATACCAATACATACCCTTTTGTAACCAAAAGATTACCATAAAAGCAATATAAAGAATACATAACATATAAAGGTAACTTTGGACATAAACATACTTAAAAAGAATAACCATACGGTCGACTTCCATGCATATCACTTAATCGAATAGCCATACGGCTGACTTACATACCCAATGCATTAGAGTTTATAAAGTAACCGCCCATCCTGGTCTTCACGGCACCACCTGTCATATGGTTTATCACGTAACCACCCATCAAATTTCCATGTACCATTATAAAATCATAAGACATAAAACAAGTATAATGGGATGAAAAAATTTCCACACTTTGATCACATTATATCACATAAATATTTCGACATAACAAATCCATTTTAAAAACCATTTTCAATACCAAAATACATAAAAGATTATATGGTATTTATTTCATTTAAAAAACATTACGGCTTGTTGAGGAAGCCAAAGACCAAATAATACTCGCGGCGGCAAGAAATGACACTGTCACCGCGTACGTTAAAAGAAACATTGCTTTTTGTCATTTAGTAAAACACTTCATAGAAAAATATTCCTTTTGTATAAAAGTAAAAGTCAATTTGGTTTATACACCGTATAAAAGAAAGTTGTATATAAAACGAAATATGACTCAATGAATGGAGATTGAGACGATGTCCCTTACCTCGGGTCCGACATGACTCAATCGTTCTTTAACGTCCTGAATAATAAACTTGAGTAAAATTATACTTAATAAAGAACCTTTTTCATGTTAATTATTACTTTTATATCACTTATTACCATGTTATAAACATTATGTAATCATTTACGTTAATAATTTTTGTTTTGTCGATATTTGGTTCTTAAATCGAAAGTGGAATTCATACAATTACATGTTGTTTGTGTGGTCAAAGGTTAATTATATCCAGAATGATATTTATGATTTGAATATCATATATATCATATATATCCAGCATATACATGTATTTATAATATTACATAATCATTTAGAGGTATGAAATTAAATGCACTGTTCATGGAGATGGTAAGCTGTACCTACGCATGATCGCTACTTTCATTTCTATGTCATATTAATGGAATTAAATCTAAATGAGAGGTATGTATATTTTAATTCCAGAATTATATTCATCATTTAGATGAAACATAAATCATATATATCCATTATATATATTTACTTATAATAGTACATTACATTTGGGGATAAGAAATGAAATGCACCGTTCATGGAGACGGTAAGCCGTACGTAGGCATGAACGCTACTTTCATTTCTATCTCATACTTGAATTAAATTAAATAATAATGATATAAAGGTATATTATAATTCCAGTATAACATCATTTATAATAACTTTAAATCTATCCTTTATGCGTCCCACATATGGCATTAACGAATCAAATCACTTTGAGGGGGCGGTAGCCTGCACTTCCTAAAATAAAATTATCGTGTTTAACCACAATGGAAACCATAAAGGTATACCAAAATGAAAAATACAGAAGCTTAAGAAAAACATAAACATATCATATATCATATATAAATATATTTTCATCTCAATGTCTACCTTTTATGGTGTTATATGAGTGTTGAACAATCATCGTTTCGTGACGTAGAAATTCGTCATGCACAGAAACAGTAAGTTCTTTAACCATTAGATGAATGTGTGTGTCTGTGTAGCTCGAATCCTTCTTATAAAAACATCTTAGTATATGGAAGATACTGGTTTTATTACAAAATAAATGAATAAAAAGGAATTAGGGTGTTGTAGAAGAAAAATAAAATATAAGAACACAAGAGAAAACACTACCTTTAAAACAGGTAACTCTTTTTGATTTGAGATCAAAGGCTTCTTTGAGAAGAATTTTTCCCAAAGTGAGGCTTCAAGGAGTAATATAGGAATGTGGAGAGAAAAAATGGATAGGGTTTGGCCGAGCCAAAGGCTCAGGATGTGTGGGTATGGTGGTAGAGGTGGGGGCCATTTATAAGAGGAGAGGTGGGGCACTCTTGGAAAGTTACAAAATGTTACTTTATTTTCAAATGATTTTCGTATTTTAAAGGTCCCAAATTGATGTATATCGAGGATAAGGTGATCAGGGTTCGAAATCCACCCATACAATAGGTTTTTTACATGTGTAGGTGTTAGATTTTATATTATCGTTTCATTTTATTTAAATCGTTAAATAACGAGGTAATCGCTAAATCACCATGGTGTCATAAATAATTTAATTTATTTAATGTCAAAAATTTATAAAATAAATATCATGATGTAGAAAATCTTTTTATATTTCTAATTAATATTTATAGTAAAAAATATGAATTGTTTAACCCCATTTAAAAATTGTTTTAGTAAATCAACTCATATTTGTTATATTTTTTACTTTAACATTAAATAAAAAGATATTAAGGTCATTATCCTTACAAAGTTGCTCCATGGGGTCCCCAAGTTGACCCATGGATTTTCATGGTCGTCCATGACACATCCAATAAATTTAGGACATGTGACATGTTCATTTCATATTATTAAAACATTATTTTTACCTTAAACTACACTAATTACCTCTAGTCGCGATTAATAAACTTAAAAGATACTATTCACCAAAAAATTATTTTAATCCCATTGAAGGACATTTTACTTCTTAATGAAAACCATGAATGTTGGATTTTTGAAATTCAAAACACATAAGTGGTATTGTTTCATTTAAACGAAAAATCAGTTTTTTAAGTACCACATAGTGGTTTCACTATTCATCAAAAATTGAAGTTTTTCAGTAAAATACCAAAACATCACCCTAAGCTATATTTGATATTCTGAATTCAAAAATGATGTCTATTTTAAAAAAATGAAAACATATAAGTTTCATTAATTAATTTAATAATTAATTCCCGCTGTCAATAAAAATAGCGTGTTTTTATGAAACAAAAAGTATCAAAAGATTGACACTAGTTTATGTCTGATTTCAATGTGAAAAAAATTCCAACAACAACAATTGGATTAAATGCTAAAAATATATTCTAATTTCACTTTAAAACATATTAAAATTATAATATAATCTCATAAATAAATTAGATTAAAAAAGGTTTTGATTTAAAATACAACATTTTTCATTATTCATTAAAAATTGATCTTTATCATAAAAATACAAAAAATTTACACAAAGTGAATTTTGATGTCCTGATTCTAAAGAAGATTTTTATTTGGACCAATAGAATGTATAAGAGTGACCAAAACTATATTTAAAGAAGTTTCTCCATGAAAAGGTGATAAGTCGGCCATTAATGAATATTAGAGTATCTATGCCTATAATTGAATTCTTTCCCTATTTTAAGCCTTTATCTTTTATTGGATAAATGTAAAAACATTTAAAAAATATATATAATCATATTTTAGTTATTTATCTCCATTCCCACCAATACAATGGCAATGTGTTAAGTACCATTTAAAATAATATTATTTTTTTATTAGTGTGCAACGTAAGATTTCAATGAAACTCTTTGTTGTGTATCGGGTATGCTATAGAACATAGAAACCCCTTTAAAGTAAAATTAATATTTAATTCATAAATATTAATAAATATGAAAATGTGTTATTCTTTATTTAGCTGGGATGTTACAATTTATGATATGTTTTGACTATGGATGTGCAATTTTTATACCATTCATTGACTGTGGTTTTATTATTGACATTTCATATGCTAGTTTTAGTACGAATTTTTATGTTATGCTTCACCTTTTTTTCATATGAGGAATGAAGTTGACATAGTAAGTGATAGGTGTGGCCCACTACGGCCTCTTGATGCATCGGTTGGTCTAATGGGAAAAACATATAATGACCCAAACATAAAAATTACCTAATAATGAATTAAATGAATAATTTAAAATGATTATCTTTACAGGATTATAGTTTTACAGATTTAGGCCATAACTATTAGATATAAACTTTAAAATTACATGTTGACACTACTACTAAGTATCCATTTTTTCATTAAATAAAATCTCTTAAAAATATACATGTTTAGATCTATTTTTTAGATATCATGAATTTGACATACTTCCATCCTTGACCCTATTCATCTTTTTGTCATGTGGAAAAAATTCAAAAACATTGGATGAAAATACAAAGAATAGTAAGGGTTACAAAATAATGAAGAAAGTTTTTTTCCAACAATAAATACAAATCAATGAAACCACACTTTTCAATCAGAACATACATTACAAAATCATAACATTTAGGAATGACACATTCAAATAATAAATCATAATGGTATCTTATGGAATTCCTAACATTCATACATTGTAGCTATCATAGCTACATAGGGAGTTATGGTTTGAATACTCATCACGGTATATTCCCTAAATCTCTTAGGAGAAACATTCATGTTTACCTCCGCCACGTTACCCAATACTTTAGAGAGATATCTCGGGCTCACCCACCCTAGGTTTATCACAGAACCACTCATATACATAAATTGTGTCCAATAAACATAACTAATTCATAACACATAACACAATAATAAAGAAAAGATAACATTTAATCATTCCAATCACAATATATCCAATCAGGATATTGAAATAGAGAATTCTTTATCAAATAATTTTTAAAACCATTTAAAATTTTTAATTAATTGATTTTTTAATCAAAGTCTCCCCTACCACATTTTATATTTTAAATGAATTGTCATTTGAAAAAATCAATGTCCTTATAAATAAATCATAAAAACTATTTTGAAAACAATGAAATTAATGAGAAATATTTAGAAGAAAAAATCATTAAAACATTTTAAATGATATTTTACTTAATGAGTTTTTAACAAAATGACAGGCACATAAAAACTTATAATTGAGGAAACAATTTAAACAAAACATAATAATTTCATGAGAATAAATGTATTTTTGATATAATATTGAAAAGGACAGTATGTACACAATAAAAAAGTGAATTTGTTCATAAAAACATGGAAGTTTCAATGGAATGTAAATTGAGACGAATTACCTTATAAAGATAGTATCCTTAGATTAAAGATAAATCCATAACATAATTATGTGTGAAAAATATAAACACACTCAATGTAAGTGGATATTAAGTGTGAAACAATCATATAATATCCCCAGATATTCATATCACAACATAATTAAGAAGTAGAAGTATAACCCAAAGAATTGAAATAGCCTGAAGAAGTTCCCTTACAAAAATTTAATAGCCTAAGAGCGTCACGTTAAAATTTAGAAAATGAATTAATGAGATAGAAAACTGTATCTCATCACATGGACATACAATTTACAGAAATTATGATATAGAATATCATATCCCAGCATAAGAATAAGTAAATTAGAAGACATAATAAAAATAATTCTTTTAAAAAGAGGAGGGTGAAAGGTTCCCTTACCGATTTGGTAACATATGAAACATACACCCCATGAAAGAAGGATCAAGATTTGTAAATGTAAATACCCATAAATTTAAGTATACTACACAATGAATATAATAATGTGACGTATATAAACCACACAAATGGAAATAGTGGCAATATAGCGTATATCTCATGGGAATAAAATGTGAGATGAAAACCCCTTACCAAGTTTTAATCAGTAGAGTCGTATAAACAAAATTTAATAACCACCAAATGAATCACATAATTTCATGAAAATTAAGAGAATAATGATAATATATATCAAATGGGTGTACACAAAACACCACATGCAATAAATAAGTGGCGAACAATGGAAATCTCATGAAATTAAAAGTGAGATAAGAAACCCCTTTCATCGTGTCCAACATGACATGTTTGTTTCTTGTTCTTACCGAATTATAATCATAAGTTAATTTTTTCTTGATTAAGAATCTTTTAAAGTTTATTATTCATTTTATATCACTTATTACCTTGAAATAACAATTATTTAATTATTTGGGTTTTTATTATAGATTTTGATGATGTTTGGAACTTGAGTCAAAAATAAAAATCTTATAATAATAAGTAGTCCATGTGGTCAAGAGACCATTATCACCAGAATGATATTAATTATATAGATATCATATATATCATATATATCCAATATATATATGTATTTTTAATACTACATAACATTTTGAGATAATAAATGAAATGCGCCGTTCATGGAGACGGTAAGCCGTACGTATGCATGAACGCTACTTTCATTTCAATTTATTATTTTAATGGAAGAAAAACATAATGATATATTGGTATATTATAATTAAAGTATATTATCAAATATAATTTTATTAAATACATTTTTTATACATCCCACTTATGGCATGAATGAGTCATATCACTTTGAGTGAGTGGTAGTCAGCACTTCTCAAACGAAATTATCGTGTTTACCCATAATGGAAACCATAAAGGTATGATATAAATTAAAAATAAAGAATCATTAAAAATAATAAACATAATATATATCATATATAGATACAGGTCCATCATAATGGCTACCATGATAGGTAGAAGTATATAATTTAATAATCATTGTTTCGTGAGGCGTTTGTTTTCCATCAAAAAAAAACAGTATGTTCTTTACCCATTAGATGGAGGTGTGTGTAAGTGTAGTACAAATAATTCTAATAAAAATATACTATTATATTAAGGTTATATGTTTTTTTATAAAATAAATTAATAAAAAGAGTTTAGGGGTTGGAGAAGTAAAATAAAAAAATAGAATTTAAGATAAACTATTACATTTAATTCGGGTAACACCATTTGGTTTGAACAAAAAGGACTTCTTGAAGTGCCTTATTCATAACGTAAGGATTTTAAGTGGAACATAGGGATATTGATAGATTAATTGGGAAGGGTTTGGATGAGCCAAGGGGCTTGAGCGATGTGAATAATAGTTTAGAAGTGGGGTCATTTTATAAAGGAGATGATGGGATTTTTAAAAAAGTAACAAAATGATATTTTATTATATAATTATTTTCAGTTTCTAAAGGTCAAAAACACATTAAGGTATAATATTAGATGACTCATGGTCTTAATAAATTCATACAATAAGAATTCAACAGGTTTTTTATGTTTTTTATATATTTATAATCTTATTTATTAAAATCATTTTTATCGAGTTAAATACTGCATCATTTGTCTACCTTAAATAATATTATTTAAATGGTGTCTAAAAATTATAAAAAAATATAATGATGTAAAAAATATTTTTATCTATCCAATTAACATTTATAGTAAAAATGATAACTTATATCACCCCATGTAAATTTTAATTTACTAAAATAAATTTGTTTGTGTCATTTTGGTCTTTACAGTAAATTAATTAATATAAAGTGTCATTATTACTCCATGTGGCTCCATGGGGTCTAAAAATCGATCCAAGGATGAAATGGTCATCCATAACTCATCCAATAAGATTAGGACATGTGTTAAGGTAATTTTGTATAACTATAACATTTTTTTACCTTGAATTACCCTATTTACCTTTAACCGTGGTAAATAAAAGTCAAAAGTTAATATTCAGCAAAAAATTAACTTCATCACACTGAACCAAATTTATCATACTAATAACTACCATGTAAGTCAAATTTTCAAAATTCAAATCACATAAATAGTAAAATATACATTAAATGAAAAACTCAGTTTTTTAACTACTACTTTGTGGTTTAACTATTCATCAACAATTGATGTATTTCAAAAAAAATACCAAGGAATCATCCAAATGTATATTTTATTTTCTTAATTCAAATATTATTTATATATTAAAAAATTCAAAAAATTATGTATTAATTATTAATTTAAAATTAATCACCGTTGTGAAAACAATAGTGTGTATTTACGAAACAATATATGTCAATAGATTGACAATTATTTGTGTCCAATTTTGAAGTGAAATTAATTCTAATGACGGCCATTAGATTAAAGGGTGAAAAGATAATCTAATCAAAATTTAAAACCAATGAAAAAGATAATCTATCCACATTAATAAATTAGATTAAAAGGTAGTTTTGAATTATAATTTTTGTATTTTTCACAATTCTTCAAAAAAGGAATTTTATAAAAAAACCCAAATTTTACCCATTGTAAATTTTGATATCCTGATTCTAAATAAGAATTTTATTTTGTCTAATTGAACATATTAAAGTTACCAAAACTAGATTTAATGAAGTTTCACCATCAAAATGCAGTAAAATGACATTTTATGTAATATTAGATTATTAATGACTAAAATAAAAATCTTTTCTTATTTTAACCCTCAAAATTTTATTGGATAAATGTAAAAACATTTAACAAAAAAGGATAATCAAATTTTAGTTATTTATGTTAACTCCCTCTAGTATTACGTCTAGGTGTTAACTACGATTTAAAGTAATAATATAATATTTTTAGTATTCAACATAAGATTTCCATAAAACCCATTTTTGCGTATCAGGTACGTCATTTAACATAGTGTCCCCTTTAAAGTAGAATTATTATTTAATTCACAAATATTAATAAATTTGTCAAATTTCATGTTCTATATTTTCTTGGGATGTTAAAAAACTGGTGTCCTATCACCAGGGCTTTACAAAAATTTTATATGTAGTCTTGGCACGATGCCTTGACTACGTAGTTATGATGTCTAGCATTAGGAATTCCCTCGTTATAAAATTAGTTATTAAATGAGATTATTCAACCAGTATAATATCCATGTTCATGTTTATATGGTAAAAAATGATTTATTTTTTACAAATAATGTTCATTATTATGTTTAAATGCCTATGGGTTTTATTACACATATTGAACAAAAAGTCTATAGCTTTTGCAAAATTATTTACCCTTACAGAGCATATGAGCTCAGCCAATTCTTATGTTTTATTTTCCCAAGATCCCATGATGTGTTTTATGATTGATGTGTAGTGTTAAGATAATGGAATAATGGAATTGTCAAAGGATTACTTATGTTTTGTTTTATTTAAGAAATACTAATTTAAATGTCATGTATGTAATCTATTTTCTAAGACTGATAAATTTATCGGTCTTTCGGGACATGATTCCTTGTAATCTTGCCATTGTATTATAATAATGTACTGAATCTTTGTAAATGGTGTTAGGGAATTACATCTATGAGGTTAATTTTTCATTTTGAGATAGTATGTAGAGTTACAGAGGTGTCTTGCCTCCTAGACATACCTCCATAGTTAGACTGTGTCCCTGGAATATTATATGTGTCATATATAGGTATGTACATGCATAACCCACCACACGGTATTGATTGGGGTGAGTATGACATCAAGGATGAAGTAACCATAACTGAGTACCCCATAATTATTCTAGATTGGATGTAGAGTATCCATTATGCATGACTAGTTCTTTTAGTGTGTGTCTCGTGGTTGCACAAGAATCACTAAAAGGGAAATTTGATGTTGGAGGCTCAGATTCATGCTATGTACATAAATATTTTTGAGTGACCCTTGTTTCTTATTTTTAGGGATAACTAGTACAAATGAGGGGAGAATGTAATGTATATATCTTTATGTGAATTATTTTATGATAATATATAGATTATTTTTGAGACCGGGCATTGACATGGTGTGTGACACCGAGATCCAGTGTTCCTAGAATAAATTTCTGAAATATATTAAATATAGTTAATATCATGTACAGAAAACATTTTAGAAAAGTGAAATAACTAATATATGGGTACCTAGACCAGAAATATGATGACCCCATTGTGTTTAGAACATGATGATTTCCCACATCACAACATAAAATTACATGTCATAGATCGTTAGTAAAAAAGTCATCATGGGCACAAAAATGAAAAAATTAACTGAATTTTTTTATTTCATGGGTTTTGATGAAAAAATATACAATCATTAAATAGATTATTATGTTGGAAATATTGGGTTAGCCACATAACCATAGAACTTTATGAGAGACACTGGAGAGAGACAACACTTTGGAAAATTCTCTCATGTGAAAAACGATGAGATTGTGGATCAACGATCGACGAACAAAGGATTCAAAGGATCTCACAAAAAAACATGACACAGATTCATAATTTATCATCAATCAATCCAAATCAAGGTATGGTGAATGATTTTATTTGATTCTTCTTTTTTTTTATATATAAAAAGTAAATAATAAGTCATCAAATAGTTTTATCCATGATTCAATCATTATTTGGGTTGGGTTATTTTGAATGGTTTTGATGAAAGAATATTATAGTGATTTTTTTTCAATTGTTTTTATAAAATTAATATATCGAGATAAAAATGAAAATATATTGAACGTTTTTCCTCCAATATGTTCTTTTTCTTTTCATCCCCCATTAAACATTCATCATGGACTCTCTTTGTTTGTCATGTGGTTCATCAAATCATAAACAATTGATTATTGTGCACCCATAATCAAGGAACAATGATATAAAATAATATATATGGGAATGTCACAACACAATGGATTTGTGATGATATAGGGGGATTGATTAGGACAATGGTGGATTCCAAAAATCACATTCTTTGGCGCACACCAATGAATGTTGATTTGATCCTTTTTATGTGAATTTACACATATAATACATATTATTTGAAAGGTGTGAGGTTTTTATTTGTTTAATATCATAAATAACATGGGGAAATGATATCCAAATTTAATGAATGTGGTGTGAGATCAAATAATAGAGCTGGGATAGGATTTGGTAAAATCCAGAACAACACACCATGAAACCTACATTTATAAGCCATGTGATCCCGCTGAGTCGCAGCTAGGGATTCTAAAAGAAGATAAGATTCACACAGCCTATGATCACTATCACAAAATGTGTGGTCCCTCCCGGTTGAACATGTCATGTAGTTTAGGAGTTAAAGTGACATGGTTTGGATTACACACACTTCCAACACAGTGTGTACTCCCACACATAGAAACACCTTGATGACTTGGGACGTTTATATGTTTAGGACCCATGCTCAAGGAGCATGGTGTGTGACCACCACTGTAAACAATATGATCTTATATTCTTGTATTTTAGTCCATTTACTATGTATCATGAACTTGTTCTGTTAGGTCATGTTCTCTTTATCATTTTCTAAATGGTGGTTTTGGAATGACCTTCTACTCATAGGACACTAGTCCCTTTAGTATGGCCAGTTGGATAGAGTCATTGGAATCCCTATGAGAGGGCTACTGTGAGATCCTCTATTTACATAATTGACTAGCTGAAGATATTGGTATCATCATAACCAATAATACAATGTCATTGACCATCTACAAATCGGGTTAATCTAGATTGAGTTGTTACTGTCACCCCTTGTCCTTGGTAGTGATCATCATATTTGTATGATATTCTATTCGGACTATCAATATATTATTTCCAATGATGAGACTGAATGAGCAGTACCTATCATTTTAAAATAATTAGGGTTACAACATAGGAGTGTGTTATCTGGGACAAGTACATCATGGAATCAATGAGATAGAATTCTAGGGTGGTAAACTATAGTAGTGTTATACCTCTAGACTACGTGCCACTATTGAGTATATCTAGAGATTATTGTTATATGTGCTATAGAAATATAACAATAAAGAGATAAAACTATTTTACATTATTGAATTCATTCTGGTGTTGGGGTTTCTGACTAAGTATTTTTATATTGAACTCTGCATAGGATTTTCCTTCATGTGTCATCTTTTTTTAAGACGATCGCCCTTTTGACAGAGTCCTAGGAAGATCAGGACAAGATGGTTCTTAGTGATTCCAAACAAACAAAGGATTGTTCCAATGAGTTTATAATATAATTACTCGTACTTAGCTTCATGGTGAACTTTTTTTTCAAAAACATTGTGGTGGCATTGTATTGGACACATGATTATATTCCATTACTACTTATTATACTCAGGATACGAGATTTAGATGCATGTCCGCATGGGTTTTTAGTTATGTTTTTAAATTTTAGCACTGTATGGGATTAGAGATTTTATGTGTGTATAGTTATATAGGATAGGGCTTCCATTTCAATTTTATTCCTTCCCAGTGTTAATTTCTTGCCCTTTTCCAATTAGTTTTTGTCCTGGGCATTAGGGAAACCCGCCCCAAGGGGGTGGGTCGTGAAACATGGATTACATTATTTTTAGAATGAGGATTCTAGGATAAGTATAGGGACTCATGGGAGATATATTTTCACAGAATGGATGAAAACAATTGCATGATGGGTGTGGAGAATTTGTATGTACGAGTTCATTAATAATGTGGAGGATGCATATATTCTGGTAAATATTTGAACGAGTTAATGCCATTGATGTTTATCTAGTTCATGTTTCCCAAATAATGAACCAAATAAAATCCATGTGAGTATATGGTAAAAATATGTCTAGAAATAATGTTTTGGAATGGTGTGTATATCATTTTATCCATTATATTACAGTTTAGAGACTTATTGATCTAGTTTTTCTATTGATCATTGTAATTTGATTTAATTTCATTCAATTATATTTTTGTTTAAAAACTAACTTGAACATATCACAAATTAGGAATTATTATTATTAAAAATATTCAATATTGTTTTTCAAAATTAGTATCAGAAAAGTTAGAGAAATTATCTGAAAATCAATCACACAAAAGAGATGAGAAAGAAGGTGTTAACGTAAAAATGTTCAAAAGTATAAATTTTTTTTATATCCAATGTCAATGTGAAATTTATTAATATAACCAAAATTATATGAAAAGATTTAAAATTTAACTGATTCTACATTATAAGAAATAAAAAATATTGTTTGTGAATAAAAAATAAAAAACTAGTTTTAAATTAAATTTATGTATTTATAACTATTTATAAAAAAGTATTTCAGAAAAACAAATATATAACCTAATTTTGAAATTTATATTTAAAATAATGATGTTTTTTTCTTCAAATAAAATATATAATAGTTTAAAAATTGGCTTTAAAATTGGTTCTCCTTTATAAGGTGGAAAAACATCCTTTTGAAAAATTTAGGATTTTTTTTTTAAAATTGATATTATTCTTTTCTTTTCCTTATACAATCGATTAGAAAAATTTAAAAAGTATATAATAAGATATATATTATATAGGATCATTAATATCATCAGCTAATTGTATTTAATTTAATTTTTTATTTCAAAATTCCTTCAAATCACTATAATAGTTTTTAATAAAAATATATACATTATATTAATATTGTTTCAATAATTATTTAAATTAATTGTTAACCAATAAATTAAAATACTTATCTTTATAAGATAGTTAATCCGATTCACTGCCAAAAAAAAAATTAGGAGATAACATTCTTTTTAAATAAAAATATTTACTATATTCAGTATGATTCGGTCTTGTGTGTAATGCAAGATATAGAAGAAAGTCAATGTATGAAATTAAAGGGAACATAAATGTTTTGTTCAATGAAATATATAGAATAGATTTATTGTATTTAAAATAGAAAATATAATTTAATGTATAGGAATGTTATATTAACTTACAAGATTGATGTTTCATTTCATACACACTATCAAATTCAGTATCCTTATTTTATAATTTTGGGGGTTTTACATTCTCTCCATATTAAATAAATTTTTTCCCCATAATTCAAAATTTATCTTGGTAATAAAGTGTTTGATAATTTAAAATATGATATTTTTCTAAAAACCCACATCATAAAATACTAAATAAAAAATCATGTTTGTGAGATAGATATATAATAATGAAAGTCACATAAGTATAATACAAAGTAGGAGAAAATGGTGGGAATTGAATACATGGGCATGGAAGTAAAACATAAATAATTATTTTCATAGGTCCCAATAAATTAAGTGATCAATGCAAATTTAAAGACTAAAAACAATGAATAGTTGAAGATCTAATGATCCATTTTATTAATGGGATATTAATTTAATCTAAGAAATTATTTATTTCAATATAATTATACATGATTTGAATAATACTTTCACCCTATATGATTATATCTAAATATATACTGGATTTGTTTATATTTACTATGAATAATATTATCTTTTGGTTGTTCGTTAAACTATTTCAACGTCATCTCCTAACACAAGTTGCATAAAATGGTTGAGTAATATAGTAACCTATACATCCTCATATAAATATCAACATAAAAATTTCATAATTTGGAAATTTTAAATAATATTATAATACAATACATTATATGGAAGGTTAATGAAATTAAGAAATTAGATCATCAAAAAAACATCATGTGACACTTCATCATTAAGTACCAAACATGTCAATACCATCATTATGTGTTTTCTCTAAACATCATAATAAATTGAATTAACATATATATTTATTGAAAAACATGTTTCTTAATTATTCAATAAATAAATAAATATGTAATTGGATATATTAATTAAATCCAATAGTTGTGTAAAATCAATCAATGATAGCATAAAAAAGTTTTTTGAAAAAAAAATTATTCTATTAAAAGATATTTATCATATATAAATTTAATTTAACATAATCAGTTATATATATATATATATATATAATCATGTTATAAATTTTAAAAAAATAATAAGTGTTGTATTTCAATCAATCATCTATTTTCCAAGATGTTAATATTGTTACTAAATTATTTTTATTTCCCATCACTACCAATCAAGAAATGAATTTATATCTTTTATGCTAAATAACATTAGTAAAATTCATATACAATGCATAATACAATAAACTCGGATATCATCGATAAAATAATATTATAAATTTATTCAAGGGTCTAAATATAATAGAAAATTAATCATTCCATATCCGTTATATCAAAAGAAAAATTTTGAACATGATTTTTAACATCTTTTGAGGAATTTTAAAATAATTATTTGGTCAATTATTTGTTTAGTTCCCTTGTTCCTTGCCTTTTTAACAATAAATAACATCATTTTTATCCTTCTCATATAATTTTCATCAGAGTGAACATTTTCTATAAACTCAAAACAAAATGTTAATCATTTCGGGAATTTACCCTAGTGAATATTTTTCAAAATTATATTATGTGGTAAAATCCTTCTTTCCATTTTTCCATTAATCCATATTTTCTCAGCTATCCTTATCTTATTTTAATTCACGTATAATATATGCGAATTATAGAATTATTTATATATCATTACAAAACATAAAATCAATTTCATCATATGATGAATTTTTTTGAGAACCCATCATTCCTTTGAGACATGTCTAATCCCATTAAGAATGTGGTCAATCATTCTCTATATGTTATGTATGTAAACATTATAATACCTAGGTAACCGTGTAATGGTAGATTCATAATTTTTGAAACAATTTTTATCCTTTCTTATTAGATATGGAACATTTTATTTGTCCGAATTTGTTTCTCACAAGTAATTATTTATCCAAGAATGTCTCCATAAAGGATTTACATTACATAAGTTCTATTTCATTATCCAACTATTATTCTGATCAAATACCACCACTTATAAGTACTACCATTGAAAAAATACCCCAAAAATGAAACATTTATCTATTACCTACATTCTGAATCTAGAAATATATTCTATAGATTTATAAAACATTCAACTATTATAATTGGATTTGTAGTCTCACTAAACAAAGAAGGATTCTATCATTTAGATAGATCCTGCATAGGGGATTCTTGGGGTGGTATTGGTATCTCTCATAAGGAAAGGTTATTAATATTCCATAATATGTTAATTTTTTTCCTAATCTAATAGCAAATGCATTGGTTTCCTTAGAATGAAAATATTTAAATTGTACTTAAGTATTTATGACATTATTCCTTCCAGGAACCATTTCTATATAATGACATACACTGGATTAGATCCTAACAATATTAAACATACTGTATAATCGCAAAACTACTGAGGTACTTAACATAAATTGAAAAATTAATTCGTAGATACCCTTTTATCCATTCACAATGATTCTTTGGTATGTTCTTCTATAAATATCATAAAAATATATAATATGTGTATATTATATATTATATGTTTTCCGAAATTCTGATTCTATGGATGATATTAAACATTCATTGATACATACCGTAATGCCCTGACCCCAGTAGTGATAGCCAGATCCTTAACTTATTAAATTTGAATGATTATAAGGAGTCAAAACTTGAAAATATGATAAGTTTAGTTGTTTTGGAAAACAATAATACATACATGATTACTATATTACATTGGGGAGTAGAAAATAAAATATTATACATAATAAAATGAAACGAACATCATCCTTGAATTCTCATTCAATGATTTATTCTTTATATCACAGGAAAATAAAATAAAATAAGGGTCATCTAAAATGGTCAATAAGGGTAATTTCAATAGAATAAGTAATTAAAACAGGATTATAGTCAAAATGTAATTGTATAAAATTTATAACACATTTAATTTATATAACTGGATTTGGAAAAATCCATATGTCATGGTATGTTACTAATAGATGTTCCATTTAATTAATAAATTGAGAATAAACTACATCCATTTTAAATTTAAAAGTGTAATTATAAATGATAAATAAAAACTAAATCTAAATGATGTAAATGATTAATTAGTGGATTCCTTTATTCTTATGTACATTGTCCTATTACAATTAAGACTTTTTACAAGATGATTTATTACATATCAGGTAAAAACCAATATTATAGTCCAACTGATTCATATCATCAGACTATAAATTCATCAAGGTTATATCAATAACTAGGCCCCTGAGATTTCATACCAATTAATAGAATTTATCATAAATCTAATAATCCATGTTATTCTTGATCAATGTTCCTTTAAAAATTTTCATATTTAGTAAAAAGAATATGGATTAAACAATGTCTCTCCATTTAATGAAATGAAAATAATATACACAAAACATATAAAAATAGTATAAGTTTTTGGAAATAATTTTACCCATAACATAATATTATGGATATAATAAATAAATTTGATATCCAATTGATGATTTTAAAAAGTAATTGATTCCTTCAAAAGAATGTTTGCAATCACAAAAAAAGTGACATTGCAATGATAAATTTTACCACTTAGTAATTTTCAAGTCGAACCCCTTGGAAGAGAAAATAAAACCTGAAACATATAATATCATTAAATTTTAGTTATTCATGAAATTAATGGATAATGTGGTATTATATGAACGAACATAATGTTAATTGGTTCATAATAAGAAATATGTCTCGCTAGAATGTAAATTGGGACAATATCCCATGCCATACTATTCCTTTTAGTTAAAATCTCTTTAAAAAATGGTATAATAATTTTAATAATGTTATTTACATATAATATATACATAATTATATTCATAATGTCATATATTATGTTTTTATAACATATTATTACCTTTTTTGACATTCTTTCATTGTTTTCATCATTGTAGATGTAAATTGACATGTTTTTTATGATTGTTTGGACTTGTTATATTTGTTACTATTAATTATATCATGATTTAATCATATATAGAATTTATAATATTTTTCAAAGATCATATATATTTATTATATATTTATTTATTGTAATACATAAATTTTAGAGAAATGAAACTAAATGCACTGTTTATGGAGACAGTTGGTCTAAGGTATACATGAATGCTACTTCCATTTATTTTTCATATTCAAAAAAATTAAAATTTAATGTCATATATATATATATATTGTAATTAAATTAAAATATTTGTGACTTATATTTAACATATATATATTTAATCTAACATTAATAAATTTCACGTATTATGTGAATGAATTACATTTTTTTTCCAAAGGCGATTTTCCTCACATCCACAAACAAGGTTATTGAATTCCCAATAAATGAAATTAATGGTGGATTGAGTTATATAATGATAATAATAATAATAAAGAAACTATAAATATTATATATTTATTATATAAAAAATAAAACCATCATTATTTCCAAATTGTAAAGGTGGTAGTGTAAGAATAAACGATATGATTTCACGAGGCAGTTGTCCGCTATACACACAAATGTTTATTGTCTATCACATTTGATTGAAGTGTGTGTGAGTTTATGTTATTAATTTTACATAAAAATTTTCGTATATTTATTATAAGTATGTTTTTATATTATAATTAAAAAATAATAATTGAAGTGGTGGAGAAAGAAACAAAAAATATGATCGTTGAATAACGTATCTTCGTATTAAGGTAACTCTATTTAATTTATACCAAATGACTTTCATGGTTTTATTTTTAATAAAATTGCGGGTTCCAGTATAAGTGGAGGTATTTTTTGAAATATTTGGTTATATTGAAGAAATGAAAAATGTCTTCATATGTGTGATGATGTGGGATGGATGAGTGTATTCTTATAGTGGTGGAGTGGCATTCATGTAAATTTTTGAAATACAAAATTCCGTCCAAATTTTTTCCATGTAAATTGGATAAAATAATGAAAAAATTTGATAAAAGATAGAATATTGTCCAAATATGAAAATATAATATGTTTTGGAAATTTTTCTAGGTCATTTTGGGCTTTATTATTAAATTTTAGTCCCATGTTAAGAAAATTTATCTTTTACTCACTCTAATTAGTTTGAATTTCTTTCAATAAAATTGGTGGTACAAAACTATATTTAAATTATATATTATGATCTATGATTATTCAAACTCTGGAATTCATTTTTCAAATTTGAATTATCAAGAAATCAAATAATTAATTTAAAATTAATCCCCTTGATGGGATGAGAATGTAGATTTTTTTAAAAAAATGATTATTTTATTAAAATTATTTTGCATCCAATTTCAATCGAAATTTTTTACAATTACCTACAATAGAAATATAGATGAAAAATTTATCTAATTAGACATTGAAACCAATAAAAATATTGTTTAATCAAATGAATAAAATAGACAAAAAAATTTCTTTTGAAAATCTATAACATTCAATATTTATCAAAAAAGTAAATATTCTAGAAAATAATAAAGATTCACCATAAAATAATTATGACATTTATATTTCCAAATTAAGTCTATTTTATCAAATAATATTCTAAATATTTCTAATTTTTATTTATATAATAGGATCTTCCTTAAATGGCCATAAAACACTATTAAAAATACATGTTTTGGTGTGTAAAATTGGTAGTTTTATTAACTTATGCCTACCAAATGTACTGGGAAAATGTAAAAAATATTTTATTTATTATTAAATATATAGATTTAATTAATATCACAAACAAATATTATTTAATTGAATTTATTAATAACAAATTATTTTTTATCATAAAAATATTTTTTATAAAAATATTTACTTTAAATTTATTTGGTTTATATATTAATTACTAATTAATTTGTAACACATGAATTAATCTATATTTTTTCTTAATATATAGAATCCTATTAATAACCACTTATTTATGTACATTAAAATAATTTCCATTCTAAATAATAATTGTAATTGTAAACGGTATGATTTGGTCTCGTGTATAACACAACCAATCAAAGAATCTCATTTCATGAAATTCATGATAAAATCAGTGTTAGATTTAGTGAAATATATAAAGTAGATGTAATCTATTTAAAATAATAATGATACTATAAATAATCCTGATATTATATTCAATTAGGCTCTTGGTTTTTCAGGTCATACAACATATCAAATTCTATTTCTTTATTTTAAAATCTCATGTTGTTAAAATATAAATGATATTGAGAAAATGTATTAAAGAGAAACTATGAGATATATTAAGTACATAAATTTTGGAGGTCATTATTAACAACACATGGAACTGGTTCAATTAAATAATATTATGTTTATGATGTTTTTCTACATGCATTAGTATTATTTAGGTGCACCAAAGTTGTTGGACAACAATATAAATATATTTTTATAGTCATTAATAATTATGTAACATTATTAGTCAATTTAATTATAATATTTACAATATAAAGTAATATATTTATCTAATTTAACTATACATAAAAAATATATGAATTCATAAATAGATTGTAGGAATGAAATATCATATTGGTTTTTGTTAGAACCTCTAGTAGATGTGTATCCCACTGGATCAAAATTATTATTTTTTAATAATAATTTAATAAAGTTTAATAATTTTACATAGATTTCATGGATTGATGTTAATAGTCTATTCAATTATATGGAATTAAATTTGAAAAAACCATTTCCTCATGATATAATAACTATACTATTAAAACAATTGACTATTGGGGGTGGTTCATGGGATTCCCTATTTTTTCAATTATTTTTTTTTATTTTTATCTATTACAGATATTGGAAATTTACCCAAAATTTTAAGTTAGAATTCTAGTAGATAGGTTTTTTAATATAATAATCTAAAACATCAAATACAATATAACAAACAAGAAAATTATGGAAAATATATGTTTACCTGATTATCCCTAAAGTGGGATACCTAAATCATAATTTGGTTGTTCATCCTTAATAGTAAATGATATCCCTACTAATAATAGTATTTTAAATTAAATAATGTTTGTTCATATATATTCTTATTCCAATGTGAATGAAATAATTACCTAAAAAATGGATTGTAATTTTAAAAATTACACTCGACATCCCAGTTTCTCACTATTTGTTATAGGAGATTCCTATAATAATTTTCAATTATATCCCACTATGAATAGGATTCCCCTATATAAATCAATATGATGTATTTCTTCATAGGTGTTGAGATGGTATGTCTGAACATGATATACTCTATAATGCCAAATATAGGATCGAATATGTAAAGTGGAGATGCTCAAATATAAGAGGGGGGGTGAATTGTATACTTTAAAAATCCCTAACGAAATTTTGAATAACCAAAATTCAAAACACCTTTAAGTTCTAATGACTTTATTGACTCTGGAAAAGTGATTCCGGAAATGAAACTTAACAAAAGTTCACAACAAAATAGATTCTACCTTAAAGCGTATTGAATCTAACTAAATAAGAGTACAAGTATAAAGTAGTATAAGAATGTTATACTTTCCTCAACAATACAAATGTAGTGGAAAACATGTAACAAAACAAGTAACAAGTATTATGTCTTTTAAACCAAAGAGAAAGGTATCCAACAAACATTGGATAAAGGTCCCTTGATTTATACTTTCAAGAAAGTCTATCTTACCCACACCAGGGTAAGCCATCGATTCAAATATCGGTGTCTGTCTTGATATCCCCACAAGACCTAAACTTCATGATAGTTGGTACCTCAGTCTTCCTTAACATGGAAGCCCTGAAATTCATGGTAGTTGATACATCTATCTTCCTATCCCCAGAATCCATCGGTTGTACATAGCAACAATCAGAATCACATGAAGAAAAGTTGAACAAGTAGTTTAGTACACACAAAGCAGTGAAAGTCGCTCTCTAGAACTCACTTCAACAGCATGTGGTCTCTAGAGTTATAGAACAATCTTATGAACTTTTCAAATGAGCTCCTATTTATAGGCATGACTTCAATGGTTGGCTCCCTCCTCCAATGGCTATATTTTTCCTTGAATTTCAGAGGTACTTGTACATGTGTCACTCAAACAATGGTTAGTGAGTAACTGAAAGCACGACATTGTTTTATAACTAAACAAGTGTAAGAAAAATATGGTTATATAACTGAAATCCAATATTTAGAAAGTAAGAAAGTGATTGTATAGAGTCTAACCAAAAATGAATTGAGACTCTATAATAAAAGGATATTCGAAATCTGTTTTGTAGGAATTTGGAACATGAATTATATAGATTTCCAGAGTCTGAATTTCCAGGAAATTTGGAATCTAGATTCATAAGAATTCTAAAACATAACTTACAATGATCAGAGTCAGAGTTCATGAGAATTCAGAGTCAGAACTCATAAGAGATCGGAGTCTAAATTTAGAGAACATCAAAGTCAGAACTTAGAGAAGTTAGTAACTAGAATTCATATTCATAATTCGGAATTAGAACTCAGTAAAGTTTGTAACCCGAATTCTGAGTCAGAATTTGAATTTAGAACTCAGAGAAGATCGTATCCATAATTCTTATTCAGAATTAGGAGTTATAACATAGTGAAGTTCGTTACCAGAATTCTGATTCGGAATTCGTAGTTAGAACTTAGAGAAGTCCATATCTAGAATTCATAATCAGAATTCAGATTTAGAACACAATGATTTTAGTAACCAGAATTATGAGAATTTAGATCCTAAAACAGAATGCTCAATTTATTGGATTCTGAATTTTTTTTTCAATCAAAATTTTACACATAGTGAAAAAATGACACGAGTGATGAAAATATGGTATGGATAAATTTCCTTGGGAAAGGAAATATCCCATAAAGAGGTAAAACACAGGTTAATAATAGATTGGAAATGAAATAAAGTATTTTTTATTTTCAAAACAAGAGAAATGGTAATGTCATAAGGAAACCTGAATGACTCAAAAATATCCCCCTTGAATGAAGGAATAGAAAAGTGATAATGAAAACCTTATTGTCTCAATAATATCCCCCTTTTTGTAAAGCACAAAAAAACATACAAAAAATATTAATAGGTGTTAGAAGATATTTATATAGACATTAAAAATAAAACATATCACCCTTCTCTCATTGGGAAAGATGAATACGACTAACTCCCCATTAGGCTTTGGAACTCTAAGCATCTTATTCGAAATTTCCAGAATGAGAATTTTCATTATCTAGAGAATGGAAATCATCGTAATGAGAATTCCCCCTTAGATATACTCTGCCTTACTTAGGGATATTTCTTCTATACTTATAAATCTTTTTCCTTCTCCCATTTGGAATTATTTTTCCTTTTTTCCATTTGTTATTTTAAAAAAGTGTTTGAGGGAATGGAAATAATAGGGAACCTAAAATATTTGTACAAAAATACAAAGAAAAACTATCAACCACAATTTCAATAATGATGGAAGTAATTATATAAGGAAAAAAACAGATACAACAAAAGATCAGATTTGGGTCTAATTTTCTTATTATTCCTTGGGCATTAGGTTCTTCACAATGGTCTTCATCTTTCTCAGCTCTCTGTGATCCTCCTATACTTGTTTTTCTAAAGCAATGATATTTTATTTTTGAGCATTAATGACCTATACCTGAGCCTTCAGCAATTAATATTGTTTCAAAAGCATTTCATGAATCTCAATCCAATGATCCTTTTCAGTTTTCCAACATTGGAAAATATAACTCAGTTTCCCATTCAGATCTATCACCTCTTGAATCCGAGTATTTTTCTCTAAAGTCAGATTTTCCTTACAGTTTTTTGTAAGATCCTTGATTTTGGTGTCTTCAGTATCAAAATCTTCTTTGACATCTTCATGAAATTGATAAAGATCACCCATTTCATGTACTGTCTTCTTTTTCCAGCTGGCTATCTTTTTACATGACTTTCTATGAGCTTCATAACATCTGGGGAATGTTTTGAAATCTTATTCCATCTTGACACACTTGTCCATCTCCATGGAAACCGAATCTGATTTCTGATTTAGATAATGTAAATGCATATTGCATCTAGAATCTATGATTGAAAAAGCCGGAATGGACCCGACAAGCTTCTTCATGGATTGTTCAACAAAATAATGACCAAGTGAAGATGATTCAGAATTTGAGATATTAAATGGTGAGGTTTGTTTTTATAACTCAACAAGATTCCTCTTCGAAGTTCCTTTTACTTCCATCTTCTTCACTATTTATTTTCTAGGAGTATCAACAAACACTTGTTTACCCTTATCAATTCTCGGTATGACTTCCTCATCAGGGGATTCATGCTTACTATTAGACAACTGCACATCTCTCTCTTCATCTACTTCTTCTTTTTGATTTCTAGCCTCGACATCCTCTGGAAGAACGAAATCAATATTTAGACATTCTTCTTCATAAAATTTATCAACTTCTTCTTCACCTTTCTCTTCACCCTTCTCTTAATTCATCACATTATCCTTCTCTAGAGTGACAAGATTTGAGGAATCGGCTTCAGAACTTTAGAGTGATAGTTTTTCGGATGGAGTTCCCTTGTCTTGATAATCGTCAACTTTATATATATGATCATCTATGTTACCACTTCCTTATTCTTCTTCTTCTTCTTCCACCTATTCAAAAAGTTTTTCTTTATATTTTCCCAGTGTGAAGAAATTATTCTATGGAGTCTCAGGTAAAGGATCTGTCAAGAATGATTGTGGCACCATAATATTCTCAGATTCTATATCAGTAGACTTCAAGAGAGACTACCCAACCTCAGCCTCAGTCATTTTCTTTTTAAACTTCTTCTCTTTGTCTTGATTCTCAAGCTCTTCAGCAACTGATTCTGTCAAGTACTTAGCCTCAGCAGGATCCAATCCGAACTATGGCTCCCTAGCTTTTCTATTTTTTTTATTCTCCCTCCATTTTTATATAACTTCATATGGGTTGTCTTTTATGATTCATGGGTTTATGGGGTTTGGATTGGACTTCCTTAGACTTAGGGGTTTGTACTCTACATCCACTTCCTTAATATTTCTTTTCTTTCATCCATTCTTTGATGGTTCATCTTTTTCAGTAATTTTAAGAATGACTTCTGCCTCTTCCACTAGCAGATCATAAAACTCTCCTGCCTCTTTAGAAAATCCCATATTCATTATTTTCAAAGTGTCATCTCTGACAAGAATAACATTACAATTCTGTGGCTTGGAACTGCCAGGGATAGTGAATGATTAAAGACACCGAACTATCAGCTAGGTAATTAAGGCATGATACATAATAATCTGAGCTCTCAAATTCCAATTTTTGATATTCTCTATGGTAATGAGAATTTGGCTCATAAAACTGATTTTCCTTATATTTACCTAGAAATACAAGATATATATGTCACTTTTCTTTAAGGTGTCCTTATCACCATTTCTCGATACGAATAAACCAAGATCCCAAAGTGGCAGGATGCGATTGTTGATAGATAAGTGAGAAATCTTGGCAGTCTTGACATCAAATAGTCCAAGACATTATAAAGCCTTCACCATAATAAAACTTCCTTGAACATCCGGTAGTTTGGGAGAGAAAAACTCAGCTTCCCCTTCGTATGACATCCCCACTAAGCTAACAAACATAGTGTAAGAGAATTTATAAGTTTTTCCATAACTCCTGATGAAGAATTTTTCTTTTCTATCTTCCTTAAAGAAATAAACTGACATATAAAATTCTATGAGAAAATCCAAATACACAACATCCTGTGCTCTTTTCATTGAAACGTCTACACTTTCCCATCCATTGAGATTAATATTATTGGAGATAATAGAATCCTTTTTGAAAATGATCTAATGGACCAACCTTTCCCTAAATACTTGCCACCATGATATTGGCTTCATAGTAGAAATATCTTTAGAAGTGGATTCTACCGAAATTCTTATTCGAGGAACTCTGAGAGATTCATAATGGGATTAAGAAAGGGGGGAAGAACTTCAGCATGTGAGAGCTTGAAAATAGATTTTGGACAACCCTTCTGGGGTCCTTTATATAGGTGATGGAAGTGAACTTTCATCTTCCAAATCCAATCTAATAGTTTAGAATCCTTCTAATCTAATCTAATGGTTGATATGAAATCCGAAAAGAGAATATTAGTTATGATTCGATCAATTGAGGTTTTTTAAGAAAAACTATAATCTGAGAATTTAAATTACAAAATAAAATACCAGCAATGAAATAATGACAATGAAAATTTAAGAAGGAAATCATATCATTCGGATATCTAGAAGAATTATTCATAATAATTGATATGTTTCTTGAATAACTTCAGATAAAAACAATGTTGACTTCGAATAACTTATACAAAAAATCATTGGTCGAAAAATTTCATTGCAAAAAAATTTGAGTACAAAAATTCCACTACAAAATTTTTGAATAGGAATATTTTCATTATGAAAATTTCTATTAGGCGAATTTACATTACTAAAATTTTGAGTACGAAAATTTTCATATGAAAATTTTATGTATGAAAATATTCATTATGAAAATTTCAAAAAGTAACTACAAATATTTTCATTATGATAAATTTGAAAAAACAAACTACGAAAATTTTCAAGTCCAAAAAATTCAAATAAAAAAATTTGAGATCTGAAATTTTCCATTGTGAAATAAATATAAAATACTTCATTATGAAAAAAAATGAAAAACATTATTACAAAAGTCATGAAAAAATTTATTGCGAGAAACATGAAAATCTTTATTAAAAAAAACATGAAAAACATTATTACGTTATACATGAAAAAATTCATTACGAATATAATGAAAAACATTAAAAACTCCATTGAGAATGTACACCCCCTATGAAAATTAGTTTATTACTGTAATAAGATTGGTTTAATAGAAAGTTGTCAAGGAGGATTACATTATTGTTATAATTCCTAACTTCTATTTAATGTATTCAAATCTATAGGAAGGTAATGATTTTCAGAAAATATCATCAAGTTGGTCTTGTGTTCCAATGAATTGAAGAATGATATCTCATTTTTGTGAGTGATCCCTAAGAAAGTGGTGTCAAATATCTATGTTCTTTGCACAAGAGCTATGTGCAGGGTTTTTACGAAGGGCAATGGCCCTTGTATTATCACCTAAAATTTTTGTTTTGGTAAAACTCATACCATAGTTTGTGGGTGTGTGTTGCATCCACAACACTTGAGCACAACAACGTCTAGCTGCTATATAATCAGCTTCAGCAGTGGAATGTGCTACTGAGTGTTACTTATTTCATGACCATGAAACTAATGAATCTCTTAATAAATGACAAGTTACGGATGTACTTTTTCTTTCCATTCTACATCCACCAAAGTCATCATCTGAAAAACATTTCAAAACAAAATCATTTTTAGAAGAATAAAATAGTCATAAATCCATGGTTACTTTTAAGTAGTGAAAAATTATTTTCACTGAATTTAAATAAGATTCCTTATAATTGGATTGATATCTTTCACATAAGCATACTAAAAGCATTATGTATGGATGACTAGATATCATGTAAAGTAAACATCCTATCATACATATAAAAGATGTTTGATCTAATAGTTTCCCACCTTCATCAAGATCATGTGTATTTGAGGTACTAATGGGAGTACTTATACTCTTAGTGTTGTCAAATACATACTTTTTACGAATATATATTATATACTTATGTTGGTAATTATAGATTCTTTCTGGTTTTTGAGAAATTTTAAAACCACGGAAAAATGTTAACTCAACCATCATACTCATTCCAAACTCTGATTTCATTAGATCCGCAAAGAAATTGCTTAGAGATTGCTGAGTTGAACCAAATATAATTTCATCAACTTAAATTTGAACAATCAAAAAAAAATTCTTCTCATTATTAACAAAAATGGTTGGATCTGCAGTTCCCTTAACATAGTTATTTTGAATCAAAAATTCTGTAAGTATATCATACCATGCTCGAGGGGCAGGTTTAAGTCCATAAAAAGATTTTGTACATCTAAAAACATGACCAGGATGTTTTGTATCGTCAAAACTAGGAGTTTTTTCCACAAAAACATCCTCTCTAACATAACCATTATGGAAAGCACATTTCACATACATTTGAAAAAGTTTTAAATTGAAGAATACTGCAAAGGAATGTTAAATATGAATAGATTCATGTCTCACTACTGGAGAATAGGTTTCTTTATAGTATATTCCTTATTGTTTATTATAGCATTTAACAAATAATCTGTATTTATTTATAACAATGATTCCACTTTCATCACACTTATTTCTAAAGACCCACTTTACTCTAATAACTGATGTTTTCTTAGGTATTTCAACCAAGGTCCAGAATTTATTCCTTTTGAATTAACCTTGCATGGATTTAAACCAATCATCATCACCAAAAGAATCATTATTGCATTTTGGTTCTAATTGTGAAAAAATTCTAGATGTTTTACATCATTTCTTAAGGAACTTCTAGTCCTTACAGGTTGATTCACATAACCAATGATATTATCACTAGAATAATTATTCAGAAATGACTGATTTGGGTTTTGTAAAACCTTTTCATCAACATAGGGTAGGAAATCTTCTAGGGTAAATGTTTTAGATGTATATTCTTGAGCATTTTCCTTATCAGAAGGATCTTCTATCAAAGGTTCAAAATCAGTTTTTGAAAACACATTCAAAGATGTAGGTTGGGGTTGTTTAAATACAAAAGGACCGATTTCATCAAATTTCACATGCACTGTATCTTTAAGAGTAAATGTTTTTTATTGAAAACTATGTAAGCCTTAGAAGATGTGGAATAGACTAAGAAAATTCCTTCATCAGATTTTGGTGTGAATTTATGAAGTTTATCTTTAGTATTCATAATAAATACTTTGCAACCTAAAACATTAAAGTAGGAATGTATAGGTTTTCTACCATTCCATAACTCATAAGGATTATTATTATGAAATGTTCTAATCAAAAATCGATTTATAGTATAACAAGTAGTACTTACATATTCAGCCCAAAAATGACTAGCTACAAAATATTTACTCGACATGGTTCTAGTTATATCTTGAAGAATTATATTTATTCTTTCAAAAAATCCATTCTGTTGAGGTTTTCTAGGTGCTGAGAAGTTGTGAGTAATACCTTTTCTACAACAAAAAATTTCAAAATCAGAATTTTCAAATTATCCTCTATGATGACTATGAATAGTTTTCAATGGAAGGTTTTTCTCATTTTTAACTTGGGCTCTAAAAAATTTGAAATACAATAAGGCTACAGATTTATTTTCTAGAAAATAGACCCTTACAAATCTTGTGTAATAATCAATCAAGAAAAATACATAATACTTTCCCCCAATGACTCCAGTTTCTGTAGGAACAAAGAGATCCATATGCACTAACTATAATGCATAAGTAGTTTTGAATTCACTGATTGATTTTAAACATGATTAATGTTGCTTTCCATATTGACAAGGGTCACAAACATTAGAATAATCAAATCTAAGCTGTGGTATATCCTAAACAAGTCTTTTCATAGAAGGTTTTCTTAAGTTCCTAATGTTACACTGACCTAACCTTCTATGCCACAACCAAAAATGATCTTCTGTTGTATTAAGGCAAGGTAGTTCATGGCTCCTAATGTCTTTTAAGTTTAATGTGTAGACATTCTCTTGACTAGGGTAGAAAGAATAAACTCTTCCTTGAAATTGTGTACTAAGCACTTGTCATTCCAAAAATTCACAAGGTAACCTTGATCACATAATTGTCTTATGCTAATAATGTTGTTCTTAAGACCCTTAACAAATAAAATTTTTGAAATCAATGTTTTTCCAAGAAGAACAATTTTACCAATACCAATGATTTCTCCATAATCATTATCCCTGAAAGTTACTTTTCATTCTTTTGTCATAAAAATAATTTCATAATAGTTTGTTTCTACCATTTATATGCCCGGAACACCCACTATCCATGTACCATGTATTTTTTTTAGTACTTGCTCTATTTTCCTAAAAATAAGAAAAAGTTAGATTTTCGAAATCCAACTTGCTTGGATATGAAAATTTTGGAATGAAAAATTTTAGGCACCCACATATTTTTATAAAAATAGGCATTATGAAATCCTAATGATTGGGTTTTATTTAGAGAACAATTTTTCCCAGTTTCCACCATAGTTACACTTAGTTCAGAAAGTGGATCTTTGTGGAACAAAATTATTTTCACTAAAAACTGGTTTAAAACTAGTATAAAAAAACCAAAACTATTCCTTAGAGGTCGTATTTTTCAATAAATTTTATCAAAATTTTACCTACCTAAGTTAACATTTGACAAACACTTCTGCATTGAAAATATTACGGATTTGATTATGATTACCAAGTTCTTGACTTAAAAAATATGTGATTTTGAACATGCTCTAGGCTCGAAAACATTTTTCTTAAAAATTAATTTTTCTAGATATTTAGAAAGATTATTATTTTCAGAATTTACATCCTCATTATTTTTTAAATTACATTAAAAGTAATAATTTTTCATATCAAGATCTTTAGAAATACTTGATCTCTCATTAGTAATAATAGTATTCGTAGAATTTTCCTTATCATGTCTTTTATGAGGATTGAATTTTCAGTCTCAGGAAGTTTGGAAAACCTAGAAACATATTCATAGGTAGATAAAGTATTATCTTATTCAGAAGAATATTCTTCATCTAAAGAATTATAATATTAACAATTATTTTCATTAAAAGATATATTGGTCATAGATTCAACATTTTGTACCTTAGCCATTAAATAATAATTGTCAATATGCAGTCTGGCTATTAGACCAAAATTCTTTTGTCCATAAGATTCATAATCTGATGATTCATCTGAGGAGTTTCCACCACTGGCACTCCAAGTGTCATTATCTTTCATGACATTCTTAACTTTGTCCTTGTAATAATTCTCTCTATTTCTCTTAGAATTCTTTTTCCTCTCATACTTTTCTCTTAATCATGGGACAATAAGGCCTTATTTGTCCATCTCTCTTGAAATCGTAACATGTGACTTCTGAATGATTATTTTCTTTTTTTTCCTTTTTATTATATATGGATTGAATGTTCCTCTATCCAGATATCTTGTTCATCCTTCGAGAAAGATTTTCTAATTCATTCTCTGAGGATTCACTTCCACTAGATTCAGATTGGATAAAAACTTTCTGAGATTTGGATCTAGTAACTCTCTCAGGAGTCTTATATTTAATATGATTAGAATTTTTAGTAAAATCAACACTTCTATTTCCATTCTTATTAGAATCTCTCTTTATTCTAGTCTCATGGTGAAGAAGAGTTCCAAACCGCTTGTCAAGAGTAATATGCATAACATTTCTGTTCTCTTCAATTGCAGTCCTCTTGGATTCCAACTCATTGGGAATGTTGTCTATGATCTTTTCAACAAGGGCTTCATCATCTATTCCTTTATCACCCATTGATTGTAAACTATTCACAATAGTCATGAATATTTGTTTCACCTTACATATGGGTTCTCCATAATGAAAGTAGAAACCATGATATTCATCTCTGAGCATGGCTCTTCTTGTTTCAATATCTTTGGATGTTTTAATGTGAGTAACATAGACTTTCTTCAATATATAATTTTATACTTCACACGATGAAATTTGGCTACATATGTTTCTAGTCATAGAATAAAGCAATGTATTGTGTACCTTATATGTCAGTTGATATTCATGCTTTTCTTGATTGGTAAAGGTACTATCATCCTTGTCTGGGATTTTACCTCATCTAGTAAGCATAACTAAATTATCTACACCAGAATTTATAATGAAAGTCTTTATACGATTTCTCCAATACTCATAATCATTTTCATCAAAGATAGGAGGTCTTGTTGGATTGAGATTTTCTATGGAACCAAAATTGATTCTTGTCATATTTAAGAAAATTCATTCCACAGAAACATGTTAATGGAAAATTTGTAAACAAGGAATATAATCATAAGAAATAAAAATATAGAACAATAGTATCTCTAAGAAAAACAGAATTTGAACTATATGAGTTCGAAAAAATGATTCTGAAAAATAATGAATCCATAAAATTCAATTCTGAAAGTACTCAGAAGAAGAATTATCTTCTGAATTTAATCGTGAGATAAATTCAGAGGTAACATGCTTGGATAAAAATTTTAGAGATGGTATGTTTGAGTATAATATACTCTACCATACCAAATGTAGGATCAAATATGTAAAGACGAGATGCTCAAATACAAGAGGGGGGGGTGAATTTTATACTTTAAAAAGCCCTAAAGATGTTTTAAATAAAAAAAATTCACAATACCTATAAGATCAAATAACTTGATTGATTCCAGAAAAGTGATTTTGGAAATGAAACATAATTTTTTTTACAAAAAATAAGATTATACCTAAAAGTGTAAAGAATCTCACTAAATCGGAGTACAAGTATAAAGAAGTGTAAGAATTCTATACTTTCCCCAGAAATAAAAATGCAACGGAAAACATATAACAAAGAAAGTAACAGGTAGTAAATCTTTTAACCAAAAGAGAAGGGTATCCAAAAACCTTGGATAATGGTCCCTTGATTTATACTTTAAAGAATGTCTGTCTTACCCAAACCTGGGTAAGCCCATGATTCAAAGACTTGAATTCTATCCTGATATCCCCACAGGCCCTCAACTTCAATGAAGTTGGTACCTTTTTCTTCCATAGAAAGGAAGCCCTGAACATCAAGGTAGTCAGCAACTCTGTCTTCTTATCCCTGGAAGCCCTTGATTATACACAGAAAAAATCATAATTGCACGAAGCTAAGCTAGAAAAGTAGTTTAGTACGCACAAATAATTAAAGTATCTATCTAGAAATAACTTCAATGACATGAGGTCTCTATGGTCATAGAATAGTCTTAAGCTCTTTTCAATGGGCTACTATTTATAGGAATGAATTCAACGGTCGGCTCCCTCCTCCAACGGTCATATTTTACCTTGAATTCTGGAGGGACCTATACACGTCTAACTCAAACAATAGTTAGTGAGTAACTGAAATCATGAAATCATTTTATATCTAAATAAGTGCAATCAAAATATGGTTACATAACTAAAATCGAACATTCGGAATGTACGCAATTGAAAGTTCAGAGACCAACCAAAAATGAACTCAAAATCTATAATACAAGGATATACAATTACAATTTTGAAGGAATTTGGAACATGAATTCTATATAATTCTGAAGTCTATATTTCACAGAAATTAAGAATCTAGATTCATAAGAATTCATAACCAGAACTAAAAAAGATTGGTGTCAGAGTTCATGAGAATTCAGAGTCATAACTCATAAGAGTTCAGAGTCTAAATTTAGAGAACTTTGGAGTCAGAACATAGAGAAGTTCGTAACAAGAATTCATAATTGGAATTTAGAGTCCAAAATCAATGAAGTACATAATTAGAATTCTGATTTAGAATTCGGAGTTAGATCTTAGAGAAGTTTGTATCCAAAATTCTTATTCAGAATTAGGAGTTAGAACTCAGTTAAGTTTATAACCAGAATTCTGATCCACAATTCTGATTTAGAACACAGAGAAGTTCGTATCTTGAAATCTTCTTCAGAATTCGGAGTCAGAACTCAGTGAAGTTCATAACAAGAATTCTGAGAATCCGGATCCTAAAACAAAATTCTCCATTTATAGGATTCTGATGTTCTTTTGGTTTCAATATGAATTTTAGACTTAGTGAAACTATGATAAGAGTGATGAAAATATGTTAAGGACAAATTTACTTGGGGAAGGAACTTTTCCATAAAGAAGTAAAACACATGGTAATAATAGATTTTCCATGTGATAAGGTGTTTGTGATTTTAAAAACAAGAGAAATGGTAAAATCATAAGGAAACCTTAATGACTCAACAATCTCTCCCTTTAATGAAGGAATGGAAAATTCATAAGGAAAATCTTATTGTCTCAACAGTATGGTGCATTTAAATCCCCTTTGATCTTCTAGAGTAACTATATAACTCCATTTATATTTTACCCAAACTCATTGATCATATTGACACTCTATTTATATAGATAACCAACAAAAAATCTCAATTGCTAATATATATTTAGTAGATCAGCACATAGGATGACCATAACCATCTTTTTCTTCTTCCTAAAATATAAAATCATGGTATTTATTTAATATTTAATGTTAGAGGATCCTCTACATGTATTTTTTATTTATCACCTACATATTAAAACTTATAAATCAATTGATTAATAGTTTCTTCTAATACATTTATAGTACCTATATTTATAATGGTTCATATAGGTCTGTATCATCCCCTATCAGTTTCTCTTAATAACATGTTATCAAAATGTATATTTGTTTTTTTGTACCAACTAAAAAACCATTTTGTGTATTTTTAATATTGCTAAAAATTAAATTATCTTAGAAATATAATTCATAAAAAAATATATTCAAAGTATGAACACTAGAAAATATATTTATGATTATATATATTGTCTACAAAACTTCATTACATTGACATGCCTATTGCTTTTCCACCATTTTAGTTTTTCTATATTTTCTCTATGTATTATAAAATAATACCAATTTTTTTTCTTATATTCAATTATTTTTTCACAAAATAATAGTTACTCCATATTTTCCATAGTAGGATTGATTTTTATTCATTTCAAAATAGTACTGGTAATAACTAATATAATATTTTCTATATGGTTTGATTAAAATATATTAACATAAAATGAAATCATGTGCAGTGGAACTCAATCATTATGGAATAAGAGAAGTAAAATAATCCTATACCAATTATATAATTATTTGTACACAATTGTTATAATTATATATTCAATAATCTTCATCCAATTATACCTAAATTATTAATATTTTTCATATATAAATCACTAAAGAATAATACAGGTGTCAAGATAATTATTTTCCAATGTGATATCCAATTCTGAGTTTCAAATATTCTTATATGAAACATATGTAAATATAATAGAGGTCATGTCTATGTCATCATATTTTATCTAGTAATATTATAAATGTATCATGGAAAACCAATATTCATGTTTAATTGAACTTTTTAGAAATATTCATATGTTTTAGAAAAATAGATTTAAATATTTATAATCAAATTTCAAAACATCACTTTAAACATTTTGAATTTCCCTCAATTTTTATATTTTATGTTCTTATACAAAAAATATTAAATGAGTCTCCTAATTCATAGATTCGATGATAAATAATTTTTGTTAGTTGAAATGTTCTAGGAACTACCGAAGCATTTAATCAATAATATGTGAATTACTCTTGAGAACTCAACAAATTTTATTTCCCATGATCTTATTTCCAATATTATGAATATTTATTTACCACATTTATATATAGTTAATCATACATGGATTAAGTGCTTGTAATTTTTAAAATAATTATTAATTTTTTTTATCATACACATTTGAATACCAATAAACTGAATAATTCCTTAAATTTGTATATTATATACAAATACATGTATCTTATGGGATTCAATATCTTACAAACTGGCATATCATAGTAGAACCATATCTCATAGAAGTAATGTATTTGAATTATTCTCAACAACACATCACCTAAAATATTATCTATAGACTATATCATAAGTGATTTCAATGTCATATGTGGAAATTGTTTTGTAGAAATTAAATATTTCATATGAAAATCATAAATCTATCATGTAATGATTTTTTATGTAATAAAACTTGTACTTATAATTTTTTTTTTCATTTTGGAATTAAATAATCAAATTAATTATAAATGTATAATGAAATAAGTTTTATTTATAATTCTTGAATCTATACTAAAAAAATATCAATTATCCTATAAAAGTAATATATATATATATATATATATTATTAGTTTAATTATGATATATTAATTTCATGGAATACGTAATGAATTGTTTTAGAAATTTTAAATTAAGTGTTGGAAGTTTTGTAAGACATGAATATTTAATTACAATTTTATAATTCAAGTAATGATTAAAAGAATATATATTCCTAAAATAGATTCATAACTAAATAATTTTTTTCTTATTATTATAATTTTATTTTTTGAGATGTTAATTAATTTTTCAAACTCTTATAAAACCATTTAGAAATTTTAAACTTGTATTTCATTAATAAATGATGATTTAAATTAAATGTTAAATTTCTCATATTTATAAAATTATGTTATAAAAATGGATATCATTTTTTAATTCTATGTATAGAAAAGAGATCAAGTGAATTTTATGGATTTTATCTAAAATAACAGATTTTTTGAATAGAAAAATATGATAATTTACGTTATATATACATTATAACATAAATATAGTATTCCAAAAGTCATATTTGATATAATAATTATAATATAAAATCTATCTTTTTTATTTTAATATTTTTGGTGATAATGATGAAACTATTCATAGTCTTGAGAAAAAATAATAAACTAAGGAATATAATAATGAGAAAATACACCTCTCTTTCACTATAAATACCACCGCTCACCACCTCTTCTCCTTACACCTAAAATCATTTTAGATTTCTTAATTTATTTCCAATTACCTTCCCAAGCCTCTTCCCATGTCGAAGACCAGATGGTCTTACCAAAATTCCATAACCAAGGGGCTTAAGGATGTTCTCCAGGAGAATAAATTAGGAGGTAAAATCCTCGTTCATTTTCATTTATTTTCCTCTTAATTCAATTATCTTCTAGTACTCTATTAACCACCCCTTATCTAAGTGGGTTGAAAAATAATTA
Source organism: Viscum album (assembly GCA_963277665.1). Lineage (NCBI taxonomy): Eukaryota > Viridiplantae > Streptophyta > Magnoliopsida > Santalales > Viscaceae > Viscum > Viscum album. Next base: position 1,488,212,926 of record OY728128.1, read on the forward strand.
CACTATATATAATTTAATTTAATGATATTTGTGTGGAATTTAATCATACAACTTATTCTTCACTCCCTTTTATTATAAAATTATAACACCATCCATGATGTGTCTACTTACCTCCATAGAGAAAGATACACTTTCATTTTTAATTAGTGAACTGAAGGCTGGTAATAAATACATTATTAAGGGTCAATCATAGTTAATTATACATATTATATGTTATTTAATGATCTAAACTGAATATATAAACCTGATATTGGAGATAATTATATAAGTTTGTTAGGATCACAAAAACCATAAAATAGATTAAAACATTTTTATGAATGTTTTATATAAAAAATCATATGAATATTTGAAAACATAATATATGGTGTCATTTAAAATTATGAAACAATATTTACACTATTTAATTGAACTTATAGGGTTTTTCATCCATTTTAAATTAGAATCCATAATGAACTAACCTTGGAATCCATCATATAAAAGCACCATAAACAATGAAAATAATAAAATGTTATTAACAAAAATATAGAAAGGTGTAATAAATATATCATATAAGTAATTATAAACTTTATTATGGTTCTTTAATATATTAATAACAAACTATAAACCATTATATAATAGGTTTCAACATATTTTATATAAGAAGAACCTAAGGTAAGGGAATGCTAATACCATTTTCTATTCATTTGGTTAATATTCTACATCATTGATTTTGTGGTTCTATGATTATTTGTGAAATTAATTTTTATTATATTATGTGTTATTATTTTTATTTTTATTTTATACACATATTCTATTCATTTTTATCAATAATTACCTTATATATATGAAATTATTAATGGTATTTCTTTAATGATCTCTTTCAAAATTAAAATTTAAAAAAATTCATGAAGAATGTTTTTAATATATTATTGTTTTATGAATATGTTCTATTTATTGGGAATTTCTTATGATGAATGATGGAAACTATATATTTAAATAATTATTTGGTTATGTTTATGTTACAGGTCTACTATATAGTTACTCCAAGTGCAACTGTGAGGGCTACATCGCAAGGTAGTTTTGAGGGATATAATGATAGATAGTTGGGAGGGTTACATTGTACGGAAGGAGTGAGGGTTTCAAATCATATAACAGTCGTTCGGGATTAAATATGATGTATTTAATTGAAAAATTTTCATTAAAATATTGTTTATGTTTTAAATGTTATAAAAAATATCATGTTTTTGTAAAGTAACTATATGATACTAATTAGGGGACAAGTATTAATTTTTGAAAATGATTTAATTTTTTTTATATGTATTCATGGACTAATAGATTCTATCCATCCATTTAGGCCCCATACCAAGATTTTTGTGCTCATCCAATGTTTAAAATGTTTTAAATTGGGTTTAAGGATGGGTAACAGAAAATGAGAAGTGAAAATGTATATTTTGAAAAATTATCATTAAAAGATACAATGTTTTTATTAATAAATTTGTGTGATGACTGAAATAGATACTAATTTAGTAGTAATAAATTTCTATTCATGTGGGTTGATATGTATGAAATATTCCAACATTTTCTAAAACAATAAACCAAAAATATCTCTAGGAATTTAAAGAGGTGAGTTATAAAGTAATTTATTAGATTATGTAACGTATAATACTAAGTATTTTATTATTACATGGAATAAAGAAATATTATTTTATTCCAAATATCATATAAAAATTATATAATACCCAAAACAAACATATATACATTGGTTATGAAACTAAATTTACATCGGTTGATGTTTATCTTTTGTTTGTGCATTAGAAAAACATCAATAACTATTATTCTTGAAATAGTTATCATACCAACTCACCTTATAACATAATAGCCTATTACATGGATTTAATATCATATGTGAAAAATGCTATATTAGTATATAATGAATTTCCTACATCATTGATGAATCTTTATCACTCTGTGTGTTATAAAATGTTTCTCAACACATTAAAATTCAATTGGTTACTTCATCAGTTGTAATTACCCTCTAATTTTTTTATTTAATAATTCTCTTGGTATTCAGTAGTATCTAAACACCACAAAAAAATAGTCACAATCTACACATCGATCCAGCATCTTCGTCATATACATGTTATTATAGACAATACTAAAAATTTCTATAAAAATATTTTAATATATATCATTGAACAATTGAATAAAAAATATCTTATTTTTATATTTATTTCAAATATATTTATTAGTATAAGAGACTCAGTTCATCATTAACCATTAATCAAGGTTAACATCATCCTATTTAGTTGGTGGATATTAGTTTCATTAATAATATGCACCTTTTTATAATTATATTAAAATTTTTCATTAAAATAAAACAAATTTAATTTTGTCCTATAGGGAACAAAAATAGCCACATTTTAATTTTTATTCAATAACCAATATAATTAAAATTATTATTTAACCCAGTAATGCTTAATTTTAAATAAATAAATAAATAAAATGTATCGTACCCTATATTTTCACTATGTGTTTGATAGATTGGTTTTTAGTCTCTATCTAATTCTTCTAATTTTATGAAACTCACCATATAAATATTTTTTATCCTCTATGATTTCCCAATTATATTTATAAATCTAAAAACCTTAATAATTGAGAGGTGTAGAAGAACAATTTCTCTTAGAAACATTCTGTCATCAATGTAACTCCATATCTACTTGTATAAACCCATAGTAGATAATAACAGTTGTTTATGTAGACAACAATTCTATCAATAACATAAATCAATATGATTCGAATTTTATGATTAATATCTAGGTGATAAATAAATTTATTTTTAACAACATTTATAAAAAATTAATCTCATATACAAATACGTCAAAAAATATCATGTTCATGGTATTTTGGTCCACCATTTTTTAAGATAATTTCTACTAGTTATTAATCATATTCTATATGAATAAAATATTTATTTGAAAGTGAATATCACAATTCACCAATTAATATTTTTAGTACGTTTAAATAAAAAATAATTCAATATAAAATGACAATCATTAGATAACATACATGTTTCAGTAGCCCCATATAATGGGATACTCCCCATAAATCACCATGGTTATTTTTAAATATATATAATACTAAATGATTCTTTACAACACTTATAAATCAAAAGCCATTACGGATAGTAATATTAATCATATTTGAACACCAATTATGTATTCAATAATAGAAAACCAATAATTTGGAATGATGGTTTGGAATCCATTATCCTTTCAAGTGTAGAAACATTGAAGAAATTTTTTTCTCAACCAAGAAAACCTTTCATTATAGACCTATTTCTTAAAGAGGGATTCATGTAATCTTACCTATGAATATTCTATAATCAATCACATAGAGAAATAATATAATTTTTATTGTTTTTTGTCATAATATTACCTAGCATAGATTATCTATCAATAATAAAAATATATGTTTGTTTCATTTTAGCTAGTTCTACTAAATGATTATCTTCTAATTAGGTTTACCATCTTTTAAAGTAAAATTTATGATTATGGTAAATAATCATGTAACATGTGGACCCCATTTTTTAAATTTTTCATGAGATTAAAACATATTGTTCATTCACCCAGTTTCTCTATTTTTTTTAATATGAGATAAATTTATAATTCACATGTGCTACAACCTTACACCTTCCAAACACCACTCCATTGGCCTTTGGGTTATCCATTTTATAAAAATGTATCATCTTCATTTGGATAATAAAAAATATATCCCACCTACTATATTATACATGTATATAATCAACTTCATATTCCAAATATCTCAATTAATTCCCAAATTCTATAGACCACATTGAAATTCTCAGTGATATGGCCTCTCAACCCATAATAGAATCTTATACATATATTTTTTATGATAACATGTTCAAAAATTATCATTTTATTCATTGTGATTATTTCTCATTAGTCTTCCTCATTGATTTAATATTTCTAGAAAACATTCTTTCATCATTATTTAGTAACATCAACTATTGTGGTGTTACCTTTTTTATTTTGTATTATCCGATATTGGTCTGTATATTAGGGGACTCATCATAATTGTAAAATTTAAAATTATTAAATTCATATACATTCTCTATGATTTCAATTAAACTATAATTATAATGATTTATCATTTTATAGGTTGTATAATTTATATAAAAATATATTTCATAATTTTATCTTTTCTCTAGTGGGTTTAATACTTCCTTGATGTTTACAAACATAAATATCCTGAATGAAATCTGTGAACATATGGCCAAACCACCAATATCTCTACCAATGTACCATAATAATATTCAATTATTATTATGTTTATTATTTATGTAATTACAATATTTCTGTTTTTTTAATGTTACACCATCATTTTTTATTTTTCATTTTAGATATGATACTTATTGAAATGTATACATTAACCTTTCAGGATTATGTATATATCTAGTCAATTATACTCCACTATTTTTTATATTTTTTATCCCCATATTATTCATCTTTATAAAATTAATTCAAATAAATCGTTTTTATTTTGTTTATGGGATAGCTTCATCAAATTTATTAGTATAGGTTACACTCATATGGAAATTAAGAACATTATTCAAACAATAGGATTCATGTATGAATAAAGACATCAATTAGATGTTTTTAGTCATCCTATTTTTTCTCATATATTTGGATGTTCATCTTATGTATATTTAAGATATACCAATTTGATTTCGAAATCAAGACATATTATGTAGAGGTATTTCTTCTTATCTTCAACAAATTTTTTTAATCATCTAATTTCGTCTACATTATTAGTCTGATCAACATGAAACTTTATTATTTCTCATAATGTATTATATTGATACATAACATCTTTCGATTTAATCTCTAAATTAGCATTCATGTATCCAATAATATAAATATGTGATTCCACTAATTGATGTATTTTTTGGTCATTGAATTTGCATACAATGATTATCTATTCAGTTATTTATTTCATGATATATATAACAAATTGAAAATTTTCCCTAATGCGTGTAATAATTTCTATTATGAAATCAGTTCATTGATCATAGATATATATTTTAATTACTATTCTATTAATGCTTTCTATATTTCCCAATTATTTACAACCATCATTGAATATTCTTCATATTGTTCTTATATGTACCAGAATATTTATATGTAATATTCTATAAGATTTATCATCATTAATTCCATAACCCCTATGTAGTGGTCATCAATATATTTTAAATTAAATTTCCATCATATCATAATCATGTATCATTATAGGGATAAATTTAATTAGATTTCACAAAACCCTCATCATTCTTACCACATTTTTATATTCATTTTTCATCCATCACCATAAAATATTTTTGAGAATCATTTAATCATAGTTATTCATGTTTGTCAAGGTATTTTTTAAAACATATAAATCAAGATTAATAGATTAATAATTGGATTTCTCTATTATAGCATCTTCAAATTTAAATATACATATCATGTATACATATAAAATAGTTTTCCGAAAAATATATCTAATTATTTGTAAAATAGACATTAGTATTTCTTTCTATACCTGGTGGAAAAACAAAAAAAAAACTTGAGATGGGGGGGGGGGATAAGCTGATGTATTATTTTTTTTTTCCAAATTTCTCAAATATTTTTATATATTAAACTATTTTATATTCTCAAATATATATTTATTAATATAATAGGGGATATGTTTTCAATTTCAATATAAAAAACACTCTATTTAGTGTAGGGTAGTAATAATAGATGGAATAAGGTTTATATAAGATCTAATCATAATATAGAAATACTAGTACATAAATTTAAATCTATCTTCAATTATCCACTAAAATGTCATCATTATCATCTCCCAAAAAATATTATGAATATCATTGAAAACTAACCTTTCTCGAATATGAATGATTTCTTAACATGGGAACCTGAACATAATGGTATGCTTAACACTACGAATTTCTTCAATCCATACTTTTTTAACATAGAATGTGAATTTGTTTAGATAAATAATTTTAACAAGACTTGGATAAATCCATAATGATTTTATCTCATCTAGTTTTTTGCACACTATATAGTTTCCACAGAGAGCTGTCATCTATATTTTGGATTCCATCTCAGTTCAAAATGAAAAAACTATAATCAACACCAAGAAGATGTTAATCATATATATCATTCTTGTGCAACTACTTATTCAATTTGGCACTATATTCTTGAAATTTATGGTTTCAGATGGGTGGTTCTTGACATTATTAAGACTCAACTATGAAAATGTGCAGAAATGGATGGCTCTTAGGAAATCAAGAACCTCTTCCTAGCTACTGATTCTAAGCTCCATCATGAGATCTAGTATGACAGAAATTATATTTTTCATACCAATTACTCACTCAATCAAAATTTAAGTTGGATTCAAATCTTCATCACCATACTTGGAGCTATAATGATGAAAAACAGACATTGTTATAGTTGTGTGCATGACATTGAAATCATGTGATATGTACGGAATATTGGAAATTACTATCAACCTAAGCTCACTTTAAAAGTGTTCTGATGATCTACTCTTCCTTGAGGGATTAAAGTTAATATTTATGGTACCTCTAAAGGAATATCCATGTTGTTCAGGTTTTGGTGATATCTTCATGAATCACCTGGGTCAGATCCTTGGATACATCATTGGTAGCTGCCACATCTACACTTATGTTGAAGATGGGATGATGATTATAATACATGTTATTGCCTTCTCCAAACTCTATTATTGAAAAAGAATCTATTTTTAAAGTGTTTCAACTACCATCGTGTCAGATATTTGGAATGGAATAATACATATCTCATGTATGATTACTACATGTTGGATGTGTAGTACCCATTCACTTATCAATCTCAACAATATCATCACACATGTTTATCATGAAGCAAACAATGTGTAAGATGTCCTTAAAAACATGGGTTTAAATCAAGACATTACATGGTTCGGCGACCTACATGATGTTTTACTTCCTTAGATAGAATGATATTGAAATATAATCCCATATTTCAGAGTCTTGTAAACTCTTTAGTTTATAATATTTGAGCCTTGATCTCTTTAGGGAAAGGAATCATCTTTCAAGATATACACTAAATATTTTATCAAAATTTTAAGTGTTATGGGATGTTATCACCGTAAACCATGATACAAAATGAAATAATATGTAATCAACCATTTTTTTTGGAATTATTGGTATCCTACAAGACATCATTACTTGTCACTATAGGTTATCAAAATAAAAACTGACTATATTGAAATAGATAACACTATGGAAATAATTTCACTATATTAGCCAATATATTTTTCACCCTCCCAGAAGTCGTAAAATATTTCATGATATTCCAGAATTACTTTTTTTCACTAACTCTTTATTTTAAATAAACTATAATGTCTTATTCAGACACTTTTTTTTCTAGATTTACTCATAGTAGTATGTCTATTACCACTAGATTTTCAATACATTTACAAAATAGATGGTCTAACATAGATTCATATTTTTATAAAATATATAATCATTTTCATAAATCAATATCATTAAATGTAATAGGATTGTTAAATTATCCCTTTTATTCTATGAGAGAACATTTATTTCACTATTATAATTTATTGTAGAACCAACCCCAATTGGTTTATCTCTTTAGAATATATAAGTTTATTCAATTTTTATATAAGGAAAAAAATATTATTCTGTTCATTTTGATATTAAGATGCATATTAATATATCAAAATTATTATGATACAAAATGTTTATAAATTTGAGACAAAATATGAACTTAATCTACTATTAAAAAATGTCTTTATTACATAATTCATTGAGACACAAAAAATGAATTTTCTTAAATGGTCAATATTTTATAATTTTCTAAATATTATCAACTATAAATAATTAAAATAAATTGATAATGATGTTAAACATACTATATTTATTTAACTTCTCAAATTATTATTGAATAAAGGAAATACACGAATTAGGATTAATTAAACTAGATTGAAGGGATTCAGTATCCAAAAAATATGATTTTGATCATAATAAACAAATCCAAAAACATATTTTTACTATTTTTAAAAAACACTCAACTTTTTTATTCCATTTATCATTATCTCCATGTATATTGATCTGATTCCATAATTTATTCCTTACATCATAATTGATTTTTAATTGTTTAAATATATAAGGAATATATGATCATTTAATTTAATAATTTCTATATTGATCATAGCAAACTAATCAAATATCATTTTTACAAATTCTTATTCCCTACGATTTAAGATATATCTTTTATATTCATATAGTTTAAATCATAAACTATTTTATTGGATTTTTATATTTTGATCATTGGAAAACAACATTGGAATCGTCTAATTTTAAATAACATTAATATAATTTACTATTAAAATTTCTAAATTTTCTAAGAATGTATTTATCTTATGATTTTATGTATCATATATATTTTATTATCATAAAAAATTATTTATCATACTACAATAATATATTATACACTATAATGTCCACATAGTCATCTTCATTATTATGAATAGTGTATCTTAGGTATTATAACATTCATATGTCTGGGTTGTATTATACATAATCTATATTTATAATATATGTCATATATTAATTGAAAACATCTTCATTATTATAGGTTGGGAATATTATTATATTCAATATATCATATAAAAATAATAATATTATAGGCACAACCCATTCTACGTGCAGTGGTATCCTAAAGAATTTAGTTCTAGCAGATAGAACCATTCATAAATTCTTCAAAACATTTAGAATAACTAAAATATGTGCATTGTATGTATTATGAATATAACTTCTTAAAAATACTTTTATACATAGATGTCATTTCTTATGAGAAACACCACTGATTATAATATATAGCTTATCATATACGCCAATATTATTTTTCTCATATTTGAGTTTTGTAATCTAGTCCACTACCATATAATTCATGTCCTCACATAAGCTATTATAAAATATAATCATAGTTTATTAAACAATTATTTTAGCATATTACAACAACCAGACAATTTTATGGACTCTTATACATTATTGATTCCTTTTTACACTTTTTCAAATAAGTTATTCAGTATTTACATATATTAAGCTTCCCTAAATATTCCAAAATGTGTTATATATCATTGCATCTTTTATATAAGCACTTTTCACTATTTATAATAGTTTTCTAAAAGGAGTTATACTTTTCTATTTTATTTTAAATATTTTTTACGATGGATTAAATTTCATCATTTTTACAAATTTTTCAAAGGAAACAACTTTATGTTCAATAGATGGTTTCTCATTCCATCACCCATCATTAGTAGTTCATAATTACATGAATTATATATATAAAAAATAAAATTGGAAAAAAAATTTATACGCCTAAGAAATATCATTATATATTTTATATTTAAATCTGTTAGAATTATACAATCAATATAATCATATCATGATTCTGAGATTTCATACATGGATGTTAAAACACATTAACAAAAACAAAACAAAATAGATAATTTTTATGTTTTCAAATAAGTGGTATTTATTAATAAAAGTGATTATAGTATTTTATAATTTTTTATTTTCCATCATAGGTAATAAATATATATTCCAAATCATTGATCATTCACTTAAACGAATCGAAAAAGAATTTGTTTTCGAAAAATTGAATCTAATCCCAATGTCTATGTGTGTATTAGTGGGATTTATTTTTTTACAATTTATATATATATATGATGTGTTACTTATTGAAAATGAGATCCTTCATATATAGATAGTTATAATATATTGTAATAAGTCATTATAATTGAATAAAATTATGGAAGTGGCCTATATTATTGGGATCATGTCATTAGTGATAGAAATATAATTTTTCTTATACCACATGATAGTACATACATTGTATAGATACAAATAAGATTAAGTATTTAATGATCCATTTGTGTTTTGATAGTAAATTAACATGTTATAAATTTTTATATGAAAAATTGTTCCATGAATACATGTCATGAAAGAGTCGAGCAGAATCATAGATTATTCAAAAATAGGTTTAATCAATTTTGATAAGCTATAAAATAGAAATGATGTTACTTATTAATTAAAAATGGTATGAAGATATAATTTAGATCTTGTATACATATATTATAGTGAAATTAAGAAAATAATAATGTATTAAATACATTCGAAGGAGATGATAAACATTTAGGAAGGATTTTAGAATATAGGCGTGGGTGGTAATAATGATTGCAGTTAGTAGAAATATTAATGTGTAACGAAATAATATTCTTAATATTCTTTCTATATTAATAGTTGTTATATGAGATCGTTAATATAAAAAAGTGATCATATATTATATAGGAGTGTCTATGAGTATTGAGGATTTGGGAGCAATCGTTGAATAACTATGTATAGATAACTTATTTTAATATCATGTTGGTGTTCTAAGTAATAATTAACAAATATTATTATTATCATAATTGTAGATTGGTTCCCTGCACTATTGATATATGGACATGTTAATAAAAAAATGATATATGTTATAATTATCACATATTTTTTTATTTTTCTAAAATGGGTGATTTTATTTTATGTTTAAATTAATAGTGAAAAATTTACTTATCATACAGTCTAATGTATTCTCACATTAGAATGAATAATAGTATATGTTTTCATATAAATTTATTTTTTTATAAATGCATTTATTTGAATTTGGATGTCGTTTAATGATGGTTACCAAGATTTAACTAATTTTTACATATGATTACCTATAATTAAAATATTATAACATTAAATAATATTTATTTATATCATGGGTGTTATTATACATAACATTATGTAACAATATCCTTATAGTAATTTTTTTATAATGTTTTCTATAATGATCCCAACTATAATTTTAACCTTGATGTTGTATTTTCATATATATTAAATACATATTCTATAGATGAATGATAGTTATTTGGGTGGATAAAAATTAAACATTATATCAAGTACTAATCTCTCAAAATTAATTGAGACTTCTCATTATGAAGTTCAGACATGAATATATCTATTAGGTGAGTTTTTGAGAATATATAGAAAAATATATATTCCACAAATTATCTATGTCATAGTATGTTATAATATGTAAAAGTGTGTATTTTTCATTATAAATTATAATATTTTTAATTTATAACATGGTTTATTAACATAGATGTATTAGTGAATATTTTGACAAAAACTGATCATGGTGTTGTAATATTTATTTTCTAAATCATAAATGACATAGTATAAATAAATGAGATGGAATATGGTTTCTCACCAATGAGATAATCAATGACCATATCATGGGACACTAGATTACAATATAACATTTTTATTTTTTTCATGACCATTATAGTTTTATTTAAAATGTGTTTTAATAAAATTATAAGAAATATTTAGTAGGTATATAGTTTGTCGACACATGAGATACTTTCTATATGACGTGATATTAAAATAATTTATATTATATAATGGGAATTTGTAAGACTTATTTTTCATTATAGAAAAAAATTATTTTTCTATGGGTGACTTGGTATTTTCCATGATGATGTTCTTAGGATTAGATTAGTCATCTTAGTTCAACTTATATCGAGGGATATTGGGTCAGAAACAATTTGTATCCAAAGACACAGTCAAATTACATTTTAATTTAATGTTATAGAAATTGATATTATTCAGTTCAATAAAATATTTTTGTATCATGTTATATAGACAATATATATAGGGTATTCTATTTTTATAATGAGTATATGAATATATAAATATATTTTTTACATGAATATTTAATAAATAGTCATTCATAAATTTATTGAATATAATATTTCATTATTTATTAAATAAATAATATAGTGATATTATTTATTTAAATTAATATTTTTATCGACGGTTTAGTGTATACTATGTTGGATTAATTGAACGTGTGAAGGTTATATTGGGAATGATATATTTTGACACCATTTAAATGAATCTTAATAAAATACATAGTGAAATTATATTTAATAATAATTGAGTTGAAAAAACATGAATATAATTACAATAATATTATAATTTTTTAACATTAGTTTCTCATAATATTTAGTGATTGATGATAGGCATTTAATGGAAAATTATTTTTGTATCTGATTATATATTCATGTTTATTTTCTAGAATGAGGATATTTGTCTATATATATCTTATCTATATTGTTATATGAATCTCTCATAGAATATTTTTTTGAATAATCTCATTAATAATGATCATTAATCATCCTCTTGTCAGACATGTCCCTAGAACTTCAGTAAAGAATCCCTCTAGATTGAAAAAATATTTAATTATGATTAATAATGAATTTCCTAAGTGTTTAGAGTTTTTTATTCTTGAACCCTATATTTCAAAAATGGTGTTTCAATATTCATAGAGTCTATGTGGAAACCTTGAGAGGGATTATTCTCATAGATCCATTTGATATAATGAAAATATGAAAAGTGAATCTATGATATTTTACAATGAATAATTAATTTAATTCAATGTTAATTATTATATAAGAAAATAATAAATTATATGTGAAATTGTACTCATTTAAATCATATATGGTTTCTATAATCTTGTTCTAATGATTTATCTAATGAAACTGAAAAATTAAATTATTTGTAGTGGGACAATCCTTATTCCATTATACCCCTAAAACACACAAACATTTACAATTTTTAAAATAAATTGGTTTTTTAAAAAAAATTATACTTTTGTATGTCAGAATTACTATTATCAGAATATTAATGAAATATATTTTTTTAAAAACAATCACCATACAGAGTGTATATATATATACAAATAAAAGGTAAATATATTAATAAGAGGGGTATAGGTATTCCACATTACCGTTTATTGATAAAATACTACATTTGTTGTATTTTGACCCCTATATTTTATTAATGGAAATATTGGGTATAAGAAGGATTTTATTAATCTAGACCCCAAACAGTAAACTATTTATACAATTCCATATAATAATTTTTAATATAAAAGTATATTTTCGGAAAATTTTGTGTTCATAATATAATATATTGTTGAAAGACAGTATTTTTTCCATCATGGTTGAATTGAAAATTGATTTTTTTATGGATAATATATGATTTTAGATAATTCTTATGGATTTATTAAATAAATTTTTATGGGTTCTAAATCATTGTAATAAAATAATACATTAATTTAATTAGGAAAACTATATCATCATATATTTATGATGATGTAACCAAATACATAGATTTGAAATATATATAATTTAAATTGATCATGAAATGATTTTGGTAATATAGAAATTCTAACCACAAATTATAGTAAGCACCATGATAGGTGTTTTATAATATGTTTGATTATATAGATTGGTTAAAATTAACTAATATAATTATTATAAGACATGTTCTTAATAAGATTAAATTTGAGTCATGTATTTTATATTATGTTTCATGAAAGGTATCTTAAAGTGGGATATGTGAATTTCCATAATAGAGAGAACAAAAAATAATTATCTACTATGAGAGAATGTTACTTTATAGTTATTAATGAAGTAATTCCATTATGGGAAATAAAATTTTTAAATAGTATATATAATGATTTTTTTTGAAATTATTCTACAAATTATATGTTGATTATGTAAACATACCTTTTAATGCTTATTTATCAAATGTAAAAGAAATAATATATACTATTATTAGTCAGATGGTTACTTTAATTGTATGATTATTATTACGAAATCAATAATAATAGTGTGAATGGAAATAAAATTGCATATAAATTCTTTATTGAATGTTTATAATTTGATTCAATATAACAATTTTATATTAAATTTACATAATTATTAGTTTTAAAAAACCAAGAGATGGGATATAAAATGATGTTTTATGATTGAATATTAAAATTTAAAATAATAGATTCTATAGTTATTATAGTAAAATTGTCACGACCCGTCCTCGGGGATCGTGTCGTGACTACCCCAAGCACGCCTTCCATAGGCCAGGGGCTAGTGACTAGCACCAAGGCGTAAATCCCGGTAAAAAGGGAAGGCATTTCCTTTGTAAAGTAAACAAGCACCACAGAGTACAAGCGGAAGAAGTAAACACTAAGTAAAAACCGAGTACAACTGTAAATGCAGAAAGTAAAAAGGGGCTGGAAATACAATCCCAACTGTAAAGTACAACTCAAAAGGGAAAAAATCAACTGTAAAGTAAAGGCACTACGCCAAGCTGTCCACAGGAAATCCCACCTGAAGGGTGGGTACAGATTGCTCCACTGCTCCTCGGGTCCCAATGTCTACTCCGAGTACGTCCTGCCCAGTGGTCCACCTCCAGGTACCGTCCTGCTCTGCAAGCCTCAACCACGATCAACGATGTCCTTCGTCTGCAACCAACACAACGTAGTGCGGGCATAGCCCATGTAGGGGTGAGTATAAGATACTCAGTAGGGACCCCGAGACCCCCGAAGGTCTCCCAAAATCCAGAAAGGATAAACCACAAAGGAAAGATACAATCACGAAGTAACAACTGACTCTGCTTAGGTATATGCCCAAACATATACCTAAGTCATCGATTCCAATACGTTCCAACCTCCGAGCCCAAGTACAACTCAGTCCACACAGGAAAGTATACGTATTCCACACAGGAAAGCCCAACACATTCCACACATGAAAGAAAACAAGATTTCAGCTCCCACAGGTATACTTCTTCGAAGATGATAGAGATGATCAATGATCTATCTAAGTCATCGGACCCACAAAGGATCGATAGGTACTAACCCCCGTAATGACCCACACAGGATCGGTAGAAAACTAACCCCCGCAAAGACCCACACAGGATTGGACCCACACAGGATCTGTAGGTGCTGGCTCACACAGAACCGCTGACCGATGACCCACACAGGATCGGACCCACACAGGATCGGTAGCACTGATCCACATAGGATCGCTGGGTGCTGTAGTCGTCGCCGTCAAATCCACTGAGGATCTCGGTACAGTCGTCGTCGTCACAGTACCACTCGCAGCCAGCACTAGGGTTCCCGCACACAGAAAGCTCATTCGGGAGGGTCCGCTCCACGATCCAAGAGGCTGATACATCAACTAACACATAGTCCTGAGTTGATGAATCCAAAAGTTCCGTATCTTCAACAGGAACTCAATGTCGCAGACAGCGCGTCAATCGGACGCCCGGTCTGAGAGTTATTGGCTTTTTCATCCCAGGGGTCCGGTTGGTTTTTAAGGAAAAACCCACCCAACCGTACTCCACCTATGTCCAAACATTGGGTGGAGTATGCCAAAAGATCTGTCTCACTAAGAGGAACTCAACAAAGTCGACGGCACATCAATCGGACGTTCGTAGCTCAAGAAATTAGCATTTCCGCTCCGAGGGCCCGGTTGGTTTCGTGTACGAACCATCCCGAATGAACACAAAGTAATCTGAAACCTTGAGTGCGATATACCGAAACGACAATCTTGTTCCAAGGATTGTGTAACCGCTAACGTCGAATCGATCGGAGGTCCGTAGCCCGAGTTATGTGCAATTGAACCCAAACGGTTCGAAAACGGGGGTTTCGAGCCCGGACCGACCCGACCCGAGACCCCCCCCCGGTTGGCCCGAACCGGGTCGACCCACCCCGGTCCGGGTCGGCCTGGCCCAGCGTGGACTGGCCTGGCGATCCGGCCCGGCTGGGCACAGCGCGCCTAGCGCGCTGCCAGATCGGCCTTCGGCCGAGCTGTTGGAAAAAAAAGTGGGGGCGCCTGCCCCCCTTGAGTAACCGCCCCCCCACCCCCCCCCCCCCATTTATGGGAGGCTGTTTGAAGCCGCCTGGGGGAATTTAATTCCCCCTGCTCCTCCCTTTCCAGCCGGCCCGACCTGGCAGGCCGGTTCCTACACAACGGGACCGGTGGTGGCCGGTCCCCTTCTAGCTCTGACACCGGCGGCCCGTTCGGGCCGCCGGTCACCTTGCTCCCCCGCGGCCCGGAACCGGCCGCGACCCTTGTCGTCAAGCGTGGTGAGATGGCACCGCGCCCCTCCGCCGCGGCCCCACTCCGGCCACGACGTCTTCGGTTATCTTCGACGCGGCGCGACAGCGTCGCGTTCATAAACTTCATTCCACGACGCGGTTCGACAGCACTGCGCATTTCCTTCCGCATGAATCCACATGGTGCGACGACACCACGCTCTCCCGTACGAACCACAAAGGAACCAACATGAAAATTAAGGATGAGGGTCGGCCGTGTTTATGCGGTCCGACCCCCTCGCGTTATTCGATAACAAATGGTTTAAATCCACGAAGATCGATAAGTTGGTATTCACAAAGAAATAAATAAATAAAACCCTTACCTCATTTCAGGAATGGAGCACATTAATCGTGCCACGGAAGACGAGCATCGCGAAGGTCGGGCGTTGCGGGAAATGAACATCAATTCCATTGTCGTCGAGGTGTGTTCGAAGAGGAAACATCGTTGGAAGAAGAAAGCTTATGACAGAGTTGAATGGATTTTTCATGAACATATCCTCTCCAAGTTGTGATTTGGGACGAGATAGGTTTCTAATATCAAGAATTGCGTTACGTCTGTCTCTTACAGAATTAATATTAATGGAGCCCCTTCAGCGGGCTTTAAACCGTCGAGATTTTTGAGACATGGGGATCCCCTGTCACCTTATCTCTTCATTCTAGTGGCTGATGTTTTTTCTCACTTCTTTTTTGAAGTTTGAAGATCAATGTATTATACATGGTCCTGAGTTATATAGAAATTCCCTTATCTCTCATCTCTTCTTTGCGAATGATAACCTTCTTTTTTTCTCATGCTACCCTGCTAGAATGAAATTCAGTGTTGAATAACATCAATCTGTACAAAAGGACTTTTGGCCATAGTCTTAATCCTTCAAAATCCGAGTTATCTTTCCATAAATGCATCTCACAGGTAAAGAGGGGGGAGTTGCAGAGAATGTGTGGCTTTATGCTAGATAAGAAGCATCATAGGTGCCTTGTACTCCGAGCCCTTGTTGGTTGGTCAATGAAATAAGTGTTCACCTCAATTATAGATAGGGTTGATAATTTGATTTTTATTTGGTATAGTAAGAAGATTTCCAAGGTGGGAAAGGATGTTCTCATGAAGTCAGTGGCCCAAGAAATCCCTTCTTATGTTATGTCTCTATTTAAATTCCCAAAAAATAACATAGCTCAGATAAATTCCCAGTTGGCCAATTTTTGGTGGGGGTCTTATGAGGGAAAACATAACTCAAACTAGATGTCATGGGAGAATCTATTTGTTTCAAAATTTTGTTGTGGCCTTGGCTTTAATAATCTCAAATGTTTTAACGAGGCTCTAATGGAATATAACGGATGGAGCCTCCTCTCCCATCCATTTTCCATGTTCTCAAAGGGTTTGCGAGCAAAATAGTTCCATCATACTGACTTCTAGCATGCCAAGTTGGGGACAAGGCCGACTTTTTTGTGGAGAAGCATCTGGGGTGAAAATTCCATCCTTGACATGTGTTGCATCTAAGGAATTGCTAACCAGAATAATGTTCATGTATAGATGGGCCCCTGGCAAGAAAATGTCATTAACCATAAGTTCTCATAGACTAATGTTCCTGATTTTAAAGATGTATGGGTACAAGATCTGATCAATGACTCACTTGAGGACTGGGATCGAAGGATTCTTTACAACTGGTTTAATGAGGTCGACAGTCCGCTCATCCTATGTATTACTCTCACGCCAGGGATGGGCAGTTACCAGCTTTGCTGGATCAGGGAGTCTCATGGAAGATATTTTGTCCTCTCGGGTTACAAAATGCAGGTCCAAGGAGTGGCTCATGCCCCTCTTGATAATAGATGGGAGATTATCTCGGTGCTCACTGCCACCCTTAAGGTGAAATTTTTTTGGTGGAAGGTCTCCTATGGGGTTCTCCCAACCTGTGACTTTTTGGTGCATCGTCATTTGGCGGAGGATGACACATGTCTGTTGTTCCTCCAAGAGGTGGAATCCCCTTTGCATGCAATTATTTCCTATCATAGGGAGGAAGGGGTGTGGAAGGCATGTAAACTAGATTTTGGTTTTTAATTTTATCATTCAATTGGGCTGGTCCAAAATCAGTTTAAATGGGTGGCTTCTCTTGATATGAGAGTGGGTGTGTTGATCTACACAATTGCTTGGATTGTATGGACATGACAAAATGATCATATTTTACAAATGAAGGAAACCCATGATCGTATTTGGGTGGATATGTCTAGGTAATGGATGAATGGTTGGAAGAATTACAACTCAGTGCCTCCTTCGGGAAACTCTCGGCATCTGTATCCTTGTTGGTCGCCCCCCTAAGGGTTTACTCTATATCAATACTAATGCTATTAGCTCGGCTAATTCCAGGGTCAGAATTGGACTCATTGCTCATAATAGTTCTGGCCAGATTGTGGAAGCTCAGTGATGGGCTATGCCTTTTCCGTGGAGCCCTGTTGTGGTGGAGGCCTCTGCAATCCTCCATGTGATTATTTTTTCCTGTTCAAAAAATTGGACTAATGTTTGGGTGGAATCTGACTGCCTCAAATTGGTGAATTATCTAGCTTCGAAGGACGATGCTTCTCAACTGTATGGACTTATCTTGAGGAGGATCTGGTCATTGACAGAAAGCTTTTCTGCTAGCAGATTATATTTTATCAATCGAGGAGGGAATATAGAAGCTCATTGTTTGGATTTTTTGGGGAATTCATGGGGTGATCATTGTTGGGTGGACTCAATTCATGAATGTATTTGTAGGTCTGGTTATCGTGATCAGTAATATATCTTATCATTTTCTAAAAAAATATACCTAACATATCAAATAACCCATCGCAATCATGAGGAAAACACAATGGTCATTGACTCAGCTCAAACCGAGAATTTCATTATCAAAACCATGGATATGGGAGAACCCCTCCTCTGTTGAGTACAGTGGGCCCGTCGCGACTCCGAGTTGCTACTCACTTTCCTTAGACTGATGAGGTACTACTCATGTTAGGTACCATGGGTCTGCCACCTCACACAGTAGCGCTCCCTGCCATGGGTCTACCGCCTCGCACAGTAGTGCTCCACTTTATAGCATACAGAGGTACTCCTCCAGTTGAGTACCGCAGGTCTACCACCTCACGCAGTAGTACTCCTATGCCTTGGGTATGCTGCCTCGCATAGTACTGCTCCCCACTGGGCTAGTCAAGTCACTCTGAATGATTCATACAAATAGCCATCATGTCTCATCCAGCTTCTAGGTCTTCGTAGTCTGCTCTCTCTTCTCCGGGAGGGTCCGCTCCACAAGCTACAATCTGATACTCCATGTTTCATGAAGTCTCAGGAAAAATTATCTCAATGGTCCTCTATTTCATAGGGGTCTCAACGCAACAGACGTCGTGCCAATCAGACGCCCGATGTGTGAGTTATGAGCCTTTTGGTCCTTGGGGCCCGGTTGGTTACGTGTATGAACCACCCTGACCGTATGTCAACTATACCCTAAATTCTCATGGGGTATTTTTGAAGGGACCGTTTCTCAAAGAGATTACAAGAACTGCTGACGGTACGTCAAACAGACATCTGGTACCAAAGATATGGCCAATGCATGCAAAGGGTCAAAAGTGGGTCCAGGTCCGGTCCGACCCGGTCAGACTGACTTGGCCCAACTCAGTCTGGGTCGACCCGGTCTGGGTCCACCAGGCCCGTTGGGTAGTTCCGCCCACTAACATTGTCCAAGTCCATTGGGCCCGACCCAATGGACTACGTGGACAATTCGGGCCGAAGTCACCACGTGGGAGACTCGGCCCTAGGGCCAGTGTTAGGTTCGGCCAGCACCGCGAGGGGTGCAGCTCCAGAGGGATGGCCAGAGAGGCCAATGGTGGTCCACATGGGGCTTAGGCAGGCAGCGAGTATACCAGGAAGGGTGTGGGGCACGCCAGGCTGTCGGTCGGGCCCAGGGGGTTCTTGAGAGGCATCCTGAGCACTGGGGGGCATTGTGCAGGCGGTCGGTGCGCAGGGAGGGCGCTGGGCAGGCGGCCTGGGAACTGGAGGGCGCCGAGTATGCGTGGGGCACACTGGTAGCACATGGGGCGTGCGGTCAGGGTGTCGGTGGGCCGGGCTGGCCACGGTTTTGACCAAGTGGCATGCCGGGCTGCACCCGTGTAGGATGGCCAGGTGCCGCTCGACCAATAGCGGTGTTCGCAGAGGTTGCGGGAAGCGCGACCTCTATTCTCCATCTACATCTCCATCACTACATGTTCATTTCATTTTTACGTCGTCTTCACCACATTTCAATGTCGTTGTTACGTCTCCATAGTTCCAAGGATCCTAAACCATAAAGGTAAAGGAGGGGTTTGGCCATGTTCATTCGGCTAGAACCGTCCACATTAGAATTTTTTCAAGTGGCTCATGAATGTGATTTATCTAATAAAGATTAAGCCTTAAAAAACATAAAACACACCACTAAATTTTTAATCGACGTGCATTGGTTCGCCCTAGGGGAAGAAGATGTCACCGTCGTTCTTCGTATGCTTCTACTTTCGAGATCATGCGTCTGTCCATTGATGGAGAAGAGGAATGAAGAAGGGTCATCGATGAGATCCCACATTGGAAGGGAGGTTCCGAGGAAGAAGCCGAGGAAGAATTTTTCTTTGTCAGCATCGTCGCGTTCTTTGTCAGAGGAAGCGTAATCGTCCAATTTTTGGGTGTCACGTCATATTACCAGCGCTTTGTCGCTTGGTGAAGCCATCCCAAATCCTCCTCCTAAGATCCCTATATATAGGAGAGGGGGAGAGGTATGTATCCATTGTGGAATTTATGACGTTTCATTAATTAGAAACCTTTCTAAATTCCAACGATGTGGGGGGTCAAGAGAATTAAAAACCATTGGCACATAAAGTTAATTAACAGTAATTAATTTATGTTGACCCAGAAGATTAATTGATAGCTTTAATTTTATGTTGACACACAAAATTTAATTTCATGTTGACACATAAAATTAATTTACCAGAATTTTTTTATGTTGAAACACATCATTAATAGGGAGGGTTGTGTGGTTTCCACTCCCTCCACATTAAATTGAGGGTTAAGCCCCATGTGGACCCCACGTCATAACCTCTCGAGGGAGGTTATGTTGCTCGGGTGGTCCCCACACCAATCATCCTCCCATGGGAGGTTTGGGTGGGGCGGTCCAACCAAAAACCCCCAAAGGGAGGTTCCAACTTTCAACACATGGATGGTTAAATTAAAATAAAGTGTTATACATTATTTTATTATTATTTTCTTTAATAAAAATCCAAAAACTAACTTCTAATCTCATCAAAACACAACTACGGGGAAGGTATCACTAAGAAATTATTGACGCTCCGAGTTCAACGGTGCCTTCAAATTTCAATTACGAGCACCAGTCCAAAAGATATATATTCTAAAACGTATGTATATTGAACGTAAATTAAAAAAAGTTCGGAAAATTATAATTAGTCACCCTCGACTAGCGCATGTCAAGGTTAGGCTCTGCCTAGGTGAATGAAGCTCCAAAAACCCCAACAGTACTCTTGGATTTTTATTCCAACTCACAATTTAGATGTTATGAATTTTACAATAAAATTATTTTCACTTAATTATTTTATTTGCGGCCAAAAAATAACTTTTTTTGTTGGCCCGCTCCAGCCAATGTTAGTATCTTCTTAAACAAAGCATGACCTCATGAGTTCAGCGGTGGTCACAGATTTTTAATCCGAGCTACCATTTGTGAGTTATAAGAAATTTAAAAATAAAATAATTTATTTAATTATTTTATTTACGGCTTTTCTATTTTTGGGATTTTTCACAGGAGGCATGTGCCGACTAAACATATGTTACGCCTAGGGTAAACCCACCATCCTGATTGAAACAGTACCCTAATATTTCTGATCCATGAAACCATTTAATAGTTATTCTACATTTTCAGTAAAACTGCATACACAAGTTAATTTAAGCTTAACCAAACTTCAAAAATTTATTCCGGGCACACCGGGCCACATAATTAGGCACGGTCATAAACTGCAAACTCGTAAAATTCAAAAGAATTTATGAAAAAAAGCTTCTGTGAAATATCTGGGTCATTGCACAATGTTGTGGGTAATAATCTATCAACATTAAACCATATAATATGTGTTATATGTTAATATGGTTATGTATTAGATTTATAATAATTTTAAATGTATTTTATAGGAGGTATTGAATGTGTATTATGTAATTAATAACATGATGTAAGGAATTTTTGTCAAACTCTTTACTTCATTGAGACACATTAAACATTCACAACAACATTTTTCTGTGAGTTATATACATCCCTTAAATTTATATTAATATTATTATAATTATAATTATTTGGATTTACATATCCATTTGATGATATCTCTTTTTTGGGGCTTATAGTTCAATATTTACCAATTCCGTAAGTCATTTTTCTCCAAATATTCTTTCATAATTCCCTAGATTATATTATGATCCTATATTCTTTTATGATGTGTGTATATATCTCTATTTTAAATTTAATGTCTGAATTTTTTTATCCTCACGGTATTTTGATGTTTCAATGGATTCATTCCTTTCTTGGAGATTTTGATTCAAGGATATATATGATTAATGTTTTAATGTTACAATTAAATCATTTATTTTCATTTTTTATAATTAATGATCCATTGTTGAAATATTATAATATAAATGTAATTAATTATCATAACCATTATTCTCCTCAATTTGTGTCATGATGATATGATTTTACCTTCATTTTACCTTGTTTATGTACTCAAAAGATGAAAAGAATGTTTTTTTATTTTTAATATCAAAATCCCATTTTTTTAAAACAATTTTATCTTTATTTTTGAAAAAATTACATAAATTTTTTCCAAATAAAAAGAAAATATTTTTTACGAGATGACTTAAGTGATTTTAAAATATTCTATTATAAATTACAAGGTTATTTTAAAAGATAATCTTTTCTAAATGTTTTATGTTTTTGAAAGTGTTTTTCAAATAATAAATAATATATTCCTCAGGATATTTTTAAAATGATTTTTTAAAATATATTTATAAAATTTAAAGGATATTTTCATAGAAAATTTTTTTAAAATATTTTAGGTTTTGAAGAAAAATTCAAACAATAAATGATATTTTATTTAATAAAATTTTTAATGATTTCCAATTGTTTATTTATAAGTTATTAAGGTTATTTTAAATGGACTAATTTCCAAAATAATTTATATTTTTTAAAGTGTTTTTCAAAGAGATATGATATCTTCCACACACAAAAATTTTAAATTCTTTCATTTATTCCTTCAAATGTTTTCAAGGTTACGTTCAATTAAATTTGTTTTAAAAAATTTCTATGATTTAAAAAGTAAATTTTAAATTAGAAAATATTGTTTACTAAAGAAATTATTTTAATGAAAATTTTATATAATGTTTCATTTTATATACCAACCATTCATGTTACCTATTCCTTACTGGGTAAATTATTCAAGGAAAACATTCATATTTATTATCTGAATGGATTAATCTTTCATTTCAATATTTTTTTGAAACTCTATTCTCTTATAAGGTTTATTCCACAATTGAATATATATGAAACATTATTCATTTCATGGGATACTCTATGATGAAGAGATTTTTGAAAATTATATCTTTTGGATATGTTATGAAATAATTTTTATGATACCCATTTGATTTCATGTGTTATGATATGATGAAGGTTTATAGTCTTGTGGAGAATTTAAATATAGTGTTCATTATGTGATGGGAGGGACCAATATCTCTATATAATGCATTAGATAAATATTTATATATCATTATATATAAAATAGTATAACTGGGAGTGAAATATATTTAGTAATATAAGGATGAAACAGGGAGTGAACTGGGTTTAGTTTGATAGGAGTGTAATTGAGAGTGGACTCACTTCAGTATGATAGTAATAGATTGGGGAGTGAAAAAGATTCAATAATTACTTGATAGAATAGGGACTTTGCATTGTTCCACATGATAGTGTGAGAATGACAAGTGAAACTAGTTTGGTATGATTGGACTGGAATAGGTGGAAAACATAGTTTAGCAAGAATGGGTTGGAATATGGAGTGCACATATTTCAATAAATGACTTTTTCTAAAATTATGTTCTTGGATGTTTTAATTGACTAATATGAATATTATTTTATATGATTATGTGTATTAAAAAAATTCCATGTCTTATGGCAATGTTACTCTCTCACGGAATATGTTCATTGATTTATTTATGATTCATGCCTTATAAACTTCAAATATTTGATCCATTACTCAAGTTAATGGTCATTGAAACACATGGTATGGTTTTCAAATTGTATTCTTATGTTCCCTTACAATTGAGTTCATGTTATTATTATATATCCCCCATATTTTACCTTAGTAAAAATATTATCACACCGATTCTTTTGATTCATTTTACTATGTTATGAATAATGGTTTATTTTTGGATTTTTTGAAGTGTACTAAAGGGAATAAACATTATGGGAGGAATTGACCATATTACACAAAAATAAGAAATTTTTTTCTATGTTTACAAAGGATATAAATTCTTACAGGCCATACACATGTATTTTATTAATGTAATAAACAATCTTCTAAAAATGTTATATCTATGTATAAAAATATATGGTTCATATTGTTTTATCAAATTAATTTTTTAGATATCCTTTCTTTGCTAGGATGAAAATAATTTAGTGAAATCCATAGCAATATTTAAAAACATATTTCTAGGGATTTCAATAAGGGAAATTACAAGTAAGAGTTAATGTATAAGAAAATGTCCCAGAATTTTTTTAAAGGATAGAATGAATTGAATCTAAGAAATTACATCCATGTTTGGATAATATAACTGTAATGGCCCTGTTTTTTTGGGGTCCATCACATTGTGAAATTCTCGTGTTGGTTTTTCTGTTCTGGGAATCTCGGTGAAGTTTGGCGTAACTATAGGCCTACCAGTAGCCTTAGCCTACCGTTAGCAGGCCTACCAGTATCTTGGTCTACCGGTGGCTCTGGCCTACCCCACAGGTTATTTCCATTGGCGCTCCTTACTCAATTAGGGTTTTAAACCTGATTTTTACTCCGTTATGCGTGTTTTAAAGCCCGGTAATGCCCATAAATGTTTTACTTACGTATTTAATGAATTAACCTGGTGTGTACGTTAGTTTTAACCACCCGAACCCTTTAATAACGTGTGGGGTCGCACGGTCAACCTACAACCCCCGCTCCTTACGTGGTTTCAGGTTCTTATTTAAACCCCCCTGACCCTTATAAACTAAAGGGATCGCCGTGGGTTTTTTCTTTTCTCGTTCACCCTATGCTAGTTTACCCTTATTTCAGGCGAGCCGCATCGCTATCCATGAAGTTCCATGCTAGGCCTCAGCATCGATCGATGAACAAAAGGTAGAGAATTTCTCCATTGACTCTCTCTTTTGTGTATCATGCAGGAAAATCGTGCTTTTGATTTGTTGAATTGGATAAACCAGACCTAAATAAAGCTAATGAATGGAATCTATATGGAAAGAATGGGGGGTTGTGATCGTTGATGCTGTTTTATATCATGATCTTCTTTCTGAATTGTACGGCTTACGCCTACTGAAAATCGAGGCCGTTGGTGGTCGTTGTTTGTGCACTAACGAACCCTTACCTCCGGTGATGTTTAAAGGGATGGTGTTTGGGGTGGATAACCCTTGCTGTGTAAAGAAATGTTGTTTAATTATATATATTCGGCTAAATGAATTGGAAGCACATTATAATTCTTTTTCTGTGATGACCCCAATTAAAGCACACAGAAATTGAAATCATGGAGTGTGTTAAATCTTATAAATATTAAAATACCGGTATGGCCCTACTTTGTGTTGGTGGTAGTGGTTTGGTTGTTTTCATTTAAGGGATGATTGGTGGAGATGTGGGAGGGGATGGGATCCCCTTTTTTTACTCTTGGTGGTTGTTGAATTGGGGTTGGGATCCCATGTTGTTATGGATTCAGTGGTTGAGTGTTTTATGATCGGGTGGTTACCTTGTTTATATCACGAATTGGGGTGGGATCCTCTGGTGATGCGAAACCGTTTTGGGGGACATGGGGTAGTGTCTCGGGGTTGTCTTTTTTTCCAGTACATCGAGGGATCTAACTTATTCATTGTTATTGTGACTTTATAACAGAACTGGGTGTGGATACTTAATTGATGTTTGTCTGGTTTCTATTCCTTGGTTATGATTATGGTATTAGTTTCCCAGTAGTGCTTAATCTTATTTGAACATCATTACTGAACATGAAAACAAGAAAGGGACAAATGTGTTTGTTGGTGAGAGTCGTGACTCAGACTTGAGTGTTTTTTGTGTCCTTTAGGCTGGTTGAAGAAAAACATAACTTGGGTGAGTGTATGTTACCTATATATACATACTTGTAGTTTTGTGTTTCTTATTCGTGCCCCACCCAAGTTGAGAACTTAGTGCCGAACACCCCCATTTCATGGGGGAGGGTGTTTTTCCCAATACTATTATTAGTGGTATGTTATTAGATCATTTTCTGATCCCTTTCCCGGAAAGCCCAAGTGTCTTCGGGTAGGATGTGATGGCCTGAGGTCCATTAATAGCCCATGAATCATCGGGGAGGGTAGTTTGGGGGTTATCCAGGTGTGTGCAGATGGTGGTTTCCCAAGTGTCTTTGGGATGAGTCCTAGTTGACTTCGGGTGTGGTAGTGGATCTTCTAGCCCATGTGTCTTCTGGCGTGATGGTGTTTGTTCTGGCCTAGGTGTTTGCAGGCATGGTTACGTGTGATAGTGGTGGCCTAGGTGTTTGTGGGTGGGATTTGGAAGTGGGTCTGCGTGTGGTTGTGGCCCAGGTGTGTGCGGGTGGGTGTTGCAGTGGGACTGCGGTGAGAATGGTGGGATTGGTTCGATGCGTAGGATGTCTCAATAACTAGTGGGAAAGTGGTGCGGGTACCCAAACATCAATGTTCTCTTATTATATATATTACTTGACTTTTGTTATTTGTGGAGTCTCCCCTGGTGAGGCTTGGGTGGATAGTTTACCTTATTAGGTGTTTGGTTTACCTCATTTCTCACAAGACTTTAGTACATTCCCCCACTTGTGCACGAGAGTCTTTGATTTTCCCTACTGAGAATACTTGAATGCTCACCCTACATATAAAACTACATTCAGGTTTCCAGGATGACTTCAGGGATCGTGCAGGACCATACTAGCTCGGACCTTTGGGGAAATTGGAGTTGTTGTTTTCTCTCTTTCTTTGGTACTTTCCTTTGTAGTCACTTTTGTACCTGGTGGATTTTACTTTTTTGTATCAAGCATGTGGGAATGGTTTACTTTCGGCTTTACTTTTCTTTTAGTCTTGGTGTTGTTGGGTTTCATCATCTTATCTCCTGATCCTATAAAACTAATAGGGGTAATGTCTTCCATTTGTGTGTAATTTCTATACCATTGGTTCTAGTAGCCACTCCGGGACCTAATAAAGGCAGGTCTTGGCGGAAATTATCTCTCCTTCAACATAAAGAAGGTAGGGCCTAGAAATCTGCTGACCCTACCCTTATTTTGGTGAAAGCATGTCGTGACAGAATGGTATTAGAGGGATAGTTGAGAGATAGTATGGAGTGTTGAGTTAGGAACAGTGATGATTTCATGGGATGGTAGGGAAAAATTGTCGGGTTACCTTGGTGCATGAATTAGGCCAGGGAAGAATGGCTAGGACATAGGATTTATGGGCCCCCCATGATCCGATGCAAGGACTCTGGACCTACTGAACGACCAAGTGAGGCCACACTGATTGCAAGGTAGAGAGACCCTAGGAAAGGTACATGCATCATAATGACTTTTGTTATTGTGTTTCTAGGGTGTTTTGGGAATGAATAATTAATGACAAGATTAAGAAGTTTTAAAGACAATATTCTTTACTACATGGGCATAGGTATTCCTTGATTACCTTGTAGCTATGGCACCTGGATGGCGACTGCATGTGGTAAAGGCGATCGAGGCCCCACAGACTACCTTGGATGATTTACAGAGATCTGATCAGGAAGAGGAGGATAACGAGTGGGAGAGGACTCTTTGGGACATCTAGCGATAGACCCTCGAATGTATGAGGGAATAACCTCTGACATGAAGTCGGAGAGCTGGCAAGAGGAGGTGGTGATAGCCTTCGGCTTGATCTGGGCTCCGACCGAGTATTGGGTTCTCCTGGCCGTCAGCCATATACAGGGGGCGGCACATTAGTGGTGGACGCTATACATAGGAGAGAGGAGAGAGGCTGAGGTGGCATGGCTTGATTTTGAGAGGGAGTTCCAGAAAGAATTTCTCTCTTTGACGATGAAGGAGGAAAAGATATAGGAGCTACACTCCCTCCAACAGGGGAGTATGTCAATGAGGGATCTAGGTATCAATTTCAAGGGCCTCCTACATTTTTCTCCGGACCACTTTCCCAGTGAGGAATCTCGGGAAAGACGCTTTGAGGAGTCACTCCGACCCTCCCTCCAGTATACGGTTACCCCCTTTACCCTTCTGACGTACATGGATGTCCACAAGATGGACGAAGTGGTGGAGAGGATGCAGGATCTAGGAGGAGTGTCACGAGAGGGGATCAAGCTGGGTCCATCGAAGGGGAAGGCTGTCAGCACCAGGTCTCCAGTGTTAGGAACCTCCAGGATTCGACCATTAGGGAGCAGGCCGCAGTAGTTTCATTTTCGATCCGCTGGTCCTCACCATTTTCCTTCAGGCCCGGGACCGTGGTGCTTCTTCTGTGAGAGCCCTGGATATCTCCAGAGTCAGTGCCCGGACCGAGAGCAGTACGGTGGTGGTGGACTGCCCCACCACCTTCCCCAGCAACAGCTTCCATCTTGGCCTTTCCAGTAGATGCAGCAAGGACAACAAGCTCTCTCTCCTCTGAGGGCAGAAATAGGAGGAGGAGGCCGACCTCAGGGAGATCCATAGGGGCCTCGACCGGGGTATAGTCAGGGAGGTGGCCGACAGCCGAGGGGTTGAGGATCTAGGCGTGGATAGTTACACGCCGCAGAGGTGGGAGTTCAGCAGGGCTGGAGGTTGTTAGATCTACGATCAGTTTGTTTAGTACCCTAGTTTATGGCTTGTTTGATAACGAAGCATCACACTCCTTTGTTGCACCTAGTCTCGCCCGTTCCCTGGGTATAGATGATGAGAAACTCCCAGTTCCCCTGTTGTTGATCACACCATTTGGGGGTCAGACCGACTTGTTGTTTGTTTGTCGGGGATGTAGACTGATGATAGAGCCACATCAGTCAGTTAGGGATCTTCTTCTGCTACAAATATATCCATACGATTTCATCCTAGGCATCGAATGGCTATTCTCTATGTGTATCGTCATCAACTATTTCCGAGGAAGGGTTGTGTTCATGGAATTGTGCGGCCGGCGTGTTACCTTCACCGGTGAGCAGAGCAGTCCGAAGGGCAGCAGGCTAGAGTAACCCCTCCTCTCCTTGATAGTCGAGTTGTCAGTAGAACCAGTAGATGCTGAGATGGTGGAAGTGCTAGAGATCGTCCGTGAGTTCATGGACATCTTCCCAGAGTAGGTGATGAATCTACCCCCTCGATGTGATATCGATTTCGGGATAGACCTGCAGCCCGGTGCTCGTCTGATCTCAATGTCTCCTTACCAGATGGTACCTTCAGAGCTATTGGAGTTACGGATCCAAATTGAAGATCTGATGAAGAGGGGTTATGTTCGGATGAGTGTTTCACCATGGGTTGCCCAGTCTTTTTCGCAATGAAGGCAGATGGTGGTCTCAGGTTGTGCATAGACTATAGGAGGCTGAATCAGGTGACGATCAAGAATCACTACCCTCTTCCGAGGATAGACATTATTTTCAACTAGATGAAAGGGGCAGGATGGTTTTGAAGATCGACCTACGGTCTCGGTATCACCAGCTGAGTGTGAAGGAATGTGACATCCCAAAGATGGCGTTCAGGTGCAGATATGGACATATTGAGTTCGTAGTTTTTCCCTTTGTCATTAAGAACTCCCCAGCTGTGTTCATGGGGCTTATGAACTCCATCTTGCGGGAGTACTTGGATCAGGTCGTGGTCGTGTTCATCGACGATATCTTGATCTATTAGAGATCAGAGGAGGACCATGCAGAGCACCTGAAGATGGTTTTGGAGGTCCTCCGACATCACCAGCTCTATGGCAAGATGACGAAATGCATGTTCTAGACATGAGATGTTCATTTCCTTGGGCACGTGGTGTCTGATTAGGGGGTAGCGGTGGACCCGTAAAAGGTTGAGGCAGTTGTTTCTTGGAAGCACCCAAGAATGTGGCAGAGGTCTGTAGTTTCCTCGGGCTGGAAGGTTACTATTGGAGGTTCATACCCAAATTTTCCCGAGTAGCAGCCCCTTTTTCAGCCCTGACCAAGAAAGACCATGTTTTCGTGTGGGGTGAACAGTGCGAGTCAGCCTTCCGCTATCTGAAGGAGAAATCGGTTAGTGCCCCAGTGATGAGATTACCATAAGAAGGGGCGGCTTATGAAGTGTTTTGTGATGCTTCCGGATAGGTCCTGGGGTGTGTGTTGATGTAGCAACAAGGGGTGATCTCTTATGGGTCCAGGCAGCTATGCCCTCATGAGCGTAATTATTCCACCCATGACATGGAGCGTGCCGTGGTCGTTTTTGCGCTAATGTTATGGCAGCACTACCTCAACGAAGAATGCTTTGTGGTATTCACGAATCAAAAAATTGTGAGGTATATCTTCTCTTAGTGGGACCTAATCTTGCGACAGTGGAGATGGGTGGAGTTCCTCCCGGATTACGACATCGAGATCTCTAATACTGAGGGCAAGGTAAATGTAGTGGCCGATTCCTTGAGAATGAGGATGCAGAAGGATGTGGTCCAAGAGTCGATGGATGCCTTGAAGGCAATGGAGGAGTTGTCTTACTTACACCTAGATGCGATGATGGATAGCAGTAGAGGGTTCCTGTATCAGATGACAGTGTGGTCATCTCTGTTTCAGCAAGTGGAGGATTCTCAGTGGGGAGACACAGAGTGCAAAGTGATGCATGATGGAGTTGACCAGGGAAATTATTCTGAAGGATGGACAGAGGATAGTCAGAACTGGATGCTTTTTCAGAGAAGGATGTTTGTTCCAGAAGTGATGCGCGGTAGGGTTCTCAGTGAGTTCCAAAAATCACCCCTGGCAGTACACCCAGATGTTTCCAAGATGTACCTGGGACTGAAGAGGAAGTTTTGGTGCCACGGAGTTAAACGAGCAGTGGCAGAGTTTGTGGCCAAGTGCTTAGTGTGTCAGCAAGTGAAGACTGAACACCGAGTTCTAGGCGGCCTACTGCAGCCTCTAGATGTACCCGAGTTAAAGTGGGATGATATGTTGATGGATTTCGTCACGAGACTACCCAAGGTCCAAGGGGGATATGACTCCATCTAGGTGGTAGTGGACAGGTTGAGGAAATCGGCTCACATTCTAGCGATCAGGGAGTCGAGTGCAGTGGATTCTTTGGCGCGAAGGTATGTGGATGAGGTGGTGTGGTTGCATGGAGTTCCAAGGTCTATAGTCTTGGATAAGGATGCACATTTTACCTCACGATTCTAGAGGGGTTTTCCGCATTCTTTTGGCACCCAGCAACGCCTTAGCACTGTTTTCCACCCCCAGGCAGATGGACAGATAGAGAGCACCATCAAGACCTTGGAGGATATAATGTGGGCATGTATTCTGGTCTCAGGGGGATCATGGGTGTGATACATTCCCCTGGTGATGTTTTCCTACAATAATAGCTTCCAATATACCATTGGAATGGCCCCGTTTGAAGCCTCTTACAGGAGTCCATGACTTTCACCTATGTGTTGGACCGATGTAGGAGAGGCAGACATCCTTGGCACAGAAGTGGTGTAGAGAACGATGGAGAAGGTTCAGCTCATATGGTAATGGATAAAGGATTCCCAGGACTGACAGAAGTCTTATGCTGATACCAGGAGGAGGCCCTTAGAGTTTGAGGTTAGAGGTCATGTGTTCTTGAAGGTCTCGCCTCGGCGTGGGCAGTGGAGGTTCAACAAGGGGATTAAGCTTTCTCCCAGGTTCATCAGACCCTTCAAAGTGTTGAGGTGGGTCGTCGAAGTGCCAAATCAACTAGCGTTACCACCACCGCTACTGAGGATACATGATGTATTCCATGTGTCCTAGCTCCGCCGGTATCTGCACGATGATTCACAGGTCCTTGATTGGGGTGAGCTGGACATCGAAGACGATGTGACTTTTGTGGATAGACTAGTGATAATTGAGTATCACAAGGAGAATGTGATTCGTGGGAGAACCATTCCCTTGGTTCGTGTGCTGTGGAGACATGGTGTGCTTGAGAAGAGTACGTGGGAGATGGAAGTACAAATGCGTACCTAGTACCCAGAGTTTTTTTGAGTTTTGTTCCTTCTGTTTTGGTAGAATGTTTTGTCTTTTTGGATATGAAATGTACTGGTTTTCTATCCTATGAATGTGTGTTAAAATCCCTGGCTATGGGGGGGAGAGAACTCGACCCCTAGTCAAAACGCATTATGGTGGATGCGATTAAACCTATGCAAGCGAGTCTGTGCCGCCCAAAGCAGATAATATCTTTACATTGGGGAGGATAATCCCCAACCCACATGCTTGGGCAGTTTGACATGGTATGTTTCTTGGTTTTTGATAGGAATGTGTTTTAATTAGCATGGGTTCACTCCTAAGAGGTATCTTTTGAGGTGGTTGTTTGGACCCTCTCTTTCCATCTGGTTTCTTTGGTTCTCGAGGACGAGAATCCTTTATGAGGTATCTGATGTAATGGCCCGAGTTTTTGGGGACTATTACTTTGTGAAATTTTTTTGGTGGGTTTTCTTGCCTGGGAATCCTGATGATGTTTGGCGTAACGGTAGGCCTACCGGTAGGCTTAGCCTACCGGTAGAAGGCCTACCGGTAGATTGGCCTACCAGAAGCTGCAGCCTACCGGTAGCTCTATCTACTAGCAGCTCGGTCTACCAGTAGCTGCAGCCTACCGGTATCTCGGTCTAGCGGTCGCTGCAGCATACCGGTAGCTTGGCTATTGGTGGCTCTGGCCTACCCCACGGGTTCTTTCCGGTGGCTCTCCTTGTGCTATTAGGGTTTTAAACACTATATTGACTCTTTTAAGCATGTCTTAAAGCCCAGTAACACCCATAAATGTTTTAATTAAGTATTTATTGAATTAACCTGGGGTGTACATTTGTTTAAACCACCTGAACCCTTTAATAACATGTGGGGCCGCATGGTCAACCTATGACCCCCGTTCCTTACGCGGTTTCACGTTCTTATCGCAAACACCCCAGACCCTTATAAACTAAAGTGTTCGTCGTGGGTTTCTTCTTTTCCCATTCACCCTGCACTAGTTTACCCTTCCTTCAGGCGATCCGCAATGCTATTCATGAAGTTCTGCTCCCTGTGTAAGCATCGACGAGGCGATTTTTGTTCAGGCGAGCCGCATCGCTATCTTTGAAGTTCCACGCCAGTCCTTAGCGTCGATCGATGACCAACAGGTATGGAATTTATCCTTTGACTCTCTCTTTTGTGTATCATACGGGGTGGGCGTGCTTTTGATTCTGTAGAATTGGATAAACCAGACTAACATAAAGATAACGAATGGATTCTATAAGGAATGAATGGGGGATTTTAATCGTTGAATATGTTCTATATTATTATCTTCCTTCTAAATTGTGCCGATTATGCCTAATGAAAATCGAGGCCGTTGGTGGTCGTTGTTTGTGCACTAACAAACCATTACCTTTGGTGATGTTTTAATGGATGGTGTTTGGGGTGGAAAACCCTTACTGTGTAAAGGAATTTTGTTTAATTATGTATATTCGGCTAAATGAATTGGAAGAATAGGATAAGAAATTTTTTGTGATAACCACAGTTAATGCACACGGAAATTGAAATCATGGATTGTGTTAAATCTTACAAATCTGAAAATACTGGTATGTACCTGCTTTGTGTCGGTGGTAGTGGTTTATTTGTTTCCTTTTATGGGCCGGTTGGTGGAGATGTGGGAGGGGATGGTATCCCCTATTTTTACTCTCAGTGGATGTGGAATTGGGGATGGGATACCATGTTGTTATGGATTCACTGGTTGTGAGTTTTAAGAGTGGGTGGTTATGTTGTTTATATCACGAATTGGGGTGGGATCCTCTGTTGACGAGAATCCATTTTTGGGGTCACGGGGTAGTGTCTCAGGGTTGTCTTTGGTTCTAGTAATTCGAGAGATCTCACTTATTCCTTTGTTGTTGTGATTTTACAATAGAACTGGGTGTGGATAATTAATTGATGTTTGGATGGTTTCATTTCCTTGGTTATGCTTATGGTATTAGTTTCCCATTAGTTCTTAAACTTATTTGAACATCATTACTGAAAATGAAAACAATAAAGGGTCAAATGGGTTTTTTAGCGAGAGTCGTGACTCGGACCTGAGTGTTGTTTGTGTCCTTTAGGCTGGCTGATGAAAATCCTAACATGGGTGAGTGCATGTTAGCTATATATAAATACATGTAGTTTGTGATTCTTATTCACGCCCCACACAAGTTGAGAACTTAGTGCGGAAAACCCCCATTTCATGGGGGAGGGTGTTATTCCCAACACTATTATTAGTGGATGGTTATTAGCTCCTTTTCTACACCCATTACAGGATATCCCAAGTTTCTTCGTGCAAGCTGTGATGGCATGAGGTCCATTAAAAGCCCAAGAATCTTCGGGCAGGGTAGTGTGGCGATTGACCAGGTGTGTGCGGCAAGTGGTTTCCCAAGTGTCTTCTGGATGAGGCCCATGTGTCTTCAGGCGTGGAAGTGGATCTTCTATCCCAGGTGTCTTCGGGCATGCTGGTGGTTGTTCTGGCCTAGGTGTTTGCAGGTGTGGTTACGTGTGACTGTTGTGGCCCAGGTGATTGTGGGTGGGATTCGACAGTGGGACTGCGTGTGGTTGTGGCCTAGGTCTGTGCGGGCGGGTGTGGTAGTGGGACTGCAGTGAGAATGGCGGGATTGGTTTGATGCGTAGGATGTCTCAATAACTAGTGGGAGTGTGGAGTGGGGTACCCAAACATCGATGTGCTCTTATTATATATATTACATGACTTTAATTATTTGGGGAGTGTGCCTTGGTGAGGCTTGGGTGGATAGTTTACCTTGTTAGTTGTTTTTGGTTTACTCCTTTTCTCATAGGACTTTTGTACGTTCCCCCACTTGTGCACCAGTGTCTTTGGATTTCCCTACTATGTATACTTATATGCTCACCCTACATATAAAACTGCTTTTAGGTTTCCAGGAGGACTTAGGGGATTGAGCAGAACCATGCTAGCTCGGACCTTTAGGGCACTTGCAGTTGATGTTTTCTCTCTTTCTTTGATACTTACCTTTGTAGTCACTTTTGTACCTGGTGACTTTTAATTTTTTAGAACATGCATGTGGGAATTGTTTACTTTCAGCTTTACTTTTCTTTTTGTCTTGGTGTTACTGGGTTTCATCATCTTATCACCCAATCCTATAAAACAAAAAGATGTAATGCCTTCCATTTGTGTGTAATT
Organism: Viscum album; assembly: GCA_963277665.1. Lineage (NCBI taxonomy): Eukaryota > Viridiplantae > Streptophyta > Magnoliopsida > Santalales > Viscaceae > Viscum > Viscum album. The sequence goes on from OY728128.1 coordinate 1,488,248,584, forward strand.
TCTATAACATTGGTGCTAGTCGCCACTCCGGGACTTATTGAAGGTGGGACCCAGGGGTCATTATCTCTCCTTCAACATAAAGAAAGAAGGGCCTGGCAATCTACTAACCCTTCCCTCCTTTTGTTGAAGGTGGGTCGTGACAATAACTGCTTGTGGATCAATTATATATATTCCTATGGATAATAACCCCAAACACAATATATTGTGTTATACCTGATAAAGATCTATTTTATGAAAATAGATATTTCTACACACATATTTTAACACACACAGGGGATATTTTTTAGTAATTCACAAACACTTTTCAAACCATAATAATTCATTTAAATGGACGATCACTATGAATGAAAAATATATAATAGATTAAATAATATTTCATTATTTATAATTACTTCTTTTTAGTTTTCATTATTATTTTGTTCTCCACTATGAACATAGTTTCTAACACTATTCAATACATTTTAGTCTATGGATGGAATGTGAAAGAACCATGTTGTCACTGAGCATGACTGAAAATTTAGCAATGATAAGTAAATTTTTTTGTTGATTAGAGTTGAGGATGTCTTGATTAGAGAAAATTACTTTTCAAGGAACTGTATTAATATTATATGACACAACAAAATCTTAAACATACCAAATTTAAAAAGAATAGAGATAGCTGACAGTTCGATAAATAGAAACTACATTGGAAATATGATTTAATTTTCTATATTTCAAGAATGTAAAATGATGGACTCAATGGAATGACTCAGAGTGGTGGGAAGATGTTTCCATTGTCTAAATTTTATATAAAATTAATTAATTGATGAGAAAAAATATAGTGTTTAGTTAAATAAATGGATGGGAATATGCATCTCTCTAATATATCATCTATTATTGAATGATTATAATGTGGATTTTATCGAAATTATCTAAATCGATGACCTCAAGGTAACTATCATGTTGAAAATCAGAAAGTTTATATGATTAATAATTATATATTTGAAGGTGAGTATAGTATATATTAAAGATGAAAGGAAATAGGAATTAAGGAATTATATGATGAATCCTAGTTAATAGGTTAAGAAGGAAGTGGTAATATTAATGTTTTTTTATTGGGAATAATGAATTTTGAAATTTATTAACCCAGTTTAGAATAACTTTTTCATTATGAGTTTGAAATAATACATTGAATAATGTTGATGTATAAGAAAATTTATTTAAATGAAAAGATATATTTTATGGAAAAAATAATATTAAGGGATGGTGACCATTTATATGTTCCTGATGATTATAAAATTGTGATAAATTTTGTTAAAGAGAACTTGGATGAGGATCAAGAAAAGTGTTTAATATTTATTTACTTGGAATATATCAATGATTATTTGAAATGTTGGATTATGATATCATGAATGGAATTCATGAAATTTTTGGATTTGAGAAATATATCTAATAATCAATGTTCTATGTAAATAATAAAGAAGTTTGAATTTTTTAAATATGTTTTTAAGGTGATTCATGACATTACCATGTATCAAGAGAATATTTGATGAAGCTATTCACATTATCCGAATGTGATAAAAAATAGATACTTTATGATATATGGTGGATCAATGTGAAGCTGATTTTGAGAAATTTGGTGACATTAGTTATTATGGATTGGATTTTCATCTTTTATAAGGGTCAATAGGGTTACAATTTAAACACATATGCTGAAAATTGAAAGTTGTTTTATATGATTATTTATTATCTCTACATATGATGAATTATTCATATAAGATAATATGTGCTAACTATTTTGTTCTAGTGATAACTAAATATTGATGTAATTAATTGTGATTCTACCTATATATCTTTTAATCCTTTGTTATTTTGGCTTAAAAATTCACATTAATTTCATAGAGTATTCTATTATGTGTAAATTTATCATTAAATATATATAGGTTGATATTTTTCTTATTAAATGTATGTAAATCATGTATTTTTATGTTCTTGTGAATATTCTTCAACTTTAGGAAAAGCATCAGGAAATAAAATATGGTCATATCATCATCATTTTTTATTATATCAATGAACCTTTTCAAAAATATTGGGTTTAGGGACTTTTGGATTATAAATTTTTTTGATCACCCATAGTAATGTGATTATTGATACTTATCGCTATCTACAGTTATTTTCTCTTTATATCAATGTCTAACGAATCACTTCTCAACAATGAGTTGTTATCTAGAAACATAGTTATGAGTTGAATTTTGTAACTGTTTTGTTTAAAACTTTCCCTTTTAAGGGATATTTTATTATTTATGTTTACTATATGTGTTTATAGAATGTGTTTTTAAAATAATATACATATTATCTAGATTAATTCGGAAGTCATAATTTATTTTAAGTGGGGTAAATGTAACATCATGAGATATTTGTGAAATTCATTTTTTCAAATATATTTAATATTTTTGAAAATTCCATGTGACCTTAAACATTTATTTTTTATTAATTTAAAATTAACCCTAATTTTAATATTTGTTACACATAATAATATGTCTGTTTTTATTACACACAATACTGACTGTAGCTTGCATTACACACAACATTGCATTTAAACCAAACCTGTCATAAGATATAAATATAATTTTTTAACATGATTTTAAAAATATAGGTGTTGTAATGGTGGGAATAAACTATTTTAAATACAATATAAAAATATGGGTTAAATATTTAAATATAACAAATTATTTTGAATAAAATTAATTATAAATGTAAATAATCCTCTTTTTAAAAATAAATGAAATATCTTTCATAAAAGATTTTTGTTTTTAATAGAAATTTGGTCCACCTCAATAAAATAATTTTAAAAAATCTATTATTGAATTATATAATTTTAATTTATATATTAATTTTTAATAAACTATTTAACATTAATTCTATGTGTTTTATGTACTCTATTTAAGAATTAATCGATTTTTATTATTAAAAAAATATTTTCCAAATAAACTATTTTGTCAACTTTTATGGACCACATATTTTAAAAATTAATTTATCCAATTATATTAAAATAGTTTTATAAAAACAATATTTTGAAAATAATTATATCAATAATTATCCATTTTTTAATTTTTAGTAGATTTTTAAAATTTCATTAATAGTGAAAAATACGGAATTTTAATTGAAAATTTCCTTTCCGTTTAATATATTTATAAATATAAACTATATTTTAATTTGGTTTTAATGTATACTTATTGGAATTATAAATCAATTAATATTATTTATTTTATTTCAATATCTTAAATATTGAAAATTTATATAAAATAGTTGTATACTTTTGATCACTTTCACTTTAAAAACCAATTACCTCCTCGCGTATCTGTGATTAATTTGAAATTAAATTATGCCATTTTTGTGGGTTTAATTAGAAAAATGTGATTCCATATCTACAATAAAAATAATTCACATTATCTTATATGTTAATACATGTTTATTAACATAATTATCAATGATAATAGTTTATATTTATTTCTGTGATTAATTTTAAAATGAGTTTGGCAGATTAAATGCATTTGTATTAAAATAAATTTTGTGGAAAGAAATTTTTTTTTGAAAAATTCGACTTAATATTAATAATAATTTTTTATATTTTTCCTAATTAAAAAAATATTAATTTTATTTAATGATAATAAATTAACTTTGTAAATAAAAAATAAAAGTTATCATGCTAAAAATGCCACTTCTCCTCAAATACAAATACAAACTAACTATCCTGACGTATTTACATAATAAAACCTATATGTTTCATAAATTAACTTCCAAAATCAATTAAAAATGATTATTATCATACTATAGTCATTATTTAGTTCATAAAGCCATCATATGAAGTGTTTTATTGAAATCCAATGTTAGATATCTGAATAAGAAGTTACGATCTTCAACGAGCTTCTTTGTTTTATTTATTCCTCCACCACTTTAGTTTATATTATATAATGATTATATAATAACATTTATATATATAATATACTGTCATTTCTCAATTACCACCTGTCATAGTTGTAAATAATGATCGATTTATATTTTATATGTTATATTTATGGTATTTATTTTATTATTATTAATCTGGGATATATTATATCACACATACCTTCATACTCATCTTTTTATTGGGTTATGATACTGTCGATTTTCTGTATAGTGGACTATAACCTCACGAAGTGATTTGATTCATCATAAATTTAAATTGAATGAATTAAAAACTAGTTTAATGGAAATAGTTGATATAAAAGAAATAATAATTGTTTTATAATGATTATTTATATATAAATATAATTTTCTTTTCTCTCTCAATATCATAAAAAATGGAAACAACATTCTTGCATGCGTACAACTTAATGTCTTTATGAAGCGTGTATTACATTTCCAATCACAATATTTTTTATATTAATATAAATAAAAATAAAAATTATAAAAATTATATTTATATCATGATTATCAATAATGATATTATGGAACCATTTTTCATTTAATGGGACCAAAAAATAACAATTTAAAACATAAAGAAAAAAACAGAGCGGTTGTTGACCAAGATGTGAATTTAACATATAGTAGTTGATAAATGGGTAATAAAAGATCATAGTAATGCCATATCTTCTATTAAATATTATTATATATTTATTTATTATATTTACTATACTAGTAGTTTTGATCATATATAATGGAATTCAAAACTGGAGGTTAGGGATTTGTTTCTCACTTTTTACTACTGTTAGGCCCATTCTTTATTAACAACAAATTTATTTTATATTTTGTAAATTATTTAAAATAATTTTATATATTATTATTATCCATATTGTTATGTATGTTTACATATTCATTTTATTATATCCATTTATTATGGTATATAGATCAAAAGATACCATAGCGGTAAGGGATTTCTATCTCAATTTTCCTTCACAATGATGTATGTTAGGTTGTGGACATATAATTTTTAAGAGGAGTGTTTAAAGACCCATTTTAAATTTAATATCATGAATTTATTTATCCTCATTATATTATAATGTTTAATTTTTTTATCCATTCACATGGATTATTATTCATGTTTACCAAATCTGTACTGGTTTTATGTTCCAATATCAAAATTTATCAAAAAAATTTATGATTAAGTCTCCAATGTTGAAATATTATAATATATATCATAATAATTCAAATGAAATTTCCTACCCTATAGTTGTGTAATGATAATACATGTTAACTCTAAATTTTCTTCACTTAATGTACTCAAAAGATAATTTTTTTTCTTTTAAGTAGAAATCCTATTTCCATCAAAAACCATATTTAAAAATAAATCGAAAAAATGATAATTTTATCAATGTGGAAAAAGAGATTTTAATGAGGAAATATATTAATTGATTTTAAAACCTTATTTTATAATTATTAAAGGTAAATTTTAATGATTTTTTTAACAATTTATGTTTTGAAATGCATTTTTTAAGAGGATGAGATGTTTTCATCAAAAAATGTTTTAAATAATTTCAAAAGCTTTTTTATATGATTATGAAATTATTTTCATTGAAAATTATTTCAAAATTATTTAGTTTTAAATATTAATTTTCAATGTGGAAATCATATTTATCTAAAGAAATTTTTCAAAAAAATTTCAATGATTTATGTTTTTGTTTTAATGGTTATTTTCAAAGAACATTTTTTCAAATAATTTATACTCCAACATAAGTTTTTCAAATAAAAAAGGATATATTACTTGTGAAATGTTATAAATGGTTTTAAAATATTTTTTTATAATTTTTCAAAGCTATTTAGAAGATAAAAATTAACACAATGTTTTATGTTTTAAAAGACGTTTTTTAAATCCTAAATTATATTTTCCTATTGAATATTTTTAAATAACCATTAAAGGTAATTTATTAGATTAAATGAAATATATTGGTTTTACCTATGACTTAATAGGTATATCATTCGTGGATGCCATTAATATTTTTTATCTAAAATGTTTATTTTATTTATTTCATCAGGATATGAAACATGTTTCTCTTCCACAAGTTATACTAAGATGAAATTATTTTGAAACATTCCTCTTTCCATGTGTAATTATACAATGACATTATTATGAAACCACTATCTTTTCCATAGGTTATGACATGATATTTATGAAACCCATTTAATTTAATGGGTTATGATTTGAGAAATGATTATGATATTATACAAAATCAAAATATAATCTTCATTATATGATGGGTGGTACCTATATATCCCTTCAATGATTTTGGTGATGATTTATATATCATGTGATTAAAATGATTGAAATGATGACCAAACATAGTTTAGTAATATTGGACTTGAAAAAGGTGTTAAATTAGTATATAATATTGGAATTAATCATGGTGTGAACTTTGGGTCAATAAGACAAGACTAGAATGGTGATTAAAGTTAGTTCATTTAAACATGACTTGAATAGAGAGTGAATAAGATTTAGTAAGACATGGCTGGATCAAGAAGTGGACCTAGTTCAGTTAGATAATGTTAGAATAGTATGTGATCATGTCTTAGAAAGATAGGATGAAATTAGGGTTGCAACTGGTATAGTAAAGGACTTTTTATGGTATGATGGTCATTGTAGAAAGCCTTATCTACCAAGTGAACTATTTTATATAGTCATATATATTCCACAAATTCAATATCAAATAACAAATTTTTTCTCCAGGGGATCATGTTTTTTATTTAATTTTTATTTTTTTTCTTTTTAATTTGTAATATTTATTACATGATTCATGTTTATGATATTTTATATGTAGGTTATGGTCGTCAATTTTTATTCCCAGGTTCCCATAACCTTTTGTTCATGTTATAATTACATATATACCTTGTTTAACATTACTAAGCATTTGAGATTACAATTTATAATGTTTTAGTTCACCATGTTATAAATAATGGTTTATGTATTTATTTCCTTGATGATTACTAAATGATAATATATTCTAAGTATAAATTGAAAATATTTCACTTAGTTAATGAGATTTTGTTAAATGTTTTCAAAGATAATAAACTATTAAGGTTCATAGGAATGTTTTTTTGAAATATAATGAATAATATTATAAATATATATAACTTCCATGTATAAAAATCAAAGATTTCAAATTATTTTATGAAAAAATATTTGTTATATATTTATGTAAAATGTATTATTTGAGAACTGATAAATTATTAATACAATGAATATTTTTTAACAAAACAATGTTTTTCTGATAACATATTTTTATCCAAGAAAATTTGTTTTACAAAAATATATTAACCATATAAAACTTTTATGAATTATTTTAATGATATTTTTATACTATATAATCCATAAAATTTTCAAAATATATATTATGTTAAAAGAGATAATAATATATCCTATTTTTGATTAAAACCTTATCATTATAAAATGTAATTTTTACTCCTTTTGTTAACTTACAGTAAAATAAATTTCTGATATTTAAATAAAATTAAATATATAAAATAAATATCATTTTTAAATCATAATAGAAATATTCTATTGGGTCATTTTTTGTAAATTTAATAAAAAGATTGATTTATTTTTGAATACTGAAAAAATATTGGCATTTATTAAGAATTTTAATTTCCATTGAAGATTATAAAAATATAAAAATTATTTTAATATGGTTTTAAAATTATATTTTTTAATATTATATATGTATTTATAAAATTTATTCCATATGAATAAATTTCATATTGAATTTTGATAAAATAAAATTTTAATCTTCTGGACATTTTGTCTTTGAAATCATGTTTTCTCATCTCATCTATGGTATAAATTTTGATTAAAATATTTCCATATATATGATTTAATTTTTAAAAATGGATTCCGTATTTTTAATCTTAGTAATTTATAATATCTGATATGGTTAAATTATGTTTTGACCATAATGAATAGTAAAAATATTTAAAATCAATTACTGTGGCTAAGGTAAAATTAGGAATACCATGGGTGTTATTTTGATGATATAGTGGTAAAAATTAACAATAACATGTAAAAATACTATTTTATATAAATATTTCAATTTTTTATTTCCCAAGATAAAATATTAAGACATTTGAAATCATTTCTAATATAAATTTCTATCCCATTAATTATTTTATTAGAAATTTCTGAATAGTTTCCTTGCGGGTTCCTTTTAACAACTTATAAATGGAAACCAAAACCATTCCATTAGTCACACCTCTTAATCTATCTGGGCTGTATAAAAACATAAAAACCCCTCCCCAACATACTTATCTCTGTAATAGAGGTGTTGGTCTACCAAAAAGTCCATTACTATGGTCCTAAATCAAAAATATAGAGGTTATGATTCTAAGAGAAGGTAATTAAATTCACGAGTTTTATTCTTTTTTCTGTATTACTTTTAATCCATCTATTATATATTAACACATAAAATTAAAAAAATATCCTATATGATGGGATTTTATTATGATAATATGATAAACTATATCCTTCTCCACAACATCAAATGAAAATTTCCACCAATCTTCTGTACAACAAACTACCGCCTAGTGAATTGATGTGTTTGTATTCCAACACCACAATTAACAAATTGATATAATTATAGAATTAACATCAATATATTATATTTATATCATTTTTATTTTTCAGGAATTAAGATATCACATATACCTTCATACATTCAATTCAGTGGGTGATGTGATAATCCGTCTCATGTGTATGACATACTACTACCTCACAAAGCGATGAGATTCATTTTTTAATACACATTACATGGTAAGTATTATGGATAATTTTAATGAATATACATTATTCACGTGAAAAAAAAATATTCTGTAATGGTAATTTTTTTTATTTTATAAATTTAATCTATCAAATAATATAAGAAATATTGATGGGTACGTGTGAGCGACCATCTCCTTGAATGGTGAATTTCATTTTCTATAGATAAATTTAAGGTATTTATATAAATATTAATATAAATTACATATATATTATATTAATTTAATTTTGAATATTCTAGAGATTATGAAACCATGAGAATCAAATGGAGAAAAAAAAAATCAAAACACAATTGAAAAATAATGAAATTTTTACCATTAAAACAATATTTTTTCTATTAATTTTATATTAAAATAAAACAAATTTAAATGGAAAAAAATATTGCTTGAAAAATTTATTTTTTTAATTTCGATTCATTTTTATATTTCATAAAATAATTAAAATTATTTAATATTTTTTTTTAAAAACTTATTTCATAATATTAAATTAATATTTGAATTCATAATATCAAAATTTTGTTATATAAGGACTCACCCATAAAATATTACATAATCTTGAATTAAATGGATAATTCACATAGAGGATCTATTCAGGTATAGAGTTTTAGAGAATTAGGAAATAACTATGAAATTACATCCCAAAATTTACAAAGTAGACACTTCTACTCAGTTTTTATTTTTGACATAAAATAAAAACTCATGAAAAAAAGAGTCATTTATAGTACTGTGTTTTAGATAGCATGACTTTTCTTTGATCCCATCGTTTACCTTATTCATCTTTTTGTCCGATAAAAAACAATTCAAAACTTGGGATGGGAATAAAAAGCATAGTAAGGGATATAAAATATTGAATGAAAATATTAGTCCATCAAAACATAATATTTTTGACATAACTCATGAAGTCATAAGATTTATGAATAAAACATAGAAAAAAACCATAAAGGCAATTTGTAGCATCCATAACATACTTAAGTTGTAGATTTAATAGCTTTATAGGTAGATACATTTAGAATAACCATAATAGGATATTCCCTAAATCTCTTAGGAGAATCATTATCATTTTAATTCTGCATGTTACTGAAGGAATTGGAGAGCTATCTTGGGCTCACCCACCCATGGTTTATCGCAGAACCAACCCTTTACGTAAAAAATTTCCAAGAACCATAACATATTCATAACACATAAAACAATCATAATGGAAAGATAACATTTCCACATCATTTAAATATATTGACATAACAAATCTAGTATAAAAACCATTTTCAATTCCAAAATACATAAAAGAGTATATGGTATTTATTTTACATTGAAAACAGTACGACTTGTTAAGGAAGCCATAGATCAAATAATACTCATGGTGGAGGAAAAGGTTATTGTCACCTCTTACAGTAAAATAATAATATTTTTTATTTAGAAAATCTTATTGTCGGAAAATATTCCCATTGAATGAAATGAATATTTAAAGGTGTTTATACTCCATATGAAGGAATGTCATATATAATACAAAATATTCCTCAATGAAAAGAGATTGAAATGAAGTCTCTTACCCCATGTCCATCATGACCCGTTCATTATTAATCTCCTGAAAAATAAACTAACATTAATTTATACTAGATGAAGAAATTTTTAAAAGTTTATTATTCTTTTAATATCACATATAACCATTTAATATACATTACGTAATAATTTAAGTTAATAATGGTTATTTTGTAGATATTTGGTACTTGAGTAAAAAATGAACTTCTTATAATTACAAGTTGTTCATGTGGTCAAACTTCCATTATCACCACAATGATATTCATTATTAAAATATGATATATATGATATATATCTAGTATATATATGTATTTATAAGTGTACCTAACATTTGGAGGTATGAAATGAAATGCATCGTTCATGGAGAGGGTAAGAAGTACATACGCATGAATGCTACATTCATTTACATTTATTAATTAATGGAATGAAAAAATAATGATACATATGTGTACTATAATTATAGTATAATATCATATATATTATTTCTGTAACATAATCCTTTATATGTTCAACATATTCCATGAACGAGTCATATCACTTTAAGTGGGTGATAGTCCACACTTCTTCATACTAAATTATCCTGTTTACCCTTGATGGAAACGAAAAAGGTATGAAATAAATGAAAAATTAATAAGTATATAGAGCATATAAATATAATATAAATAACAAATAAATACAATTTCTATAGTATGGGATATCATAAGAGATGTTAGGATAATATTGAACAATCATCATTTCGTGAGGCAGTAGTTTGTCGTCTATAGAAATAGTATGTTCTTTAAAAATTAGACGGTTGTGTGTGGAAGTGTAGTTTTAATCCTTATCATATCAACAACCTACTATATTTATGATAATAGTTTATTTTATAAATTAAAGTATTAAAAGAGTTTATAGGGTTGTATATGTAAAATAAAATAAAAATAGTTAAGAGATGATGTTACCTTTAAATCAGGTATCTGATTTTGGTGTGTACCAAAAGAGTTTATTGAAGTGACTTATGCCGAAGGTATGGCTTATAAGTGTAATATAGTGATGTTGAGAGATTATTGGGATAGGATGGATGAGACAAGGGGTATGATAGGTGTGATTATTGGGTTAGAGGTGAGGTATTTTTATAAGGGGGATAAGGGGCTCTTTAAGAATGATTGAAAATATTATTTTATTATATAATAATTTTCGTTTTATAAAGGTAAACAACTTATTAATGTAGAAGATAAGAGGACTCTTGTTTGAAATAGTATCATCTAATAAAAATTGGATTGGTTTTTAATTGTTTTTAATATTTTATAATCTCATTTATTTAACTCATTTATTAATAAGGTAATCACTGCATCATCATTATGTCATAAATAATTTTATTTCTTTGATGTATAAAAATTATAAATAAAATATCATGTTATAGGAAGTCATTTTTTATTTCTAATGAATATTTAGTCAAATTTATCAATTATATAACCCCACAAGAAAGTTGTTTTAGTAAAACAATACATGATTATGATATTTTTATATTTACATTAAATAAAAAGTTATTAATGCAATTATCTTACCAAAATGGAATTCAATGGCCAGAAATCACACCCATGGATTGAATTGGTCAGACATGACTCATCTAATAAGGTTAAGACAAGTGTGAATATAATATTATATAATTATAATATTATTTTTACCTTGAATTACCCAATTTACCTTTAACCATGGTAAATAAAAGACAAACGTTTCTATTCACCAAAAAATACATTCATCTTATTGAACCAAATTTTACTTAATAATAACAACAATGTATGTCAGATTTTTGAAATTATATTCACATAAGCAGTATAATTTCATTTAAATGAAGAAGTAGGGTTTTTTACTACTACCCATTGTTTTCACTATTCATAAAAAATTGATTGTTTTCAGAAAAATACCAAAACATTAGCCTAAACTATATTTGATATTCCAAATTCATAAATGATGTCTATTTTACCAAATTATAAAAATGAATTTTCAATACGTTTTTAAAATTATTATTTTTTGTTAAAACAAAAAAGGGTGTTTTTAAGAAATAATAACTATCAAAAGACTCACAGTTGTGTATGCCAATTTCAAAGTTAAATAACTTCTAATGACCAACATTGGAATAAATAGTAAAAATATGATATAATTACACTTTAAAATAAATTAAAGGTAATATATCACTATAAATAGATTATATTAAATGAATGTTTTGAATTAAAATAAAGTATTTTCTACTAATCATTCATAAAATGAATTTCATGAGAAAAATTCAAAAAATTTACCCACGGTAAATTTTGATGATCCAATTCTGATGTAGAATTTTATTTTTTCAAATAGAACACTTAAAAGTGAAAAAAACTATATTTATAAATGGTTCATCATCAAAATACTGTAAATCATCCTTTTAGAGAATATTAGACTACTTGTGCTTAAAATTATATTCATTCTCATTTTGAGCCTCTAAAATATAGTTGATAAATGTAAAAACATTTAACAACCATGAATAATCACATTTTAATTAGTTCTGTTCATTCCTACTAATACAACAGCTTGGTGTTTACTTCCATTTAAAATAATATTATATTGCTATTTTTTAGTTTGACTCAGCATTGTGCGCAACATAAGATTTTAAAGCAACCCGTTGTTGCGTATCATGTATGCCATCAAACATAACATCCCATTTAAATTATAATTAATATTTAATTAAGAAATATTAATAAATATGAAAATATCTTACTCTTTATTTACATGGGATGTCACATCCTTCCCCCAATTTCGGATATTTCTTCCTCAAAAATTTATTCACTTATAAAATAAAAGGATATATCTATCCCTCACATCATTTTATGATTCCCTCATTTCCTCTTCAGCAATATTTTTTTATCACATAACTATTACCTAATTAATTACCTTATTCTGCAACTATTTCTCTCTTCGGTAAAGTGTCTAGACGGGTTTTTCCTCATAAGAGATATTCTCTTCCAACTAATCTACCTCTAGGCTCAAAACATGAGATGGATCTAGTATATATGTTCTCAACATTGATAGATGAAAAACATTGCGTACATTGGATAAATATAGAGGAATGTCCACTCTATATGCAACTGATATAAAGTTCTCCATGATTTCCTATGGTCTAATGAACCTCAAACTCAAATTCCCTTTGTACCAAAACACATCTCACTTTTCCTTGGAGAAACATTGATAAAGGCATGATCACCTACCTCGAAAGAAATATCCCTCCTTCGGTTATTCACATAAAATTCCTACATGCTTTGAGATATTCTCTTGTGCTTCTGAATCAACAAAACTTTTCATGCCATCTTTTCTACCAATTCTAATCCCTTCAACTTTATTTCACATAATTCATCCCAATAAGCTATAGTTTGTCATCGTTTCCTATATAATTCCCCTAATTGAGCGATATGTATAATAGAATGAAATCTACTATTATATGAAAATTCAACCAAAGAAATATGTTGGTACTAACTTCCCTAGTAATCCAGTGAGCGATCATGTAGCTTATCCTCCAAGGTCTGAATTGTTCATTCTGACTACCCGTCTGATTGAGGTTGAAAAGTTGTAATAAAATTTTATTCAGTACCCAGAGACTTCTAAAGGCCTTTTTAAAAGATAGAAGTAAACCTGAGATCATGATCATATGCAATATAGAGGGGCACACCATACAAACTTACTATCACATTGACATACAACTGAGAAATATGAACTAGAAAAAACTTATCTAAAATATAAAGGAAATGAGAAGATTTAATCAATTAATGAAAAATAACCCAGATTTCATTATTACCTTGAGTTGTCATTAGTAATCCCACAATGAAATCCATTGATATATTTTCTCATTTACACTCTGGAACCAGTAAAGGCTAAAGCATCCATTTTTGTTACACCCTCTTTACATTAACCTGTGGAAATGTCAAACACTTCATAGTAAAATCAACAATATCTATTTTCATTCAATCCCTTTAGTAACAAACCAAAAAATCTATGTACATCATAGTACTGGCAGGATGAATTAAAAATAGAGAACTATATGCTTCACATAATAACTCTTTCTTCAACTATAAATAACAAGGCTCCCATATTCTCATCCCAAACCCCAAACACAATCATTATAAAATATAAAATTAGGAAACATACTCTTGTGAACTGACTCTACCATTTTTATTAAACTCACTATCTTCTTTCGACACATTCTTAATTCTGTCTGATAGAGATGATTTCACAGACACATGAAACAAAACAGTGGAATTTTCTGCACCAATAACTTCTATTCCAAAGATCATCAAATCAAAAACCATAGGATATTTTTCAAAATGTATCATGGTTAATGACACATTACTTTTTGATTCAAAGAACCAGTCACATTATTTTCTATTCTCGGGTGGTAATTAATGGTGAAATCATAATTTTTGATTAATTTCATCCATCTCCTCTGTCTAATGTTCAATTATATCTTAGTGAATATACACTTTAAACTTCTGTGATTAGTATATTTTTCACTCATTAATCCATACAAATAATTCCTCCAAATTTAAAAAGAAAAAACAATACCAGCTTATTCCAAATCAAGTGTAGTGTAATTTAACTCATAAGGTATCAACTGACGTGAAACATAAGAAATTACGTGATCATTCTGAATAAGGACAGAACTGTAACACCCGATATTTTTATGAGTAATATTTTGTTTTTATATATCATCAAAGGAATCTTTCAATACACAGTTGCTTGGATTACTTTACACGCAATCAGGACCTTCCTCGATAGCTTGCGTCGTACGCAATACCGAGTTTCAATAAACAACGATATGCTATTAAAATATTATTAAAACTAGCCGTTATGAATAGTAATAACCACTTTTTGAAATTTTATATATTTTATTTTTCAAAATGGACTTTATTTTTGGATTTAGAATACCAAAATTTGCCTAGGGTGAAATTTATGTATTTTTCTAAAAACATTCAATTTTTGATGAATAGTGAAACCACTAAGTGGTAGGTTAAAAACTGAATTTTTGCATAAAACATAATTTTACCGCTTCTGTGAATGGAATTTCGAAAATCCGACAGACACGGTTGATATCAGTAAGTAAAATGTGGTTCAATGAGATAAAAATAATTTTTTGGTGAATAGTAACTTTTTACTTTTTTTACCGCGGTTAATAGTAAATAGGGGTAAATATGATATTACTATTACCCTAACACATGTTATAATTCTATTGTATAAGTTAAATTCGACCAAAAACAATCATAGTAGTAAAATATGACCATTTAGGCCCACTTGGGTTAGATTAGGACATTTATTATTAATTTATTTAAAGAAGGGTTAAAATCGTTAAAATCAAAGTTTAATTAGTAAATCATTTTTAATATGGGGTTATACAGAAGATAAATTCGACTATAAATATTCCTTAGAAAGCTAAAAAGAGTTACTAAATAATGGTATTTTATTTGTAATTATTAGACATTAAATAAGGTAATTTATTTATGACACAATGATGATGCAATAATTATCTTATTAATGAAATATTGACATAATTGATGTTATAAACACCAAAATAAATGTAATTTGAGACTTTTTATGAATTCCACTAATTTTTTAGGTTACTATGATATATTAGTGTTGCTTATATCAACTTGTTTCGAACATATAATTCTGTTATGACTTTTACAAAAAATCATATATCAAATAGTGTCAAAATTGACACAAAATTGTTTTTAAATCAAATATTATATTACTAATTGTTATTTTATTTCTAAAAATCTAAGGATCGGCCAAATGACTTAGATAAGGATATATATATTAATAATAAACAATTTGGGGTTCTTTTGGCATTTTATAGTAAGTGTATTAACCATATAGTGGAAGAAAACAAAAAGACACGGTAAAAGTTAAATTATTTAACTTAGAGATAAATCTAATTGATAAGGTTAAAATAATACCCTAATCTTGTCTAAATCCTATTATTTGATAGGATTTCGACCCATCCCTACTTTATATTTGAAATAAGACCCTTTGGAACCATTATAAACCGATTTTGACTTTAATATAAAATAATATTTTGAGATATTCCTAAAGTGCCCCTCTCCTCCCTTATAAAAGGGCACCTCCTCCCCCTCCTCCTCACACCAATTTTAGCACTCAAGCTCGGCCAACCCATGCCAAAATCCCTTCTCCACTTCCCTAGAATAATCCTAGAGGTCCTGGTCTTCTTCAAAGACCAAATCTTAGTTCCCTAAGTGGAGGATTCAAAGAGGCGTTCCAAAGAAGAGGTAATATCCATTACCGATCTTTTCAACTTCTTTCTTCTTCAACTTCTTCTTCTTTAGTTTTTTCATGATAAATTAATAACATCAGTATTAATTACATACTGATATGTTATTATAAATATGAAACAATCCTAATTCACCTTCTATCCATCCTGCGGAAAAATGAAATCACCGCGCGTGCGTACGTACGGAATACCGTCTCCACGACGTGGTGTAATCTATTTTCCACAATCACCTTACAAGGATGGGTATAATGGTGTAATGAGTAAATATTTATGATTATTATAAATTAATATTGATACTGAAATAATATATATATAATCCAATACAGTTCCACGATCATAGGAACGATATCATCACTCGTGCGTACGTACGGAATACCGTCTCCACGATGTGATGTGACTCGTTCTACATGATCATCATTACATATTAATTATATAAATGAATTGAATGAAAAATATGATATATGTTACAATAATACAATTCTGGATATAAGGTATCTTTAACCATAAAATAATAATAAGAATTTATTCGGCAAAACACGGATAAGAACAAAAGGCAATAAGGACCCGAGTAACAAGTAACAATGAAATATTACTAACAAGAAGCTATAAATATAACCATATATGATATAATATCAATATGTATGATTCTGGAATAAGTCAATAACATTATTTAAACCATTATACTGGAGATTCGGACACGTAAAAAGCAAATCGGACCTAAGGTAAGGGGAAATATCACAATCTCATTTTTTTCCGAGATTATTTATACTTTGGTATTTATTGGGGTGTATTTTATCATCCACATCCATGTTTCCTAAATATGTAATATTATTTCCATTCACCTACAATTTTTTAAATCCAATTTTAACCTTCATTGAGTTTTTAGTAAAGAATATGAAAGGAATCTTTTGTCGTTTTTCGTACGAGGTACTTTTTGACTTTTCCGACAAAAGTACGAAGAATGTTTTTTTAACTTATACGACATGAATATATTTTTAAAACATTATTTCCAAGAAACATCCTTTACATGTTTTCAAGTTTATTTTTAATCAACTTCTTTTAGTTTATAATTGTATGACATGTTAAGAATAGAAAAGTGTTTTTGAAGAAGAAAGGATATTTTCCTCAAGAATGGAGTTCAAGTGTTTTATCAAAATTATTTTCCATCTAAGATAATAAAGGGTTCTATTTTATTACATTGATTTGATTATGTTGTGAGGGAATTATTTTTATGAAGTCATTTACCTTATATGATTTTTTATGATGTCATGATGTTTCAAGAATCCCATTTTTGTTACATGTGTTATGCGATGATGTATGATTTATGATTATGTGGCACATATAAGAAAGGATTCATTATAAGAAGGGTGGGACCTATATCTCCCTCCAATGCATTGGGTAAAGATTTTATATCTCATGAGATAGACATGGCTGGAATGGTAGGTTATACCGGTTCAGTGAAACAGGACTGGAACGAGGGTGACTCGGTTCAGAAAGGGACTCTTCCCACTAAGATAGTCTTGGCAATGAGTAATGACTAACAAGAAATGATTTTACATGATTATGTGTGCATGCCACAAAGTTTCAAGTTTCATGTTATGATTATGGGGATCTCATTTTCACTTCTATGATTTATTCCATGTTAGGATATTATGATCTCTTTTGCAGGTTATGATTTTCAAAAAGATATGATATGATTTTTATTTCCTTTATTTGCCCTTGCTGAGCATTTGAGCTCACCCTTTTATGTTTTCTTTTCCCCAGGTCAGGAAGATGGATATTACGTAGAATATGCTAAAAGGGACAATAGATATGATGAAATAAATGGGAGACACTGTAGAAGATTTATGAACCAGTTGTTTATGTTTCACAGTTTCTAAAGACACTATAACTATACGGTCCTTTGTGTTTTTTTATATATGTTGTAATAAGTGCGCTTCAATATTGAAGTATTAACAATGTATGTAAAGTACGGGTCATTATAGTTGGTATCAGAGGAAAGGTATAGTCAACCTTTGGAAACTAGGATGTGAAAGCCTTAGTAAGAACCCTAAGGATAAGTCTAAGCATAGAACACAATGTTAGTGTTTTAGAAATGGCCATGAATACCCGAGGATAAGACCTTATGTGTGAAATTTTATCCTTGATTATGTGGTTTTCCTATTATAATTAGTGTCTCTCACACTATTCTTCTTGGTTTTAGTCAATGGCTGGAACCCGAAGGAACCGTGTTAATGCGGAATGCGATGGGAAATGCAATGATTGTCCCCCTGAGAAACCAAACGATATGGGAGCAGGAATGCAAAATCTTGTAGACATGCTCACAAAACTTTCTCAAGCTATGAATCATGCAGGAATTCCAAACGAGCAAAGGAAGGAGCAACATTCTGTTGAATCCTTCATGAGGTAGCGTCCACCTTCTTTCAGCGGGTCTACTGATCCATTAGTTACTGAAAAATGGATTACTACTACTGAAAAGATATTTTCAGTTCTTCAATGTTCTGAACATGATAAATTCATCCTAGTAGTGTATCGTTTGGAAGGAGATGCTGATCAATGGTGGAATCTTATTAAGAATACGAGGAAAAGGGATGAAATTGAATCTATGGAATGTGACGAGTTCAAGAACTTATTTTTCAATAAGTACTTCCCTCGTATTCTCCGAAAAAAGATGGAGAAAGAGTTTCATGAACTGAAGCAAAGGGATGATGAATATGTTGGTACATATGAAGCAAATTTTACAAGACATGCAAGGTATGCTTCTGGTATTATTATCCAACCTGAGAGTAAGATCGATCGATTCTTTAGTGGCTTAAAACCAAGCCTTCGAAGGGTGTTTTCTATAAGGGACTTCAATAGCTACAAGGTAATCGTTCGACGTGCTCTCAAAGTCGAGATGGAGATTGGAGTAACCCATCAATCACATGGGTTTGATAAGAAGAGGAAGATGGAATTCAAAGGAAAATCTAAAGAGCACACTGAAAAGAAGATGAGTTTTCCCTTATGCTCAAAGTGTGGAAAGAAACATGGAGGGGGTTGTCTTAAAGGGACAAGTAAATGTTTTAAATGTGGAAAGGAAGGTCATCAGGCATTTGAATGCCGCGATAAGGGGAAGAAGATGTCTAATGATGCAAACAATGGAATGGATACATAGAATGAACCTACTACACTTCAATGTTTCAAGTGCAAGGATATGGGGCATTATGCCAATCAATGCCCAAATCCAAGGGTTGATGATGATGGTCGACGTCAACAAAATCTTAAGGCAAAAGACAAAGGAAAGTCACATGCAATTTCTATCAGCGATGTGGAGTACGATAACAAAGTGGTGAAAGGTACACTTACCATCCACTCTAAAGTAGCAAATGTTTTATTTGATTCTAGATCCACCCACTCTTTTATTTCTGAAAAATTTTCTAAGTGTATCACCGTATTACCTCAACAATTAGATGTTGAGTTAGCTGTGACAACACCTAATGGCTCAACAGTCGCATCAAATGTTTATAATTCTTCTCCGATCGAATTTTGTGGGAAAGTGCTTCCTGAAAATCTTGTGATCCTTCCTTTAGTGGAATTTGATGTGATTCATGGCATGGATTGGCTTTCTCTACATGGATCTCATATCAATTTCCAAAGAAGGGAAGTCACATTTCATATTCCAGATCAATCTACGATCGTCTATCAATGCAAAGATGAACATAACCTTCCAGTGGAAATTTCTTCCATCTTATGGGTATTGATTCCACTAAATGAAGGTTATTTATCTTAAATGTTTGGTGAGAAACTCACGATTAAGAATATGCCCATTGTACGTGAGTTTGATGATGTCTTTCCAGAGGAATTACCGCGTCTTCCACCAAATCGTGAAGTTGAGTTTTCAATATAACATGTACCGGGTGCTTTGCTAATTTCAAAGACACATTATAGAATGGCCCCAATTGAGTTGCATGAATTGAAGAAGCAACTCCAAGAGAATCTTGATAAGGGATTCATACGCCCTAGTGCGTCACCTTGGGGTGAACTTGTTCTATTTGTTAAGAAAAAAGGTGGATCAATGAGACTCTGCATTGATTATCGAGAACTTAACAAGATCACTATCAAGATCAAATATCCTCTCCCACGGATTGATGACTTATTTTACAAACTACGCGGAGCTCAATACTTTTCCAAGATTGATCTTCATTCATGGTATCATCAATTAAGGGTCATAAGGGAGGTAAAACCAACGATGGATTTCTGTACAAGGTATGGACACTATGAATTTATAGTGATTCCATTTGGTCTTAGTAATGCCCCTGCTATCTTCATGGATCTAATGAATAGAGTCTTTAGAGACTATCTTGATCAATTTGTGGTAGTCTTTATAGACAATATTCTTCTCTATTCAAAGAGAAAAGAAGAGAATGAAGATCACATGAGAATTATATTGAAGACCCTGAGAAAGGAGAAGCGTTTTTCCAAATTTACCAAGTGTGAATTTTGGTTTCAAAAAGTTGCATTTTTGGGTCACATAATCTCAAAAGATGGGATATATGTGGATCCAGCAAAAACAGAGGTAATCGAAAGATGGTCAAGACCAACATCAGTAACTGAGATCCGAAGTTTTCTTGGTTTGTCTGGATATTATAGACGTTTTGTAAAAGATTTTTCGCGATTATCTAATCCACTCAACAAGTTGACTCGGAAAGGAGTTAAGTTTGTTTGGACAGTGGAATTTGAAGAGAATTTCAAGGGGTTGAAAAGAAGGTTATCCAGTGCACCTATGCTCACACTGCCTTGTAGTGGAGAAAGGATTGTGATCTACAGTGATGCATCCAAGAAGATATTGGGGGTGTTCTTATGAAAAATGATATGGTGATAGCTTATGCCTCAATACAGTTGAAAATCCATGAGCAAAATTACCCAACACATGATTTGGAGTTGGCTGTGGTAATCTTTGCATTAAAGATTTGGAGGCATTACCTTTATGGTGAAAGGTGTGATATTTATACTGATCATAAAAGTTTAAAGTATATTTTCACACAAAAGGAGTTGAATATGCGTCAAAAAAGATGGTTGGAGCTGATTAAGGATTACAACTGCTCAATCCATTACCACCCTGGGAAAGCAAACAAGGTGGCAGATGCATTAAATCCACAAGACCATGCTAGTTTATCCATGATGAGGATCACAAAAGATCCAATATTTATGTATTTACAAAGGATGGATCTTGGAATTATAATGGAAGGGTTAAAATCTTATCTTTGTCAAATGAATGTTCAACTATCTATACATGTGAAGATTAAAGAGGCATAGAAAGAAGATGTCGAGTTACAAAAGAAGGTGAGAAATGTTCCTGAATTCAACCTTGATTGTGATGGGATAATAAAGTTCAGGAATCGGTTTTGTGTTCCTCCCATCCCTGAAATAAAGAAGGAGCTACTGGATGAGGCTCATAGTTCATCATTCTCTATTCATCCTGTAAGCACGAAGATGTATAGGGTCCTGAAAGAGTATTTCTGGTGGGATGGCATGAAAAGAGATGTTGCTGAATATGTCTCTCGATGCTTGGTTTGTCAACATGTTAAAGATGAGAGACAGAAGTCTAAGGGGATGTTACAACCATTACCCATACCCGAATGGAAATGGAAAAACATCACTATGGACTTTGTCACAGGACTTCCTAAAACATCCAAAGGCAATAATGCTATTTGGGTCATAGTTGATCGTCTTACAAAGTCTGTACACTTCATTGCTATTAGAATGGATTTCCCTCTAGATTAGCTTGCCAGGATATATGTAAAGGAAGTGGTAAGATTTCATGGAGTACCACTTTCTATTATATCTGATCGGGATCCGTGATTTACCTCGAAGTTCTGGTGAAGTCTTCAGCATACTCTGGATACAGAGTTGAGTTTCAGAACTGCTTATCATCCCCAGACAGACGGTCAGTCTGAGAGAACAATTCAAACCCTAGAAGATATTTTGAGAGCTTGCTCTATGGATTTCAAAGGAGGTTGGGATCTACACCTACCTTTGGTGGAATTTTCTTATAATAATAGCTTTCACTCCAGTATTCAGATGACTCCTTATGAATCCCTCTATGGAATGAAATGCAGGACTCCAACTTTCTGGGATGAAGTTGGGGAAAGAAAGCTATTAGGACCTGATCTCGTTGATGAAATGGCAGAAAAGATCAGATCTATTCAACAACACATAAGAGCAGCTCAGAGTTGACAGAAAAGTTATGCCGACAACCGAGGAAAAGACCTAGAGTTTGAAGTGGGTGATAAAGTGTTCTTACGAATATCTCCCTGGAAGATGGTTATGAGATTTGGAAATAATGGGAAGTTGAGCCCTAGATATATCGGTACTTTCGAAATATTGGATCGTGTTTGGAAGGTAGCATACCGATTGGAACTTCCACCGAATCTCTCTCAAGTTCACGATGTGTTCCATGTATCTCTCCTGAGAAAGTACATACCAGATCCTTCACATGTACTCAGCTCAGAAGTTGTACCGCTGGAGCAAGATCTTTCTTATGAAGAATAGCCGATAGAGATTCTGGATCATAGAGAAAAAGTCCTACGAAACAAGACCACTCGCTTGGTGAATGTTTTATGGAGGAACCACCAATTAGAAGAAGCTACTTGGGAGCCTGAGGATATGATGAGGGAGAGGTATCCTCATCTGTTTGTTAAAAAGTGACGAATTTCGAGGGCAAAATTATTTTTATGGGGGGTAGAATGTAACACCTAATATTTTTATGAGTAATATTTTGTTTTTATATATCATCAAAGGAATATTTCACTGCAAACTTTCTTGGCTTACTTTACACGCAATCACGACCTTCCTCGATAGCTTGCGTCGTACGCAACACTGAGTTTCACTAAACAATGATATGCTATTAAAATATTATTAAAACTAGCCGTTATGAATAGTAATAACCACTTTTTGAAATTTTATAAATTTTATTTTTCAAAATGGACTTCATTTTTGGATTCGGAATACCAAAATTAGCCTAGGGTGAAATTTTGGTATTTTTCTGAAAACTTTCAATTTTTGATGAATAGTGAAACCACTAAGTGGTAGGTTAAAAACTGAATTTTTGCATAATACTTAATTTTACCACTTATGTGAATGGGATTTCTAAAATCCGACAGACGCGGTTGATATGAGTAAGTAAAATGTGGTTCAATGAGATAAAAATAATTTTTTGATGAATAGTAACTTTTTACTTTTTTTAACGCGGTTAATATTAAATAGGGGTAAATATGATATTACTATTACCCTAACACATGTCCTAATTATATTGGATAAGTTTAATTCGACCAAAAACAAACATAGGAATAAAATATGACCATTTAGGCCCACTTGGGATAGATTTGGACATTTATTATTAATTTATTTAAAGAAGTGTTAAAATAATTAAAATCAAAGATTAATAAGTAAATCATTTTTAATATGGGGTTACAAATAAGATAAATTCGACTATAAATATTCATTATAAATATAAAAAGATTTCCTACATAATGGTATTTTATTTGTAATTTTTAGACATTAAATAATTTAATTTATTTATGACACAATGATGATGCAGTAATTATCTTATTAATGAAATATTGACATAATTGATGTTATAAACACAAAAATAAATGTAATTTGAGACTTTTTATGAATTCCACTAATTTTCTAGGTTTCTATTATATATTAGTGTTGATTTAATCAACTTGGTTCAAACATATAATTCTGTTATGACTTTTACAAAAATCATATATCAAATAGTGTCAAAATTGACACAAAATAGTTTTTAAATCAAATATTATATTACTAATTGTTATTTTATTTCTAAAAATCTAAGGGTCGGCCAAATGACTTAGATAAGGATATATATATTAATAATAAACAATTTGGGGTTCGTTTGGCATGTCATAGTATGTGTATTAACCATATAGTGAAAGAAAACAAAAAGACACGGTAAAAGTTAACTTATTTAACTTAGAGTTAAATCTAAATGATAAGGTTAACATAATACCCTAAACTTGTCTAAATCCTATTGGTTGATAGGATTTCGACCCATCCCCACTTTAGATTCTAAATAATACCCTTTGGAACCATTATAAACCGATTTTGACTTTAATATAAAATAATATTTTGAGATATTCCTAAGGTGCCCCTCTCCTACCTTATAAAAGGGCACATCCTCCCCCTCCTCCTCACACCAATTTGAGCACTCAAGCTCATCCAACCCCTGCCAAAATCCCTTCTCCACTGAGGTCCTGGTCTTCTTCAAAGACCAAATCTTAGTTCCCTAAGTGGAGGATTCAAAGAGGCGTTCCAAAGAAGAGGTAATATCCATTACCGATCTTTTCAACTTCTTTCTTCTTCAAATTATTCTTCTTTAGTTGTTTCATGATAAAGTAATAACATCATTATTAATTACATACTGATATGTTATTATAAATATGAAACAACCCTAATTCACCTTCTATCCATCCTACAGAAAAATGAAATCACCGCGCGTGCGTACGTACGGAATACCGTCTCCACGCCGTGGTGTAATCTATTTTCCACCATCACCTTACAAGGATGGGTATAATGGTGTAATGAGTTACTATTTATGATTATTATAAAGTAATATTGATACTGAAATAATATATATATACTCCAATACAGTTCCACGATAATAGGAACGATATCATCACTCGTGCGTACGTACAGATTACCGTCTCCACAATGTGATGCGACTCGTTCTACATGATCATCATTACATAGTAATTATATAAATTAATTTAATGAATAAATATGATATATGTTACACTAATAACATTCTAGATATAAGTTATCTATAACCTTAAATGATGAATAAGAATTTATTCGAAAAAACACGCATAAGAACAAAAGGCAATAAGGACCCGAGTAACAATTAACAATGAAATATTACTAACAAGAAGCTAAGAATATGACCATATATGATATCATATCAATTTGTATGATTCTGGAATAAGTCAATAACATTATTTAAACCATTATACAGGAGCTTCGGACACGTACAAATCAAATCGGACCTAAGGTAAGGGGAAATATCACAATCTCATTTTTATCCGAGATTGTTTATAATTTGGTATTTACTGGGGTGTATTTTATCATCCACATCCATGTTTCCTCAATATGTAATATTATATCCATTCACCTACAATTGTTTAAATCCAATTTTACCCTTCGGTGAGATTTTAGTAAAGAATCTTAAAGGAATCTTTTGTCATTTTTCGTACGATGTACTTTTTGACTTTTCTGAGAAAAGTACGAAGAATGTTTTTTTAACTTATACGAAATGAATGGATTTTAAAAAAATTATTTCCAAGAAGCCTCCTTTACAAGTTTTCATGTTTATTTTTAATCAACTTCTTTTAGCTTATAATTTTATGACATGTTAAGAAAAGAAAAGTGTTTTTGAAGAAGAAATGATATTTTCCTCAAGAATGGAGTTCAAGTGTTTTATCAAAATTATTTTCCATCTAAGATAATAAAGGGTTCTGTTTTATTACATTGATTTGATTATGTTGTGAGGGAATTATTTTTATGAAGTCATTTACCTTATATGATTTGTTTTATGATGTCATGATGTTTCAAGAATCCCATTTTAAGTTACATGTGTTATGCGATGATGTATGATTTATGATTATGTGGCACACATAAGAAAGGATTCATTATAAGATGGGTGGGACCTATATCTACCTCCAATGCATTGGGTAAAGATTTTATATCTCATGAGATAGACATGGCTGGAACGGTAGGTTATACCGGTTCAGTGAAACAGGACTGGAATGAGGGTGACTCGGTTCAGAAAGGGACTCTGTCCACTAAGATAGTCTTGGCAATGAGTCATGACTAACAAGAAATGATTTTCCATGATTATGTGTGCATGCCACAAAGTATCAAGTTTCATGTTATTATTATGGGGATCTCATTTTCACTTCTATGATTTATTCCATGCTATGATATTATGATCTCTTTTGCAAGTTATGATTTTCAAAATGATATGATATGATTTTTATTTCCTATATTTTCCCTTGCTGAGCATTTGAGCTCACCCTTTTATGTTTTCTTTTCCCCAGGTCAGGAAGATGGATATTAAGTAGAATATTCTAAAAGGGACCCTAGATATGATGATATAAATGGGAGACACTATAGAAGATTTATGAACCAGTTGTTTATGTTTCCCTGTTTCTAATGACACTATACCTATACGGTCCTTTTTTTATATATGTTGTAATAAGTGTGCTTCAATTTTGAAGTATTAACAATGTATGTAAAGTATGGGTCGTTATAAGAACCATGTCCATTCTACCAAGAATCACTGTATATAACAAACTAACCATTTCTAGAAGGTAATGCAATAACATGAGAATTCACTAATCTTCATTTAAATTCTTGAAAAAAATCATGAAATTATTTATTCCAAATAAAATTAACACAATTTCATGTTAAAGTAATCATTGGGCAAGATAACCATGAAAATTATTCAACAAACATCCAATAATAACAAGAATCACCAAGAAACTATGGATCATGGTTATTTTTGTGGTTAATTGATATTCTTCAACAACTGTTGTTTTAGTATGAGCAACAATTATTATATTTTTTAAAACAATGTGACCAAGGAATGAAATTTGTTTCTACAAAAACATACACTTTCTGAATTTCCAATACAATTTATTTTCTTTTAATGTTTGAATGTTAACCCCTAAATGACTTTCATGGTCCTCTTGACTTTTAGAATAAACCAGAACATCACCAATTAACACAAACTCAAAATTATCCAAGAAATAATAGACATTTTTGTTAATAATATCCATGAATATAGAAGGTGCATTGTTTAAACCAACATCTATAACAAAAAATACCTAATTTTCATATCAAGTACGAAACAAGGTCATTAGAATGTCTGTTTTTTATATTCAACTAATGGTACCCTGAACACATGTTAATCTTCAAAAAATACTGATTCCCTTTTATCTGATCAAACAAATAATCGATATGAGGAAAATGATACCTTTTCCACATAGTGATATTATTCAAGGCTCTATAATCAATGATAATTATCATTTAACCATCTTTATTTTTAACAAACAATGTAGGAGTGCCCCACGGTGATGTGGTAGGTCGAATGAAACCTATATAGAATAACTCCTCCATTTCCTTGTTTAACTATAGATGTTCAATCTGAGCCATTATATAAGGGTTTTTGAAATCATCTAAGCATCATGAACTATGTCAACAATAAATTCAACTTCAAGAATAGGTATTATACTAGGAAAATAATCAAGAAAAACATCAAGACATTCATTTAACACTAAATAATCATTAATCTGAATAGCTTTTTAATTTTCAACAATATATGCAATGTAACATTCATTTCCATATTTTACTAGTTTCTTAGCTTCCTGATATGTTTTAAAAAGTAAGGGTTCATCTTATATACAAAAAGAAAATAGTTCTAAAAATAAACCTCTTTAACTCTACATTCAATCATTGCATGATACTCATAAATCCAATCCACACCCAAAATAACCTCAAAATCCACTAGAGGCAAAATAATAAAGTTTTCTGTTAGATTATTTTTTCACACAAGGACATAGAGGTTCTTATAATTTTTTTGTCTCAATATTTAATCATAGCGTTATTACCATATGTTCAGGATTCATATACAGAGATCGAATTACAAATTTACTATAAAACATTTCATAAATGAATGTGTGTGTAGACCCTGAATCAAACAACACATTATTATAATATGGACAAACAAACAGTATACCTGATACTACTTCATTTGATGTCCCAACATCCGCTGAAGTAGTTGCAAAGGCTTTAACCACCACTTTATCCTTGTAGCCCAACTACTTTCCATTAGTTGAGTTCATTGTTGGACACTCATTTTCATAATGACCAATTTCATTTCAATTAATACATATTATTGAATGTAAAATAGATTTTTTCTTACCATTAACATCATATTTCTTAGTGGAATTACGAGCCTTATGTTCCATTTTACCACATCGTTATCACTTACCAGAATTTAAAAGTAATTCACCATAATTCTTTTTACAATAATATTCCAAAATTGTAAACTTTTGTTTCATACCATCATACTTTTTTGAAGAGTTATTCCGCTTCACCTACCACCTCAAACTGTTATTCTATTGTTTGTCAATAAACCCATGATCACAATAAAACTTCATTTCCATCTTATCTTCACATCGAACAAGTTTTTCATAACTTTTGAACTCATGAGAAGAAAAAGAACTTTGATGCTTTGGCATCAATCCTGAGAAAAAATAATTAATTTTACTATCATGATCTCAATGATGGTTGGAGCATACCATGACAGTCGAGTGAATTGTGCATCATAAGTAGCCATTGTGTCATATTCCTGCCTCATTTCAAAGGATTTCTCTCATCCTAAGATGAAACCACTTAGACAAATATTTCTCAAGAATCAATCCTTTAAATTCATTATGATCAAGAGCATAAATCAACTCACTATCCCTGATATTTTTCACCCTCAACCACCACTGATTGGCTTCACCTTAAAAACGATAAATAGAAATACTAACCATTTGATTTTATAAACACCCCATTACATCAAAAACAATTTCTAGTGCTTTAATACACCGTTCTGCAATCACAAGTTTTGATGACCATAAGAATGATGTGGGATATTGCCTCATGAAATGCTCCACTATTAACCTGTATCTCTGTTGTTGATCTGGATGATCTCATGCATGGATACCCCCGCCATTTATGCCATCACTACAACAAATAGTTCAGTTCTGATTCTGACCATCTTAGTTTGGTGAATAGGATGGTTGTCTTCCTCCTGATTTTATCCCATCATAGCTTCCCTGTTTCCTCAGCAGGAAACCATTATGAACACATAAATTTCCTAGGTGAAGAAACGCGGTAATATGTAAATGCTATATCATTTCAATAATTCCATAAATTAATTTATGGACATGAATTTAACAATATTCAAACTCCTAAAGTTATCTAAACCGACCTCTGATACAAACTATAAGGACCCAGACTTAAAAAATTACATAATATAGAATTAAGTGGATAATTCACATTGAATATCTTTTCAGGTATAGAGTTTTAGAGAATTAGGTGATAACTATTATATTACATCTCAATAATTACATCTTACACACTAATAATAAGTTTCTATTTTTTTCATAAAAAAAACTATTGAAAACAAGTTTCATTTCTTGATCCAGGTTTTAGACAGCATGACTTCCCCTTGATCTCATCCTTGACCCTATTCATCATTATGTCTGGTGATAAAATAATTCAATACATGGGATGAGCATAAAAATCTCAGTAAGGTTAATACAAGAAAAAAGAAAACATTAGACCATATAAACATAATATTTTGAACATATCTCATGAAATCATAATATTAGTGAATAAAACATGGAAAATATAAATAATAAAGGTAACTTGTGGAATCCATAACATACTGACATTGTAGCATTCATAGCTATATATGGAGTTATATTTGGAATACCCGTCATATTATTCCCTAAATCTCGTTCAAGAATCATTATCGTTTACGTCCATCACATTACCAAATACATTGGAGAGATATCTCAGGATCACTCGCCCTTTGTTTATCATGGAACCACCCATCTACATAATCAATGCCCATGAACTATAACAAATCCATAACACATAAAAAAAATAAAAATAATGTTTACACATTATTTAAATATATTGTCAAAAAAATCCATTATGAATGCCTTTTTCAATACTAAAATACATAAAAGTGTATATTATATGTATTTTTATAAACATTACTTCTTGTTAAGGAATCCATAGATCAAATAATACTCACATCGGCAAAAACATTTGTTGTCACCACTTACGTTAAAAGAAACATTCATTTTAGTGATTTAGTAAAACGCATCATAGAAAAAAATTCCCTTTGAATTAAATGAATATTAAATGTTTTTTATACAACATATAAATGAAATTCATGTATGAAACAAAATATTCCTCAATGAAAGGAGATTGAGATGAGGTCCCTTACCACGTGTCCGATTTGACCTGTCCATTATTTAATTTCCTAAATAAGAAACTAATGTCAATTTATAAATTCATAAAAAACGTTATTCAAGTTTATTATTCCATTTATATCACTTATTACCATGTTATGATCATTATTTAATCATTTAATTTAATAATTCTTCTTTTTTTGATATTTGATACGTGAGATAAAAATGAATTTTTTATAATTACAAGTTGTTCATGTGGTCAAAAGTCAACTATCTTTAGAATGATATTAGTGATCTAGATATAATATTTATCCTATATCTATTATATGTATTTATTTATAATATTACATAAGATTTGGTGGATTGAAATGAAATGCACCATTCATGTAGATGGTAAGCCGTACGTACGCATGAATGCTACGTTCATTTATATTTCATATTTAGTAGAAAAAATCATAATGATAAATAGGTTTATTATAATTCCTATAATATATATATATATAATTCAGTAAAATTATCCTTTATACATTCCATGAATGGCATGAATGAGTCATATCACTTTGAGGGGGTGGTGGTCCCCACTTCCTCAACTGATATTATTGTGTTTACCCATTACAGAAACCGAAGTGGTATGATATAAATGAAAAATACAGAATTATAGATAGAATATAAATATAATATATATCACATATACATATAGTTTCGTCTTAATATCCATTATACGATGTGGTAGGAGAAGATTGAACAATAATCGTTTCATGAGGTAGTAGTTCATTGTCCCAAGAAACAATATGTCCATTACCCATTAGATAGAGGTGTGTGGATGTTTAGTTCAAAGACATATAATATATTCAACCTTGTATATTGAGGAAACTTGTGTTATAAATTTAATTAGTAAAAATAGTATATGGGGTTAGAGAAGTAAAATATAAGAAAAAGACTTACGAGAAGGTGTTAACTTTAAATCGAGTAAATCCCTTTAGTTTGAACCAAAATGAATTCATGAAGTTTCTTCTAGGGAAGGTAAGGATTCTATGTGGAATAGAGGGATGTATGGAGATTAATTGGGTAGAGTTTGGATAAGGAAAGGGGCTTGAGAGGTGTGAGTAATGGGTTAGAGGTGAGGGCTTTTTATAAGGTGAATGAGAGGATCATTAAGAATTATTGAAATTATTATTTTATTATATAATTATTTTCAGTTTCTAAAGGCCTAAAACATATTAATAACTAAGAAAATATGACTGCTGTTAGAAATGAAATCATCCAATAATGATTGGATAGGTTTTGGATAGTTTTTTATTTTTTATAACCTCATGTATTTAAATCAATTATAGATTAAGTAATCACTGAATCAACATTGTGTCATAAATAATTTAATTTATTTGATATCTAAAATTTATAAATAACATACCATGTATTTAGAAATATTTTTAACTTTCTAATAAATATTTGTAGTCAAATATATCAATTATATAACCCCAAATTAAATTTTTTTAGAAAAACAATTCATGTTTTTGATATTTTTATTTTTACTTGAATGAAAATATTATTAATATCATTTTTAGCTTTCTATTGAATACCATGATTTTTACTTCAACGAAAACGTTATGATATTTTTATTTTTACTTTTACAAAATATTTATTAATATAATTTATTTAATGGATAAAACTTATAAATAAAATACCATGATTTTGATATCATTTTTATCTTTTTAATGAATATTCATAGTGAAATATATAAATTATATAACCCCAAATTAAAATTGTTTTATCAAAACAATATATGTTTATGATATTTTTGATTTTACTTTAATGAAAAAGTTATTAATATCATTACCTAACCCAAATGGTATTCAAAGAAAAAAAACAAAAAAATGATTGTATTGGTCATCGATGACTTATTCAATAATCATTGGACAAGTATTAAGGTAATTTTATATTATTATAATATTATTTTTACTTTTAATTACCCTAGTTACCTTCAACTGCAGTATTTAAAAGTCCAAATTTCCTATTCAAAAAAATTATTTTCCAATAATTGAACCAAATTTTACATAATAATTACAACCATGTATGTCTAATTATCAAAATTAAATTCACATAATTGGAAATATTTCATTTAAATGAAGACATTGGTTTTTTAACTCCTACTCCATGTTTTCACTATTCATAAAAAATGTATGTTTTCAAAAAAATATCAAAAATTCCTCCTATTATATATTTGATATTTTAAAATAAAAAATTTAGCATATTTTAATAAATTAAAAATATATAACTTGTATTAATTATTTTAAAATTAATTTCCTTTGTCAAAAAAATGCGTGTTTTTAAGAAATAATAAATATCACATGATTGGCACTTGTTTATGTCCAATTTCAAAGTGATATTACTTAAAATCACACAAATTGGATTAAATTCCAAAATTATAATCTAATTAAACATTAAAACCAATTAAAAGGATAATCTATCGATAAAAATAAATTACATTAAAAGGCAGTTTTGAATAAAAATACTGAATTATTCACTATTCATTAAAAATTGAATTTAATCAGTAAAATAATAAAAACTTTCCTAAAGTAAATTTTGGTTTTATGATTTTAAGGGAGAATTTTTATTTTTGAAATGGAATATATAAAAGTTACAAAAACTATATTTAAAAATGGCTCTTCATGAAAAGGGGGTAAATCAACCTTTTAAAGTATATTATTATATTTTTTCTTATAATTAGATTCATTCACATTTTAATCCTATAACTGTTATTGGATAAATGAAAAAATATTTAACAAACATGTAAAATCATATTTTAGTTAGTTCTATTCATTTCCTCTAATACAACAGCTAGGTTTTAACTACCATTCAAATTAATATTATATTATTATTTTTGAGTATGACTCAACATTGTGTGCAACATAATATTAAAAAAACTATCTTTGGATACCTGGTACTCCATCTAACATAGCATCCCCTTTATACTAAAATTAATATTTAAATCACACGTATTAATAAATATAAAAATGACTAACTCTTTATTTACCTAGGACGTTATATATCATGATCAATTTTAGGTATTTTTACATTATTGTACATTTTGTGATGAATAGTTAAAAATACAAAATTTTAATTTAAAAATAAATTTTCAATTTAAATAATATATAAATATAATTATATATTAGTTTTTTAAATTAAATTTATAACAATTATACAATTATTAATAAAATTATGGATATTTGAATCATTTTTATATTAAATTTTGTTAGAAAATAATTATAAATTTAGGAAAATTTTACATTTTAGACCATGCATTCTCATCAAATATATGAGAATAATTATAAAATAATTTATCACAAAATAGTTAAATTTTTTTGGAAAAA
Source organism: Viscum album (assembly GCA_963277665.1). Lineage (NCBI taxonomy): Eukaryota > Viridiplantae > Streptophyta > Magnoliopsida > Santalales > Viscaceae > Viscum > Viscum album. Next base: position 1,488,282,573 of record OY728128.1, read on the forward strand.
TAGATTAAATATTTAGAATGAAAATAATATATATTATATAGTAAGATAAACATAAATTTCTTTCATAATGAATTCTAAAATTTTTAATAAACTATTTCTCGTTGTTATGATAAATATTGGTTTACTATGGGTTAACATAAAAAGTTATGTAAAAAATGATCTAAAAACATATAAAAAATATAATTGGTGCCCATATTTTTACCTAAAACATATAAGGATCCATAATTATCCATTTTGGACACCTTTTTCATTTGAATAACATAGGTATACCCTTTTTTATTTATAAAAATTACATGTGTTCTACTCACCTCACTTATAAAAGGCCACCCACTCCGCTATATTTTTGAAACCTTCCATACCATTCTTATTGGACCATAACTGCCCATATAAATTAAAAAAATTTATTAATTCATCTTATATTCCTTATATTTTTATTAAATCTAACCTTGGATTATTTCAGTGCAGAATTGAGAATGATACCTAAATAAATTAAAATGTTATTCAATGAGAATTTTTATTTAATTTATTTGTGAAACTCTATAAATTATTAGTAAATCATTATATTATAATAACATCAAAATATTCCATATAATGTTTTATTCTATGGATATAACTATAAACCATATCACAATCCATAAAATGGGTTACAAAATTATCATTTAGTTTTTTGAAGGACAATAGCCTCACAGACCAATGCCATTAATGTTTACATTAACACATATATGGGTTGGGTATGTTTATTGATAAAATTTAAATATATATATATATCTATATATTTTATTTATATATTAATTATACCTATTGATTTATTATAAGATATATACATATTTTACATTTCAATCCATTGGATATACTATAAATTCGTTTGTTCGTATGTTGAACTGTAGTGACAGGAAGATTTGTGATTTATCATTGAGAAAAGATTTCAATGGAATGGGATAAGAATACATATAATGATAATATTTGATATATACAAAAAAATAAATTATTTTAATTAATTATTAATCATTTTGAATGATTATATATCAAAATATTTCTTTCTATTTCACTTACTTAATGATGATAACATCATTCATGTATGTGTGGACTACCACCTTCACAATGTGAAGTGATTGAATTTTCATCACCCCAACACATGGATGACATATATAAGTATATTAAAAAATTATTTTATTTTCGATATTATTATCATACTTAAAGGTAAAATATTACTTCCAACCTTCATATTATAATCGTTGAAAAATGTAAATGTTGACCATGTGTACGTATTACCTCCCATCTACATGATCATAACATACTTCTTTTCTAAAAACCAAAATTAATGATTGGTCTAAAAATTATAATTATTTTATAAATATTATAAATTTTTTATAAATATTATAATTATTTCATTATTATTATTCTGACATGTAACCCAAATGTCAATGATACATCTGATATAATCATAATTAATTATATACTAATATATAACATGATAATTAATAAAATAACTCCAATAATAAACAGAAAAACATATTTTAGTCGTGTAAATAATTATAATATGTTTATTTATCTAAAAGATAATTAATGTATGTAACTATTCCGACTCAGGGTAGGTGACTTAATCTCAATTTCCCTTTCATTTAGCCATATTAAAATGTTATATACCCAATTTATTTTATATTTTGTGTATTCATTTTCATTGGTATGTAATATCATTCTTAATTCATATTTCTGGTAATTTTAGTTTAAATTTGAAATATTTCATCCATGGGGATTTGACATACAATTTTCTATGTGGTAAAAGTTATTTTAATGACTCAATCATATTTAAGATTGTTAACATTCTATTAAAACAATCTCATTCATAAGATCTTTTTTATTATAAATTATATTTATATAAAATGTACATTTTATTTTATGTTGCATATGATTATTAAAAAAAATTTATTTTATTTTTAGATATTGTGTATAATTGGATAATTATTTGATTCACAGAGGAAATAATGATAAATATATACATTTTCTCAAAACTATTATTTTTTTATAAGGAATATTAATCATTATTGAAATCCTTTTTTCTAAATATAACTAATAATTCTGAATTATGTGATTGGGGGCACTCATAATTATATATACCCTTGATTCATTAATATGTCTAAATAGATAAATATATTAGAAAAACCAATTAGCTTTCCATTTTTAGTTTTATACCATCTTGCGAATGGTTTTGATAATAGATTTATCAGGATTCCTAGAATCATGATGTCTAATAATTAATAATTTAATTCCTTATCAATTTAGTAACTATTATTATCCACAACATTATCTCTATTATTTTATCTCTCAATAAATTTTATTCTTAGTTATTGATTAACAGATATGTGTTTTCAATTAATCACCTTTCTATATTTATTATTCACTATCTTGTCTTGACAATAATTGTATTTAATTTGAATATATATTCAGTTATTTACTTTTACATATTTATTATATATTATATATTTATTATATCCAAGTTACTAACTAAATGGAATATCTATTCTGTTATTTACCATTCCATATTGATTATTATTTATTGATTCATGATAGATTTCTCTATAATTAATCCATACTGAGCATTTTAGTTGGTCCATATTATTCTCCCTTTCACCATTATCTAAAGAATTATGCATGGAATCATTTCAAAATAACAAATGTTTTACATTTATTTTAAATATTTTATATTCAAAATGAACAATCGGTGTCATGTATGTACCTAGGCCTCCAAAATTTCTAATCTGGTCAGTCATTTGGGGCATGACACCTTATATCTATTCTAATGTAATAAATAAAAACTCTCTTTGGGATACTGGGTTTGGGTCGTTACAGTTGGTATCATATGATGTTTAGTAGAATCATTGTGAGAAAAATTAATGTAAACAATTATTAGTTAACATGAAAATATGATAAAAATTAATTATAATTAACGATGAACTTCTCAATGTTTTAGTGCGGAATCGATTATGTGGGTTTTCCTAGAAATAAATTCTTATATAGATACTAAAAGTGAATGTGGTTCTAGAAAAATAGTTTCTATGGGGTATTATAAATTAAAATGGAATATTTTACTTATCCTAATCATCTCATGGTGCATAACAATGTGCCTTACTATGATGCTATTTTTATAGTCATGGGGTATATCATAAGACAATTCCAATTTTATTTACATACCATTATGAGTTATATAAAAATAATGATATCCCTGAATAAACCTTGTTTATAATTATATGATTAAAAATGAAATGATTTTAATTTATGCTAAGTGTTAATCCATATTTGGAATCATACATTAATATTTAAAACTAATAATTATTTTAGTCAATAGAGTATATTCAATTTTTTCTATTTGGAACATGGATAGAGGAGGGATATCAAGACTCATGGAAACATAAATATCTCCTAGAGAATGAAACCAATACTGTTGGTATTAAGACATTATAAACCCATGTAATGATAAAATAAATCCATATCATTTTTATTCTTATGAATTAGATTGTTATATTATATATAAAAACTAATAAATAATCATTAATCCAAAGGGAATTTGTTTTAATTAAACCCTTATATTAGAAGATTTTAATTAATAATCATAACATCTAAATTTTATAATTTATATTTTTATTATATTATTATAATTTTTTAAATCATAATATCAACATCCACAATTAGTGAATTTCTGTTTTTTCATAAAATATTGATTTTTTGTGAATAGATAAATATATTTATTTTTTGTAAAAAATAATTTATTTTAATAAATTAATTAATTTATTAGACCCAATAGGATTTAAACATTATTTATTTTATCTTATTTACTATTTATTTATATTTTATCCACATGAAAATTTTTTAATCCACATTATATTTTGTTTAAATATAAATTTTTTGATTAAATACATGTTTTTTGATACCTAATTTTCAATTGAATAATGAATATCCATTTTAATTAATTAAAATAATACCCAATGAGATACATTTATAATTAATTTTTTTTAATATATATAATTATATAATAATTTTGCTTTATGAAATTATTATCATTATTCAATGATTTAATAAAAATTTACCATTTTCTAAAAAATCATTATAACAAGTTGTCTCGCGACGTCCATGGGATAAGTAATAAATTAATTTTTTTTCACATATGTGAATTGAATTTGTAAATTTTTATTATATATTTTAAATATTGAAAATGTATGACGTCTAATATTGGAAAAATAATATTTTATGGATGAAAAAAATGAAAAAACTAAAAATAATTACAGTGGTTATCGATAAAATGTGTTTACTTAGTGGCTAAACATTAATCTTAAAGAGAAAAATGACCACAAAATATATAAAAAACCTATTAGTTGTAATTATTTAGACATTATCCATTTTAATATAGAAACATTATAAATATTTTGTCTTGGTGAAATGTAAAAAATTTTTGTATTTCACTTTATCAAAAGAATACAACTATGACACGCACCCCAACATTAAAAGGAAACACCCTCTCTTCCTTTATTCAGACTATAAAAAACTAATGATATCATTAAATAAAATCCCAATAAACATAGACATATATTTATTCCCATAATAAAATCCATTCTATGGGTATCAATCCAACCATGGATGTCCTTTGGTTCAAACCCAATGGATATTCCAAAATAATATGTAACGTTCATCAACGAGCGTTTTTCTTTTAATTCATTATTCACACCTTCAATTAATTTTATTAATTGATAATATAATATCCACCATATATTCCAAATCTTTATTTTTTGTTATTTTATGTGTATGGCGTAACACTACACACACATTAATCAAATGGGTTATAAAATCATTATTTGCATATAAAATTGATTATCTCCGCACCAAATGATGTCGGCCATTTTTTCATTAGAACCCACCACTATTAGGAATAATGATGGATATAAAGTTTATATATGATATTTATAACTTAATTATACCTATGGTTCTATTATTTCATTTATAATTTTTTTTATTCCAATACATTAAAGATATGATCTTGTCACCCCTGTGATAGGAGGACTGATGCCACAGGAAGCGTTTTGATTCGTTTTAACATAACTAGGCACATGAATGTTATTTTCAGAAAGTATAATAAATATATGTGATATAAAAAAATTGATATTAATAAAATATTTATCATTATAGTTTTATAACATATCATTTTATTTCTTTTCTTTTCATGCACTTAAAATGTGATAATATCGTTCGTGGACATGTGTAAAACCGTCTCCTTGAAGAGATGTTGTTTACTTTTTTACCAAAAACAAATGATATATATATATATATAAGTATATATGAATAAATAATATCATATTTTCTTATAATGATCATTATATAAAAAAACAATGTAACTTAACATTTTTCAATAATGTCATTGAAAAAGGAAACTTTACTCATCGGTATGTACATCCTACAATCACTTTATTGTAACATCTATTTTTTATGACCATCATTTGAAAATGGTTTAATATTATAATTTATGTATTAATGTAATATTTTTTAATTATTATTAATTAGGAAATATTTCAATAATAACCTCCTTGACCATAGTTGACCTACCAGATCCATTTTTGACACAAAATCCGAATGTAGTGATGACATCTTAATAAAAAATAATTTTTAGGTAATTTTAAATGACGTGTTAATATATGAAGCATAATTTATAATATATATGAAAAAATTTCACTTGATATTAAATAATTAACTTATATTCATTTTTCATGAAGGTAATGATACCCATGGCAAACCAGACCCATGGTAACATACTTCATCTCAATTTCCATTTACTGTGGAATATATTGATTTTATACACTAATATTCCTTTATGAGATGTATATAAAACCCCATTTACATGTTATATCATTATTTTATTTTATTTATGTAATTAAATGTTTCTTCATTTTTTAATATTTTATGAGGCATATGATTCATGTTTCTCACAAGTGAAAATGAATTTTTCCTACAAAAATACTATTATATGGTTTTTCATCCACACCCTCTTTCCCTTCCACGTAATTTTAAATGATTTTGTAAATATTTTTTAAAAGAAAAAAATTATTTATTAATTATATTTTATACATTATTTTCAAAAATTATTTAAATTAATACATTTATTTATTTTTCATTTATTATTTGGATAAAAGAAAAAAATATCTTAACGTACCTAGAAACAATGAATATTTCACCCCCATGAACATTATGAGAGTTCTTTCATACATTTAAATATTTCATGTTTCATTCAATGAAAAATCATTTTCCTTTAATTTTATGGAATTTTGGTTTTAAAATTATTTCTAAAATGAAATGGGTATTTTTATATTAGAAATGGTTTTAATAGAAAAATGATATTTTCATATCCAAAAGCGATTTGTTTACAAGATTAATAGAATGTTTAAAAAATTGTTATTGTAAATATGAATGAATAATAATGATTTATTCCAGATATTTTTCATGATAATTATTATATGGGAGAAAAAAATATTCATGGGTAAGCCGAATATAGATTATATGATGGGGCGGCCTATATAGTGCTGAGTGATCCCATTAATGATTAGATGATTAAGAGGCCAAAATATCACTATGGGATCCCACTATAGCTCAAATATGGGTGAAAACATATAATAATTTAATTATTTGGGTAATGTAATTTGCCTTAATTGGAAATAGAAAGGGAGTTACCCAAGGGTTTTACATTTGGATTTATCTAGGCTCTAGTGACATCTAACACGAGTTTGAAAAGAGTTATTAAAGTGATTATCTAGGTTAATGAGAAAAAATTTAACTAATTTATATTGTTTTAAATGATATTCTTAGAGTAAATATACGTGTGTGTTTATCATGTATATTTTGAATACATATTTTCAAATAACAATTATGGTGTAGTTAAAAATTACATTAGTTTAAAAATTTTCACAAAATTAATAGATTTGATTCAATGTATATCCTTTACTGATACTTTTATGCTCATAAGATGTTTGAAAATATCTTTCACAAGATTTTTGGATGTATAGGTGAATTGATAAGGTAAATATAAATATTTTAAGTGTTTTTATTAATTTTTTTTATTTTTATCACTATTATATTATATTAAAAATTCATACTAATATAAACTATCCACATTATATTATATTATACTGAAATGTATGAGGTATGGACTACTGATATAATTCTATTAACTAGTATAGATAATCAAATTGAATGAGACTAAATTGCTAAATAAAAATTAATACTATGTAATCATTAATGGAGGGATTTAATATTAGGTATTAGTAATATTTTGGAAACTTTGGTTGATAAGATAATGGTAATAACATTCCCATGAATGAGTTTACATTATGGATATGTTAAAAATGATATATAATTTCAATATTAATGTTTTCATTCATCTAAATTGTGTCAGTTCTGAATCAGTTTCGATATAGGAAACATGGATGATGTAAGAGAAATGATCTTAGTAGAAAATATCTATTAAAATAAAAATGATGAAATATCTAAAATTGGAACAAAATAGTTTATTATAGTGATGGATTAGTTTTCATAGGATATACATAGTGGTGGTATGAATTAATGAGAATATCCACATATTACATGAAGGAACATGTCTTTTTTTGGATAATTTCAAGAGGCATCATCCCACACCATTCATTGGATCATATTATTATATGGTATTCGAAGAATGGGTAAATGCATTGGATAAGAAATTTGATATTATGTGATATTATGAATGTAAAAAGGTAACTCTTTCCATTTATAATTTGATGTTAAGTCTGGTTAATTGATGACATTTGGTTATGATTACCAATGTCAAATATGACCTTGATTCCATGGTATGGGAATATTTCATGATGTATTTGTTTAAAAATATCAACCTAATACATTTCAGTCCAATTAGGAAAAATACCTATAATTAAGGAAAAAGAGAAAGATTCATTAACTATATATGAAGAAATATTTATAAGACTGGATAATTTTGTTCCATACATTATTCAATTAAATAATAACAAAATTAATTGGTTTTTCAAAGAAATAAAACCATGTGTACAAATATCTTTGGACATACTATAATTTAAAATCAATGATATAGTAGTTTGTTATGATAAAAAGGTTATGATGGAGTTTTCTAACTCTTTTGTTACTCCTACTAATGAATGTAAGAATGTATTTAGATTGAAACCACTATGAAAAAATAAAATAAAGAAATACAGAGGTTTCAAAATTGTGTTCCCAGGTATTTGTAAGTGTGGTAAAAAGATACTTGTATAATGTCTTATAAAATCTACGATGTTTATCCAATGTGAAATGATTTTAAACATGGATTTAAAGAAATGTAAATAAATCATGAATAATTTCGTAATGGGATAACTGATATCCATCCAACATTATGATGTTCTTATTGTATTGATTTTTGAAAATATAGTAATGTATTTATGAAGTTAGTTTACTAGAAAGAAAATTGTCCAAGTTCAAAAATAGATAAATGTATGAAGGTAATATTATATAACTATAGATAATAGTTTCCTATCAAATGATGTGGTTATAATTATATTATATGTTTTTCAAATTATTCCAGTACCCTATATGAATTTGGATCCTTTACATTGTTCTATTATACGAAAATCCCAGGTAAAAATTGTATGTAACCTTATTAAATTAAGATAGAACGTTTGGTAAAAACTCAGGGTTTATGTATTAAAGAATCTATGAATTGTATGAATATTAAATTTTTATATATAAGATGATGATTCCAAAAAATATGTTAGAACTAGCCACAATATATTTTGATATCATTTTTAGTATGGATTGGATCTCAGTTAATTAGGATAGGATATATAAAAATCGATATAATGTTATGTATAATTATTTCATTCCTTTGATAACAAACCAATAAGTTATAAAAATATATTATAGATAACATTTAATTATTCATAGAACTTAGTATTTATAATAAAAAACTATTCAGATTAGAGATTTTTGATAATTAAAAGAATACATGTATATTTTTTGGTTTATTTTCTTAGTGTTATTATTTATTATGAGGTTTCGTTTAATGTTTACTTAGTATGTAATTCTAAGACTATTTTTAAACCCCATTATAAATTGAATCAAGTAATATAATTTTAAATTAAAAATTAATTGAGGAAGTTATTTGATAAATGTTTTATCTAAACAAGAAATTCACCATGTGGTGATCTTATTTTTTTTAAGGATTGATTTTTTAATGATTCATTTCATTGATTATATACCATTTAATAACACCAATTTTAAGAATATATAACATTTTACTAGTATAGAAGACTTTTTTGGTAAATTATAGGTAAAATTCGATTTTTCAATGTTTGACACAAGGATAGAATACCATCATTTAATTATTAAGGAAGAAGAAATTATTAATATTACCGTTCATACATGAAATGGGAACTATAATTTTTTAGTTATTCTTTTCCTATAATATAGTGCACCTACTATACTAATAAAATAAATGAATATAATATTTCTTAAGTTCTTGGAAAATATTACGGTTGTGTTTTTTGATGACATTTTGGTATATTATTAATGAAAACTATAACATGAATACTTTTAGGGGTTGTGTTTAAAAAAATGAAGATAAACATTATGGGAAATTCAAAAAGTGGGCATTTATGTTAAAAAAAATATTTCCTCGTTATATTGTTTCTTAAGATGGAATATATTTTTACCGTGAACAAAATAATGTAATTTAATAATGGAAAAATCCCAAAATTGTTACAAATATTTGTAGTAATATAGGATTAGGTGGTCAGTACTGGCGGTTTGTTGAAAATATTTGTTGGTTTTTTAGACTAAATACTGTGATACTATAAAAATAGATATATTAATCTAGAAACAATAATGGTATGATTGTATTTAGGAACTAAAAAATAAAGTTTAATGCTCGAGTATTACTTGTTCCTTCTATAAAAAGTTAATTTGTTATCAAAAGGGATGGTTAATTGAAAGGAAATTGTTGTTTCTTAATTTATAATGATATGTTAATTTATTATGCTTCATGTTAGTTGAACCATTATGGGAGAAATTACCCTACATATAATTTTATAATTTTATAATGTGGTTTTTTATTTAAATATTTAGAGGAATAATATGTATGGTGTATAGTGTGAAATATATACAAGAAAAAAAAGATTAAAATATATATTAACACAAAAATTATAGATTATGAGATAGTTAGTATGGATATAATTGCTAAAATATTTAGATATATTATTCATTTCCAGGTAGTAAATGATAAAATAGTAAAAAATAAATTTATAAAATAAAAAATATTACATTAATAGTGTAATGTTTTGAATGTGAACTATTGGTTAATTATTTGAAAAAGTTTATCATAGGAATTGTGTATTCATGGACATCCATTTTTTTGTTTCAGGTTTCTGTGCATTCAATATTTCGATAATGAATTTGGAATGATTGTATGGTGGATCTATCCTTTTTCAGAAAAGGGTGAAACCTTAAGAAGAATATTTTTCATGATTTTAATATGGGTGAATAATTTTTTTCATATTTGGAAAATCAATGTGTGGGATATGTGATTCCCAGTTCTGGAATGAGATGTTGAGTAAAGCTCCCAGTTTTCCATTTTTCATTCATACAAGAATCACTATGTTGTAAAAATACCTTTCGTAGTATTACTAGTGTGATGGAATGAATGAAATATATATTTTCAGTTGGACAAAGAAGAATAATAAATTTAAAAATGGATAATTCAGTCTTTTTTAGTGCTTGATTGGAAATAAGATAAAATATAATTGGATTTCATGGAAGGATATCCAAATTCCGATCAACACAATAATGAAATTTTGATCATTTGTAAAAGATTAAATAAATATACTCAAATTCTACAAATTTGATATGTAATTTGTTTATATCATGTTTCTTGACTCTATCAAAATGATATTTTCATGGCACATAGAGTGCCACTATCTATTGTATTAATCTATAATACTAGGATCAAATCTAATTTTTAGAAAGGACATATACATTCATTGGACACTGAATTAAATTTTATTAAATAATTTTATTCTCAATATGATATAATTTAGGATCATATTATTGATACCACAGAATATATTCTTCTCACATGGTCAATAGACTACCAGGGAAGCTAGGATAAACAACCTCTTTTGGATGAGTTTCCTTATTCTATAATTTTTCATTCTTGTATACATATAGAACCATTTGAGTCAATATATGGATAGATTTGTGAAGAAATATCATTTTGGAATGATGTAGGAGAAAATAAGATGATGGGGCCTGAGTTGGTTGGGGAAAAATAGATAAATATAAGTAGATTGAGTGACATATGATGATATTTTAGGCTAAGGTGAAATGTTATGATGATAAACTGGGGAAAGGTGTTTTTTCATAGGTATATGACCACGTCTTTATCAAATATTATATATGAAATGTGTTATGTGTTTTTGAATGATGTTGGAGATTATTTCATTGTTAATTTCACTTTATGAACCCCCATATATTGTTTTATGAATTTCCAAATAAGTGACATAATATATGAGCTTATCTCAGGTACACAATGTGTTTTATTTTTCAATGTTAAGGTAATAAGTTCTAGATTAATCTCATTATTTGAGGCCTGATTTTTTTTAAATAAGAGAGAAATTTTCTTCTAAGGAATAGCCTATTAATACTATCATCCATATATATAATTTGTTTTGGAATATAGTTATTCACCTGGTTAAGGATTAATAAAAAACCATATGGTTGATAAAGAAACATATGAACTATCACATGTTGTTGGGAAAAGATTTCATCACCTATTTATTAATTGAATAAAATTGTTAGGACATAATTTTAAAAACGGTGGAATGATGTAACATCAAATTCAATGAAATAATAAATAATTTTTATATTTTTGAACATTAATTATGTTGTTATATTAGTTATGAAAAATGTTAAGTTATTTGTAATCAAAATGGAAATTTTTTTTATTTAAACCATCTACTATAAGGTTTTATTTAGAAGAATAACAAAAAAATATTAATTATAATGTGATAAAAAAATTAATAATTTTGATGTCAAAATATTAGAATTTAATTTTGGTGAAATTTTTGGATTTTTCTAGAAATATTGATCATTCAATGAATACTGAAAATTAATGATTTTTTAAAGATATCATTTATTTTTAATAAATTGAGTAATATAGGATCCCTTTTATGCTTTTAAGATATGTTAATTTTTAATAAAAATTATTTAGTTATTTTTAATTCACATTATTACTCTTCCATAAAATTTAATTTGTTTTTCTAAATGAGATTGTTTTTATGTTTAAATAAATGGATTTATATAAACTAGTTCAAAATGAATAATGTTTCTCATTTTCAGTTAACTAAATACATAATAAGGAATTTTTTAGAGAAAAATTCATATAATATGAATTAGAAAATATTAATTTAATTTCATATAATTATAATTATTATTCAATGAGTTAATATAGAATTCCTTTATCAAAAAAATACTATTATTAAAATCTTGATGCCTCGCCGCGTCAACTAATGTAATATAAAATTAATATATACCAATTATGTGAATTTAATTTTCCAAAATGGATTCCATCATTTTAGTTAGATTAATTTATAATATATAATGAGGTAGAATTTTTTTCGAACCAAATTTATTAATGAAAACATTTAAAATTTGTTACAACTATTAAGGTAAAAATATGTTTACTTAGTCGGTAAACATTAATCATATGAGTCTGAATTTCACAGAATCATGTAAAACAATCATTTGATGGTAAAATATTAACATTATTAATTTTAATATCTATGAGGAACCATTATTGGTTCTTGATGAAATGTTAAAATCCTAGTTCAAGTATCTATTTTAAAAAATTAAATGCGTTCTAATAACACTATTTATAAAATGCCACCACCTATCCTCCTATTTTTATACATGCATAACATAGTATATCATCCAAATTTTAAATTTTATGAATATAACATTCCCTATTCTCTTTCTAGAATATTTATTTTAGGAAGAAATACAAACAAGGAAGGTCTTTGGGGTGAATTGTAAAGGATGTACGAAACGATGTGGTAGCATTCATCACAAGAAATTATATTTTCTTTATCCCCCCTTAAATTATTAATTTTACTTAATAATAGAATAAATTTAGTAACTTTAATATAATAATAATTTTTCATTATGGTTACAACCTAAAACCAAACACACATATGTAAAATGGATTAAAACATCATCATTTATGTGTACGACGGACAACATCTTTATAAAAGGATGTCATTCTTTTTTCCATTAGAACCTCTCACAGCTGGTTTTAATAATGGATTTGAAGTATTTATATGATATTTATAAAATAATTATTATTATGGGGTAATTAAATCCTATATAATTTATTTATATTCCAATATATATGGGATATGATAATGTCACTCATGTGTTAGGTGGACTACTGCCTCATGAAGTAATGTGAATCATTTTTCACTAACTTGTTACACCAAAGGTAATGAGAATAACTAAAATGTATATTTTTGATAAAAACTATACTATTTTTATATTAATACCATATTTATCATTTTTTATGTATAATATATCTTTTTATATCTTACCATTTGATAAACCAAATAACTGATAATTTGTTCGCGGGCATCTGGTATACTGCCTCCTCAAAGCGACGAGATTCAAATTTTTCACCACCACATCCAAATGATGATATATATATTGGTATATAAGAATATATAATTTATTATTTATTATATAATATTCATTATTTAATGAGAATTAATATAATATCATCTTTCTATAATGAATATTGAAAAAATGGAAATGTTACTAATGAGTACATATGTCCTATGATCTCCTTGATCATAACATTAGTTTATTTTATTAAATCATAAATCATGATTATATTTAATGTGTGATTTATGTATATATATATTTTAATTATTTAATGATTATTATTCTATATAAGTTTAACTAATTACTTATTTGATCATATTAATCGTAAAAATTATATTATTGACACATTAGTTGAATATGGTTAACCCCTTGCATTTAAACATAAATGACTATGTAGTTTTGAATATCCTGGTAATAAATTTAATGAATTTGACAATATTATTAGAAAATATTCTAAATAAGATAAATAACAGTTATAATTTTATTATTTAGGAAGATAAATACAGAATTCATTAGTCTTATCTAGGTAAATGAATTCATCTCAATTTTTTTTATTGAGGAATATCTTTATTTTAAAAACCTATATTCTTTTATGAGGTATCTATATAGCCCCATATACATGAAATTTCCAGAATTTATATATTTTTATAATATTTAAGTTTTTTTGTGTTAATCATTCAGGGGTAATATTGTTTATGTGCTTCCAATGTGTTATAAGAATTTTATATAAAAATCAAATTTTATTAACTTTTCCTTCATATAATTTTTGTATTCCATGTCCATGTTATTTTACCTTATTTTTGAATTTTCATATAGAAATAAAAAATTAATAAATTTTTTTTATTTTATTTTCAATTTTTTTTAAAATTAATATTTCTATGTGTTTTATATAGATTTTTTTGAGAAACAACAAAAGGAATTATTAACATATATAATGCCAAAAAGTTTCTAGATATAGTGAATTGTTTTTTATTTCTGGATTCCATTGTAAGATTTAATATTTATTTCAATGTAAATATCATTTCCCTTTTTGGGAATATATTTGTATTCCGATTAATTTTTCAAAAAATAAGTTATTTTTTATTGAAAACATTATTTTGAATAAAAAATGTTAATTTTATATCCAAAAGTAATTTCTTCGCGTTAAGGGGTCTTTTAATAGTTTTTATGATGAATATTTTAATTCCTAAAATTATATTATTAATGATATGGAACATGAAAATTATATTATGTGGTTGCCCAAATTTCTAATTGTGAGCCCATTACATCATTATATGATGAGCCATCCCATATATTACTGGGTGAGCCCATAACTGATTATGTGATGTGATGTCCTAAATTTGACCTAGTCAGAGCATTATAGACTAAATTATTATTATGACTATATATAAATACAATAAATTATTTAATTTTACTCACCTTAAATGGAAATAAGGATAATGTTACAATTTTTTTATATTATATTTATCTAGGACCGAGTTACATATGAGATAGGTTAGAAACATGTTTTGAAAGAGATGATCTATGTTACTAAGAATGATTTTTATTTAACTACTACATTTTTTAATTATTTTTTATAGAAATTTTTTTTTGTAGTTTTTCATGTGACACTTTTTCATTTCATATTATAAAAAAAATTAAATAATGGTAAATGTTATATGTGTTTTTATGTTTTCATAGGTCTATCAGTATTTATTTATTTATGTATCGAATAATCCGATTCTTGTACTCATAAAACAGTTTTAAATGAATTTCATTGGATTTAAAGATGGGTAAGGGAATTTAAGAGGTCAAGTTGAAATTTTTAATGATTTTTCAGGAATAGAAATCTTGTTTTGTTATAATAGATTTATATTATATTATATTTGATACAGATCATATGATTCCATTTAGTATTACATGGGCCTGCAATTTATGAGTTGTGGAATATTACATAAAACTATTATACTAAAAATATCCTACAAGTAAAATAATTTAATTTATTTACTAAAAATCTTGATTATATAATTTTTACGACTAGTTCCTCATAGGTAATAATAAAATAAAGGAAATCTTAGGGATGATTAATCAATATATAATAAACAACCATTCATGAAAGGATAAAAATACTACATAATATTATTTTCATATGTTGGATCAACTTATACAATAGAAGTCCCCATTATTTGGTGGGACTATGAATCTAATGTCAGCTGTGTAATGGATTTCATATTTAGAGAAGATATTTATGGGGTTGGGATGTAGTGAATAGGAAAATATTCTACTTTTCATGTTTTTTTATCAAATGTTATATTGATAAGTGATGTCCATTTATCCTAAATTCTAGGGAATAAGAGGAAATAGGGCTCAAGGAATGGAATTGTCATAAATAAATTGTTTACAGAAAATATTTTCAACGTGTGCTAGAAAAAAAATTAATAAAATGGTCCATATCTAATTAAATTATGAATAATGTTATTAAGTGTATAAATATACCATTACAAGGAAATATCGGTATGATATAGATTACCTAAAATTCACAAGTTTGAATACATACCATTTATTTTATATTATTAAGACATGTATTCAAAGGGTGGTAGTCTGTGAAATTTTTTTAACATTGGATTAAATAGTTTTATGATCTATAAAAAGATAGAAGATATTATATAGATCATACATATTAAATATAAATTAATAGATAAATAATTAATCTAAGTTCCAAGAGAAAGAAAATGTGTCGAAGAAGATAATAAGGATGAATAAATAACAATCACATTAATATGTTTGAAGTAAACATCATATAATCTATTTGAAGGGAAATAGATGTTTTTACATGTGAATTAGTGAGGGAAATAACAATCATGGATTCATGGGGAAAAATATATAATTTAAAATCATCCAATAATAAGGAAAATGGGAATTATTTACACTAATATTTCAAGAGTCAAGGGATTCTAAAATAGATGGGTATAGGGGGGAATTCCAAGTATATGTGATCACTACAGATAAGGTGAATATTCCCAATGATGTGGTATCATTTAATATAATCCATCAAAAAAATTTATCTAATGAATTATTCAATTTAGGATTAATGAAATCATTTATACATACTATATTTTCTAGGAAAAATATATATCTCTCCTTTAATTTAACAATTTAGTTTTTTAGAAAATCGTATAAATAATGTATAATTGTATTGATGATGTGTTTGGAAATCATCATTTTTAAACATAAATGTAAACTATTATTTTACAGTTTTCATGCATATAGATGACATAGATATTATAATTTTAATTTGATGGCTTCATAAATTTGGTTCCATGTTTTTTTTCATAAAATAGAAATTATAATTTATAAGGAAGATGTCTATCTAACTATCTTTAGGGTAGTTGTTTCTTCTTCTATGATATATCATGATTGACCCATAATATCTATATGGAATTAATATTTTAGTTAAGATGAGAAAAAATATTATATGGATGAGGAAATTATTTTTCAAATTGATGATGAACCTACTGTACAAGATTACATTGATATATTTCATAAGTAATTATAGATACATCCCCTAGATATTGAAGTTGAGTTCCCTAGTGATTTTTCCCAAGGTGCATTAATAATAACAAAGAGTTCCTATAGAATTACCATTCTAGAATTAGATGAATTTGAGAAACAACTACGGGATTTGGGTGAATTGATATTTCATCTCCCTAGTGTTTCACAATGCGGATCCCTTATTTTCATTATGGAGAAGAAAGATGGATCCATGAGACTGTTCATTGATTATAGTGAAATAAATGATATTACAATATTGAATATGTATAGTCTTCCTAAAATTGATGAATAATTTTAATGAATTTAAACAACCTACTATTTTAAAATACATACCTTCAATATAGGTGTCATCAGTTGCGACTAACTACGGGAGACAATCAAATGATAGTTTTTTGAATGAACTTTTGACATGAAAAGTTTATAGTAATGACATTTCAATTGAATAATATAACCAATCATTTTATGGATATAATGAATACAATATTCAAGGAATATATGTAATTTTTTGGGGTATTCCATGATGATATATTATTGCACTGTAAAATATTTGAGGATCATCACAGTTGTTTTTAGAATAATCACCAGAATCTTTTAATGAAAAATATGTATGTGAAATTTAGTATGCTTGATTTCTATCTCCTAGAAGATTCTGTTATTTTAAAAAAGGATAGAATCACATATTACATGAAGAATATAATGGTAGTTATAGAATATCCTATTCAAATAAACTTAACTATTGTATGAAGTTTCAAAAGTTTAGATGGATAATATCACATTCATTACAAATTTCTTTTGATGAGATAACATGTTAATAGTTCTCGTACAAAAATAGATAATGATTTTGTAGAGAAATTAATGGGAAGAATGTTTGGATGACCAGAATTAGATATTGGTAAATTCTATGATTTTTAATTAACCATCTAAGGATAGATGGTTTGTGATAGATTTTGATTCATCAAATAAGGGAATTGGTTGTTTCCTAATGATAAATGATATAGTTATTACATATTCCTCAAGGTAATTTATGAATCAAAAATAAAACTATATAACCCATGATCTAGAGTTTTAATTAGTAATATTTTCATTGAATATAGGGATATCGTATCACTATACTGAATGATGTGAGATGTATAAAGACAATTACAACCTAAAATTAATTTTTCTCAAAAAGAACTAAATATGAGACAAAGGTAAGGGCTTGAGAAAATAAAGGATTAATATTTCATAATAGAATACCTAATTGGGAATGAAAATAATTTAGTGGATTTATTTAGTAGTATAGATCCAAGAATTATAACATGAATGATGGTTGAGAGAGAACCTATGATCATGTATATAGAAAAGATGGATATGAAAATTATTAATAATGTGGAGGCATTGATAATATTTCAAATGATTGTAAAATAATATTTATTCAAAAATATAATTAAATATCCTTTTCAACATGATGAATTTTTGAATAAAATTAATGGTTTGAATAGTGATAAATTAATACACATTGTTTATGAAGACAAGGTACTGAAATATTGTAAGATATGATGTGTTCCATGTATACACATTCTTATAATGTTATATTTGGATGAAAACAATAGAATAAATTTCACAATACTCATTGGTAGTATAATGATATATATTGACTACATGGATCATTTTTTTGTGGAAGACATGAAGAAAGAAATTATTTATTTGGTGTCACATTATTTGGTTTTTCAAAAAAGATAATATGTGAGGAAACATCATATAAGATCCAAATAAAATTCATATTCCTATATAGAAATATGATGAAATTAATATACACACATTCACAGGACTACTAAAGAATCCTAGATATAATGATCAAATAAAATTTACCAATAACAATAAAAACCAATCTTTACATTTACATGATTAATGAGATGATTTACTTATTTGGAATTTCATAAGGCTATATATTACTGAAGTTGTAAGAATTCATGGTGTACCTATTTAAATTATTACTCATTGAGATCCCCATTTTATATCAATATTCTAGAAGATTCTTTAGAAGGATCATCATATTGAGCTTCATTTGAGCACCGACTACCATCCTCAAACTTATGTGTAGTCATAATGGACTATTCAAACAATGGAATACATGATGAGTTCATTCTAACAACAATTTATTGGAATTTACATTTATTATTCTCATTTGGAAGTGTTTTCCTATAATAATAGTATCCATTAAAGTATTCATGTGGAACCATATAATATATTACATGGAAAGATAGGTCATAATAAAAAAAATTGGGATAACATTTTTCAAAGGAAACTCATAGGTCCAAATTTTATTATTGACACACTATCAATTTTAATAGAGATTCATTCTCACATTAACGTTGATAAACATAGCAAAAATAGGTTTGATGATAATAAGAGTAATTATTTGGAATTATAATCATAAGATCAGGTTTTCATGAATGTAAATCCATTTAAGGGTGCCATTGGGGTTGATAAGAAATCGAAATGGAGCCCCAGTTACATTGGGCCCTTCAAAATTCTTAAAATATTTAGAGTTTTTTAGTATCAATGGAAATTACCTTAATCTCTAAAAAGTACATGATGTGTTCCAAATATAATTATCAGAAAAGTAAAATCTATAATAAATTCATGTGATCACCTTTGATGAAATATAACTAAAACATGATTTGTCTTAAATTGAAGAACCCATAAAAATTCATCACACGAGAGAGAAGGTATATATGAATCAGATAACTCCTCTGGTAAGGGTAATTTTGTAAAATCACAAATGATATGATGAAATGGGTGAATTAGAGGTTGTTATAAAGAAGAACAACCATCCTCTATTTTGAAGGTAACAACTATGTAATTTTTGGGTTTGAATTTTTTATGGAATAAAGTAACACCCCATGAATTTACAATATATTTCATTAATAATAAATTAATTTTTTTCAATATATTTTATTGCACAAAACAATATGTTTGACCAAAAGATGATATTCTATTAAATTATAAGCAACAAATTATCATTTTATAATAGATGTTTAATATTTGGGAATTAATATAAATAATTAACATAATAAAAATATATTGTTTTCATTTTTACATTTTTAATCTATTTATTATAAATAAATATATGAATCATTTAAAAAACATTATATTTTATGAAAGTTTGTTTCGTAACACATTGAACATGTAATTTGAAAATATATTTTCCAATTTTAATTTTTTTTTGATAAAATGCTATTATTTTATGAAATCTTCTAATTAATACTATCTTGTGGTTCATTTTTATACTTTGATTGAAATGAATCATTTTTCAATGAATAATATATATATTGAATTTTAATTGAAATATAAGGGCCCGGTTCCTCATTTCAATTATGTTTTCCCTTTCTGATCGTTTTTTAGGAAAAGGGGAATGCATGGAAATTTTCAGAGTACACGTCGTGTACTTTATGAGTACACACCGTGTACTTTTCTACTGTGTGAGGCCATGTGCTGGCCAAGTCCGGGCCACACACATGGCCGTGTGGGGTGATGTGGAGGCTGCTTAAAGCGGTGTACGGAAAACCAAGGTACATGGTGTGTACTCTAAAAATACAGGTCGTGAACTTTTATTTTTATTTTATTAATTGGACCAGGGTCATGACATAACCTTGTTTCTTCTTCCTCTCCGCCTAATTCCACCCAGAGCAACCGAGGAAGCCGAATATTCTCTAAGCCAACGATATATCACCGGCTATCCGAATCAAACACCATTGGTTGCAATAGAATCGCAGTGATGATCTCTTGGTTCTACTTTACCCTTGTTTCATGATTCCTCATCATTTTCAAGTTATCATGGGTTGATATTTTTGGATTTTTTCTCAGATCTTCGACATTCTATGGAGAATAAATCATCTTGGTTCACTTATATCGATCTCCGACGATTAAGGTAGGTGGTTTGTTGCCCTACGTTTAATTTCCTTGTGTTTTGGTTGCAAAAGTGTTGGATACCCATGTATCTGGTGTCCCAGGTATGGGATTTTGATCCTATTGTTTAATCTCCTTAGTTTTCTTGTTAGCTATTGATTAATTGTTACTAAATTTATGCTTGGTTTCACGTTTGAGGATCACCCTATGGGTGTTTTTCCCTATTTGGATGTTTATCATTGTTTGGCACCGTTTGACTATGAGGCAAACCTTATTGCAATTTCTAATTTACTTGTTATAACTGATTGCATGTGTTTCCTTCTGTTTAAATGTTTTCGATGAATTGTAGCTATTATCCATGTAGTTGTTAAACCTACTCAGGACTTCTGACAGTTGATTACGCTCAACTGAACTGCTCAGGGCTGCGAGAACCTGGTGCGGTATATCATATAGGGAATAGACGATTAAGTGCTTCCCTAGAGGGTCAGTTGGTTTAAGATTCATACGCATGAACTACATGAATAGTACATTTTTCTTCCCAAGAGTGTTCTTAGTTTACACACCTATCGAGACCATAGGAGTAATTAGACGTAAGTGATTCCTCGGGGAGTCTATAGATATCGTTGTAAGATCATAGGGGAATTGACATAAGAGCATCTCATAGTGTTTGTGCCTTGT
This sequence comes from Viscum album, assembly GCA_963277665.1. NCBI lineage: Eukaryota > Viridiplantae > Streptophyta > Magnoliopsida > Santalales > Viscaceae > Viscum > Viscum album. Next base: position 1,488,304,395 of record OY728128.1, read on the forward strand.
CTGATTACTGTACAATATGGGTCTGCTAGTTTGAGCTACCCAGAGAGTCAGTTTGATTTTTTTTGGTTGGTTGTGACGAGTCCACCAAGCCAAGAACAAGCTTGGGTTTGAACATCTTTTGGGTTAGGTAGTCATTTAGTTACCTGATGTGTCACTTAATTTTCCTTGGAAGCGAGAGATTTTTTAGATTCCATGGTTGTTTATCCGAATTAATTTGAATGGTAATTGGTATGATCTATACAGTTGTAGTCTTAATTTATTACTGTATTTATTTCCATAACTTTTTTTCTATTGCTCACTGATAGTAGGGCACAAATCTTGTGATGGTTGCCTACTAGGATTAGTCTCACACCCTGTTTGGGTCCAGTTCTTCTACCCAAAAAGATAATATGGTTGTAGGTGTGGATATGGATTGTGTCCCTTCCACCTAATGTACTTGATTGCTAGATGGAGCTAGATATCATGGGATTGGGATTTGGCTCGTGATGGAGCTGGAGTTGCTATTTAATTTTAGTATTTGGTTTTAGTTGTGTTTCAGCACGTTGTTTTGTTTACTGTTTTCAATAGACATATGTACCATACTACATCATTGTTATATTAGACATTTCTTCTATTTTTTGTTTTAGTTGTGGTATGTTGTTATTTTTTCCACAATTGAGTATGTTTGTTCTTCTGCTGTATAATGTACTCAATGAGGGAATAGTTTCCCCACTAAATCAAAAAAACCTCGCTGCTAGTTGATAGCCTTTGGCATTTGGGGAAACGCGCTTGTTTTCATGTAGAGTACCGGGTATGGGGAACCAGTTATGATGCCCCGAATTCGGGTCATTACAAAGTGGTATCAGAGGAAGGTTATCATTCTTTTCTATTGACTTATTGTTTTGCGACAATAGACAGGGATATGAAGGAATGTGTAGTTATTATTTTACTGTGCCCAGGAGTAATTAACCCGTGTACAAGGAAAAGATATATTACCACGTAATTGCAATTTTCAGTTTTTGAAAGTGTTATAGTTTATTATATTTCACCATTGGGTGATGCACATGTTTTGTGCTGTTACAGTTCATATTATTTTTCGCCTATTTTTTGCAACCTCATGAGATAAGGTTATGCCTTCTCATGCGTCATATAGGCACTGGTTAGGAAATCACATGTCATGCTATTTTTTCCATGTCATCTAGGGTGCATTAGAGATTTCATGTTGTTGTGATAGATGTCATGATAGATTATACTTGATGTTGTGATAGTTCTTGTTATAGAGATACCGCTATGTTGATAGGGTGTTGTTTATTTTGGCAGTTAATTTATCATGGATGCCAAACATTGGTCCTAGAGGTGTTATGGGCCCTCGAGGATCAGAATATGGTGGATCATTGGATTGATATGTTTTTTACTTGTTGTATGCATTTTTGTGATGCCAAGAGTTGATTCGGGGGGAGTATGGACCCCCACGAATCGGAATTTGGCACATAGATGTTTGTTTTTCAGTGTTTCTAGTGTTCAGTGCAGTTTCTATGCTACCGCCCCGATAAAAATAAAATAAACAGCATGTACATTATTAATAAACGTCATGTAGTTATAAAACATGTTACTGACTGTGTAAACATAGAAACGGGGTTGTAGATAGGCTTTGGGAACACACCGTGTATGATAAATACACACAGTGTAGTAGTCGACTGTTTAACCGGTCGTGTCATTAACAACACGGTTCAGGGACGCTCGTGTAGTACATGTTGTGTTTTGTAAGAACACGATGTGTGCCCATGTTCTAGGTACTCGGCCGTGTCACTAACAACACAGGAAGGTGATAGCTTCTTTTATACATGCCTTTTTTGTTTGGACACGCCGAGTAAGTGTCAGCCCTGTAGCCGGTTGTGTAAACTGCTACACTGGTCATCGAACCTGCCCAGTCCACGTCATGTCCTTATTGAACACGCCTTTTAGTTTAGGATTAAGAGGATCATGTAGGTTAGCCATGTAATGAGACTCGGGCAGGGGAGTGGAGTTCATGTACATTCCCTTTGTTGGAACAACACGCCGTGTAGTCTGGGGTGTTACACAACTTGTAGTGACAGAAGTAAACGCCCATGTGAATGGCTTTAACAAACACACCGTGTAGTTTAAATACACTCCGTGTAGTCATGTTTTGGAAAACATAAGTTCTTCTCTCTCCTGTTCCCATTTTTACCCCTGTGTTTATTTCCTTGTTAATCCTAATTCTAAGTTGTGATTTTGACATTTCAGGGCTATGGAACTAAGATGACGTCCTATTGCACGTCAGGAACCAAGCACTAACTGTGTTCCTGATAAGACAGACCAAGGACTACCAGTAGTTCTGTTGGTTATTCTGGACATGGCACCTACAGTGAATCCAGACACTAGTATCGATGCTCAGTTCAGAGAGGGTTTAATGAGATTCATGCCGACCTTCCAGGGAGCTCAACATCCTGCCCCGTCTATAGATGAGCTGACGCATGTTTTTAGCAGAATCATCCTCCCACTTTTACTGGGGATGGAGGACCTCAGGCTACAGAGTGATGGCTAGAAACCATTCATTCCATTTTCGAGGATCTGTACACACCCCCAGATAGAAGGTTGAAGCTCGTGACTTACATGTATGAGATTCTTCCATGAGATGGTGGGATGTAGTTTCGCAGGTAGGGAACCAATGAACTATTTCTTGGGATGGGTTCCAGCATAAGTTCAATGACTACCTCTATCTGGCGACACTATGGACCGGAAAATCTAGAGTGTTCATGAACTTGCAATAGGGTAATATATCAATTATGGACTATTCCTCCCATTTCACTAAGTTACAGTGCTTCACTCCCGTTTTGGGAAATGTCGAGCTGTTTTTGGAAAAGAAGATTGAGGAAGGCCTCAAGCCAGAGATAAGATCACATGTAAACGTCTTCCAGTTTACTTCTATTACTCTGATAGTCCACCGGAATAGATCACCGAATGAAATTTGAAGGATCCTGGAGCTGTTGACTAGAAAATTTCAATACCCAAGGCTGATTCATATCATACAGACAATAGGAAGTTCCACCGAGAGTCTACTCGAGGTGACTCGAGGAAGGGAGATATTTCTTCTAGTAGACAGGATGACCCTTAGGGAAACTAGGTGGTATGCTATCAATGTGGAATGTGTGGGAATTATAATACTATGTGCCCAAGAGACCCATTATAGTGCCAATGTTTCCGCAAGATGGGTCATCTCCAGCATTTTTACAGCGTTCTTCTTACAATTGAAAGTGAAGGAGTATCTGTTTCTACTCCTCATACAAGAGTAAGAATGCTAGTTTCACAGTAGATTGGGGGCTGGAGTTTTTCAGGTCGTTCAGCCCATGGTAGGGGTCAAGGATGCAGTAGTCAGGCCCAGTGAGGATCATCCCATGGATATCTGGTTGCTCAATAGGGCCACGATACTAGGCAGACATTTGTGGTAGAGCAGATTTATCAGGGGCAAGATCCTGGAACATCCACAGTTTGAGGTATGATCTTAGTAGCCTCTGTTTTATCTTCTGCACTTTTTGATACTGAATCATCCCATATCATTGTTTCTGTGAACATTGTGGAGAGACTTAGACTTACTATCTTAACTTCTGGGGGTATGATGAAACTAGACACTCCATTTGGACTTAGAACTGCCAGTGTACGTCAGTGCAAGGAGTGCCCCCTTGAGGTGGGTGGGTGTCACATCTTGTGGGATCTTTAAGTCCTTGATAGGACGGTTTATGATTTCATTCTCGGGATGGATTGGTTATTTTCCTTCGAGGCCTTTGTAGACTGCTATCGCAGAAGAGTGAGTTTCACATCACCGGAGGGAATATCTTTTCTTCACAAGGGAAAATGGGATGTCCAGGTGAGCAGAGATGGACTAGAGCATCATGGATTGGGCGATGTTATATCCTAGATTGATATTTTATATCTAGATGACTAGGGGACTTCTCAGATGGATTTTCCTCTCGTAGTTGATCTTGTTCAATATGTTTTTCCAGAAGATATTTCAGGGTTTCCTTTGGAGCGAGAGGTAGACTTCTCTATTGAGCTTGTTCCAGGAGAAGCACTGGTATCCATACCTCCTTATAGGATGGTGACTCCTGAGTTAAAGGATCTCAAGGAACAATTGGAGGAGTTGTAGGAAAAGGGTTTTATCTCACCCAATACGTCCCCTTGGGGTTCGCCGGTGTTATTTGCGAAGAAGGTTAATGATACTTTAGAATAGGGTGTGGACTATCAGAAGCTAAATCAGTTGACACTCATTAATCGATAACCTTTTCTGAGGATTGATGATCGTTTTGACTAGCTTCCGGGAGGCATGGTGTTCTCAAAGATCAACTTGAGATCCGGCTATCATCAGTTGAGCGTTAGACCATCTGATATACCTCTTACAGCCTTCTGGAGTAGATATGGTCTATACAAGTACTTGGTTATGCTGTTCGGTCTCACGAAATCACCAACAACCTTCATGTCACTGATGAACATAGTTTTTCATCCTTATTTGGATTCATTCGTGGTTGTTTCCATGGAAGATATCTTGGTGTACTCTCACACTCGACACGACCATGCTACCCATCTTGAGATCGTATTGAGTACACTGAGAGAGCATCAGTTATATGTTAAGCACTCAAAGTGCCACTTCTAGATGGTTGAGATTATATTCCTAGGTCATGTTATATCAGAGACAAGAGTATCAGTAGACCCAGAAAAGGTGAGGGTGGTGGTTACATGGAAGAAGGCGATGAATTTCTTCAAGGTACAGAGTTTCATGGGGATGTATGGTTACTACAAGTGGTTTATACATGACTTTTCACGCCTAGTAGCACCTTTGATAGGTCTGGCCAAGAAGGGGCGATGTTTTTATGGTCAGATACTTGTGAGTCAGTTTTCCATGATCTAAGGGGAGGTTGATGTTTCACTGATACTGGTCTTTCTAGAACCGGGAAAGGGCTATACTATTAACAGTGATGCTTTTGGTATTGGGCTAGGAGCAGTCCTTATGCAAGGATGTGGGGTTGTTGCTTACAAGTCTCAGCAGTTGAGGCCACATGAGAGGAATTACCCTACACATGACCTGGTGTTGGCTATTGTTGTTCATTCCTTTCATTGTTGGAGACACTATCTGCTGGGAGAGCATTTTTTGGTATATACGGACCACAAGAGCCTCAATTATATCTTTACACAGTGTGACTTAAATTTAAGACAGTGGAGGTGGGTCGAGTACCTGCAGTCTCTTGATATTGACTTTGCATATATGCATGGGAATGACAATGCTGTGGTAGACGCACTGACCAGGAGGACTCAGTTACAGGAAGTTCAGGAGGCCAGTAGTGAGTGGCAGCTTATGGCCATGTTCTCCGAAATTTACATGGAGGTGGATGACAGACAGAGACAGACCATTCTCTCGTCTGTGGTTGTTACCTCTACATTACATGATCTTGTACGAATGCGGCTGCTATCATATTCGGAAGGCTATGTCTTGTGGGAGAGTGTTTCAAGAGAGGACCCTCTTCCTGGATGGATAGTGGGTGAGGATGAGATCTTGCATTTCCAGGGAAATTTATAGGTTCCATTAGTCAAACGCACGGAGATGATGCAGGATTTTCATTCCTTAGTTTGGGAAGTTCGTCCTGGCCTCACCAATATGTATCATGATCTACATCGCCAATACTGGTGGCCAGGTATGAAAAGAGACGTTGTTGGTTTTTTCATGAGATGCTCGACTGGTCATCAGGTGAAAGCAATGCATTGTGACCACCAGGGATTTTACAACATTTTACCCATTCCGGAGTGGAAGTGGACCGATGACTCCATGGACTTCGTGACCTGTTTTCCGAGGTCGCCTCGAGGGAATGATACTGCATGGGTTGCTGTCGAAAGGCTTACGAAGGTTTCTCACTTCATACCGATCAGGGAGACCTTCAATGTTGATGATCTGGGACAACATTACATTCGAGAGATTGTATGTCGGCATGGAGTTCCACACTCTATTGTTTCAGACAGGGTTGCACTATTTACTTCCCAGTTCTAGCCAAGGATTCAAAGTGATTTGGGTACACACGTACTTTTGAGCACATCATACAATACTCAGACAGATGGCCAGTCCGATTGCATGATCCAGGTGCTTGAGGATATGCTCCGAGCTTGCATTTTGGACTTTTTCAGTTCTTGGGAGAAGCATATCCCTCTTGTGAAGTCCCCCTACAACAACAGTTTCCAGGTGACTATTCAGATAGAACATTACGATGCCTTGTACGGTAGGACATTCTAATCACCTTTATGTAGGCTGGAGGCAGGAGAGGCAGCTTTTTTGGGACCTCGTCTTGTTCAGGAGACCTCAAAGTAGATAGAGGTGATTCGAAAGAGGATGGCTACAACACAGTCTCAGCAAAAGTCTTATGCTGATCAGCGGAGATGACCTCTGGAGTTCGAGGTTGGTGATCAGGTTTTCCTGTGTGTCATACCGAGGTTGGGACACAAGAGGATCCGGAGACAGGGTAAGTTTGCACCGTGGTATGTCGGGCCGTATGAGGTGTTGGATAGAGTTGGGCCAGTTGCCTATCGGTTGTAGTTACCTAATAGATTCCAGGATATGCACGATGTATTCCACGTTTCCCAGCTTCGATGTTACTTTTCAAACCCATCTCATTTTTTCAACCCAAGGAGGTTGATCTTGAAGAAGTTGTGTCGTTTGAAGAGAATCCTATTGGGATTGTCGATCATAGTATGAAAGTTATATGTGACTGGTCTATTCCTCTAGTACGGGTGTTATGGCAGCATGGGCAAGTGCAGGACGAGACATGGGAGCCAAAGGCCGATGTACGATCGTAGTGGCCGGAGCTGTTCGGGGTTTCTTCTGCAATTCCATTCTTGAGAAATTCGGGGAAGAATTTCATTAATGGGGGAAGTTTGTAAGAACCTGGATCATCGTTTCAAGTATGTTTTCCTTTTCAGGTCATTTTTAAGGAATAGGGGAAAATCTTGAAATTTTCAGATTAGACGTCGTGTACTTTTCTACCGCGCGAGTCCGTGTGCTGCCCGTGTCCGGGACACACACGCACGGACATGTGGGGTGACATAGAGGCCTCTTAAAGAGGAGTACAAAAAACCAAGTTACACGTCATGTACTCTAAAAATACACACCATTTACTCTTCTTTTTATTTTATTAATCGGTACGGGGTCACGACTTAACCCTGCTTTTGTCTTCTTCTCCGCCTAATTCCACCCAGATCATCTGAGGAGGGAAAATCTTCTATGATCCATTGATCTGTCACTGGCTATCCAAATCAAACACTGTTGGTTGAAATATAATCACAGAAGTGAGTTCTTGGTTCTTATTTATGCTTGTTTCACTATTCCTCCTCATTTTCATGTTATCATGGGTTGAGAGTTTTGGACGTTTTCTCATATATATGATTTTCTAAGGATAATCAATCATTGTGGTTCACTTATATCGATCTTCGAGGATCGAGGTAGGTGGTCGGTTGACCTACGTTGAATGTCCTTGATTTTTTGTTTCAAAAGTTCCGGATAACCATATATCGGGTATCCCAGGATTGGGATTTTGATTATATTGTTTAATTTCCATAGTTTTCTTGTTATCGTATGATTATTTGATCCTAAATGTATGCTTGGTTGCATGTTTTATGGTCACCCCATGGGTGTTTTTCCCTATTTGTCTGTTTATCGCCATTTGGAACCATTTTCCTATGAGTAAAACTTTAATGTAATTGATAATTTACTTGTTATAATAGATTTAATGTGTTTCCTGCTGTTTAAATGTTTTTGATAAATTTTAGCTATTAGCCAAGTAGTTTTTGAACTTACTTAGTGCTGCTGACAGTCGATTATGCTCGACTGCACTGCTCAAGGCTTCGAGAACCTAGTGCGGGAGATCAATGAAGGAATAGATGATTAAGTGCTTCCCTAGTGGGTATGTTGGTTTTAGTTTCTTACGCAAGTCCTACGGGAATTGGAATTTTTGATTCCAAAGTGTTTTTATATTTTACACACATATCGAGACCACAAGAGGAATTAGACGTAAGTGCTTCCTCCGAGAGTCTGTAGCTATCGTTGCAAGACCATAGGGGAATTGACATAAGATCTTACCAGAGTGTATTTGCCTTGTTTGATTACTGGACTATAGGGGTATGCTAGTTTGAGCCACCTGGAGATTCAGTCTGACTTTTGTTTGGTTGGTTGTGACGATTCCATGATGCCAAGGAACAAGCATTGGTTTGAACTTCTTGTGGGTTAGGTAGTCTTTTAGATATCTTCTGTTTTACTTGCTTTACCTTGGATTAGAGATCTTTTCTAGATTACCTGTTTGATTAATTAAATGAATGTTTATGATAATTGGTAGGATTAATACTGGTGTACTCCTAGTTCATTACTGTATTTATTTCCTTTACTTTTGATATATTTATCACTGATAGTAGGGCACAAATCTATTGGTGGTTGCCTACTGGGATTAGTCTCACACCCTGTTTGGGTCATATTTTTCAGCCAAAAAGGATTATATGGTTGCAGGTGTGGATAGAGATTGTGGCCCTTCCACCTTAGGTACATGATTGCTGGTTGGATCTGGAGATCATGGGACCGGGCATTGGCTAGTGATGCTGCTGGTGTTTCTGTTTACTTTTAGTATTTGGTTTTAGTTTTGTTTCAGCATGTTGATTTGTTTACTGCTTTCTATAGACACATGTACCATACTACATCATTGTTATATCTGACATTTCTTCTATATTTAGATTCTTTTGTCGTATTTTGTTCCTATTTCCGCTATTATGTATGTTTGTTCTTCCACTGTATATTGTACCCAATGAGGGCATAGTTTCCCCACCGACTCACCAAGGCCCTCACTGCTAGTCGATAGCCTCTAGAATTTTGGGAAATGCGCTTGAGGTCAGGTTTTGAACCGGGTACAAGGCACAACTTATGAGGCCCCTGATTTGGGTCGTTACATGAAACATGCATTTTAGATTGAATTATTTATAAAGATAAATTATAGTTTTTATTGGTGTAAATGTAAATTTTTTTAAAATTTATATCTATTAACATAATCTAGGATATCTTAATCATTTTTATATTGAACATGGATATAAAAATTCTGTAAACACTTGAATAGTTTCCATATGATAACCCACTTTCTCATCACGTCTCTAGAGAAATTTTAAAATATATTATTCAAAAATTATGAGTGAAATATGGAAGAATATGGTTTCTAGTAACTCTTCATCATTTTTGTACAACGTGCTACTATAAAATAATGAAATGTGATTCACCTATCTCAAATGGTTCATATCAAATGATATGAAGACAATTTGGATGATTATATTTTATATATAAAAACAATTATCAAATTAATGAAATATTTTTCATTTGGAAATATAATTTATATATTTTTACCTTTTCACCAGAATATATATGATTTTATCATTTTTTACCTGTCGACTTCCACTTTGACAATGAGATGTTACTTTATTTTCATCCAAAAACAACATGGATAATATATATAAATATATTTATTGAGAAATTATTTGTGATATAATTATAATTATTTATGGAAAAAATATTAGTTACCTCGTTTCCATTATGTTCATTGAAAAATTGAATTGTTACCCTTCTGTTGTCAGTTATTTAAATTAGAATACTAAATTTGTATTATCTGTTACATTATTTAAATATATTTTTTTGATTTTTTTACCATGAAATATTTATTATTTCTTATATATTTATTATAAACATGTAATTGATTAAATTTATTGTTTTTTCAATTATTTACCATTCAATATTGGTTATTCATTATTGATCCATGATATATTCTGTTGAACATAACCCCTAAATATAATTTGAGCTCAAATAATTTTTATTTCCCTTCCCCATTATATAATGAATAATTCATATAATTATTTCAAGGATTCCAATTTATTCTATTTCTATTCATTTAAATTTATATTCCCAAATAAAATATGTATTATATATATATATACTTCTCTAAAAATAGTAATTTGATCGGTCCTTTAGTATTTGAATCCTTTTATCCATGAGAATGATACAAATTGGCACCAATTATGTGCAACTATGGTTAGTGACATTTCAATTATTTAAAAATATATGGAATTATATTAATATATATATATATGGGTTTGTAATATATATATAATAGAACTATATTTATATCATTTGAGGATCAAACATGGATGAATGAAGTTGATTCTGTAGGTTAAAATTTATATTCAATCTTTTATTTCCTGAGGATATTTCAATATTCACCACTCCTTTAATTCATAGAGTGCATATAATACCCCGTTGAAATGTTAAATATTTAAGATCCTTGTCTTCATGATATATAATATTTTTTTGATGATATTAATTATTTTTTAATGTAATTCAACAAAATTTGATGCAGTAAAGGATTTATTTCTCTATTTTAAATTTTTGTAGAACAGAAGAACTATTCACCATGTGTTTCTTTTTCATAGTGTATATAATACCCATGATTTTATATTTTAGACACTATAAAAATTGTTTTATAAATTTATATATAAATTAGATGATATATCTATAATATGGTTAAAGTTTTAATTGTTACCAAATAGGTAATATATTTTTTCTCATCAATTGACTTCTTTGGGAGACAAGTTGTACTATGAACCTATCCTATTATATACCGTGTATATACATCTAGTTTTACATGTTATATCATGAATATACTTCTTTTCATGATATTATATATTTCATTTAATGTAATTATTTCTTTGGTATTGTGATTCAATATAACCAAAGTGGTAAGCATTTTAGTTTGAAATATCATTGTTTATGGGGGAATGTTTATATTTATGTATCCAATAATGAAATAATGTGATCTATATCTAAATAAAAGTGTGAATTTTATTATCCATTTTTCATGACATTAGAAGTCATTTTTTCAATAATCATACTATATTTATGTATAATAAATATCATAATACTTAGTTTTTAATAAAAAATCATTTTTAATTCTCTCATTGATCAAAAATCAATTTTTTTCCAATACCATGTTTCAAAAAAATTATTTCAAAAAAGTATTTAAAAATTTCCATGTTATTTATTAATGAAATATTTACAAAGGTGTTATTCCTTTTAATTTTTTAATATGTAAACAATATTTCGTTTTCCAATTAATACTCATTGGGATTTCAAGGAAAATCTCAACGGAATGTTTATTTTAACATCCATATCATTAATAGTGTTTCATGGAATCATTTCAAAAATTTTGAATTTTCCTTTATATTATTCTCATCTTTTATTTTCAAAGGAATTAATTTAAAGAATATTTTATGAATTTAAAATTTCAAAAATGTGATTTTAAAAGAAACCATATTTCTGTTAAGAAACTATTAATGTGATTTCATACATCTAAATAATTTTACATATATGATTACATCCTTTGATGTCACATATTATTTAAAAAACCTATAAACCAAGTATAACATTCTTATTCTTTCTCTGGATTTTTTCGTTTTTCAGGATAAGATGTTTATGAAACCTATTTCTCTTCCACGAGTTATAAAATAATAAAATGATTAGGGAACATAATTTCATTTCTATGGGTTAAAATTTGTGTAAAATATGAAATTATTTTAAAACAAATTTAATTTCATGGTTTATTATGTTATGAATTATTTTTGATATTATGGAACATGTCTGAAATATTTTAATCTTTTGATTGGTGGATCCTATATCTCTCTACAATGAATTGGGTATTAATTTATGTATCCTTATATATAAATGGAATATAATGGGTAGTGAACCTTTTTTAATAAGGGAAATTGGATATTATGAGGTTCTGGGGAATGAAATATAAATTAAATAATGGTTTGATATAAGAACCCATTACATAATGATATCCTTAATTTTGATAGTTGAATGTTATGGATATTATTTTTTATTCTCATTTTTAGGCTACAAATAAATATCTTATTTTAATATTATAGTCACAAGGATCATGTTATATAATTACTTTATGATTCATGTATTATAAACATCCTATATATATTCCATGACTCAATATTATGAAAATTGACATACTGGGTATTGTTTTTAACTGTTATTCTCAAGTTCTCACACAAATTTGTTCATCCTAATCTTGCATGTCTTCCTTGGTTATCCCTATTTAGAATCTATTATCACCATTTATTATGATTACTTTTACTAAGTTATAATGGAACAATTAATGTATTTTTTGTGATGTGTATTGCTGGGGAATAACATTATGCTAGTTGTTGATGATTTTTCACAAAATTAGTAGATTTTCTATAAAATATTAAAGATGTTAAAAAATTATATTCTCCAAACATTTTATTGTGTAATATATTGAATATTCATGTGAAAAAGATGTAATATCTATGTATTAAAATCATGTGTCGATATATTTTTGATGTATATGAAAACACATGTAGTGGAATAAATTATATTACTAATTATTTAATAATGTAGTTATTTTTCAGTCAGAAAATGATTAGATATTATCATATAACAAAAACATATATTATGATCCATTTTTTCATAATTATAAAAAGATAAATACCATTCAATAAAATTTTATATAAAATATATATACAATTATTATAATTTAACTAGGATAAGAAATCGAGTGATATTCTTGGTAAATTATATGAGTGCATTTTATTATGTATTATTTCCATTTTAATAATAACAATGTAATCCCCACATTAAAAAAAATAAAAAAGGGGATTAAAAGGCTATTAAAAACTTTATAATGAAAATAAAAATATAAAATATACACAGTAATTTTATATTAAGTGATGGTTTAAGAAATATTTAGTTAACGATAAAATATATTCAAATGTGCAATAAAATAAAATTTTAATTTTATAATTATTATTTGAATAAACCCGCGTAAAAAAAATATAACATATCCTTTAAAATAATGATAATGTAATATTTCAATGTTAATGAAGATAATAAATATTTTTATTTAAAAGATACAATATATATTATTTTTGGTATAGAAAACTATTTCTAAGGAATGAAAGATCAAATACTTAAGATGTGAATTATACATGCCAATATAAATTTTCTATCAATAAATAAATTCATATATTTTATATATTTCAAAATAATTTATAATTTCCTTATATAAGAAAATAATATTAAAAATTCTAGTTTGAAGTGGTAAAAATTCACAAATATTGAAAAATATTGCCAATTATGAATGTTTTGGAGACATAAATAAAGTATAATTGTATAGTAACCCTTAAAATTGCTAATGTATGAATATAAATCCAATGAATAAGGTATCAAAAAATGAAATTATAAATACCTTATTTCTTATATAATTTGATAATAGATATAAATGGGATAGTTTTCACACCATGTTTTATTAGGCTCATGAATGGTTTGATTCACTGGGAGTGAATATGTGATAGAGTAATAAATTTTAAATATTATGATTTCTTTTAAATTGTAAAATTTTAAATTTTTAGAATATAAAATCTCATAGAAAAACTCTCAGAAAACATCAGAAGAATACAACGAGACAAAATATATAAATAATGTCCAATCCTCTAAACAAGTATCTAATCATTTCCTGACCAAGAATCACTCAAGAGAATACAATCATGAGTATTCTCCATAAATAATAAAATGTGTTGGTAATATCCATTACATGAAATACATGAATATTACAACAATATCATCATATATATATCTAACACATTTCTTTTATGTCATGTACCATTGAGGTATGAATTATTATTCTATCTTGATGATTGCCTCTTGAAAATCTAATAGTTATTACCAAACAATTCATTATAATGAATAATAATTATTTATTCATCCTTAACATGATAAATAATTTTGAGGACTAAAAAAATAATGTTCTATCTTCTTCTTATATTTTCCATACTACATGTGCATTATTTTAATATGTGATGGTTTTACAAATAATACACCTTATTTAATGGCATAAATAATATTATTAAATATTCTAGTCTTCAATATGATATAATTTTATAAATTATTATTTTTATAATTCATTGTATTATGATATTCATTATGATGAAATCTGATTACCAAATTATAAAACAAATAACTAGCTTCGTTAAAGAACACATCACATCTTCTCAACATCACCTATTATTCAATATATTCATATTTAGATGAAAAAACTATCATCTTGGTCACTAGGACATATCATAGTGTGTACATATTTAGTATAAAATGAAAAATTTGTTCATATAAATAATTTATAATATAGTACTATAGAAAATTTCTTCGTAGTAAAATATCATCATCATTTATTCTATTGTCTTCTCGAATACTATGGGGAATCAATGATCAAAGTTGGATGCTTCTCAATTATTTTTAATAACTAAAAAATAATTCCCATTATATCCCAAAATTTTATGAGTATATTAAATAAGAAAACCAGTTTATTTTCTTAAGTTTTTGAAATAATATTCATGCCATGAAAATTATTTTCCATATCTAGAATTATAAATTTTAGTTATATCAATTAATATTTACTCGAATGAGTTAAAAATCATATAATTATAATGAAATATTTCTCTTCACTATGACTTTTACATTCCATTATAATGACCACATCATTTCCCATGGTTTAATGTATACAAATTCAGTCTGAAGACTCTAAACCTACATGAATCCACTATAATGACAACTTATACAATCATGTTTTTTCTTTATATCTATTGGTAAATGATTGTTTTTTCAATATAATGGTTTATTAAACGGTGTCATTGTATCAATTCTAAAACTATTAAAAAGATAAAATCCAAATTTCAAACTAATAATAAGTCCCCTTGATGTTTCTTGAACTTTTGGAAGTGGTTACAAATTCCTCACCATAGAGTGGGAAATCCAATAAATTTCCTTGAAAAAACACAATACGTGGAAAATAAATTAGCATATTACATTACATATATAAGATAACTAAATACTAATTATTCTCAAAATAGATATATATAATTTGAAAAACTAGTACATAAGACATTATGAGTTCCTCTATTGCTTATATGATCTATCCAATTCTATATATGGACCAAATTCTTCAAAAATCATAATGATATTATGACTATAAGAATCATATCCCTTTTATAAATGTTGTGTCATGTTACTAATTCCCCCAAGACCATGTTGATTATTCATTCAATGATAAAAGCTACTATAAAACAATTTTCCATTGATATGATTCAATTTTTTGTTCTCATATTATCTCCATTGATATGATTCATTTCTAACGATTCATCATAAAAATATATTTCTAAAAATCATTAATTTGTTGAATCAAAAAATTATAAACATAAACATGTAATTTGTATTTATTTTTTATGTTATTTATCTTTAACATCCTTTTCATAAATTGGATCGATAATATATATAATGTATATACTAGTATCATTAATATTTTTCATTGGATTTATTTAGATACCATTTTATACAAATAACCATTCATTATAATTTCATGTATAAAACAATTTTCATTCCTAAATTATAATCACATGTGCACAAAATGTTTTTAAGAATGAAATATATTACATATTTAAATCATTTTTCCAAAATACAGAATACTAAAATGAACTCATTCATTGTTCATGGTCGAAGATAAAAATCAAATCCAAATCCTCAGAAATTTCATAAAATAACCACTTTAAATTTTTTATTACATGTTAATATATACTTTAACACAATAATAGATGAATATTTATACATATCATATTCAATGTGTAAGTTTTTATAATATCATTCTAAATATATACTACACATGAATAAAATATATCTCTATAATTATTTTAATCACATATGTTTTGATTTTACCCATATTTAGTATTTTTATCCAACTATAAAAACAGGAACACAGAAAACATTAATAGATCAATGTATTATTATCCCAATTTGGTATCAATAAGAAATGGAAAAATTATTGTTGGTGCTTAATTCATCATCACATAGTTTTTAATGGGAAATATTTCTTCTATAAATTCATTGGAATAAAATTATACAACAAATTTTATTGATAGACATTATGGTCAAAAAAATTCCTCATCAAATACAAATTTAAAATTAATGAACATATCATATTCAATTCTTCCACAATATTACTAAGAAACATTATTTTTTTACTTGATACACATTCATTAATATTTTTCAAAAATATTACAATATAATTAACAAATTTCAACTTCTTAATATCCTCCCATTATTAAATATATTCCATATGATATAAATATTTTAGGATTCTTATTTAGTATAAATTATGATCCACCATTTTTAGAACAAAATTTTTTATTGGATTTTTATCAACATCACTATTTTTCTGGTGATGTGTATATTTTTCTTCAAACCTATATCATATTTCCCAAAAACAATAATTATATGAAATCATATTATTCAATAAATTCTACAAATATTATAAAGATACACAATTAATTTATATTATGTTTTTTATCAAATTATTCTCACACAACATTCATGACAACAAAACGGTTCATGAAAATTAATCATTATTAAAGAACATTATTATATATGATTTGGTTATCTTCAATGGAGTTATCCTATACATGTTTAACATTAATTAATATTCACCCAATTAAAATATAGTATTTGAAACATTAATCATTTAATAGTGTGTTTATAGTATCCATAAAACCATAATGGTAATAATGTTGAAATATTCATCCTAAACATAAAAAACATTCAACCATGATACTTCCCTAAAATTAATTTTTTGAAATAATTATTTAACATTATTAAGGAAAAATATCATGAGGATTCTATTGTCATGATACTCATTAATATTGATATATTTCTATATTTTTATTTACTATAAAAAATAACTTTTTTTAAATTAATGTTACACATTCAAGATTAAACAAAATTTGGATAGTCATCTATTGTGAGATTGTATTCACTTATTAAAACATCCATTGGGACCTTATATTACCACTTGGTATTTAATGATATTTATTTTGTTCTTTTTTAAATCATTGATTTATTGAACAGTATCCATGTATCACATCACCCATAATACTCTTTTATTTCATTGAAAAGTCTTCAACTTATTCTTATTAATAAAGAGAAAAATACTACTAACTTTTTATATTTTCAAAATTATCCAATAAATATTGCTTAAATTACTGATTATAATTATCATATCTATTTATATTATCTTTTAGCAGATATAAATATTTCGTATCCAATGTGCATTAGTCTTTTACATATTTAAAAGATAGGAAAACTCGCCCCCTTTAGTATAAATTAAATTTTTTCCTAGTCCACTAGAATGGTCTTTTTATTAAATATTATAATTTTATTGGGAACCCTAAGAACATTGGATATTACATTGTTTATTAATTTTCACTTTAAAATCATTTCTAGATTCATACATATTGTCACAACTACCCAATTGACCATTTTTTTTCAATTTTATGAGTCACGCTCACAATGTGAATCCTTTAAAACCATTATTCAATAAATATATTATATTCTCTATAATTTGAGGAATTAAAACAGCTACTTATTTATATTTATATTTCACAATTAATTGATAAATAAATACTATTCAATGTAAAATGTTCTTTTATCCATGAACAAATTGATGAAAAATTACAAAATCTGAAATTCATTTAATATTATCTAAGAAAGGTTGTAAGAGTACATATCATTGTATTTAGTATCATATAATTCCATTACTGAAATATTTGAGGTGAAATGTAAAATACATCTCAAAATAAACTCGATAATGGTAATAACACTTTTTTTACTTTCTCCACCTCAAGTGATGTGTGCCAAGATCCTATCAAAGAATACAATAATGTCATTATCCAAATAAAAAATTCATATTAATTTCCATAAACACCAAAAATTTTTCATTAAATTACATTAATTATTAATATAATTAATGTCATTTAATTATTAATAATATATTTTTCTAATTTGTACTTTCCATATCCATATCAAATGAATCTATGATATATTGAAAGTCATTCAATTTAATTGAGTTGATGTTATAATTCACTAGATCTATACAATTGTAATTAAATCTATCTGGTATGATATGAAATTACTTAATACCAACAATAAAAATTTTATATTCTATAAGAATCCAATAATACTAATGACCACCAAAATATATATTTGAAATAATTAACCTCTTTTCCCATTAAGAATTAAAATAGCTTCATAAATAAATCATTAAAAATAGTGTCTACACTTTTGTCATTGAAACTCTATTTATATGTATTTTACATCTAGTTGAAAAATAAAACATATATGTTGATAACCATAAATATTAATATTAAAATCATTAAAAGTCATAATGTAAAGAAATTTATTTTTTCCCCATAAATGTGTACATTTTTTGAGTTATATAAAGTAAATTTTAATCTATATATAATATTTTGTAATCTATTATTAAATATAAACATAATATCTATAAATAATAATAAAATTTTATTAACAATTATTCCATATCTAATTTTGTTTTTTCTTGTGATTATGGGATATCAATTTGTATTCATTTAATTAATACAATGCTTGTTAATTGAATGAGTTTATATCATAATAATAGTTTTACTATACAATATCTACAAATAAAACTATACACTACCAAGATTATGAATGATTGATGAAAACTAAAAAAAATAAGAATTCAAAAATCTATAAATCTTGTAATCATAATAATTATTGTTCAATAAAGGAATACTGAATTTAATAATACCAAATATATGTATATGAAGAATAGTGATGTCCATTAAGTGTAAGTGAGTGTAGGTTAAAGTTGATATCAATTAATCCATTTTTTATCATGTTTTTATTTAAAAATACATACATTTTTAGAGTATGTGATCATAATTCTTAACTCACACACACACCAAATAATGAAAAAATCAAGACACTGGATGTATGACTGTTACTACCCAAAATGAGTTACAAATTTGTAACATCATAAAAACAACCCTGAAAAGTTTATTAACTATAATCAATATCTTAGATGTATAGTTCATGAAATGCACATTACTTATAATAAACTTATAAGACAATGTTATCTATCATTAATTTTTATGAGCATAATCACTAATAAATTTTACTTTTTTAGGTGTGTATTGTTTTTCCTATATGATGGTTACCACTTGAAAAGAATAAAATGATCCCAAAAATATTCACTCTAATAGATATATTTTTATTCCACTAATATACCATTGTGAAAAATCATGATAATAACACAAAAATTGGTTTCAGGTATTCTTTTTATTTCTCTTCAAAATATTTAAAAAGAATTAATATAATTACACTTCTCATTTATGTGGTTTTTATTCAAAATTTACAATATTATATTTTATAATTAATATGTATTATTATAATACTGTTATATAAAACTTATATTAAAAATCTATATTCATTTTTTATCACTTAATAGGACCATATTCATTATGTTGAAATTCTAAACTAAAAATAAACATTAAAGAAATAAGTTCCTTCAACTATATAAAATTTATTCCAAAAATATATTTTAGTTATTTGAAAAAATATCTTATCATAAGAAATATCCAAGTATACACAATGAAATTTCAAAAAAAATTATATTCTATACGAAATAATTTCACATTTAAGAACAACTTCTACCAATTATAGTGTGACAGATATCATCACCGCGTGAGATTATGTTTTATTAATGAATAAAAATTATTTAATACAATATGACTATATCTAGAAATAATTTACACTTCACACATATATTTAATTTCTCAACGAATAATTTCCATAATGATCATCATGAATTTATTATTTGAAATCAATGACCCATGAAACTTTTCCCCTCTAAGAAATTAACCTCTTATCCTAACAAATATTATTAAAATTTATTATCATGTAGTCCATTAATTTTATTTGAAATATAATTTAATTTTTTTCTAATAATCATATTTAAAATGGTTTAAAATTCTTCATTTATGTTTATTATAATTAATTTCAATTCCCATAGTTTTAATTCCCCATTTTATTTTCAATTTTAATCCAACCCGTCTAAACTATACAAAAACCATTTTCAACACAACATGTTCCAAATCATTTTATTCCCATACCATGACAGAAGAAAATTTTTGTCTTCTAAAACATTGTTTACCATATAATTTTGATCCCTATTCAAGATGTTTGAAAAAATAGAGTTTTCCCTCTCTTAAAATAATTCTCCATCATTATTAATGATTTTCTCAAAACATTCAAAAATCATTCACCATGTCATCATAATTTTTGATTCATTTATAAGAAAAGGAAATCAATGTTTGATAGTGTTATTAAACACATTAAACATATATTAAAAAATAAAAAATATTTTATAAAAATATTTTTCTAATATTATGTAAACAAAGATGTACAAAAATTAGATCTTATACAGTGTGTGTGATTCTCTTGATTTCACACGTAGAATTATCTAATCCCCCTATATTGTTATTTTATTAATTTTTAAAATTTTCCATACTATGGATTTTTTTCAATTACACTATAATATAATCAATCATTATTTTATATTAAATTGATTTTAAAAGTACATATTTCCAATTTAACAAATTTTTTTTACTTTTCAAGAGTTCTTCATCCTCATTTCAACAATGAACGAAGAATAATGTTGTTTCATGGCTTCAATCAACTTGAACGAAACACATCAAATATTAATCATATTTTATGTTCAATAATCCTTCCAAAAAAATAATCATGAAAAACACATATAATGAATCATCTTGAAGCCACATATTTAAATATTTTTTATGTATATAATGAAAAATCCAATAAAAAGGCAAAAAATCATGTCACTTCTTGAACACCTTTATCACTCATGGTCATCAAAATTTACCCAAAACCTATATTACTCTTAACAATAACCGTATTTTAATTTTATTCAAAAATATTGGACATAAATCAAATATAGATGTCATTTTACATTGTAAAGAAAATATAATTAATTAATTATATTTTTATAAGAGAAAAATAAGTATAGATAAAAGAAACATTGAATAAAAATAATATGATTATTAACATTTGTATATATTTCTTCCTTTCTTGTTTTTGATTCCTCTTTAAAAAATTAAAAATAAACTCCAACCCATTTATCATTTCAAAAAATATACATTGAATATATGTATAAAATTATATAATATACTTTATAACCAATAATTTAATAATATAACATGTAAAATCCATTGATCCCCAAAAAAATATTACATATTTTTAAATGTAAATGTAATACAAATCAAAAACACATGCCCATATATTTTAATACATTGTTGTCGTTGAATACTACTTAAAATATAATCTTATTTCTATAAATATTTCTAATATATCTTATAAATATCTTCCCAATAATGAATATTTATAGACAGAAACTACTTATGCTGTTCTTTATAACATAGGGAAATCAATGAAAATAAAACATGAGATAACATTAACAGTAAGGGTAAAAATGGAAGATATTAATCTGATGAACATATGAAATATTAGGATCATAATAATGGTAAAATAGTATTAATATAACATAAATAGATCATACCCAATCTTTCATGCACTATAAATTAGACTCATGAAAAAAAATTCAATTAAAAAGACATGAACTATAAGAGCATGAAATCATAATAAATCAATCGTAACCTAAATATTCTTGTCATATAAGCATGTAACCACAAGAAATAATGAATCCATTTCATATGTTAAGGGTAACATATGCGACCATAAAATCTTAAAAATATATAATACTAACATTGGTTTCCCATTTCATAACAGATCTTAAATCATCACGTAATTCCTATAGCAGATCAAAAATGTTTTCCACATTGGAATAGAGGATAAATTATGATTTTTTGTTTTCCATAATGATTACATAATTAATGTGATGAAGAAATTGGTCCCATTGTTCTATGGTTATAACGATACTATCACACATGGTTATATCACCACCACCATCCTTAGATATATTTTTAATATCTACCATTGTTATAATGTAACATCAATAACCTAATAAAGTCTCTAAATATATGTTTCATGATATCTTAAAAAATTAATCATATAAGAACACATTAATCAAAATGGGTTTCATTGTAATTTAGTCAGAATATAACCTATGGAAAGGAATTGGGATTATTAAATATTTTATCATTTTATCATAGAATTACAAATAGAAATGAAATGATTTTAAAAAATATCATCCTATGTATAAATTATCCATATAATGTTTAAGGATTTTACAATTAGATCACATCCCTATAAAAGAAAAAAAAACTAAATTTTGTTGTGGTTGAGGAATATGTATTTAATAAAGGAACATTTAAATATTCATGAGGAAATTATATATTCTATTTTGAAAAAACATCTTTAAAATGTAAAAATAACCCAAATATTAATTTTAACATTTTATTTTAAAATAAACATGGATTAATGTAATTTATTCCTTTAACCAATAATCATTACAGATAGTGAGAAATACCGTTTATGTCTTAAAGTTAAGAATAATTATTTCTTTCACATTATCAATAAAATCCAAAAGGGATGTGTTTGGAAAAAATATAGATAAGTACTTATAACTTATATTAAAATATCATAAATGTGGGTAATAATTTACTTTTAAAATCTTTATTTAATGTGAGCACATTTATTAAAAACTTTTTATAAGAGATAGACATAATTTTACCTATCACAAAAAACCTTTTTATGGAATATGTAGTTCAATAATGGAATTAAATGAAAGGAAAACATGTAATTTTTTGAAATTACTATATTATATTATATATAATTATTTTTATGACTAACATATATTAGTATTTAATCATTTAAATAATAATTACAAAAAATCCGGAAGAAAATATTGATTCATTTATCAAACCCTAACAACGTTGGAAACTTTTAAATCATAATACCATGTAAATAATAACATAAAATTAAAAATAAATTTCATTAAAATTAGAATATTCAATATATAATAGGTCCAAGGGTTATTATATACAACACAAAAATTAAATTAGTGGTGAATATGATATGTCTCTCAAAAATAAAACATAGATAAGAAATCTATTTCCTCAAGTAATGAATTAAAATTCACATGTTTTAACCGCATATATAAAAATTATAGGTTAATTATAAATATATATTTTATCTATACTCATATATATCATAAAAGTTATTATTTAATTATGATTTTTTATTAACATTTTTATTAACAATTCCTTGTTAAAAA
Source organism: Viscum album (assembly GCA_963277665.1). Lineage (NCBI taxonomy): Eukaryota > Viridiplantae > Streptophyta > Magnoliopsida > Santalales > Viscaceae > Viscum > Viscum album. The sequence goes on from OY728128.1 coordinate 1,488,327,647, forward strand.
TCATGTTTCATGGTGGAACTTCTTCATTTTTCATGTATTATTCTATTTGATTATATGTTTCCTTATATTTGATAAAGTTACATAATATCAGTAATGTGAAAAAATATATAATTAAAATTTATATGAATTTAATATTAATTTATATCATTACATATAATATAGACTTATAAAATTAATTACAACATTCATGGAGATGGTAGATTGTACATACACATTGATACTATTTCCTTCTTACTATAGGATGGAATTATTGAAAGATGGATAATATATGAACATTATTGAAACATTTTTTTGTCATTTATATTATATATATTAATTATTTTAATCATTATTACCATCCGTGTGATAATAATTTAAAAATGTATCACATTTCTTTTTGGTGTCGTTAATCTTAATAGAGACACAAGCAACATCATTATTTTCCCATAAATTAAAAAGTAAGAAGTTAGATGTGTTATTGAAATTTAATATGTATAATTATACTATGAAAATAATATGTACACAAAAAATCTATAATTATATCAAATAAATAAAGTCAATGACAAAAAATTAATTACATCAGTTTGCAAGGTGGTAGTGTTTCGTATACAAGATCAAATGTATCATTTCACATTTGATTAACGATGATATGGATGTATATTTTTATAATAAAATAATATCATCAATATATATATATAAGATATTTATTTTATGTGATTATAATATTTAAATAATATTTTATGTTGTTGGAAAATGAAATAAAATAAAGAATCCCGGTTAAACCCGTTATTACATTAACATTGTTAATTAATTTTAATATTTTTATAATTAATTATCCTAAAATTTAATTTTAAGTTATTATATAAAAATGATTATTCTTATTCTAAATATGGAATTAATTTTTCGAAAATCAATTCCTATAATATATACAATTTAATTTGAAATTCAACCCATAAACATGATGGGAAAACAAATTTCCAAAGATTTTTTTTAATAATGGAATGTAATAATAAAAAAATAGATCCAAAACTGATTCAAATGAAATTAATTGAATTAATAATTATAAAATGAATTTAAAATTACTTTTAATTAATTTTTAAAAGGATTCTTCTTTTAAAATTCCTTAAATAAAAATGCAGTTTTCAATAAAAATAATATTTTTAAAAATTCATAAAAAAATATTCATTACAAAAAATTCTAAAATATTTAATATAAAATATTTTTTATCATAATTTAAGAAACTATTTTTTGGAAATATTTCTTATAATAGTTTTATAAATTAATTATTATATTTTTGTACGATAAATAAGAAAATCATTTTGTGGAAACATTTTTTCCAAAAACATATAATGAATTTTTTAAAAATATATTTTCTTTATTCGAAACCATTGTATATAATTATAAAATATGGTTTTTCATATTCATAATTATATTTTTAATGGATATTTTATATTTTTATTGTTTATATAATAATATTAAAGTATATTTCATTTTGATTAAACATAGTGTTCTATATATCACACTTTATCGAATAAATGAAATTTGTTAAAAATAATCTTGTAAAATCTCAGCGTGTTATATTTTATCTCCCATTAAATTAATTTCAACATTAAAATTCATCACATAGATTAAAAAATTGGGGATTATTCCTCTTTATCATATCCTTATGTTACCATGTAGCTTCTTACAATTGGTGGTTTCATTACAAAACATTAACCTTATGAGTGGTCTTGTTTCATATCACATTATCTATATAATCAAAAACCTACTGAGGTTGTTATTCATAAGAAATATATTTATCTAGTGTTAAAACATGTGAGTTTAGTACATGTTAAGGGTAGTTATATACTTTTTAAGAATATACATTGATAACATTATGAACTTGATAAAGGTTTAGTAGAAACACCCATTGATATTTTACTTTCCTTATATGAGGAAGAATAGAAAAGTTAGTTACATACCTATATAATAGGTTTCAATTATATCCAAATCTCATTACATTCAATGATTGATAAAATTTTAAAAAAACCTTGTCACCATCATTAAATTATATATCACAAAGGGGATTGTTAGAATAATGTTTTTCCCAAATTTATGTTGCCCTTATGTTATTCAAAATAGATCTAATATTTTATTTTATTTTATTTATATATTATAAACCAATAAATTTATTTTTCAATCATCATCCTAGATCATTTGAGTTATAAAATTCATTAAATAGATGGATTCATAAGGATCTGTCTAAATTCTTTAGTAAATAATATTTTTGAATTAAAAATAAATTATTGTAAGGTATATATCATAACCACCATTAAAATACATAAATGAGATCCAAAAATATCATAAAGGGTTTGAATTCTTCACTTATACTATCCACATTTATATGGGAGAAATGTAATGCGGAAAAATATGACCACTTTAGGGGACTACTGGTGACATTGTTAGAACATCGAGCATTGTGCCTTTTATATGTTTTGGTGAGTTTGAAGATAAAATCAAAGGTGATATTATCTCAATTAAATTACGGTATGGGTAATTTGTTTAGCATCAGCTTTGTTGTTTTTCTCTGAGCCTTAACATGTAGAAATATCAATAATTGAGATATATAATCTTTAATAAATATCTTCATTCCATCACAATATAAATAATTTTTAAAATCTCACAACATTTTTGTTTTATTAGGATGGATAGGGAATGAAGTAGAAAGATCCTCTTTTAACCACTATATCATAAAATCTAGTATTAACATAACACATATAGTGTTCATTATCTATATTTTTCAATAATAATCTAGGTTAATGTCATGAAAATTTCTCAACATATTTTGTACATATAAATATATCTTTTCTACCTCTTTAATCATTACATGTATAGATGGTCAAATTTGAATTTGAGAATTTTATGATTTCTCCCATTGAATTACTATTTCATGATATACACTTTTTTAATTCATAAATATGCTAAATTTTTTTATCTTTATCACAAATAAGATAGAATTATAGTATTGAATCAATGCATGGACCACCTTTTTTGTTTCCCAGTGTGATGATGTGTTAATAATTAATTATATTTAATAAGATCCATCAAACTTCTCTGGAACATGTTCTACTCTTTATATGTGAATATACACATTAACCATTATGTTCATTACATTTTTCAAAACATTATTAGTAAATAAAACAGCTCCACATATTTAGTGATAAATTTACCACAACATACTCCAAATAATAAGTTGGATAATTTTTCTCATGAACCACCAATTTTCATGTCGAATAAGCTATATCCAATTCATTTTTCATAAAGATAAATCATATTCAATTCTTTAATGGATAACTATTTATCATAACCCCTTCTCCTCTATAGGGTAATGTAATCACAAGTGATATTTCTAATCAAATATTTAATTCCATGAAATTTCTATCAAAATAATATATACTAATGAACATGGAGGGTGAATTATATATTCATGATATATTCTCTAAAAGTCCTATATAATATCTATTCAAGTAAATAATGCTTCTGATATCATTCATAGTCGTTGTTCTAGGAAAATGATCAATAGCTTTCATCATTGATAGATCCACTAATATAAATGGTTCCATTTATAGAAAAAATTGACACTTGGAAAAATTTTATTATATTTTTACTTTATTTAGTTTATTTAGTAAAAATATGGTGTGATATTTATAGTAATCATTTCTCTTCTAATAGATAAAAATATTATCTATAAAGAAAACCATAAACTGATCATGGTAATCTCTCATGAATATATTAATTAAATCCAAAAATAATGTCGTTTTGTTAATAATAATAAATTGAATTATTATATATTCCTAGTTTCTATACATATTATATAATTTTGAATTGTGTATATTCTCTTTATTGAACCTTAATTAATGATATAATGATAAAAGGGAAATAACATAAATGCATTGATCTACATGATACTAATAAGTCAAGTCATCAATAAAATGTATAGGAATATTTTTCTAGATTGTAATAATTTTATGTTCATAATAATAAATAATAATTTACAACAATCCATATTTACTTAAAAAATTGTTGAACGTCATAGGGACGCACTTGGCTAAATGATTTTTTAGTCAATTATCTCCTAGATTCTCTTCTTGAATTTATCAAACTCAATTGTGGATTTTTTTTATGGATTATTTGAAATAATTGTGGTTAACGGTATGAGTTCTATTAGGAACTAATAATTAAATTTTAGTGTAGTACAAGATAATTATTCTTGAAATACATCATGAAATTCCCATATAATATTCATTATATCGATGTTGAATTTCTACCATATTGTCCTTGATTCATACTCATTTTGAGTAAGAATATTGACCCAATATAATGGATGTGATATCCATTAAATTTTAATATCTATCATCTAAATTATAATTTTTTATAGGTTTTTATTAAATGTCCAAAATTAATCATATTCCTCTAAATTTGTTGGTTTTATGTATATAAATCCAATAAATTCCAAACATATTATCAATATCAAACATAGGAAGAATAAATATATTTCTATGATGCACCTTCCCAAAAAAATTTACAATACAAGAATAATATATGGGAGATACGATAATCATTAAATTTTGGGGATTCATTTCTAATTGCACATCTAATCATATGGGTGGAATTTTCATAACCATATAATCATATATAAATTATTGTCAGATTCATAGTCAAATAAGAAATAAAAATTATCCGTATTTGATGGTGTGTGTAACATTTATGATGTTATTATCATTCCCCTTGTCAATAATATTGATCACATGAAATTTAATTTTTTTTCACTTTGCATAAGTGGTTGATGAGTTGAATCATTATAATTAATCATTAATTTTTACAATGGGTAATCATAATTCCAATAATCCATGTATTTTTCTTATTGGAGTGATGGATGTCTTTTAGTTGGAATAATCATCTTTTTCATTATGTGAACTACATTATTAGTAAAATATCAAGATTCAAGGGATATATGAACCTCCCTTCCACATTTAATGTACCATATAGTTTATTTAAAGATATTTATTTAATGTTTCTTCCCATATTCTGAGCATTTATATGTCCAAAATATCCTTCAACCATATGATTTATCAAATATTCATGACACCTATTGTTACATTTAATATCAAAACCATGGGAATGATGGGAATGTCTAATGTCTAATTCCATATTTTGTGAAAATTGAATGAATTATTCATGGAAAATTATTTCCCTACTAGAAAACTAAATTTGGATACATGGGTTTTTTTCCACCAAAGAATTGAACAACCTTACATTCTAGTTGGGTGATAATTCCGTAAGTGAACTATACAGGGCTTGAAAAATTTCCCTCATCCATACCAATGGAATCAATATCATTATTATCGAATCTTGTAATTAATAAATCACATTTTTTATGATTTATATGAGGAAATTAATTATTGAAAATCATTTTATTAAAATAAACCCACTCTATATATTAAATTTCATTCTTATTCCATCACATTTATGATAAGTGTGTACCAATTATTACCTTCATATACTAAATTATAATCATATTAAATGAATTTATCATTATCCAAACAGCAAATAAGGGAAAATATATTTGTAGTGGTATCGATCCATTTTATTGTAACTAATAGACTTGTGGAACCACTAAAAGGAGGTGCGTGTTTCCCACATTAAGTACTCAACCAAACATTGAAACATTATTATATCTGTTGGATGTTCCACTTGATTCATAACATGATAAGTTTTTATGAAAATGGATATGTTATTTTTTTCTATCTATCTTATAATTTGGATACTATATAATAAAATCATTAAATTGTTTATAACATTTAGAATTACACTGATTCCTTCATGTTTTTGATATTAACTAAAAACAAAAAAATATTATCAGTGACAATTATTATAGTGGGAAAGCACATAATCCTGAATGAGGAAAAATTTATTGGATTTATTAACTCATGAAAATTTATTTTAAATTTATAAAACCATTGGTTTTATCTAGGTTATAAATGGTCATCAACTACTTAGAAATGTCCATAGGTCCTGTACAGATTTTGTGAATTTCCAAATCATTAACCTAACAATTAGAAAACAAGGAGGGAATCAAGTCCCATTTTCATGAAGATGGAGATAATTGATTCAAGTATAATTGATCACTTTTAAATGTTATTACCCCTTGGTAAATCTATACTAGAGTCGCATCCACCTGTAATATCCAGTTAGCGATGTAATTTTGTTGAAACCACTCACTCTATCTATCACCCAAATTTCAAGAGATTTTCAAATATTTTGACTTATCCTTCGACGTATCATTATATATATCCTTATACATATCCTAATCCATTTACTTATACATATTTGTAGAGATTTACCATGGGATATCTCTATGTAATTCTCAACATGTTTCCCAAATGGCAACAAAACCATTTTTTTGATATGAATTGTAATGACCATGACTTTTAATAAATACTATTAAATTCTTTTAGATGAATATCCAATACCTTTTAAAATTAATCCTAGGAGGATATAAATTTTTTACAATATTTTAAGACTAAATAAATGGTATTCTTATTTCATGAATGATCTTCAACATATTTCATAATATTCATCCCATTTGGTACTCTTTATTGATGTTCCCCACGTAAACCATTACTCATAAACATGTGAATGTAAACATAAAAATGTGCAACTTAAGAGTATACAAAAGAGTAAACATGGAATATATCAATTGACGATCATATTAAATCATAAGATAAGTATGAGGCTATTATATTAAGAATATAACATACAACATTCCTACCCAATCTATCATGGATCATAAGAATGATCCCTGGAATAAACCATTATAAATTAAATACACATGAAACCTAAGAGTGAAAAATTATAATTAATAATTCAAGAATCATACATTCATATAAGATAAATTTTAAAATATCATATTTGTAGATACTCATTAATTTATCTTTATTAACATTTGAGATCATCAAATCACAATGGATAATACATCAATAAATGTTTTCTATTTCATAACAGATGATGAATAATAACCTATTTCCCCTAAAAAATCATACACGTTAGACTCTTTCCTTTAGAGGATCAACCAGATCAAATAGTTCTAATCACTAACTCAGGATATATAAAACATGACCCAATGAATTTAGGGTTTATATAGGTCTCAAACATCCTTTGTGATAACACGACCCCCATCCATGGGTATAACATAACCACCGTACATAGTTAAAATGAAAACATTACTATAGAAAACATTACCATTTAAACATCTTATTACATGATTTTATAAATTATTTTCCATTAACTAGAAATGAAGGATCAAAATATCTAGCATCTTTGAATACTCAGTAATAATTTATAACAAAAAAATCAGAATAAAAATTATTTTTATTCTTCTCTAGAAAAATTTTATAACATCCTTTGAGCTCAAACATCTAAATAGGATAACTAGGGTAATAAATAGAAAACTTAGATAAGATAAACAATCCAATAGCTGAATATGAATGGAAAAAACATATACCCCATGATTTATAATTAATAACATGCTAACATATATGGGATGGCTCAGGAATAAATATTTAGGGGAATATCATAGAGAACATAGACTCTTATGATCATCGAAATAGTTGAATTTGACCACAACGCATCCATTACTTAAATAAAAGTTAAGGAATACTTTATCAAATATATCACATAGAGAATAGAGTCCCATAATATATTAGAATTACTCCATAATCTCATACACAATTTCTCATGTGTTAAAAAATACACATTCAATTAGATGAAAATATGGGAACATACATCATAGAATTATCACTCATATGTGTTCCCCCTAGTCAATAAAACATCCAGAATAGACAAAATAGTTACACATGAAAGGAAATGGGTCCTCTTATGATGAAATAAATCATAACTAAATGGAGTATCATAAGTTTATAAAAGAAAAAATGAATCAAAATAATTATTAGTTATTCATGAGAAAAAATAATAATAGGTAATAAATAATTATGGTAAAATGAAGTGGAATGGTGGAAAATGGTAAACAGTTTAGTTTATAAATATACCATTTAAGCATAGTTTTGGGAAACAATTAAAGAGACTTTTAGTAATAAATATTTCTATAAATCCAGAAATGAAAATTAAATTTTTACCAAAAAATGAGTTATTTTTTAAAATAATATTATTGTATTAAATTTTTTTATCGATTTCACATGAAAATGGTTAATAATCGGAGATGTTCTATTTAATCATCCTTGTATATAAATTTGAATAAAGAAGGAGACTATTAAAAGCTGAATTTACCTATAAAATAAAAATTATTTGAGGATGATATAAATGTTTAGAAAAAATATAAATAAAATTTAATATTTATATATGATTTATTGTGTGATAATTTACTGAAAGGATAGATAAAGAGCTACAAAAATGAAATCTAATGATTTTGAGAGATCCATTAACTTATATAAGAATATAATTGAATCATTCAATTAATGTCAATGATAAACAAATTTTGTTAATTAATTATATTATTCATAAATATTTTCATATATAATTGATTTGATTTAATTCTATTAATTTCATTTATATCCATTTTGATGTGTTTAAATGTTTTCTTTCATCGTTCTAGGAGAATTTTTTTCATAGTTTCACACATAGTTACCATGTAAATATTTATTGATTTTCTTTTAAAATTGGAATATAACTATATAGGTTAAATAATTTAGTATTAATTGAGATAAATAAAGTATATATATTACCATATATAATTTTTATTTTTGGTATTAAGATGGTTAATTTTAAAAAATGATAATGTCAACTGTTTCATTTATTTTAGTGTTTTTTACAGCCATCACAACCAATTGTTTATAATATTATGATTATATGTTGTGTACATAAGAAGAAACAAGTTTTAGTATACATATAATAAAATTAATTAAACATAATAATCGTTTAATGGATAGAATGTTAGGATGAAATTGAAAAAACTCATCTTCTAAGAAGATGGTGAACCAAGATACCAATGTTGAAGTTTTTGTTCTTAGGATAAACAGTGAAAAGAATATATGTCATTATGGATATAAAAATAAAACAATAAAAATATAATATATATAAGATACTATATTTATCATGTAATTTTAATGGGGGTGAGGATAGGGGAAAAGAAATATTGATTTTTAAAGAAAATGATGGAGGATTTTACAACATGAAGGTCATCTCCCAGAGAACCTTATTATGAAATTTAGTTATGGTCTTTTTTGAGAATAGAGACAATACAACTTGGGGAAAAGGATTTAGAAGTAAATTGGGTATAATATTAGATAACTAAAAAGATTTTGAGTCTAAGTGGATAAGTAGTTGTATTTATAAGAGGAAGAGAAGGGGTTTTACATATTGTATTCTTTAATAAATTAATTTGGATAAAAAATATAAATAATGTTCATTATTCTAACAATATATAGTAACCAATTCATTTGAGTTTGAAATAATGATTTATTTCTAAATCCATGACTGAAAAATTCATGTATATGGATTATAATGATGAATAACAAAAACCAGTGTATTTTATTATTCACAAAGAATTCAACATTTTTAGAAAAGTATAAAAATTTAACCCTAAATTTTTTTCGTTGTTTAGATTTAAAATAATTGAATTCATTTTATAAATTAAATGTTCAACAATTGAGTAAATTAATTTTCAAATTAAATAATCTTTTATTAGAATAATGTTGATAGCTATATTGTAGTCGATTTTATGGATAATTAGAAAAATAATTATAGTCTTATATAATTATATACTCATTATGATACAACATAATATAAATTTATGAACAAATATTTTGGAAATAATTTTTATTTTAAAAAATTACAATGATTATAAAATAGTAAATAAGATATTATTGTTTTTAGAAAAAACCAGAACAAAATTTATAATTTTTTAAAAACATATTTACTTATATGATGAAATAAATATATCATATTTTATTTTATAATATACTTTAATATAAATTAAAATTTTTATATCTTGTAATAATATTATGAAATCAAAATTACCATTCTTAATGGTCATATTACTTTTCCAACCGTTAGGTTACTAATCCAACAATTAGATTATTAACAATCATATATGTTTTTTAATTTCTATAAAAAAGTCTTATTTAACTTGTCATTCATTGACATATATTTTTATCGATGGTTATATAATTTAATATTTAAAATAAATATTTTATTATTAAAATTATGTTTAATATCTACAAGATTTTCCGTTGATTCAGTCAATTATATGGATTGAGCATATCAAATTTTACCAATTATTACTATAATTTTTAGTACATATTCTCCCACTATAATATTTATAATTATTATTTGTTAATTTGTAGAATTATGCATCAGTAGTATTTTTTGACAATAATTTTTTTGGTGGTAACCCTATGTGATTTATGAACATTATAATATATGAAATAAATAAAATAATGGAAATGTATTTGGTAAAAATCCTTGGTCATTAAATTCTCCCCCCACCCCTATGAAGTTTCTCCGATGAAATTTTATATATATAATAATATGAAATTATTTGATATTATATATCCTTCATCAGATATACAGGTTTCCTCGTTACAGAATTACAATAAGGGGTTCTCCTGAGAAATTTTAATAGGTGAGTTGTCTTTTTACAGAGAACATTTTCTATATTTTCCTAGATCATCACCAGATTCAATTCAAATGTGATAATTTTCCATCTATAAAACATATTAATTGAGTACATATGAGAGTTATGGTATGTATATCATCAATAGTGAAACATCAAATATATCTTGTACATGAAGAATTTATGGTCATAATATTTCGGACTTCATTGAGGTACATTATCATTTAAATATTATTTTTAATCCCTTAAATTTGGATAAATAAATGTTAACTGAGTATATGAGGAGGTTCCAAAGTGTTTTAGGGGATTATTACAAAAAATAATGTTTTTTTATTCCATAAAGTTCTTGTATGAATTTTGGCACATGGTTAGACATAACCGGGAACCTAACCCATGCTCGTGAAGAGGAGGGTTAAACAGTTATGCAAACCAGGTAATGGGGAGTGCCAGAATGTGTGGTCCTTGAAATAGTAATTCTAAATGGTTGGAACATGGTTTCTCAAATTATGCCGACCCACCAGGAAACCATGTGACTTGGACACCTCTATTAAATAGGAAAGAACAGATTTGGTGCACGGTTTGGAAAACCGTGCAATGAGACCCTATAATCTATTAAGAAGTAAAAATTTACCAAACATCCTGCTTATGATTTTAAGTCTCTCACCAGATTTTATTCACATTTTTTCCCATTACATCCATAGTAAAAAACCTAATCCCCAAAATATTCTAATGGGTGCATCAACTCTGATTCTAGTATGTTTTTAGTTTCGTTAGTTGTAGATTGAAGATTCAGGTAAGTGTAACACTCATATTGATTCATTTTTTTCAGATTAGAGATTGGGTATTTTTTTCTATTTATAAATCTATAAATCCCACATTTTTATTGGATCATAGTTTCATAATTATAAGGGTGATTGAAACAGGATCCAAGGATAAGGTTAAGGGCGTGTTCATGACCAGATTCTAGGTAAAGGGTCTATATGTAATATCCAATTATCCATATATTTATTTCTACTATCATGGATGTACGTTTTCTTACCACTTGTTGTACTATTGATATATTTAATATTTTTTGGTGAAATTATTGTCCAAATGGTGGTTTGAACCCCTCACGATCCCTATGGGATTTATTGAGGATTACTAGGCTAATATAGGGCCACCCAAGGGGTGCACCAATGATTAAAAATATAGATAATAGTAATGTTATGTCCATAATTGATTTTCGATAAGGAATATCCAATTATGAGCATATTTTTTGAATGAATAAATTATATAGTGAAAATGGATAGATGTCTCTAGACCGTGGTAATGGAAAAATGAATTTTTTGTCTTAACAGGTAATTAGTGGGATATAATAAGGAAAATGAGATATGTAATTTATGAAATATACATGAAATACATAATTGATTTTTTAAACTGGTAAACCTATGGTAATTGAATAATATGTTAAAGGGGAAAATTAATGGGGATGATTGAACATTCCTAATTAGTTAATGAATTAAAAAAGGAAATTTTTTTAAATGGTCTATGAAATGTAATTGGTAAATGATATAAAGGGTTAAGGCACGAAGATAATTGACATGTTGAATAATTATGAGATTTTAATGTTATGTTTATGGATTATGTATGGTTTGTGATATTTTATATGTGGTAAATAGATAAATAAACATGCGCACATTGCTTAGTTTTTGTGGGGTATTGGAGTTTTGGATATGTGACCATATGTCGGTATACATGATGTCTCTAAACCCCTCCTCACAATGCATGGGGATGGTAAGAGTACTACGGCTCTATAGACCAAACAGATTCATTTGATGAGACTACCTAGATAGTGGAACCAGGGTTAGTGTGTTGTATTGGTTTATAAAAATTGTATCCATAGTGAGATTTGAAACATGATTAATTAATTTATACATGATAATTTACTAGTAATGAAAATTTTGTAATTAATGTAAATTCCTACCCCATCAAACATGTGATGGAAATAAATTTAGTAAGGAAGAAGGTATAACTGATGAAAATGGAAATAATGAAGAAAATGATTTAAGTGAATATTTATAATTTATTCATTTTGTGTTTTATTTTGATTTTCCTTGTCATTTATTTCATTCTTCCATGAACTATCCACTTAGAATTGATCTTTTTTAGACACCATTATTGGTTTCCTACTAAGTTGAACTGAAGCCGTGCTCAGGATGATGTTGGATAATCGAGTTGACATCATTGTTGAATGTTAATAAAAGTGTAAAATCCATGTTCTAGAGAGTTTAGTTCAAAATGGGATGTTCATGGATCAGTATCTAGAATTTTATTTAGGAACCATTTTGGGGAGTCAATTATTTTTTTATTTTTGGGGTTTTCTTCACTTTTTTCTCTATTATCATGACATGGAATATTAAATATTTTGGGGGTTTGAACCCTATTTGGGGAATTGGTTGCTGATGAATGTTCCTATTTTTCTCCAACTGAGAGTCAAGGTGATATAATAAAAAATTATCCAATAGTAGCAGAGATAGTATTCCAATTAGTATAAGATAATAATTTAGAAGAGGAGTTATGTTAGAACATCTCTCATTTTGTTCAATTGAAGAATAAAGACCTATGGTAGGACAAACATAGTGTGTTTGATCTTACCGTAGAGTTTCAGTTGTATAACCATCTATGTTTTATTATATAGGGAGACCCTCATATTGTATAGTTATGGAAAAATTCTATCTAGATGATATAAGATCATTTGGAGACTCATACAGAGAAGTGAACCAATTGGGAATCATGAATGATGTAGTAACAAAAATGTTTTGGTGGGATATTCCAATTAAAACTCAATAGGATAATGAAATTTAGTGGAATGAAATTCAAGATACGTTTTTAGATAATTTTTATCCTGATGCCTTGAGACAGTAATGGATTGTATAGTTTATGATGTTGACATGTGGAATGATGCCCTGATGGATTATACAGGCTATTTCATGGACTTGCAATGCTTTTTATGAGCATGGAAAAGGGAAGAGGCCATAATATAATGCCATTTATGTGATGATATTATACAAGTGATTAAGTATCAGGTTTAGATATTCCTTTAAAATAGGTTTTTCAGAAGGGGTTGATCAGGCCCTTATTCAAAAAGGGAACATGAAGAAATTTTCATACAGTTTGTTTGTGGTTTCAGTTGGGTGAAATTGTGGTACATCATCCAAGGTTGGGATTTTACATTTTTGAAATTTCCATCAGGTTGTAAGATGTCTGATTAGTTCAGGATAATACCATCCTCACATAGTGGTGGCTTGGGGTTTGTTTTACAAGGGTTGTTGGCAGGGGAGAATGCGTGGTTATTTCCCCCGACAACCTGTTATGTCTCGAGCATGTGTCAGTGTGGGGCATGTGTATGGGTTCTATATAAATCATTGATGGCTCAGAATAGATGTAGGATCATGGAAAATTCCAAGTGTGGGAATGGGGATGGTTACCACATGGATAGAAGGACGTTGGATTTCATCAGGACCTTCAAGTAGATATGGAAGATGTGGGACTCTGGTGTAGGAACGTCTATAATTGTAGGGTAGTGAATCACTAGGAATTCATACCAAGTATTAGTGTAAAGTAATATGTCCACTCCATGCAGTTAAGTCAACACATGATGGTGGACATGCTACACTGTTGACTTCTTGAGGTATGATCATTGTAGATTCCATTCTTTTTAGTACATTATTCGATACAGGTACCCATATTATTATTTTTTTGCTTAGTTTTTTCTTGTTTGTGTTCTATCATAAGAAGAGATATGTGTGGTTATGTATATTGACACACCATCATGGTGGAAGTAGAAAACATCATGCAATTTAAGGGTTGTGAAATCATGGTTTATGGGTTCCATTAAATTGGGAATTATTTATTCTTGATGTGTCAGGTTTTGATTGGATTTTTTTTGTGGACATTATAGTGTTGTAGTAATCTCATATAGATTGTTACCTTTAAATGGTAACATTTAAATTTTTTAATGGAGACCTGTACACCCATCATGGTGTATGGTATATTTGAGAAGGCCATGCATGAATTGTTTGTTAGTAGTTATGTGATCTCACATCCGAAGGGTCTTTCCATATGCTTGATAATGGGGGGAGTAGAGAAGCTTGTTTTTACTAATTTTGTCGATGTGTTTCAGGATGTGATCCTTGAAGACTTATTATGGTTTCCACGTATGAGAGATATGATCAGTTCTAGATAGAGTTAATATGGGGTGCAAAACCAGTTTTTATTCCTGCATACAGGATGGCTCTTGTGGAGCTCCAAGAACAGAAAACATTTTTGGAAAATTAATAGAATAAATGGTTTGTTCATCCTAGTATGTAACCTTCAGTATCTACAATGTTTATTCCAAGATGGATTATGGGGCACTATAGTTGTACATTGATTATAGGATGCTAATTTAGATGAAAGTTAACAACCAATTCCTTCTTCCTCAAATATAAGATCGTTTTGACTAGTTGTGAGGTTATTAAATTTTTTATAAACGTGATATGAAATTAGGGTATCATAAATTAAGGGTGATTCATTTTGATAAATCACATACTACCTTCATGTAAATAATAGATTGTGTGATTTTGATATCATTTCCTTCATGTTGACCAATGCTCCCACAGTGTTTATGGACCAAATGAACCAAATCTTTCACCCACACAATGATCAATTCACTATTGTTTTTTGTTGATGAAATCTTTTAGTAATCTAAAAAGACATGGAGATCATTAGAAACATGTTGAAATCATCTTGAGTACACTAAGAGACAATTGTATATTCACATATATATCCAAATTAAATTTCTATATTTATAAGGTGCACTTCATGGGATACATCATCTTAGAGGAAAGAGTATGATGGGACCTAGAGAAAGTGAATTTTGTTGATTCTTGGGAGAAGCATAAGAATGATTGTGATATGAAATGTTTTCTAGTATTGTACCAATATTTTTAAAATATTAATAAATAATATTCTCATTGGGATGCACCACTGTTGGTTTTGACCAATAAGGGAATAATGATTGAATGTAATGAAGAATGTGAGAATCTATTAAAATATTTAAAGAGGATATTATAAATAAAATTGATTCTGATCTTATGCTATATAGGTAAGAACTATACCTAGTTTTAGGATGAAAATTTTGTTGGTCATGTGCTGGTGTTGATGTAGCATGAACATGTTATAGAATAAGGGTCCCAACATTTAATAACCCATGAAATGAGTCACCCTATGCATGATCTTGAGTTGGCCTTGGTGGTTCATGTCATAAAATTATGGAAACATTACATTCATGGTGTATGGTTTACGGTGTATATAGATCGTAAAACCATCATGTACATGTTCATTCAGAAATATTTGAATATGCATCCTTGAATATGGGTTAAAGACATGAAATACATTGATTTTGTGTAGGTTAATACACTGGTAAAGATAAATATTGGTGTCGATTATTTGAGTTGGAAGACACAAAATTAGGATTTTCAGGAATCATGTTCTGAGTGAATTATGATGGTGTTATCTTCTGAGAATCATATTGAGGTGTAGGCTGGACATGGGTAGATGGACATTGCATCCTTTGAATTTGATTCCACTCTTCAATGACATATTAAAGAAAGGTAGGTAGAGGATCATAAATGTGTGGATTTATGGGAATGTTTTAATGGTTGAGACACACTACATTTTTTGTTCCGTGGGACATGATGGGATCATTAATGATCATGTTCGTGTGGTTGTTCCAATGTGTATATGATAAATTTTGATACATCAGTTTCATATATCAAAGTGGGTAGTGCATCCTGGTTTGACCAAAATGTAACATGATCCTCCTTGGAAGTATGGTAGGAAAGGATGAATAAAGAGATTGCAGGGTTCATGGAATGTTGTCTTACCAGTCAGCTGGTGTTGGGTGTGTATCTATGAATGGGTGAGTTTTTTCATCCATTTCACATTTTGGAGTAGAAATGGGATCAAATTATGTCGGTTTTAGTTGTGAGACTTCTAATGATTCCATGACTAAATGATGTGATTTGGGTGTTTGTGGATTAGTTAGTAAAGACAACACATTTCGTTTCAATTTTAGTGTCTTTGCCCATGGATTAAATGGGTTAGTTGTATGTTCGAGATGTAGTATAGTTTCCTAGGTACAATTGACTATAGTTTTTGATTGTGATATTCATTTCACATTGCGCTTACAGTAGGGATTATAGAATATTCTTGTGTACCATGTTATTTTTTCGTGTAGAATTTTTTCCAATGAAGGATGGGAAATAAGAGAATACCTTTTAGGTTCTATAGGAAAATTTTGATGCTTGTGTCACAGAATATATTGGGATGTGGGAAAAGTATGTGTTGCTGTTAGAGTTTTCCTACTACCATAGTTACAAGGATACTATTGAGATACCACTATACGAGGTTCTCTGTAGAAGACCGTGTGATCTATGCTATGTTGGATGGAAGGTGGGGAATTAGAGTTTTTCATGTACCATGTCTTCTATAGTATATGTTATAAATAGTTTATTTGATTTGGAAAAATATGGATATGTCCTACAGACTGAAGAAGTCATATGAAGATAGAAGTTATCAGCCACTTGAGTTTATGGTGTGTGACGATGTGTTTCTCCTAGTGTCTCTAATGTTGGGTCACTATTGAATTAAAATGTAGGGTAATTTGGAGCCCAAGTAAGTCTTTTTATATTAGGACGTGGAGAGGATCGGGATGGGGGCATACTGATCGGCTCTTCTAATGTTTTATAGTGGTAAACATGGAATATTTGATGTGTCTCATGTTAAACAGTATAACCCTGAACCATATCATATGATTTATTTTGTGGTTGTTTTTTCTTAATGTAAATACATCCTTTGAGGAGAATTATATTTTTATTTTGGATCATAGTGAGCATGTATTTTGGAGAAAGAATGTGATTTTAGTCTGAGTTTTGTGGTAGTATGGAGTTGTTTCTTTAGAAACATAGTAGAGGGAGTTGGATGTGCAGGTCCAGTTTCATGATCTCTTTCCCTAAGAAACATGGCATTGAATAAAATATGTAGATATAGGATGATCCATTATATAGTGGGTAGGTTGTAAGATCCTAGAAATTGTGGATGTATGTCCTCTTCATAGTTTTGTTTTGAATCTCTTAAAATTTCTAAATAAATGTTTACAGAGTGTATAAAGAGGATTAGTGGTGTTCTAGGGGTTCGGGACATGTATGAAAGATAAATTTTTATATCATGTGCATATATGAAGGTAATATGTGCTAGAATAGTTCAATCAATGAGGAGGGGTGCGTAGTTATGAAAACCGTGTAAGGGGATATCCAAATCATTATAGCCTAGATAGAGGCATTCTTTGAGGTTGGAACACAGTTTCTCAAACCACTCTAAAATTCCAATGTAAATATGTAATTTGTACCCCTCTTGTTTATAGGTGGTTGCACATATACCCTATAGTTTTGAAAACATTGCGACAAAACTATACACCACATTAAAAATTGGTAATATAACAAACTACCCCCTCCGGATCTGAAGTCACTCACATAAATTTTCTTTCCCTCTATTCCTCCTACAACATTAGTGATGACCCTAGGTCTTGATATCTTCCCAATTTTGGTTCCCCTTTGATTATATTATAATTTTAGTGAAATTGGTAGTTGATCGAATCTATGTGTACGTATAAAAATCTTATTTCTTCTGTTCTACAAATTAGAAATTTTGGACGTTTTAATCATCTTTAGAATCCCTAGAATAATATTTTTTATATGGTACATAGGTTTTGTCTTTAGAAGATTCTTTAATCCAGATGTAATTCTAAGGTTAATTTTGATTCCATTTCCATCTTCGAGGATTGTGTTATACAAGGTATATCACATTGTCATCATATTGATATGCACTTTAATGGTTGTGTGTTTTCCTTCCAATGGTCGTGTGTTTTATGCCTTTATATTGTTTTAGTATAATGGTTGTAAAAATAGATATTTGAACCTTACATGATCAATATGAGATGCATTTAGGTTGACAAGACCAATATTGGACCACCCATGGGGTGCATCAATGATTCTAAATATAGAAAATGGTAACGTTAATACAAATATTGTTTTTCGATAAGGTAGAGCCCATTACAATCATGTAGGTATAATAGATTTAATTAAAAAATGGAAAATAAATAATTGTGTCTAGATCTTGATAATGGAATAATCAATTTTTTCCATAAATTGAATTATGTTAGATATAATAAGGAAATTGTGAAATTTAATTTATGAAATGTACATGATGTTCATATGTTAATTAATGCATGTGAAATAGGGAACATGTTAAATTGGATAGTTCTGATTAATTGATAATTGTGGAAATTGGGATAATATAATGAAGTTGAAAAATATGTTAAAGAGGATAATGTGTCCTAATTTTTGGACATATTGAATGGTATAAGGCATAATAAAAGGAAAATGGGATAAATGGTCAGGGAAATGTAATTGGTAAATGGGCTATTGGGTTAATATTTGATGTTAATTCACATGTTGAATAATTATGATATATTAATTTTATTTTTATTTATTTTTTCTGATTGATGATATAATATATGTGGTAAATGGATAAATAAGTTTGTGAACATGGATTGGTTCTATTGTGGTATAGGACATTATAATTTATGCACATTGATTAAGTTAAACTAAGGATCTAAACCCCACCCCATAATGCATGGGTTATGTAAGTGGATTGATTCTCTATACCCATAACAATGTCTTTTAATGAATTATTGTGTATGGAGGATCAATGTTGGTTGTGATGTATTTTTTAGGAAATGTTTATCACTAATGATATAAGAAACATTATTATTTCCCATATGAATGATAATTCACCAACTAAGTCAATCATGTAACTAATTTAAATGACTAACCCATTAAACATGTGATTGGAATGAATTTAGTAGTCACGATAGTATTAGTTTTAAAAATCGAAATAATGAAGGAAATTAATTAAGTGGATGTTTTTATGTAATGGCATGTGAGTTGTGTTTTGGATTATATTGTCATTTTTTCATGCTTTCATGAAATATCTATTTAAAATTGATATTATATAGACATTGTTGGTGGTGACCTACTTAGTTGTACTCACACCCTAGTTGGGATGTCATTGGATGATCGAGAATACATCATTATTGTATGCTAGGAAAATGGTAAAGGACTAAATGATAAGAATTTTATTTAGACAAGGGATTTGCATGGATGAGGATCCAGACATGATGTTAGGCCCCGTTTGGGAGTCAAATTTTGTATTTTTTTCATAAAATTCATAACTATCCACAAGACATGTCATATTTAATAGATCTTTTTGGTTTGTACCATGTTTGTGTAACTGGTTGGAAATTAATGTTTCTATTTATTTCCAATTTTTTCCACTATTTTATATATTAAAAAATGTTGAATAATATGGTAAAGAAGGTATTGTCTAAACATATCATAAATTATACAATACCTATAATTTTGAAGCCTGTATAATTTGGGGAGGAATTCATAATAGATTTTGGTAACTTGGTTCAGGGAAATTTTTTTTTGTTATTCTTGGGTAAGGGATGTTAAACAGTAGTGCGTTCTAGTAAACATTCAATAGCTCTGATAAGATCATGAATCTCAAAGGTCCTGATATTCCCAAGAAATTTATTTCCCTTCTCCAAAAATGCTATGAATATCTCAAATGGTAATATGTAGAGGACTTCCATGCCTCTAACCTCATACTCCAAGTCGTATTAATGATTGTCTGTATTACTCCTACATCAACATTGGGAAGTGTTGATGTGTTTTTGAATGGTTATCACCTCTATACCATTTCATAGACCAGTTATGATCCCACAATCTTATGTTAACTAAAATCATCCAAACATGTATGAGATATAAATCCTAATTCATAAATGGATTTATATGTAGTGATTTTAATTCTGTAGTGGAAACTACTATTGTAAGAGTACTAAACTAGAGGAATATGTTGGTCCCATCCTCATTTGATGTGAATGAAGAATTTCTTAAACATGTATTATAGTTTTTGGATTATCCAGTCATATTGGCCATAATTTTTAATGTGATAGGTCATACTGAACATCATATCTGTGTTTTGACCATGTTAAGGACTATTCCATAACTTTTAGGTAAATCTATGATCTTGAATAGATACAATCGATAATGGTACTATGTAGAGAATCACTACTCATTTAATGTATTTATGTGAATGATTAACAAGTGATAAGTCGTTTTGACTTTTGACAAAGTGAGAATTCTTTGTAAGATGATCCAAAATATAAAATATATAATTATTCCCTCATTATATCTAGATATGTATTGGGAAAAATACAATGGTGGTGTTTTTCAATTTTATATTGATTTGAGTATTTGTTTCATCATCCAATTAAAATTTTTTCCCATCAAGACTTTACATTCGGACATTCCAATTTTTTTTTATATTTTGTGATGTACCTCTTCATATTGTTCCACTAATAGTGCTCTCAGAGATCTCGATACTTTTTTGTGCACACTCTGTGGTTATAGAATGTCGAGAAATGTTAATCCATCATAATATCCATATTTTTTCCAGATTTCATTGTAACAAATTTCATGAAACAATAATTACAAATCCTTTATCATAAATTTTGATCATTGAGGGTTTCTCTTTTCTAATACATTCCATAATCTTCTAAATGTCCATAGAACTTTTTAAGAATCATTTATCTTCTCTAGAAGTGATGGTTGAGAAATAATTTGATAAATTAATGTTGATGTAAATTACATTATGATTTCCATTTCCATAAATATCATGTATAATAACACAATATTCTTCTCAATTCTCATCACTGACAATGTTTCTTGGCCATTTATACTTAAAAAATCAACCTATTCAATTACATTAATAGGATGGTAATGGTTTGAGAATTTATAGTCTTTAATGAGCTCAAACCACCTTCGCTTGTGAAAATTTTTCTCCTTCTATGTGAATATAAATTCGAGACTCTTACGAACAATATATGTCCCAGAGTTCCCCATATAGAAATAATTATACTATATAATCAATTTAAATATCACATCTACAATCTCTTTATCATTCATTGTATTTTTTGCCTCATGAACATTTAACTACCTTGAGGAATAAACTGTCACTATTTAATTGTATGTCAATAAACTACTAAATCTGTACTTTGAAGCATCAAATTATAATAGGAGTTATTCCCTGCTTTTTTGTTGTGTTTTTATTAAATTAGTGATAATAATCCTTTTTAAATCATTAATGTAATATTTATAACACCTTGAATTTTAAGGAATTGATTTTTTTTGATAAAATAATATTCTTTGACAGATTTAGTTTAATGATACACAAATATAATATTTCGTTATGTGAAAAAACATGTCACCATTATGCTTTGATAAGCACTACTTTTAGATTTTAATTAATTTAACATTGAATTTGTATTTTCTTACACACAATTACTTGTTTATGTTGTGTTGATGAAACACTGATATTAGCTTATGTTACATTCAACATCATGTTTAATTGAAAATGTGATATATTATTATAATATTATTATAGTTATCACCTAACCACTGGAATGAATGGTATGATAATAATTTACAAAATTACGAAAATATGGTCTATTAATGTTTATAAGTTGATTTTTTTTGGAAAATAATGAATTATAAATAAATGTAATAACAATTTTTAAATATGGACATTTTTTTCGGGAACTATTTATATATGAAGAATCACGTTTTATATTATAAAATTGAACAAACTACTTTTTAAGGTTTATTTCAAGGAAATATATATTATTTAATTAATGAACTATTTAACATTGTAGTTATGAAATTTCTAGGCAAGAGATAATAATAAATAAAATTCTAGGGATAAAAGGATTATTTTTCAAAAAATTTGTTTTACAAATATTAATAGAATAAATATTTTAATACCTAAATTTTACACGTTTGAAAATTATATTTCAACAAAAATTTTATTTTTAAAATTATCATAGAGTATAATATTTGGTATTTTTCTATGAAGTCTAATTTTTTGGTGAATAGTGAAAATACTAACTTTTAATTGAAACTGGCTTTTTAACTAGATATCATTGATAGATATATTATATATAAAATATGTATTAAAGTATAATTAGTTATAATATACCTAAATAAATCGATTTTATTTTATTTTAATCATTTTCACATTGATATTGGATAGAAAACATTTATTACTTGTAAACATTTTCACATTAAAAACACATTGTGTCATCTCGTTTGATGAGTTACATTTAAAATATTTTTATACATTGTTGTGACTATAAAATGGAAAAATGGATTCCATATTTACAAAAAATATTATTTTTCAAGTATAATTTGTTCAACAATTTTATTTATTAAATTTATTAGTGACAAAAAATATAAAGTAATTATAATGATTTAGGTAAAAACATGATTACACTACTCTAAATATATGGTTTAAAAATAAACCATAATCATTTCTTAACTCCATTGGTTTACCATATTGAATCCATATCATGTCTAGGTGTCTAATTTTAGAAATATTTACACATTTTTTCATATGAAAACTAGGGGTATGTTTCTTTCTCTAAAAAATTTACATGTTTACCACTAACCCTCATTTAAAAAACGACACTCACTCTCCCCATATAATTACACGTCTTAATCTATTTTCCTGAGACAATTACTATCCAAATAATTTTCTCACAGAAATATATTCATCATAGAATACATAAATTTTTAATAAATCTATCAAATTGAGGCCTTTGATTAAAACCATAAAAAGATACTTGGAGAATTGGTATCGTTCATAATTAAACATTTTTTTTAATCCATTTAGAAAACGAAAATAATGTTCCTGTGTTTGTCAGCCATAAAGTCTCTTTGAACGTTGTATTACATTTCAGCCATCTGTATTTTATATATTATTATAACTAAATATATAATAAAAATTTATTATATTTATATCATATATACCATCATAGATATAATTTAATCATTATTAATATCTGAGGACAAAAAATATGACTAATTAAAACCTATATGAAAAACATAGCGGTTGTTATATTAAATGTAAAATTTATATGGTATTATTAATAAATTGTTATAGAAGGTCATAATAAAATAATATATGGTATAATATAAATGAATTTATTTGTATAATATATAAATAATAAACGTTTATTTTCTATATATTATTATCAAAAGAGTATAACTGATGTGATGTCTTCTGGTAAATGATTTCCATTTCACTTTTATTTTTTTAAGACAAAAGCAATGTTCACTGATCATTTATTGTAAATGGTGTGTATAAATGAAATTGATACATTTTAGGATTTATATAATATAAATTACTGGGATTTATGTATCCATTTAAGTATATTTCAATCATGGGGTTTATGGTTACAACAATACAAAAACAATAAGTTAATTTTGTAGAAATTTTCTTTCATTGAGACATAAGGTATGTTATGCACCTATATTTCTTCACGATGAGTATATAATTAAAATTTAACATGATATATATTGAATATTATTTTTTTAATTATATTTTATACCCTATGGTATGTTATTTTTTCATGGGTATTATGAATCAATGTTACCAATGTAGTAAGAGTTTATTTCTATAATCTAATCATTTATTGATATTGATTACAATTAATAATACATTGATGAAATATTATGATTCATATCTTTTTCAATATCTTGAATTTTATTTTCCAATACATATTCTTGATATATTCAGTTCATCATACAATTTTCCACTTTTTTATTTTATATATTCTAAAAAATTGGTTTTAATAAAATTCAAAAATATTTTTCTCTTTGTTGAGAAGGATATTTTATGCAGAAAAAATTAATTATATTAAAATTATAGAAAAAAATTAGAATGATATTTTAAGACAACATTCATGGAAATTTATTTTAGAAATGATTAATATTTTAAAAGAAAATATAATTTTTGGTCAAATAATTCTTTATATGTTTTCAAGAATATTTTCTATAAAAAATAGATTCAAAAATGTTTAATGATTTAATAATATCTCTTTCATAGAGGAAAAGATATTTTATTTAAGAAATATTTTAAATTATCATGAAATCATAATTCATAAATTTTTTAATTTTTATAAAAATAATATTATATTAAAAATGTTTTATGTCATAAAAAGATAGTTTAAAAGAAATTTTGTTTTCCATATGAAATGCCCCAACTGATACTTAAGGATCCTTCCCCATATAACATTAAATACATTGATATATTTTATTCTTTAGTTCTGATATGATCCAAGGAAACCAATATAATTATATAGTATAATGGTTTTTGTTTTTGATGATTTTTTTATTAAATATTCTTCCTTTCAAGTTTTATTATATGATTAAATTATAATGAAACCATTATCTTTTCTATATGTTATGATATGAATAATATTTTATGATACCCATTTCTTTTAATTTATTATGATAGGATATTTATGAATGAAATATATTATTATGGTTTATGAAATGATGAATGATTCATTATCTTCTAAAACACATATTAATTATTTTGTTATTTGATGGTTAAAAGTTATATATCCCTCCAAATCATTGGGTAATGATTTATATCTCATGATATTGGATTACATGTAATGGGGGGGTGATATCAGTTCACAATTGTAACTTTCTCTACAAATATGTTCTTTCAAGTGAACAATGATTCTAATTTGATCCTAGGAGTGAGCATCAACTAAAAAATACGGTCTTGGGATTGATACATTACTATAACGATGGGTTGGGAGTAAACTCATTCCACTATGATAGAGTTTTAGTTGAGAATATAATTCAATATAAATTAGTTCATATATTTTCATATTTACCACAATCCCATACCTTTTTCATATTTTGTGTTCCCATGGATTATAATCTAAATCCCCTTTTGATCCATTTCGTATGATATTCCAATATTTATGCCACGAATCATGTGTACAATATTTTATATGTAGGTTATGATCTTATAATTATATGATCATGTTTTAATAGACATATGTTCGTGTCACCCATTTGTATCTCCTTTATTTACCATTACTAAAAAACTAACTCACTATTTCTTATGTTATCTTTCCTAAGGTTATGAATAATTGTTTTAAGTAGGACTAATAAATGGGATGATATTTTTGGGAAACATTGATGATCAGTAAAAATTTATATGATTGTGTTTCTTGTACCCAAAAATAGTAAAATAGAATATTTCATAGTAATGTAGATTAGTAATTTGTTGAATGTTGATCTAAAATGATATAATATCCATTTAAGAGAAGCATGGGTCACTATAGTTGGACTAGAAGAAAGGTATAGAAACACATTTTAATTTCCCCGAATTTTCGTATAATTAATTTAATTATATGGAATTATTTTTTGAAAATGAATTCTAATGGCGCGTGATTCCGAGGCCCAACGAACACGAAATGATCAATCAAATTTTTGTTAATATTTAATTATTGTGCGTAAGAAGTTTTCTGGAAAAAGTGGAATAACTCTTAAATGGTTTCCCAGATCAAAAATCCAAGGGCATTTTTTCATTTAAGAAGGCGGTTTTACCCAAAGAGTGATTTATGTTTAGTTGGCGTAGAACTCTTATGAGGAAACCCGCAAATGGCATAATGGTAGATAAAATAATTACATATATTAAATTTATAATTCAAAGTTATATAACTCGTTTATGTATCTTATATTAGAAATTTGAGACCACTGCTGAGCTCGTATGCGTATGCTCTTTTTAGCTAGATACTAACATTGGCCTGCACGGGCCACCGGTGAGTGTTATTTTTTGGTCATAGATAAAAATATGAAGTGATAATTACTTTATTATAAAATCCATAACTTCTAATCTGTAACTCATATTGAATATCTTAGAGTACCATTGACTTTTTTGTGGCTTGTTCTATTTAGGAAGAGCCTAACCATGACTGGTGCGGGTCGAGGGTGAACCTTTATAATTTATTAAACTTTTTTCTGGTACAATCAGTAAACGCCCAAGCGGCATTTTCTAACATTTGAGATTGAGGTCGGACTAAAAATATGTGGGCACCATTGAATAAATTTCACCGATATTCACATAAGGGAGACTTTACAGAGATCATAGTAGGTCTGGAAAAAATGATACGTTTTGCAACAATTTTATAATAAATGATATAAAACAATTTTATTATTTAATTTCATTTCTTCCAACGGACAGGAAAATGGGTTGGGCTAGCGATGTTTCCATCCAATAAATGGCTTTACCTACTAGCCATATGTAATGATGTCTTTGTGGAATTATAAAGATACAAAATTAATGATCCCCACTAAATTCTAATGTCATTACTTACCATCCTGCTCTCCTATATATAGAAAGTTTGATGGAATGTACCAGCAAAATTTCACCAAGTAATGAAGTATTGAAGGAGCACCATGATGCCAGACCCTTAGAAGATGAATTCGATCCTAGTGGGAGGTGGTGGATGACACCGAACCAAGAACCGGAGGACGAAGCTCAAGTGGCATCATTGGGAACCTGTTGTGAGAAGGAAGAACACCAACCCCCCTTCAAGCCACAGATGCTCTCCAATGGGTGATGTGGTACAAGGGTTTATTCATTTATGCTTATAAATGTTTTCCTCTTCCCCGTTCAGGGATAATATGAAGAACATAGACCAACAAACTAATGGGTTGATATGTGATTCATGCGTTCTTACAGGAGGTTGTTGTGGGGTAACATTGAAGGGTTTTTTATTGTTGTTTAATGGAATTGATTATTAAACCCCTAACCCCCTCAAGTTTCTGATTTAACGCAGAAGGCACGAGGATAACAAACCAAGCCTGATCTTTCCACTAATTTGAAAATTGTTGCACCTCCATGGAACATCGACAACGTGGTGATACCGACCAGCTATATTGGGGATATCGTGTCGACGCATAGCTTAAGAGGAGGAAGCAACACAAAGTCGGGGCAATCATCGGAGCGGCCGGCGCTGGCCGGTAGTGGAGGAGGTGTGGTGGGCCATCATGCATCACTATAGGGAAAAGGAGGTTATGGCAAGTAATCTAAGGAGACTAGAGGAATGTGTTCTTCACACAAGATGGTCGCTATTGATAGTGTGGAGCGTCATCATGTGCCGGTGGAGAGGTTGGTCAGCATGACAGTCAGCTGAGATGGAGCTAGGAGGGGTCGGGAACACCCCCATAGGACTACCTATGTGGCTGCAAGGCCATGGTCTGCATTGTCCATGGTTGGATCAGGGGCCGCCGCATTGAACTGCGGCCGGTGGAGAGGGCATGCGCTAGCAGCATGCCCGGTGGAAATGTAGGGGTCCATCGGTTGCGGCTCAGAGGACCAACAACGCCACGAGGCACCTCATTGGGTCAATCCTCATGGGTTGGACAACTTTCTTGGCTTATTCCACGTCAGACCTACCTAGAAAGGCCACGTCCGAGTATCCCTGGCGCCACGTTCCACCAAGTGGTGGCACCAACGGGTCCACCCTACGGACCAACCCGCCGCCCAGCTGGCCGACCTGAAACCCAATGGCCTGACCCGTGGCCAAGACAGGTCATTTCTGAGTTGGTCTAGGTCAAACCAGTTCAATCCGGTTCGTCCCATGCGAATCCTGGTCTGGAGGGTCCGACCGAGGTGGACCAGACCCGGACCAGGTACTGTCCACATACACAATACCAACCCTAACTTCTAATGAAGATGTCCATTTGAGTAATACTCTATGATGTCAAGATCCTTTGATTGATATGGTCTTTTTTACTTATTCCATGAGTTTTTTTAGAAACTCAGAGTAAAACTGGGTTGAATCGCACATGAATCCTACCAGGCCCTCAGAACTGAAATGCCAATAACGCACAGACTAGGTGTCTGATTGACGCACCGTCTATTACATTGGAACCCTTATGAAACGAAATATAAATAGGTTACTTTTTTGTGATACTTCATGATGTTTGAGAATGATTAATGTCTTGGGGAGAAGTTCTCCCAACTGCACCACATATATAACCCTACTATTGGATGAGAGTTTGACTACTGCTAACCATTCGACTCAGAGTGACTCGACATCCTGGTGGGAAGCACCTCTATGTGACATGGGTGACCCACGGTGGGGAGTACCTCTATGTGAAATGGTATACCCATGGTGGAAAGTGTCTCTGTGTGACACGGTAGACCCATGGTACTCGACAGGAGGAGTACCTCAATAGTCCAAGGTTAGTGGGAAACATATCTGTGTGATGTGGCCGGACCACATTACTCGTCAGAGGAGGAGTTCTCCAGCAGCCGAGGTGTTCAATGTCGTGTCGAGAAATGATACATTTTCCTAGCCCTAGAGAATTTGTGTCTTGATATCAGCATTAATATATTTCCTGTGTGGGTTAGCTTCATAATCATATTTCCTTTATTTGAATACCTAGTTTGAGTAGAGAATTGAATTAAGATTTGTCTATTGATTTGTGTTTTGTGATTGAGATCATAATTTTTGGTTTTCCCTTTTTGTAACATTATGAGACCTATAATATCTCGATGACCCTATAGAGTATCTTCATATTGGACACTCCACAGGCATCGCTAGCACCTAGTTGTGTCTGGTGCAGATGGTGTACAACATTGATCGAGGTTGATGGATCAAGGACTAGACGGTTCTCAGAGGTGGACCATTTGGTGTGACATGATGCATGAACTACTAATCTTGAGTTGTACCTTCCCTTCAGGTAGGATTCGTGGTGGAAATTTAAGGATATGCTTTTCACTTTTCAGTTTTATTTTTACATTTGAGTTGTATTTGTACTTTCATTTGCGCATGTATTCCAGCCCCTTTATGATCAACACACTTTTTATAAAAACATTTTAATTAGTGTTTGCTTCTTTTTTCATTATACTCGTTTCATTTGTATAGGTTTAAAGTCAATTCCTTTCCGTTTTAGTCATACGCCTTTCAGCTATAGTTTCTAGCCCCTGGACAATGGAAGGCGGGCTTTGGGTATTCCCTGCTTGGGCCTCGAGGGACGGGTTGTGACAAAGTGGTATAAGAGGAGTCAGTTCTATCAAAGAACTCAGACTCCGATATTCTCAATGTAGCAATTTTGTTAAGTGTTATGAGTGTGGTTTTCAGTTCGAGGAGTCGATTGTCGATGTGGTGGCTGACGTATCCATACACCAACACCCTAAATTCTGATTTCAAACTCAGTGCACGGAAACACAGATTGTGTATGTTTTTGAAGATTTTTTCTCTTGATTTTTTTGGAGTCATCTCAGCATTTATAACATAATAATTTTGGCACACCTTTTCTTTATCAAGATGTTTTCGTTTAGACAGCCAGGAAGAGTACACGAAGATGTCCCACCGAGCGATGAGGATCTGGTTGGGGGCTCTCCTACTATGTCGGCACCTTCAGGTGGTGTACCAGCAGAACAACCACACATTTGTTATCTTTTACCACCAGACACACTGGTGGATGGTTTATTCCAACTGAGCATGTTGCACGAGTTTCAATGGAATGGGCCTCCGAAGATTTGAGGTGAGACAGATTCTCATGTAGTTGGGGAGGGGATAGAGGTTGTGGATAGAGTTTTCTGCCAAGTTGGGACATCGGTTGAGTAGATGGAGATCCTAGCTACAGGTATTTTCTAGTATTTTACCTTAAAGATGGTAGGCAGGGTAATTAGGTGTCAGTACTTGGATCGCTGCCCAAGATGGAACCTTCAGGTTTTGTGCCAGCTATATCATTACACATTGGTCAGCAGTTATAACCATCATTACCTGTTAAGGACATAACTAGTCTTAGTGCCTTACATGTGTTTCAACATCATACACCCCATAGGATCAGAGGTAATCCTAACACACATGTGGATAAAAATTGGCTTGAGGAGGTTTCTAAGAATTCTTTAGAGCATCTATATCTTCGAAAGGATGACATGTATATATCTGAGTATTCATCAAGGGGTACCGACTATTCCTGGTACGCGATGAATACGATAAGATAAGTGCTTCAGGGCTCAGAATTCCGAGTGAGGTGTGTTTATGGAATTCATATCCATCATTATTCTTCTATGAATTCCTACTCATGTTAGTGTGCTAGATATAACCCTTATGGTTTAATGTTCTTTGGAAAAGTGGATACATCCATTGAATGTTAGTAGTGGGAAAGCATGATACTGGCACCAGTCTCAGAGACTTGAGTGTGTAAAATATTTTGGGTAGAGGATGTTATATGGACATATGAATATACATGGTTGTAGAAGTTAATCCATAAAAAGTATAAAATCAGTGGTGGTTTAAATTTCAACATGTTATAACCACCCCCATTTGTGGTCCCCACCAGGCTCCGGGAGGTGGAAGATAGGGGAAGGGAGTAGATGCATGAGGTCAAAGAGTGTGAACCAAGGAATCTAGAAATGATTCAAGGTATGGTATGTGTATACTAGTAGATATCATATTAATAGACATAGATAGATATCAATCTTTTCTTCAAAGAATCTTTTTCAAGACCTAGAGTTTTCAGTTAAACCATTGACTTGACCCTTACATCTGGAGATACCATTGGGAGGAGGCCTGAAAATCACAAATACACCAATGGTGTGATCTGAGCCTTAAGGTGAGATTTTTTATTGTAACCACTTAATGGAAGCATAAATGACTTAATACGTTTTTTTGGGTATAGACTAGACATCCACAATTGATACTCAAATTGACTGTATTAGGCAATAAGGTTGTGGTTTATCAACAACGATGGAATAGTGTTTTCCTTTGTTAGAAAAAAAGGAATCACATGCATCATAGGATAAAATCATGCGTAGGATGGTGTAACCGATCACTCTTGAGTCATCCAACCTTACCCTCATAGTAGCATGATTATTCAGTTTTCAGTTTCCAACAGGAGTGGCAGAGTGTAGGGAAATATTTTGAAAATAAGTTTCCAAGATTACCATCCAGAAGGGAGAGGGGCGTATTCTTTGGCTGGGTACTACCTGAGTATTGAACCAGAACTCTCTAGGGTAGCAGTACCCTTTTATTCTTTGACAAATAATGGGGAGCCTTTACTCTGGTTGTGGAAGTGTCATAAAGACTTTCCAAATGACCAAAACAGGAGACAACATCGATGGATAGAGTTCCTTCGAGACTATGACTTTTAGATAGTATATAATCCTGGGAAAGGAAAAGTGGTAGTAGATGCACTCACTAGGAGTTCTGGTCTACAACTACTGAGTTTGGGGATAGAGAAGATAGTCGTGTTGTATATATCCTTCAGGGATAGAGATGGAGCAGCATACCTTCCATCTATGACAATCACTCCCCCACTCCTCCTGCGAGTCCAGGAAGTGCAACTTGGGGACACTGACAGTGAGGTTTGACATTATCATATATTCTCAGGGTAGACACCAAATAGATTTTCTGATGGTGGGGATCATGTAATCCTCCTCAGAGGATGTACCATGGTACCAGTGGCACTATAGAAGGTGGTGTTGAGGGAGTTCTATACGACCCATCTTGTGTTACATCCTAGTGTTTCAATGATGTACCAGGACCTCCGATGATAGAACTGGTGGATAAGGATGAATTAGTCTATAGAGGAGTTTGTTTCATGTTACCACACTTTTCAGCAAGTGAAGAATGAGAATCAGGTTCTAGCAGGCTTAGCTCTGCCACGAGAAGTTCCAGAGTGGAAGTGGGATGGTATCTCCATGGACATTGTGACATGGCTTCCACATACTTTTAGGGGTCATTATTCCATTTGGGTGATCATTGAACGACTAAAAAATTTGTTCCACATCCTACCTATCCAGGAGTAGGAATCAGTAGAGGTCATGGGATGCCTCTGCATACACGAGATTGTGTGAATTCATGGCATGAAATCGATGATTGTATCTGACCGTGAGACACTCTTCACATCATGGTTGTGGAAGGGATTGCAATATTAATTTAGAACTCAACAACATTTGAGCACTACCTTTCATCCATATATGGATGGCCAGACTGAGCAGACAATTTAGATGCTAGTGGATTTTCTTTGTACATGCGTCCTAGATTTTGGCCACAGTTGGAAGGAACACTTTCACTTGGTGGAGTTTGATTACCATAACATTTAACATATTACCATCTGTATGGAAACATTCGAGGCCTTGTACCATCAACCATGAAGATCAACTCTCTGTTAGAGAGACTGAGGGGAGTCAATAATTATGGGTCTAGATGGGAACCGATTACCACTGAGAAGGAGCAGTTCATCCCGAAGAGGATGAAGACTACACAGAGAAGGCAGAAGTCCTATGCTGATAGGAGATGGATACCCTTCGAGTTCTAGGAGGGGGTCTGCATATTCTTTCATGTCTCCCCTTAGCGGGAACTACATAGATTTTTCCATGGTAGAATATTGTCACCGAGGTTTATTAGACCACTTCGGATACTTTCAAGGATAGGTGAGGTGACATACCGCATGTCTATTCCACCACAGTTGGAGAAGGTGCATGACAGCTTCCACGTATCCCGACAGAGGAAGTATGTGGATGACCCACCTCTCATAATTGACCATGGAGAGGTAGACTTTAAGTGTGTGGAGAAATTTTTGAAGGTTCTAGTAGAGATTCTAGATCCACATGATTAGGCCATTCCTGGGTAGTCGATACCTCTAGTGTGCGTTCGCTGGTAGCACTGGATCCTCCAGGATAGCACATGAGAGAAAGAGGCTCAGATTCATTCTCAGTACCACATTTTGATTGATTTTCCATTGTTTTGACTATCATGTACATAATTACATATGGTGGGGAGAATATAATGTCTTGGAATTTTCGTATAATTTTATTAATTATAAGGAAGTATTTCGATAAAGTGAAATCTAACGACATGAGATTCTGAGGCCCAGAGTGACCGAAATGATCTGTCAATTTTTTTCTCTTTTTTAATTATCATACGTAAGTAGTTTTCCATAAAAAGTGGAATAACTCTTAGGCAGTTACTCAGATCAGAAATCTGAGCACACCGTTGCGTTCAAGATGGTAGGTTTACCCTAGGTGGATGTAATTTTTTTCGGTGCATGCTTCCTATGAGAAAAAATAAAAATGGCATAATCATAAATAAAATAACTAAATAGTAACTTTATTTTTGAAATGTTTATAACTCTCTAATGGTAACTAAGATTAATAATATAAGACTATCTCAGATCTCATGAGGGTATTTTCTCATAAGAAAGTTACAAACATTGGCCGGCTCGATCCACCGATGATTGTTAGTTTTTGGCCGTCAATAAAATAAATATATGACAATTATTTTATTATAGAATCCATAACATATAAATGGTAACTCATATTAAAAAATGCGAGAGTACCTTTGAGTTCGGTGGGTCGTTTTCTCCTTAGGAGGATACTAACCTTGACTGGAGCGGGTCAAGGGTGAACGTTAAGAATTTATTAAACTTTTTTTCGGTACGTTCAGTATACACACGAGTGGAATTTTCAAACTTTTGAACCGGTGCTATGATTAATAATCTGAGGCATGTGTGGAATATGCAACATCAAGATTCAATTAATGGAGAATCAATAATGACTATAGTAGGTCAGGAAGAAAATTTATGTTTTGTGACATTTAAAAAGATACTAAATAATATAATATTATTATTTTCATTCATATCCTCCAATTGACAAGTAAAGGGGTGGGGCCAATGATGGGACTAGCCAATAAATGGATTGACATTCAAACCCTACGTAATGACATCATTGGGGGATTAGGAAGTATCATAATTAATGATCCCCATTAAATTCCGATGTCATTAATTACCCCTCCCACACTTTTATATATATGGAACTTGGGAGAAGATAATAACACAACATCACCATGAAACGAAGTGAAAAATGAGTGTCATGAGGCTGGATCCCAAGAAGATGGAGCTGATCCCAGCTAGAAGTGATGGGTGACATCGAACCATGAACCGGAGAACGATGTATGAGTGATGTTGTTGGGAACCTGTTGCGGGAATGAAGAACACCAACCCACATTCAAGCCACAAATGCTCTCCAACAGGATACGAGGTAGGGGGATTATTCATTTAGGATTTTAAATGTATTCCTCTTCCCAATTTGTGGATAATGGAAAGAATGTAGACCAATCGACTAAGGGGTTGATCCATGATGAATTCATTCTTACTGGAGGATGTTGTAGGGTAACATTGTGAGGTTTTTGATTATTGTTTAATTCAACTGATTATTAAACCCTTAACCAACCCACCCCCTCATGTTTGAGACCTAACGTGGAGGGAACGTGCCTAACGATCCCAGCCCAAACCCTATACTACATTGCTAATTTTTTCACCTATATGGGACACCGATGACACGACAATAGAAACCAACTACATTCACGATAGCTCATTGACTCACGTCCTAAGTGGATTCCACGAAACAAAGCCGATGCGGTTATCAAAGCGGCCGACACAAAAAGACTACCGAGGAGGTGCAACATGCCATTGAATGTCGCAAATGGTCAAAGGAGGGCATTATTATTTAGCCATGGAAACCATAGGAAGGCGGTTGAAACATCGTCTGACCGCATGTGATGGTGCGGTGCGTCGTCACAAGCCGCTGGGGTGGTCGGCTGGAACACCGAATGCCAAGACAGAGTCGAGGGGGGGGGGGGATCCCCTGAAAATGTACCCATGAGGCAGCAGTGCTACATCCTATGTTGGATGTGATGGGATCAGGGGTCGCTAGATCGACTGACGGCTACTGAATGGGTCGCGCCCCAACAATGTGCCTGACGGCAAAGTCGCAGTCAGTCGGTCAATGCATAGAGGACCCGAGGCACCACATGGCACTGCATTGGGTCAACCCCATAAGTTGACTCACTAACGTATCTATGAACCCCTTCAGCCCTACATAGATGTGCCGCATACTAGAATCCATGGCGGCCCACTCCGCCAAGCGGGTGGCACCATTGAGTCGGCCCAGCCGACCAACCCGCCGCACAGTGGTCCGACCTATGGCCCAGCGGCCGAACCCACAGCCCCACAGGGACCAACGGGCCCGGTTGGACCGAGTCAGGTCAAACTAGAGTTGGGAAAAGTCGGCCCATGCAGAATCGGTTCAGGCCAGTCCAACTGAGATGGACCAGACCCGGACCCAGTACCGACTAGTTACACAAAACGA
This sequence comes from Viscum album, assembly GCA_963277665.1. NCBI lineage: Eukaryota > Viridiplantae > Streptophyta > Magnoliopsida > Santalales > Viscaceae > Viscum > Viscum album. Next base: position 1,488,363,474 of record OY728128.1, read on the forward strand.
GCTGTAACATCTAAAATAGATGTCCGTTTGACGAAATGTCTACGAAATCAGGATACATGAAGATAGACGGTCTTTTCTACTTAATCTATGAATTTTTTTAAGAAACTCGGATAATGGAAGGGTTGGATTGCACCTGAATCCAACCGGTCAATCGGCACTGAAATGTCAATAATGTACAGATCGGGCGTCCGATTGACATGCAATATGTTTCATTTGAACCCTTATGACGTCACAAATCATCAGGTCACTTATTTGTGAGACTTTTGTTTAGATGAAATATGGCCCCTCTGTGTGAGAAACAGACCCACTGTACTCGTTATAGGTGGAGTTCTACAAAAGCTGAGGTGTTTGACGTTGTGACATAGAATATTACTTTGTCATAGTACTGGAAAATAATGGTAGTCTATCAGCATTAATAGAAATTCAATGTCGGTCCACATTGTAATACTGTTTCTTTGGGATATATACCTGGTTTGAGCTGAGATTCTAATTAATCTGTGTTTATTGCTTTGTGCCTTGTGATCGAGATCATGTTTTTTGGATTTACCTTTGTAAAGAATTAGGATATCGAAAGGGTCACACTGTCCCTACTGAGTATCATTATACTCATCCCTCCACGGACTTCACCCAAACCTCATTGTGTCTTGTGCATATGACGTTAAACATTGGTCGATGCTGAGGGATCTAAGACTGGATGGTGCCCGGAGGTGGACCATTTGGTGTGACATGATGCTTGGAGTACTGATTTTGAACTGTACCTAATCATTAGGTAGGATCCGTGGTGGAAAATCTAGGAGCTTCTTTTCAATATTTTGTTGTATTTATACTTTTGAGTTGTACTCGTACATTCAGTTGGTCTTATATTTCAACCCCATTTCTTTCAGCACTCTCTTTACTACAGTAGTTTACATTGCGGTTTCTTCTTGTTGTTTTCTAATATGTGTGAGTGTACATGTTTAAAGACAATGCCTTTCCATGTTAGTGATACGCCTTTCCAAATATAGTCTCCATCCCAAGGCTGATGGATGGTGGGCCTGGGGTAGTGATTGCACGGGCCCCGGGGGAAGGGTCATGATACCCTTTAGAAACTTGGATGAAAAAATATTTGCAATATCCCTATTTTTATCTATAAATATATGTCTGGGGATAACTCTAACGATATATATAAGGATGTTCTAAAATATAGGTGAATAGACTAGAATTTTAGTAAATGATAGAAAAAATGTTTTCCTAGAAATATATCTCTTTCAAAATACTACAAGTGGATGTTGATGTGAAATTAATGCATCAAGGGTTAATAATTCCAAATTTACATTTTTTAGCTAAATTCAATCAAGAACTGGTACATGAAAATGGTTATTTTTACACATCTTGTTCAACAATCTCGGTTGATATGATTAGGAAATTCGTAAACACATTATGAAACATTATAAAGGATTAAAATAGAATATTACAATGGAATAATATGGATAAACAGTTTGTGTTACGTATTAATGGATTAGTTTTATGATTTTGACATAATATATGATATGTTTTAGGATTATGTTGTTTTCCACAATGGTTATTTATTATCAAACTATGATTTTTTATTTAATAGTTGGAACCCTAAAGTTCATGATGAAAATTGAGTGCTAAATATGATTTTATAATGAGTAGCCATTGTGATGTTCAATGTAGAGAAGGAAGCATTGATTACTCTTTGTTTAGTTTTTGAAAAATGTGATTCAATATGTGTACCTTGACCTACTCATAGATTCACCATAGAAGATAAGTAATGTGTTAATTCACTGTTCAGGTTAGAAAGAATATATAGGAATATAGATTCAGTTTCTTATGTTCCTATAATTTCTAAAGAAACACCAAAGTAGATGTCTTAATGAACATGAATATGTTTTTAAAGTGGAAAATAAAGTCACAAATAAATTAACTATGAATGAAAATTGAATTGATTACTTAGCATGGTGGATGGGAATATTGGTCTATCTTAATAATTAATAATTTTGTAATCCTTTAAATATGTAATTTGTGGTAATTATGAAAATTTCTATCCTTGATGGAAATATTGTGAATGAAATCAGCAAGTCTATATGAGTAATGGTTAAATTTATGATGATGAAGACACTAAGAATGACATGTGACATGAGAGAAGGGTTAAGTAATAATATAAAATGTATTATAATGTTTTTGGATAAATATGTGGGATGAACGGTGTATTTATGTATCAAAAGTCAATGATTATATTATATTGATAATTAAATATATATATTGTTCAGTATTAGTTTCTCATTATGTATATGAAATTTTATATTGAATAATTATTATGGAATTGAAAAATGATTTAATAAAAAAGTGATATTCAGGGAAAGCACATGGTTTAGTGAAATATAACCCTTAATATATTTTGGATTTTGAGATAATAATATTTGGATAAGGAAATGATTTATTGGAAAATGTAAAATTGATTGTAAAGATTACATTGAAACAAATTAATGATTTTTGAAAAAGTGGTTTATGCTACCATAAATTATGTTTATAGAAAAATATTTCAGTTATATGTAAGGAATACAGAATAATGTTTGTTCAATTATAATTTTATGGTAATTTAGGTTATTACCATGTTCAAACAAAATATTAGGAATTTATTCACATGTTTGGTATGTGACTATCATGTGAAACATTATGATTTATGGTGGATAAATAATAATATAATTTATTAAATTTCATTATAATATTTTTTAAAAATATTTTTTAATTATAATAAGGTTCTCCATTTCTGTAATGGTTCAATATCAACTATGTATGAGGTTTTATATATTATATTATTATCTTGACATATGCGGATTTTTAAAAATATGAAAACCTATTCTTGATATTTTGTGATGATTATAACTAGATAGAGATGAAATGAATTATCATTATATTTATAGGTTGCATGTTTTGTTGGTTCTTCAGGAAGAGAAAATTCAGATTCATTTCATGGAGTACATGATTAAATGGGAATTTTCATGGTACTAACAAATGGTGAGATTGTTCATTTGTAGTTTAATGAGGTCATATAATTATATATTCATTTTAAAATTACTCAACAATTGGAAAAGTGTTTTGAACTAAAATGTTTCTTATAATCAACATTATTTATGATATATAAAATGGGTTTATACCCTCGATGGTTTAGGGATTATTTATCATTAACTTTATCCTAACCATGTTTGATATCACATTCCATTATTATTAGGGTGTTATTTTTCTCTTCTATGTCCTTTATTTCACTACCCATCTATGTTCTTCTGTATGCAATCCCTGTAATATGTTACATTGTTTAAAAGTTATGTTTCAAAAAATATATTTTTTAAAAAAGATCTATTATTATTTTTTATGATGTGGTTTTCCTAGAAATGAACTATCAAGTTCTAAACCACTAATGAAATAAAATAATTTATAGGAAAAAATCATTTTATGGAGTGGTGTGGGGAAGAATGTAACTACTCAAGTTTTTATGAATCTAATATTCATAGTAAATTAGTATTCATTGATGGTTTTAATTTCATAGTACACAAATTTAAGATTTTACTTCATGAAGAAATGAGTTTAGCTTATGGTACATAGAATACTGATTTGGGATTGTGATACAAGAAATATTTTATTTATATTTCTGTTCTAGAAACATTGAGCTTAGTTCGATTTACATGAAACACCAAGTTTAAATGAAAACATTAAAATTTTATTTAATTATTATTATATTTATCAACATACAATTATAAGGGAATAATGAAAAGGATTAACAAAATTAAAAAATTATGGTTTATGTATGTTTATAAAATTAATTATTTTTTAAAAGATCATTTATAAATGAATGTAATAACTTTTGGAAAATAAATATATTCATTTTATATAAACTTTTTTCTAAAATATTTTATTGCAATTAATATAAAAACCCACTTATAAAAACATTTTTTATATAGACATGGATCCTTGAATTTTGATTTTCATCGGAGCCGCAAATATAATTCAAATATTCAAAATGTATTTAGCTCTTCCGGATTGTCTAGTAAATGGGGTAAAGTTATAGATGATGGGAGTGACAAGTAGAGGTATATTGTTATATTAAACAACACCCATCTCTTAATTATATGTAGTGGTTGTCCTATTTAAGTTAAGGATTTTGTTATAAATGGTAAGAGAATGATGATATTTAGGGAAGGTCTACATTCAGATCAATCAAAAATAATGCTGAGGATGCATTACTCTAATCTACTCAAGAATTTCACAACCCAGTCATCATCCAAGGGATCAAATATTTATGTCACTTTGGAGTAGGAAAGGTACAAGGATAGAATATTTGGGATCCAAATTCGAGATAAATAAGAGTCAGAGTGGGTAATATCTTATAATTATGATGATTCTAGTTATGATTAGGATAATGATCCTTCTTTTTTTGTAGTTAACTTTTCTTAATTTGGGCATGTCTCTCCTGTATGACCCATGATTTTCATTATTTAATGTTAGACTTTTCTTTCATATTTTATAAATATCATGGAGATTTGGATTCATGATATAACTTTTCCTTATATATTTATATTATATTTAATAAACTATTAAAAATTAATCGTATTCCTTGTATATAAAAAATATAAGAATAATTAAAATTTCACTCATAAAACATGAATTTTTCTAAAAGGTAATTTTTCTACATTTTATTGATTTAATCACTTTAATAAAAAAAATTACACTCTGAAAAAATTCAACTAGACAATATAAACACAATATTCTATATTTTAATGTAAAAATTAATTCAGGTAGAATTATTTGTATTATTTTAGAAGTATCATTGTTGAATTATTAATAAAAAATATAGACATTCAAATAAAAAAATTAATCTAAATAATTTTTATAGCAAAATTATTTTTTAAATTTATTATTAGGGTATAACTATATCACTTATGCATAAAAAAATATAATTTAGTTCATTTTAATCTTTTTAACAAACGAAATTGGATATTAAAATATTTTGTACATTTGAACATTTTCACATTAAGAACTTGTTGTTTCATAGCATTTTTGAGATAAATTTTTCCACTTTTATTATTTTATTTATTTGAATTTTTAAAAATTGATTATATATTTTTAATGAAAATAATTTATAATTTATTTTATGATCAACATAATTTTTGAAATATTTTATTAGTGGAAGAAATTAATTACTGTGGTTAATGTTAAAATAGGATTACTTAGTGGTTAAACATAAAATATAATGTGTATGTGACTCAAAAATTGTTCAAAACTGATTGGGAGGAAATAGTTAGACATTATAACGTGTATGGTTCTAATTGTATCCATTTTGGAAAATTTTTACTTATAATGATCATATGTGGAATTTTATCTTTCAAAAATTTAAAAGCATTCGACTCTTCTCCCCTTTGGAAGGACAAATCATATCTCCCTCTATTCACACATCTAATGAAATTTTTAATCTCTAATAAATTTCCAAATCACTTCAAAAAATCCCTCCCCTAATAATAGAATCATTAGTTTTCACATAAATCCAACCAATGTGAAATTTTTTTGAGGCCAAAAATAGATACTCAAAAATGATGTAGTGTTCATTAATTTTTTTTAATTATTTCATCCCAAAAACCAATAAATTATTCTTGATATAATTATATAATAGATGGTGTATAAAAAACATAATTAGTGGTTTTTATGTTATATTTACTACATACAACATTAAACACTTCCATTAAATTGGATACATAATCATTGTTAATTTATACGACATACTACCACCACACGAATTGATTTATTTATTTCATTGATGACCACATCTATCTTCAATAAATAATGATGGATTTAGAGTTTTTAGATGATATTATTTATTTTCATGATTTTATTATTATTAAATAATTTTAATATTAAAAATATATTCATTTTTTCTATTTGTGGGAACACAATAATATCATTCATGTTTATAGTGGACTGCCACCTCACAATTCAATGTGAATCATTCATGATTTAATAGAATGTATTTAAAATTGAATTAATAAAAATATGTAACATATATTAAATAAATATTAATTTATAATTATAGTTTACCATATAATTTTATTTATTATAATATTATTATAAGATGAAAATATTATTCATGCATATGTAGAGCCTATTTATTTTTCTAATTCTATCTTCAATATATTATTATTAATATATATATATATATAATATATTTATATCATAGTCATAATATAGACAATTTGAATCAACGAAGAAAATAATAAGAAAAAATGATGAACCAAATCATGTATAAAAAATAAAGAAGTTATTACCCAAAAATTAAGTTTAACATGGAATTGTTAATAACTCAATAACAATAGTTCATGATAAAATAGAATACAGTATAATATAAATGAATATAGTTATATATTATATTAAAAATTGAATTATTTTTATTACACATGAAGATCCAATGACTATAATGGATGTCATGACTTAAGAAAAAATATATCCACATCACGTTTATTTTTTTGCGAGACATATTCCATGATCCTCACCTATTTAATGTATGTGGTTTGTGTAATTGAAATGGATGCATTTTATTATTTTATACTGATTCATATTTTTATTATTATATTAATTTTTGGATATCTCTTTCTTGTGGTTCATGGTTAAAATATTACCATGTAGTAAGGGAATATTGACACGTTTTTCTTTCTTTCAAGCACATTTTATGTTATGAACAAACATTATATTATAGGGATAATATTCTAACACATTGAGATGTTTTACAATTAATATATTTATTTTCATTACATTCTAAGATAAATGAAATGCTATTATATCATGGGGATTGTTATTACTGTTACTTGAGTAGTTAGAGTTTATTTCTACAATCACATTGTTTTTTGAGATTGTTTATGATTAAGAATCCACTGATATATAATATGACTCATATCTCAAGAACTCTCTTAAATTTTATTATTCTATATTTATTCAAGATATATTTTTGTAATGGTATAATTTTTCGACTCATTGGTACTGAAGAAAATTATTAATTAGTTTTTAAGAAAATCCAATGTTATATCTCTCTTCAGTAAGAAATTTATTTTATTAATAAATATTTTTTTTAAATCAATTTTACAAAATATGTAAATTTAAAATTCATAAATATTTTTTTGGAATTTTTTTTTAAATATTTGTTCTATTTTATTATTTTTTTAAATTAATTTTAAGACATCATTTATATGTTTTCATGGTTATTTTCAATGACTTTTTTTTTCAAAATAATTTATTATTTTAAAATAATTATTCAAACATGAGAGATAGTTTCCTAAATAAATGGTCTAAATTATTTGTAAATATTTATTCATATGTTTTCAAAGCGGTTTTTAAATATAAATATTTTGAAAAAGTTTTAGGTCTTAAAATTTTAGTTTTAAATAAATTTCATTTTCCTTATGAAATGATTCAAGTGATTAGTCAAAATGATTCTCCATCTATGATATTATACTTTGATGTCGTTTATGATTTACAATGGTTATAATACATGTAAATCAATTATATTATTTATTATAATTATTTATATTTTAAATGACATGTTTATTTGTGAAACATTCTTCCTTTCATGGTTTATATTATGATGAAATGATTAAGAAGCATATCTCATTTCCACATGTTGTCATGTGATTAAATGTTTATAATACCCATAACATTTCCTGCGGTTTGATATGATTTCTATAAATTTCATCTATTTTTATGGGTCATGATATGATGAATGTATTGTTATCCTATAGGACATGTATGCATGATTTCGTTATGTGTTGGGTGGGAACTATGTCTCCCTCTAGAGAATTAGGTAATGTTTTATATCTCATGAGATAGACCTGGATGGAATGGGGATTGAACTAGGTTCAGTAATGGAATTTATCTACTAATATAGACTTGTAATTCCACCTGGAATACTATAATAGTATAGGGAGTGAAAATTGACTACTAATATGAACTTGAATGTGAACCTTGACTGTAAAAATTTAATGGGGAGTAAACCCATTGCACGTAAATATTGTTCAAAGTGATCCATGAATACTATAAGAGAAATTTAAAATAATTATGTTCATACCACCATGCCATATTTTATTCCAATTTTATACTATCTATTATTATTCTGTTTATTACCATATGATTCATGTATTATGGTTATAAAATATTTACTCCCTGACTCAAGTCTATGATCTTTTATATGAAAGGTATGATTATCAAATTTTATTCTCATGTTCTCATATCCTTATATTAATTTTATAATAATATATGTGTTTTTTACCCTTACTGAGAATATAAGGTCACAATTTCATTTGTTTCATTTCCAAGTTTATGAACAACTATTTGAAGTTTGATTAATAAATGGGTTGATCCTTATTGAAATAATTTAATATATTAGACCAAAAAATTAATATTATATTCCATGTTTATGAAGATACAAAACTAGTATGAACCTTAGTCATGTAATTTTTTAATGATTTAACATTTTTATAATATAATGTAATATACATGTATAAGAATCCTGGGTTGTTATATTATTCACATTCAATGGTTAAAAAATCATTACTCACATCTGAGTCATCTTCGTTAGTGGGTGTGAATGTCATGAGATGTTCCTTCAAAATAATCAGTAATACCCAACTGGATCAAGGGAACTAATGATCTCCATTACAGATTATGTTCTAGGACTGTACTATTTTTCCATTTTTAGTAGGGCCCACTAATATCCCTTTTATGGGGATAACATTCCCCCAGAATGATACACCCTCTATCCAAAACTCACATTTGTTATACTTTTCATGTTATTTCTCTTTTCAAAAAGCATTTTGTAAGGTATTCTAATGATTATCTTACTTATTCTTATTTTTTTGACTATATCAGAATATTACCTATATATAATGCCGGAAATTTTTAAGGTAATCTCAAAATACTAAATTCATTAGTCCATTAAGGTTGTTGGATCATTAGATCATAAAAAGGGAATCACTATGAACTCATTGTGTCTTTACCTCATTAGAATGTCATTTATGGAAATTTCTTCTTTCTTCATCATTAATCGGTGATATCCCGACCAATGGTCCATCATATAAAAATATTTTACCCCATGTAGAGGACACAAAAGTCAAATATCCATTTTAGATTATATTTATTCAATATAATGGTTTTGTTGAGCTCATGATACTCATTCAAGAGAAACATTGATCCATATTTTTTCTTGATGAAGAGGAATGATGCACCCCATAGTGATAAACTATGGAATATAAGACACCTCTACCAATTCTATTATAACCTCTTCTTTAGTTCATCCAAATAAATGGTAACCATTTTTATGGAATCTTTGATATAGGAAATTATACATAAATATTTTCAATTTAGAAGACATCCACTATGTTAAGAGGAAGAGCACCAAATGTTTTAGGTAAAGCATTAGGGAGGTCCCTCAAAGTGATAAGGTATTCAACAATGATCTTCCATTTTTTATAATAAATTCAACTTTATAATAATTATCATATGGAAATAGTATCCAAAATTAATAATGTGAATCTAAAAAAGATTCACCCCCCTCTTCCACATTTACCGAATTAGAGGATTCATAAGGATTTTAAGAGTTATCTCCCTTTCCTGATAGTTGTTTTTCGATTTATATAATGATATAACATGCCGAATATAGCATCAAAATCCACAAAAATAGGTAATACAAGAATATATTGGATGTTCAGTCCATAAACACTAACCTGGGAGGATTTATATACATTTGATACAATAATATCGCTATTTTCTATCCCCATAGATAACTAAACTACCTTATTTTTATATGTAATATTGAATAGTAATACTAAAATTGTGGGATATGAAATAATTACTAGAACCAAAATCAAATACAAAATTTCTATATTATTGATTATATTACTAGATTAAATTTTTCCACATCATTGTTAGAGACCAAATTAGCAGTAGGGATTTAAAATTTCCTTCCAATGTCCATTTGAGGTTGTTGTTGTAAATTGTCTCTAAAAACCCTTGTAATATGGGATTATCATTCATAATACATGTGTTCGTTACAGTTGATGGAATTTATATATTTATAAGTGTTAATTTTAACCTTATATTATTATTCTTCATTTTCTGTATTATTTAGGTCCATTAAATAATTATAATCCTGATGATTCTATTTCCAATATTTCAACCACCTCTTGGTTTAATTTAGTCAGTTAACAATATACTTCTTCCCTCACTTTTGAAATGTTGGATGATTGATTTTATTTCCTCCATATTATTCATTTATTGATCATTCAACACTAAACACCAATCAGATTTTTTTATCTTTAGACCCATGATACAAATATGACTCACCAATCCCTATCTTAACTTTAAGGGAACAAAAAAAATTATCCTCATAGCTATTAATGTCTCAAATCGCTAACACTTTTATTATAATCGAATTAAATCTTCTACATAATTGATAACCCATTATGTCAATGTTCATGAATGAGATACCAGAATATCATGAAATCCTTGTAAACCTTGCCCTGTAAACCATTATTGAGCTGTATATATTTTTATTTAGTCAGAGGAACACCATTTCTATTGTTTGATAGAGGGGAAAATATTTAATAAAAATTATTTTCTTGAATGAGTGTCAATCAATGGAATCAATTTCCATTTTATAATTTATATTATTTTCAAGTGTCCACCAGTAATAAACCTCCCCATAATAAAAGTAACCTTCTATAAGAACAATATCTTATTCTGAGCATCATAGGATAGATAATATATTATCAATAGAGTAAATTCATTATTTTATGTTATAGATATTATATTATACACTAAATATAAAAGAATTTTTTTGAAATAATGAATTAGAACAAAACATTATCCTTAGTGGGATATGTACGGTGTTATAAGTGATTCATTTTATTATTAATGACTAGATCCAATTGATCCATTACTTTTATGAAGTGAAAATATCAAATTCCTACAATGTTTGGAATTTCATTAATAAATTCATTTCAATTATTATCATTTTTTTGGAATAGGTTCTCATATTTATGGAAATTATATAATAACATAAAATAAAATTAGGGGTTCTGTAATATTTAGGTGTAGAAAATATTAAAAATAGACAATAATCACAGAAGGATAAACTTATAACTGAAAAGTATATACTAACTTATGATTCAATTTGATTCAATATATGTTATACAATGTAATATAATTATCCCTAGGATTCATAAAACTTTTTTATAGTCATAATCCCCAAATTAAAATACACACTTGTCTAATACCAACTATATATACCCTATTACTCTACAGATATTACTATATGATTGGAACCATTAATATTCATAAAATTAAATAAGAGGATAAAATATTCTAGTTTCTTTGATAAATTTTTACATAATTAAAAAAACTAAATTTAAAAATTAAATATATTTTTATTAATCTTATCAAAGAGATCCAGAAATCCTTTGAGGCCCTACTCCTTTATAGGATAACCTACAGAATACATAGTGAAATGGGCGGAAAAAATACAAATAATGTAATAAGATTGGAAAATAATCAAAACACATGATTTAGATGGAATAAAATTATAATTTTTATGTTTTTTTGTTAGGAATAACCAATTAATGTAATAAAACAAATAACATATAATAATATGATCATTAAATAGTAGAATTTGGAAATAGACCCTGACTTGAGATAACCATGAGTTAATTATAACTGCCTATACCGCATCACATGCTATAAAATAGTCCCATAATTGGATAGGTTTACTCCCAAATACTCTAAATAATTTCTCATGTGGAAAAGAAATATCTTATCCAATAGAGATGTATCTGGTTTCACTCATCCTAATGAGTTCATAAATATGTGATAGGACCCGAGGGTGTCGTGAATTCTATATGGGTCTATAAGAATTTTTTTTATAAAATCAAAACAAAGATACATAATTAATTAAAATGAGTATATCATAAGGTTGATATAAATCCACATAGATGAAGAAAAAAATTTTAGTATATTTTTACAAGGTATAATGTTATAAATTTGGTGAAAGAAGTGAGAGAAAATTTTGTTTATTTTATTTTTATGAAAATGAAATGAAAAAAGAGCATATCTATTGGTTGGTTTGTAAAAATATATGAAAAGTGACCTAGTGTATAATAATTTTAGTTTTTGGGTGTAATTATATTTTAAAAAATAGGTTGATTAGTTTTTTATCTGATTTAGAGTCAAGATAAGGATGATCCAAGTTTCATTCAATCCTCTGATTGTTGCAACAATCCCATATTTCCCTTTTTATGGTAGTTTATGGTTTTTAATGATAAATTTTGTCTTGATAAAATGATTAAATGTTGATTACCATCAATTTTTCAATAATAATTATTTCATTAGTGTTTCTAGTTGAGAATTAATAATGTTTCAATTAGCTTCAAATATCAATGGTCATGATAAAATAAAAAAATTGATTTAGAGTTGAAGATTAAATTAATTAAAATTAATATACGAATAAAATAAAAAGAAATTAATATAATTAACCTTACCACCTAAATTACAACACTATAGAGAGAGTATGGTTTATCCTATCATCCTAGTTATGATAATACTAGATGTAAGGATAAAAGAAAAATAAATCACGATGAAACAAATGATGAACTTTAAGAGGGCCCACCACAGTGCATCTTTTCGATCCACGATATGGTCTCTAGATCCCATCTATATCATTGGTCAATCCCACCATTTATAGGGTCCAAATGGGCACAAGTATTAATGAATGTGCTTATTAATGTGTCTTAATGTGGTATGGGGTTGGTCCTATGTAAAATATTTTGTCCAAAATTGATGATATGCCAAACCTAGTCACTTAAATCCTACCTCGGTAATTTACATAATGTGTAATGTATTTAGATGCTGTGGAATATTTTAATTTCCAGGATTCAAGAATGCTATTGTATATCTTCAATAAAACATATATTGAAAATTACCATGTTCTATAAATGGAATAAATGATGTGTAAATTACCTACTACAATTTTCCATATACACTTCTTTCATAAAAATATTGTTTTGTTCCACTCTTATTATCTTATAGTGATAAGGTTTTATTATATATAATATTAACACCATTTCATTAATTTTCATTAGTTTCATTTTATCCGGTCATAAACCCCAAAGAAGGAAAATTTTATTCTTAATTTCCATGATTAATAAATTAAATATAGATATAATTTTATAAAATTATAATAAAATGTCTATATGAAATAATGGTAACAATATGTGTTCCACATAAATTATCAAATATATTTAAAAAAATTAGGCTTTCCCATGAAAATAATGGGTTTTTTAATAATTTCAAAAGGAAATAATGGAAGGAGTTTCATAATCGTATACATGAAATAATGAATATAAATCAATATTAGATACTCATAAAAGAAAAATAATAATATATCATAAATAAATTAGTTCAATTGATGTGGAAACCTAAATAGTGTGGTTATGCTACTTTAGAAATGTATCACAAAATCATATTTATCAAAAAAAATGAATATTTAAGGAATAATTATTTCCATATTAAAATGATCTAAAATATTTTCTCAGGAAGAAATTAATTTTTTTGAAAAATATTTATGAATAAAAATAGTTTATGATGTGTACATGAAAATGGGTAGGAAATGGAAATGATTATTTTAATCGGGATTTCATATCGAGAACATTTATAAGTTGAACCTTATAAAATTTTTATTTACACATTAAAGAAAGAAGAATTAATATATATATATATATATACTATTGTAACATATATATAGATTATATTATAAGTATATAAGATGAATGAATATATAACATGGGGCAAGGAGAGATAAATCGTTACCCAATTGAAATCTAGAGGCACCGAATGATCTTCTAGTATATTCCCTAATGTGTTATGTACATTCAACTAATGTTCTAGATAATAAAAATAGATTCATTAATCACATAATTAGGAAACTTTTATTCTATATTTTAATTTAATAAATTTTATATATTTATTTATGGCTATTTCTATGAGTTATAATGTTAAATGTCAACATTCTAAGGGTATTAATTTAGCATTTTTATTGATAGTTAACTAGTATATATTTGTCAATGTTCTGGTAAAGTAGAAATAGTAGACCAAAAGTAAAATTATATGGTTTTAATGAATATAAATAAAATTAAATACACCCATCTATTATTTCTACTTATATTATGAATATTATTTTTTGATAAAATCATAATGACAAATGATTAGTTTATTTTTTCGGTTTTTATGACCCTGCCAAACTAGTATAATTTTATTTAATATTATTATTAAATATTTATTTTAGAACATTAAAAAATTACAATATTCAAATTAAAATCTTATTTAACAATAATAATGGTTTCACGACCATAACTGAAGTTAGTATTGGAAAACTAAAACTCATCATCCAACATGGTGGAGCATGGGCATATCATAAACTATGTTTTAATTTTTATGATAGAAGAATAATAGAAGTGATCTCATGCTGGATATTAAATTAAATAAAATTATATTTCATTACATTTATATGAAATTAGAGTTATCAAGCGTCTTTGGATTAGGGGTGAGGATAAGTTCAAATAAAGAATGAATTTAATAAAGAAACATGATGGATTTTACCACTTGAATGTCATCCCTTTAAGAACCCCAATTATGAACATGGGTTTAGTGTTTTGTTTAAATAGAAAAAATATAAAGTGGGGGATTTTGCTTATTAATGTAATTGTTTATAATAGTGGCTAAAAATAAAATCATATAAGGTTTGAGGTAAGGGGTTGTAAGGGTAGGTATTTATAAGGGGATGAGTGGGGTTTTTTTATTACTGTAGTCATATGATTTTTATTTTGGAACTAGACTATCAATAGTGTTTATTCTAGTGAATATATATTTTAATTAGTGAGACTGATTTCTAAAAAATTGTTTCATACTTGTCCCGGACTCAGGAATTCATGTATCTAGTCTAAAATCTTAAATATTGTAAATTATTGTATTTCACTATTCACAAAATATAAAAATAATTTAGAAAAATACTATATGTCTCCCATAAGAATTGTTTGATGAGTATATTTCAAAAATGACATCCATTTTTTTTGAAAAAAAAAATTTCTAGCTATGAGTAATTTAATTATTTTAAATAATGCCACTTTATTCAAAAAATATCGATTTTAATGTTATAATTGTAATTTATGACCCATTTAAAATCAATTATGGTCACTTAAATTTTTAAACAAAATTATAATATGAAATTTTATTAATATATGAATATATCTTTCAAAAATCATTTTTTAAACATTGAATATTGATTATAAAATACCAAATAAAATATTTACATTTAAAATTTTTGATCACTTACTTTTTTATTTTTATGATATTTATTTACATGTATCATAATATAAGTAGATCATATTTTAATTTATATGATAAAGAAATATAATTTAGTACTATTATATGTGAGGTTAAAATTTTATCAACTAAATGAATATTCCTATAAATATTATTACAGTTCCAATATTTAGAATATTATTCCAATCATATAATTTATAACAGTCATTTAGGTTCCTTAATTTCAATAATTACCTCTTATTCTATTCATTATTCATTCACTTCCCTTTTCTCCTAAGGTTATATACTTTAATAGTAAAAATTAATATTTTATTATTAGTTTCTATTATATCTACAACATTTTTTGTGAGTGTGGTCATAATAATGATTTGAGCATTTAAAAATTTTCTTATACATATTATCATATTATCTATTTATTTTACCAATGTGATATTTTAAATTATTATTCTTTTTATGGTCACATAATTCATTATTATTTTATGAGAATAATATTTTTGTTTTTTTCTATGTGATTTATGCGATTTATACTATATTATAAAATTATAAGAAGGGAAATTCCATTGATAAAAA
This sequence comes from Viscum album, assembly GCA_963277665.1. Taxonomy (NCBI): domain Eukaryota; kingdom Viridiplantae; phylum Streptophyta; class Magnoliopsida; order Santalales; family Viscaceae; genus Viscum; species Viscum album. Next base: position 1,488,379,452 of record OY728128.1, read on the forward strand.
TTTTGGTGTGTTACCATCGTTCTAGGATATAATATAAACATAATCGCAAAATTAAACCATTCATATGTGATCCAAAATGTCATTAAACATTTATCATATCATAACTCTATAAAATTAGTTTTATTTATAAACAATTTAGGAAAACATAATATGTGGAAAAGAATGGTGTTTAATAATTAATTTATCATTTTATAATATAATAACCCATATAAAAGGAACGAGTATCATAAATCTATTTTCATCACAGACATAAACCATAAATGTGATTAATATGGAAAGAACATTTGGATCATCCCTTTTGAATCATAAGAAACACCAAAGGATTTTGATTTAAAATAATACAAATTCAATTAAAAACACATTGAAACATTCTTTAGTAAAATATCCATTCATTTTGAAGTAAATAATTAAAAATAAAAATACATAACAATTATTAATGAAATAATTTTCATTTAAAATATTCCTAGGAAGTACAATAGTTTTTTTAAAATTATTTAGTCTACATGATGGAGGAAATTCCATTCATTCAATACATGTATAAATGAAGATTCCATTCAAACACTCGGTAAATGGAAAAAACACTATTTGGAAAGAGATAATAAAATTAATTTCAATTTTTCACTATAAATTATATTATGTATATAAATTTACTCAAAATATCACTATTCAAAATAAATATTTTTTTTTTGAAAACATGGATATGGATGATATGTTTTTTAAATCACATAGAGAAATAATGTTAGTTTTCCATAAACTAAAAATCATGAATTCTTGATCACATAAATGTAGTCAAATGAATGAAATATAACTGTATTTATGAATAAAAGAAATTATAATAAAAAAATTTAGTTCCATAAATATAAATCATATTATTAAAAAATATGATTTATAAACGTTAACAATCCTAATAAACAATGAGATTTGATAATCAAACCATTAATACTTCTATAACTACTGAATCATAAGTCCCATCAAAGATAAAAATAAAATGAAACATTAAATATAATTAAATTAAGGACATTTATGATATAAAAAGTCACAGAATCAGTATATACACTACAAAAATTAAATGTGTAGTAAATATGGAATATGCCTCTTATAATTAAAAGAGGGACTAGAAATACCCTAAATATAGTCTTGCCATTTTTTACACACATTAAAAATATAATATAATATAAATATAGGTTAATTATACAAGAATTAATAAAATTTAATCATATACATCATAGAATATAAAATTTTCTTACGAAATTTTATTACCTACTTATTGATTATTCATAGTGAGAAATCATGTTTCAGGTAATAACTACATGGTTGTTCTGGATGTTTATTGTTGATATTTTCAGTCATATTAATTGAAATGGTTCCCAAATATACATAATATAAACCATGATAAAATAATCACATATATCAACACAGACACACAGACACACACACACCACACAGATATATATATATATATATATTAATCCATATATTTTATAGATACAAAATGAGTGACACAGTTTATAGGGACGGTAGACTGAACGTATACGTGAATGTAATTTCTCTTTTCTATAAGAATGTAATGAATTATTATTAAATAATATATAACCTTTACATAATCATTTTTCTCTCATATAAATCAAATATATTATTTATATTTTTAATTCATAAAAACCATACCAAAATAAAATGAATAATTCTTCACATCACTTTGTGGAGGCATTAGTCTACACAAACACACCCGAGAGATTATAATTTATAGTTGATTTGAAGGTGAGAATGTATATGTAATTTTTTAAATTTATAAATATTATAATTTACTTAATATAATATATATATATATACTTCAAATATTTCATTTTATCCTCCCATGAGATAAGTGATGTAAAAACAATTACATTGGTTTGTGATGCGGTAGCCTACTGGAAACAAAATCACAGTTTCATTTAACAATATATTATAGAAGAGATTAATGTAGGTCATGTCAATAGAATATTTAAATTTTAATAGATTGGATATAATTATGTTTTAAATAATCATCGTTGATGAACTCTTGATTGGGTGTATGAATAAATAAAATAGAAATGATTAGTTAAGAATGATACATCCTTTTTTTAGAAAACCTCTATAGGTTAGGAAAAAAATCTATCATTGGAGTGTTTAATAATAAAAATAATCCCCCTATGTAATGTATATTGAATTTATGTGGTCATATTTCCAGGTAATGTGTTATATGGAATGATTTCAATGTTTAAAATGGAGAGCATATTAGTTCTCTTATATATGTGGGGATTATTACATGAAATTTTTGAAATAAAAATAGTACACATATATTTTACAAATGGGAAAGGGATCTCAAATGGATCATTATCAAATATTAGATGAAATAAAATGAAAAAATGTTTCTAATATTGTAATTGTAAAAATTTTAGGTCATTTCAACTATTATAATTTTAGAATAACACTTGAGAAACACGATTGAACAAAAATTGTGACAATTTTATTTTATAAGTTTAACTATCCATGATGTGTAAATAATATTTTTCCATTATAATATAATATTAAAGAATAATATTCAAAATATGGAATTTATTTATCACAAATTATGTTCATATAACTCGAATAATTTAATTTCATATTTAACCAATATATGGGATTAAAAAAAGAGTTTTCCAAAGAAAATTATTTCAAAAATAAATAATCTGTTAATATTAAATGAAAAAATAATATTATTCAAAATATCAAGGTTTTATTATTGAAAATATTTATTAACTAATTTAATACTTAAAATATTTCAAAAAAATATGTTACTATTATTTTTTTAATGAAATTGTTGCAACACCCCAAGCTTCCACGGTATGCATCTCTTTGAATAAAATAGTAGTGTGCGTTGTACGCAACGTCGAGTTCTAACTCACAACAACTAGTCAAAGTAGAATTTATGAAGAGTAATATAAATTTTTTGAAATTCTATAAATTTTATCTTTCAAAATGGTCTTCATTTTTGAATTCGTAATATCAAAATTAACTTAGGGTGATTTTTTGGTATTTTTCTGCAAACATTCAATTTTTTATAAATAGTGAAAAACACTGAGATATTGTTTAAATGATAATATTAATTCAAATTATTATTTATATTATTAATATTTATATAATGTCAAAATAGATACATAATACCTATGTAAGTTTAATTTAATTCATTTGAGTCAGTTTATAATAAATTTAGATATATAAAAATTTTATTTAAATTTTCATCGTCTTTTACCCACCTCCTAGTAGAAATTCCAATTTCACATAAAACATAATTTTTCCTCTTATTTTAGTGGAATTTAAAAAATCCGAGAGACATGGTTGATATCAGTAAGAAAAATGTGGGTCAATAAGATGAAAGTTATTTTTGGTGAATTGTAATTTTTTACTTTTATTTACCACTGTTAAAAGTAAATAGGTTAATTAAGGGTAAAAATGATCTTATTATTACACTATCAAATGTCCTAAATCTATTGGATAATTATAATTCGACCAAAATATACCTTAGTAAAAAACAGAAACCTATTTGGTTTTCGTGGATTAGATTGGGACACTGATTATTATTTTATTAAAGACGAGTTAAAAGAGATAAAATCAATGTTTATTAAATAAAACATTTTAAATATGTGGTTATACATAAGTTAAATTAAACTATAAATATCAATTATAAAGTTAAAATTATTTCCTACATAATTTTATTTCATTAATATTTTTTAGAAATTAAATAATTTAATTAATTTATGACACAATGATGATGTTGTACTTACCCAATTTACGAAATATTTAAATAATTTTCATTATAAATATCCAAATAAAGGTAATTTGAGACTTTTTATGAATTCAAATTATTTTCCAGGATAATATGTCATATTATGGTTGGAGAGATGAAATATATTCGACGTAATAATGCTTTTATGAATTTAGAAGAAACAAAATACCAAATAGTGTCAAAATTCACAGAAACGTGTTTTTAAAACAAATATTATATTATTAATTGATATTTTATTCCTAAAAATATACGTTTTGGAAAAAAGACTTATATAATGATACGTGTATCATTAATGAACCACTAGGGGTTATCTTAGAAGTATATAGTAATGTTTATTAACTATATAATATAAAAATAAAAAGAGAGAGGGTAAATATTAAACTATTTAACTAAGAGTTATATATAAAAGATAAAGTTAATATAGTGACCCAAACCTATCTAACATATATTGGACGAGTGGTTTCCAACCCATACTCACCTTATCCTTTAACAAATCCATTTTATAGCCATTATAAATCTAAAAGTATTTTATTATAAAATAATATTTCTATATTTTCCTAAGGTTCCCCTCACCACTCTTATAAAAGGGAACCCTCCCTTCTCTCTAATTCAGTCCTTCATAGAAATGTTTCATGGACAAAACCTGCCAAAATACCATCTACACTATCCTCCATTCATCCTAGAGGCCTTCCTTTAGTCAGAAAGCCATCATATGCATCTCTTTTGATCAAATCAAAATGAAGAACCCAAAGAAGAGGTAAATATTTATTCACCTCATTCAAGTTCCTTTCTTCTTCCACTTCCTTTTTCATTGTTGATTCCATTCTAAAATAATAACCAGATTATATTTTATATAATATGATGTTATTATAAATATTTTGAAACCAAATTCATTTTCCTATCCATCCATGGAATGACATGTCACCATACGTGCATACGTACAGCTTACCGTCTACATGTCATGGTGTAATTGTTATTCAATACATTATTATTTGGATGAGTATAATTATGATTTTTAATTGTTGAAAATAAGAAATTTAACATGACAATTATTTTTTATATATGATATAATATCCAATTATATATTATTTTAATATCAAAAGAATGACATGGTCCCTCATGCGTACGTACAGATTACTGTCTCCACGAACGCGATGAGATTCATTCTCCATTGTATCCATTGGGGACACATTTTCATTAGATGGTTAAGAATAATGTTTAAAGACTTGATATCATTCTGTATATAAATAAGATACTTCCCATCCAAGAAAATATGACTCACATAACTAAGAATAAAAAGTAAAATTAATCTGTTAACACCCGAAGCTGCGATCATATTAAGATATTATTTACAAAGCAGTGTTAAAAGATCATATATGATATGAGATTAATGTATATGATTATTCTATAATTTGATAAAAATTATTTTACCATTATACAATAGGTTAACCTACCCTCGACCAAGAAAATGTACAAGGTAAGGGTTAATTCGATAATATCTTCATTATCTGATGTCGTTTATACGCAATTATCTACTGGGACCTCTTTATAATTGACATCCATGTTTCATAAAAATGTATTTTAAAAAAATCATAAAATTTACTAGAGTATAGGATAAATTCATTTATAACCTTGTTTGACTATTGTAAGATGTTTATAACGGAATGTTTCCATCATTTTCTAAACAAGTTCATTTATAAACATTTTGACAAAATTGAGGTAAGAATATTTTTTCAAATCATATATGGAGGGTGCGACTACTTTCTGGCCTTATAACATCATCGAAGCTTCCCTTACAGTCTTATAATAAAATTTTCAAAATAAATGTTTTCATAATAAATTTTGTATGTCTTAAATTATTTCAAAATAGAATGAGATATTTCTCTAAAAAAATTATTTCTTTTATGTGAACATCCTTTGATGGATTTTAATCTTATTTTTTATTGATTTATAATGATAAAAACCATCAATATTGTATTGAAGGTTTGTTGATATGTTTGAATGTGGATGTGTTATTTTTTTTCCATTCATGGTTTATGGATAAAGTGTTGACATTTCTTATGCTATTTTTAATACAATGGTTTATATTTTGTTTAATCCTTTTCATATGAGGAATTCATTGGACATAGTAAGTGATGGGTTGAGCCTAATATAGCTCCTAGATGCATTCATAGGGTTCATGAGATAAAGTAGTCTCTTGGTATAAATTCTTGACAAAATCTTATTTGTAGTCTGGGCATGAGGTCTTGATTATGTTGTTTTGAATGTCTAGAATTATTCATTCTATCATTATGAAAGTGGCTATTGATATTGCATGTGATTATTATGCTAATAAAATATCCATTTCCGTAAGTAAATGGCACTATTGGATTTTATCATTGATATATTATTCAGAAGATCATGTTTAAAAGGCTTTTTTTAGTCTTATACATTTCCTTAAATGTTTATGCTTATTTGTTAATGTTTCCACAATATTATTATCCTTACTGAGAATTTGAGCTCACCCCTTTCTAATTTTATTTTTCCCAGGATGCGAAGAGGTATATGATGACTGACCTGCAGGTATAGTCTATGAGATATCAAGGTTTTCAATGGAAACAATGTCGCTATAGTTTTCCATTTTATGCTGTAATGTAATACTTATTAATATATCTAGTACTTCCAAGTCTACTAAACTAATTGGTCTTTTGAGACATGATCATTTGTGATCATGACAATGTTATGTAATAATGCACAAACTCTGGGTAACTGGGGTCGGGGCATTACAGTTGGTATCAGATAATGTATAGTACATACATTGGAAAATAAATTTATATAAAATCTTATTAGAGCACATAACACTAATATTCTCTTTGAGTATTAGTATAGAAGAACTTTCTAAAATATTGGTTTTGTAGAGATATTGTGAATATTACATGAAATGTATCCCTGTCTGGATACGAGCAGGTAGAGGCGACTTTGGAATAGATGTACCTATGGGTAAATATCGAAAACACCACTTCGAGCTAGACTCAAATGAGAACTGGTGCGTGACACCAGGCCTTGCAATAAACTTGGTTACGACACTCCCGGGTGATATGCATAAGATAATTATAATTTTATTTACAAACCATTATGAAGTTCTTATGTGTATTTAAATCCTCAATGAAACCATTTATTATGATTATGGATTATATTTATAAACTATTCAATTTATTTTTTACTGTTATAAAAGTTATGAATTATGTATTTCGATTCATAAACTAATAATGATTATGAAATTTTTTAGAAATGGAGCCTAATAGAAAGAATGGAAATCGTATAATTGCACATACACCATGTATGGATTTAGATCCTGATCAAGAAATTTATAGTGGAGATGGTGATCTAACCAGTGCTGATTAGCTAATCTCCATACTGGGAGAACTCACTCAGGTTATGAATAATATCGTTACCTGTATGGAGAACCCTAATCTATAGCGTGGATGATCAATGTTAGATCTCTTTATCAGGAAAGAAAAACCATCATTCAATGGGGGTACAAATCCATTATTATATGAGCATTGGATAAATTCTATAGAGAAAATATTCCATGCCTTGGGATGTAGTGAAAGAGAAAAGGTTTTCATGGCAGTTTACAACCTAACTGGAGATGCTGATAAATGTTTTTCATTTACTCAAAATAAAAAAAAGATGATGAATTATCAAATATGGAATTGAGGGAGTTTAAAGATCATTTCTAAGAAAAATACATTCATCTTGACCCTCGAGAGGATATGAAAAGGCAATTTCTGAGACTGAGGAAAAAGGAGGAAAGGATAGTCATAATGTATGAGTCTAACTTTACCAGGATAGTGAGGCATGCTATAGATTATATACATAACCCAATAATTAATATTGATTGTTTCATTAATGGGTTAAAACCATTTCTCAGTCAAGCATTAGTCTCAAAATACTTATCATCATAAGAGGATATTATCTCATGTTCTATCAAGATAGGAAAATAATTCTCCATGTCTTACAACATTAAAGAAATGAAAGAGAAGAATAGATCTTCTGAACACTCTGGAAATGGAAATAAGGGACATAAGGGAGAATTTGAATATACATCCTGTAGTAAACGTGGGAAGAAAAATCATGGTACTTTCTTTAAGGGAATGGTAGTCTATTACAAGTGTGGTGGAAAAGGCCACCAAGCTCGTGATATCAAGGGAAGAAAGAAGATATCGATGTTGAATGATTCAATTGTAGAGAAAGGGGGAATAATGAGAATGAATGTCCTCAAAATCAAGGGAACCTACCTCAGAAAATTCCTAGGCATCGAGGCTAATCTTGTGTTATCACTAATGATAAGGTTGAATCTCTAAAAGTTTTGATGGTAGGTAACTTAATGGTTTCTTCATATTTAGAAAATTTATTATTTGATTTTGGATCATTGCATTATTTCATATCTTCCCATTTTGCTATGAAAAGTAGATATTTCCTATTTGATTTAACAAGGGAGTTGTTAGTCAAAACTCCTAAGGGTAGTATCATCGCAACAATGTTTTGTGAATCAGTTTCCATTAGATCATATAAATGTTCATTATCTGCAGATATCATCATCATACCAAAGATTGAATTTGATATAATCCTCAGTATGGATTGGTTTTCAGACTATGATGAAAAAATTTATTTTTTGATGAGGTGGTTACTAATTTTGATGATGATGGTAGAGGACACCATATCTTTAGAGCAAAACCATCAACACATAATTCATATCTAGATCCACCCCCTCTAGCATAACTAAATTATGTTATTGGGGAGGAAGAGAATGATATAATTGTGGGTGAGGAAAGGAATGTTAAAATAAAGTATGTACCTATTGTGTAAGAATATGTTGATTTTTTTCCAGACATATTACCTAGACTGCCTCCGGATTATGAAATTGAGTTTTCCATTGATTTAATTCACGGTTCAAGGCCCATATCAAAGACCCCTAATAGAATGGCCACTATAGAATTAGTGGAACTAAAGAAACAACTATAGGAATTGAGTAATAAGGGATTTAGTCACCCTAATGATTCTCCATGGGGTGACCCTATCCTTTTTGTTAAGAAGAAAGATGGATCTATGAGGTTTTGCATTGACTACAGGGAGATCAATGCTATAACAATAAAGAACAAGTATCCCCTACCTTGCATTGATAATTTATTTGACCATGAGCATGGATCTCAATACTTTTCAAGGATTTACCTTTGATCTAGATACCACCAGTTGTGCGTGATGAAGGGAGATATTCAGAAAATAGCATTTCGAACCAGGTACGAGCATTACGAGTTTACAGTAATGCCATTTGTGTTGACTAATGCACCCTCTGTCTTCCAGGATCTAATGAATAGAGTTTTCAAGTAATAACATGATGACATTATTGAGGTATTTATTCATGATATATTGGAATATTCTAAAATCTACGAAGATTATGAAAATCACATGTTCATTATCCTAAAGACTCCTAGAATACACGAATTATATGGGAAGTTTAGCAAGAGTGAATTTTGAATCAAAGAGATTTCTTTTCTTTTCCATATTGTCTCTAAGGATGGAATCTCTATTGATCCTTATAAGACCAAGGAAATCCATGAATGGCTAGCACCAATGAGTATAATTGATGTATGTAGTTTTATCGGTTTATCAGGTTATTATTGGTATTTCATCCTGAATTTTTCCTGGTTTTTTAACACATTATCAAAGCTCACATGTAATGGGGATAAATTTGTTTTGAAAAAACTGTGTGAAGAATGATTATAAGATATAAAGATAAGAATAGTCAATGCTCCTATATTGACTCTACCATCAGGTAATTATGGGTTTGTTATTTATATTGATGCTTTAATGAAAGGACTTTGTTGTGTCCTTATGCCTAATGATAGGGTTATTGCCTATGCATCAGAACAACAAAAAATTCATGAGAAAAACTAACCTACTCATGATCTTGAGTTAGTAGCTGTAATCATTACATTGATGATTTGGAGACACTATCTCTATGATGAAAAATCTGAGATATATACCTATCTAAATATTTTGAAGTTTATTTTCTCAAAAAAATAACTCAACATGAGGTAAAGGTGATGTATTTAACTACTCAAGGATTATGATTTCACTATACACAAACACCCGGGGAAGGAAAATAAGGTGGAAGATGCTTTGAGTAGAAATGATCCTGGAGTTTTGAACAAGATTAGTGTTGAAAAGGATCATATATACAAGGATCTAGTAAAGATGGATATAAGAATCACCATGGAAGGTGAAACATCAATACTTTTCAATTTCTTTCCAAACCATCATTACAATAATGGACAAAGAGTTCTCAAAATGGTGATGAAGAATTTCAAAAGAATATTAATGGTGTGAATGGATGGAGATTGAGTGACATTGTGTATGAAGATGGGATTTTGAAATATGGGAAGAGACTTTGTGTTCTCGATATACCTGATCTAGAAAGGGAATTGTTGGATGATGCTCAATGTTACAATTTCTCTATACACCTTGGGAGCACCGAAATGTATAGATATTTGAAGTATCATTTTTGTGGGACAACATGAAGTGCAAGATTGCTGATTTTGTGTCAAGATGTAAGGTTTTTTAACATGTTAATACTGGAATCCAACAGCCTGGAAGAGTCATGAAACCTCTTCCCATACCTGAGTGGAAATGGGATAATATTGTGATGGACTTTGTCATCGGACTGCCATAGACTCCTAGAAGGAACAATGCAATATGGGCCATTATTGATCGTCTTACCAAGTCAGCACATTTCCTTCCTATAAAAGAAAATGTACCACCTAAATGATTGGAAATACTATATATAAATGAATTTCTATGACTTCATGGAGTACCATTATCGATTGTTTCTGATTGTGTTCCCCATTTTACATCATGATTCTGGAAAAGATTTCAAAAATCCCTGGATACTGAATATTGTTTGTGCACTACCTACCACCCCCAAACTGATGGACAATCAAAACAGACTATTCAAACCATAAAAGACATGTAGAGATCATGTACACATGAATTTCATGGTATGTGGGATCAGTATATAAATATGGTATAATTTTTCTATAACAATAGCTTCCATTCATGTATTCAGATAGCACCATATAAAGCATTATATAGAAAGGGATTTCACCACTAACCTATTGGGATGATGTTGGTTAATGAAAACTCGTAGGCCCATAACTTATGGAGGAAACGATTGAAAAAGTGATTGTAATCGAAAACCACATCATGGTAGCTCAATGTAGACAGAAGAGATATGCTTATAACTGAAGGAATGATTTGGAATTTCTTGTTAGAGATAATGTTTTTTGGAAGGTATCTCCATGGAAGGGTATTATAAATTTCGGAAAGAAGTGAAAATTAAGTCCCAGGTCCATCTGAACATTCAAAATTCTATAATGAATTGGGGATGTATCTTATCATTTGGAAATGCCTCTACGTCTCTCCAAAGTTGACAATGTATTCCACGTATCACTGTTGAGAAAATACATTTCTGACCCAATGCATGTACTCACCTATGATAAATTAGAACTCGAACCTGATATTTCTTATTGTGAAGATAATGTTAATATTCTTGATACAATAGGACAAGTTATGGGAAATCAGATGACTCTCTTAGTAAAACATTTATAGAGAAGCCATATGATGGAAGAAGCAACGTGGGAACCTGAGAAACTTATGATGATGAACCACCCGAGTCTTTTTTTGCAGTAATATTCTAGAAATCTTGAGAATGAAATTATTTGAAGGAGTGGATAAAGTAACACCCTACACATCCATGGTACACTTCTGTTTGAATAATACAATAGCGTGTGTTGTACGAAACATCGAGTTCTATCACAGCATAACCAATCAAACTAGCCATTATGAATAGTAATATACACTTATTAAAATTTTATAAATTTTATCTTTCAAAAGGGACTTCATTTTCAGATTTGGAAGATCGAAATTAGCTTATGGTAAATTTTAGGTATTTTTCTAAAAACATTCAATTTTTGATGAATAGTGAAAAACACTAAGTTATTGTTTAAAACAGAATTTTTATTTAAATAATTATTTATTTTATATAAATTTAATTTATTTAAAAATTGACTCATAATACCTATATAAGTTACATTTAATTCATTAGATTCGGAATATAATAATTTTAGATATATAAATATTTTATTAAAATTTTCACTATCTTTTACCCACCTCCTAGGAGAATTTGCAAATTCACATAAAAGATAATTTTGCCGCCTCTGTGAGTAGAATTTCAAAAATCTAAGAGACACGGTTTATATCAGTAAGAAAAATGTGATTCCACAAGATAAAATAATTTTTGGTGAATAGTAACTATTTTAATTTTATTTACCACGGTTAAAAGTAAATTGGGTAATTAAGTGTAAAAATGATATTATTATTACCCTAACACATGTATTAATTCTATTGTATAAGTATAATTAGTCCAAAAACAACCTTAGGAATAAAATAGGAACCAATTTTGTCCAATTGGATTAGATTAGGACACTCATTATTATTTTATTTAGAGAAGTGTTAAAAGAGTTAAAATCAAGGTTTAATAACTAATTTTTTTAATATATGGTTATACATAAGATAAGTTTGACTATTAAAATTCATTAGAAATATAAAATTATTTCATACATAATGTTATTTTATTTATATATATCAGACATTAAAAAATTTAATTTATTTATGACAAAATGATGATGCAATAATTACCTTATTAATGAAATATTAAAATAATTGACTTTATTAATATCTAAATAAATGTGATTTGAGACTTTTTATTAATTAAAATAATTTTCTAGATTAATAAAACATATTTGGGTTGGTTAGATGAATTTTTTTTGAATTAATAAAGATGTTATGAATTTATCAAAAACAAAATACCAAATACTGTCAAATGGACATAAAAGAGTTTTTAAAACAAATATTATATCATTAATTGATATTCTATTCCTAAAAATATATGGTTTGGATAAAGGACTTATATAATTATATGTGTATCCTTAATGAATAACTAGGTGTTCTCTTAGAATTATATAGTTTGTTTATTAACCATATAGTATAAAAATACAAAGAGACATGGTAAATGTCAAACTATTTAACTAAGAGTTGAATTTAATAGATAAAGTTAATATAGTAACCCAAACATGTCTAAAACCTATTGGATTAGGGTATTTCGACCCATACCCACATTATAATTTAAATAATACATTTTGGGGACCTTATAAACTGAAATTGATTTTATTATAAAATAATAATTCTAGCTTTTCCTATGGTGCCCCTCACCACTATTATAAAAGGACTCTCGCGCTTCTCACTAATTAACACCTTCAAAGCCATTGGGATCCAGAAAACCTGGCCCAAATACCCTCTGAGAAATCTTACCATCATCTTAGAGGAATTCATTTAGTCATAAAGGGATCTTAAGGGGCCCTTGTGATCAAATCAAAAGAAAGAACCCAAAGAAAAGGTAAATATTTTATCACCTCTTTCAAGTTCCTTTCATCTTCCACTTCCTTCATCTTTGTTGTTTCCATAAAAAAATAATAAATCCAGTATATTATATATACTGTGATGTTATGATAAATATGGTAAATCCAAATTAATTTTTTGATACATCCTTTGAATGACATATCACCATACGTGTGTACGTACGCCTTACCGTGTCCACGCCATGGTGTAATTGTTATTCAATACATTATTATTCGGATGAGTATAATAATGATGTGTAACTGATGTAAATAATAAATATAACATGAAAAAGATTCTTTATATATGATATAACATAAAAATTTATATTATTTTAATATCAAAAGAATGATATTGTCTCTCCTGCGTACGTACGGATTACCGTATCCATGAACGCGATAAGATTAATTGCCCATCGTATCCACTCAAGACTAATTATAATTAGATGATTATAAATAATGTTTAAATAGTTGATATCATTCTAGATATTAATAAGATACATTCCATCCATAACAAATATGACTTACATAAAAAAATAATATAAAGGATAAATAATATGTTAACACCCGAAACAAAGATAATATTAATATATTATTAACAAAGCAATGTTAAAAGATCATATATTATATCATATTAATTTATATGATTATTTTATAATTTAATAAAAATTATTTAAAATATATATAAGTTTATCCTACATCTCCCAAATAAAATTACAAGGTAATGGTTAATTCTACAATATCTTCATTATCCGATTTTGTTTATACGTAATTATCTACCGGGACCTCTTTATCATCCACATCGATGTTTCTTATAAATGCAATTCAAAACATTCATACAATTTACTAGACTATGGCTAAAATTAATTTATACCATTTTTTTACTTTTCTATGATTACTATAATGTAATATTTCCATTGTTTTTAAAACATGGTCCATTATAACATTTTTGAAAAAAATAATGTATGAATGTCTTTTTGTAACTTATACAGTCTATGAAGCTATTTTCTCCCGTTATAACATTGTCAAAGCTTTCCTGACAAGCTTTTAAGAATATTTTCAAAATAAATATTTTCTTTTAAAATTACGTGACTCTTAAATGATTTCAAAATAGAAAGATATATTTCTCTAAAAAAGGTTCTGATTTCATCTATGTCAACATTCTTTAATGGGTTTTACGATTATTTGACGTTGATTTATTATGATACAAAACATCCATATTTTATTGAAGGTTTTGTGATATGTTTGACTGTGGATGTGTTATTTTTATACCATTCATGAATTATGGATAAATTACTGAAATTTAGTATTCTAGTTTTAATATGAATGTTTCTGTTATGTTTAATGCTTTTCACATGAGGAATGAAGTGGACTTAGCATGTGATGGGTAGATCCCACTATAGCTTGTCGATGCATCGGTAGGTCTCATGAGAAAAACTAGTGTCTTGGCACAAGGCCTTGAAAAAATATTATTTGTAGTCTTGGAATAAGTCCTTGGCTATGTGGTTATGAATGTCTGGCATTATGCATTACATCCTAATGAAACTGGAAGTTAATATTCAATTTGATTATTCGACTAGTAGAATATCCATGTTAGTGAGTAAATCGCATTATTTTTTTTTACCTTTTTCATATTATGTTGAATTTAATGTTTAAAAGGATTTCGATTGAGACTTATAAATTGCATTAAATGTATAGACTTGTTTATGAATGTTACTTCTATATTTTAATCCTTAATAAGAATCAGAGCTCACAAATTTCTATGTTTTATTTTTTCTAGGATGAGAAGAAGTATATTATGACTAAAATACAGGGATAGTCTATATAATCTCAGTGTTTTCCATGGAAACAATGTTGTTGTAGTTTTCAATTTTATGATGTAATGTAATCCTTATGAATGTATCTAGTACTTCCAAGGCTACTAAACTAATTAGTCTTTCGTGTCTAGATCTTTTTTTAACATGACAATGTTATGTAATATTGCATCGACTCAGGGAATCTAGGGTTAGGGTGTTACAATGGATGTTTTAAATGAAAATTAATAGTTTTAACTGTTCATTTAAAATTGAATCTTCCCAAAAAAATTAAATATATTAACATGATGATAATTTTGACATTAATATTTCAAAGATATTTTTTTATAATACATTTTAAAAAACTAGTTGAAATTAATTATATTATTTTCTCCATAATAGTAAAAACATTTTTTGGAAAAAATGTACATTTTTTTATATATATCAAGATATAACTAGAAAAAATATTTTCAATGTACAATACTTTCATAATTTTTTTTAAAAAATGGTTATTAATGTTAATAACACAAATTATAATTTCAATGTTCAAAATATCTTGTTTAAATAATATTATAAATAGTATATTACGGTTTAATAAAACTTTTTTTTCATGAATCATAAGTTATTGATGAAATTTTTTTAAAACAATATTTCATAAAATATAAACATATTACAAGTTATATTTAGAGTTAATTTCATTCCAGATTAACAAAATTATATAAATATACTCTAAAAAAATAAGAGATATATCACCCAATAGGTTAAACACATATATTTTAATTTTATCCTATATATTTTTACTCCCCCTTATATATAAAATATTAAATAATATAATTACAAGATTTATGTATTCCTTCATCCCTATTGAAAAAAATATCCAATGAATAATTGAGAATGGTGACTAATGTCATCATATTTTTATTTTTATGAGTAAGGGATGGCATTTCTTCTTCAAACACCGTGGAATGTGATTTGATTATAAATTTGAATTAAAGCCATATGGTATTAATAAATGTTTACTTATATATAATTTTAGACAAGGAGAAAACATATTGTGTTTCACATTAGAAATATAATATTATAATGATTCAGTCATCATTGCATATTTTTTAGTTATTCATTATTTTAAAATTTAGTTTGTATTTATGAAATTGCATCAATTTTTATCATTAAATTTTTCGACCCCTTCGAATAAATAAAAATAATTAATCATTTTTAAATTTTATAAATAATCATCCACCCTTTTGAGTGAGTTGTTTTCAATGGATTCCAATAAAAATGTTTTCATTATTGTAAGGTAAAATTTTATTCCAAACATTATTTCTATTTTCTATAACATATATTCTATTAGGAACTTTCCATTTAAATGTTTTAACCTCTTCGATCAAGGTACAAAATTATATGATATTTTCTTATTGATAATATCTCTTTTAAACTTAATTCATGTAAAAGAAATAGCTATCAACTACATTATTTTCAAATATAATTTTATTTGTTTATGTTTGCTTGGGAGGTTTTTTTCCACCAACATGTGTTTTTTCCAACACTATTATTGAATTAAACTTGTTATCCCCTAGTCTAGCCACATTACATTATATGTATAAAGATTTTATAGAAATAATTTAAACCATATTTTTATATGACCTTGAAAAATATCAAGGCTATATAACCATAGTAATTTAATGAAATTCAACATATTTATATTGGTATTCACCACATTGGATGAATCTAAATCTTGATATAATGAATAAATTTTATATTTATTTTTTTCATTTGTGAATTTTTTCTTCTTTATAAATAATACCACATATTTCATTAATTTTTTCAATTCTAGAAAAAAATAAATTATGAATAATAATTTCATAATCTTATTTCTACACATTTCTAAATATCAATTTGGATTAAAATGATTTCTCTGTTATTTAATGATATTTCTTGATTTTTTTGTGAAATTTTTTAATTGAAATAATTATAATGTTAAATTTAATCCAAAAAAAACACATCCCATTTTCAGTGAAATATCAATTAATTTTCAAGAAAATATAAAAAATTACACATATCATTGTGAATATTCTTTATTCTACATAATATCTACCATGTGATATTCAATCTATTCCAATTATTTCTATCTTTTCGATTTAGAAATATCTATTTTTTTATTCTCATATGTAAGAAGAACATTTACATATTACACACCTGGTGAAAAAATACTTATATTTTATAATGAATTAAAGAAATTTAGATTTTACTAGTTTAGATACATTATTCAAAATTCTATTTTATTTATCAAACTAAATAAATTTTTATATTTACATATAAAAATCCTTCTTCTACATGAAACCTATTTTTGATTCAAATATCTCTTCAATAAAATATTATGAAATATTTTCATAAATATTTATGTATTATTTATTGATAGACTCATTATAATCGACTATTTAAATAAATATTTTCTCTTTTATAATACTTTTTAAACAACTATTCATACTACCATCATATGGTGTTTTTCACTTTTTTGAGAAATAACTCATTGTCTTTGAACATTAAATATTTTCATGGACTACAATATTGAATGATGCCTATACAAAATTTCATTGAATTATAGTATAATATTTAATGTGATTAATACACATTATTTTTTTAGATATATTCTTTGATATTTTGAAATATTACAGTGAATGATAAAATTCCCCCATAACTGAACCACTGAAAATGGTAATATATAATGATATTTACCAATAGTATTTGGACACCTATTGATAATATTTATATGTAATCATGTCAAAAATCACACCACAATCTTCATATGAATTTGAATACCCATCTACATATTCATCTTAATCAAATTCATCAATTTTAATTATGGGCCTTTAATTATTCATTACATCTAAAGAGATATAAATCTAATTAAAATTATTCTTTTTTTTGTGAATTCCATTCTCTTCTTGTATAAAACCATGATGATACTCATCTAATCTTATTAATATGTGTTGAAATCATGAACCTATATATTCAAACATTAGAAAAAACATCTGACATGAATTTATGTATATGTTTTACTACCATTGAGTATTTACGATTCTCCTTGAGTCAAATATTTTTTATCACCACATTAACGAAAATTCTAATGAAATCATAAATATATTATAATTTTTTTTAAAAAAAGAATTCAATAATTCATGCATGAAAAAATGAATATATAGTTTATTTGAATTAAAATTAAAATTTCAATCATATAAATTTTTTAGCATTCTCCAAACTATTTTAGCAAACTTATACACAGTAAACATACAAATATTATTCTCTGGAAGTGATGAAAATTGCATTTCATAAAATCTATTTAATTAAAAAATACATTCTACCCTCTCTTTAAAACATTTCTCCTTTTGAAACATATTTAAATCCATTAGTTAATAAATATAGAATATCCATTCACAATTATATAAATGTATGAATTCCTTCGATCCAAATAAATCCTTCATTTCTATAAAATACTCGAGCACTATTGATTTTCATCAATTTAAAAGAACCCACGAAACATGTAAAAATTCATATCACAACAATATAATTTTTTAATAACTTTTCAAATTATAGAATACACTACCATGATTCAAAATTAGTGACATGAAATCACATTTTAATTAAGATACATGAAATATTAAATAAATATCCATTAAACAACACAACCATTTTAGGAATCCTGCATACTCTGATACGAATTTTAACTATACGACGTATCGTTTGGATCACTAACATGTTCATGGTCAAATCAGTCAGTATGTAATATTTTATCAATCTTATGATTTATTATGAAATTATTATATGTCACTAATTATATATGTAAGATACATTTAATAAATCAATATAATCATTACAGTCTATGTTAGTTACTCAAAAATCAAATGATTATTCAATAATTGCATTGATCTCATGTCACCTAAAATTATTTGATCCACTATAATCACCAACATATATATAATTATTAGGGTGTAATCAATACTCATAATAGCTTTATACACCAACATTGTATGTTGAAATGTATCTTGACAAGTTTTATAGATTTATTATTCTTATTTTATAATGATTATTCTTCTATGCATATGATTAAATCCTATCAAAAATGATTTTCTCTTGTATTTTTTAACTATGATTAGTTTTTTATAATATTTATCATCTCAAAACGAGACATATATTATAATTTTAAACAAATTGGTGTTATGTGTAATTACTCTAATTTTTTTGTTAACACCATAATAGACACACACCACATCTTATCTCTCCAATATAATATACTCAATTATTATACTCTTTTATAATACATAAATGAAAGGTACTTAATAAATTTATCTCGTATAATAGTAATTTATTTTTAACATCAAAATTTTTATTTAAAAATAATATTCAATTTCATAACATTCATTAAAATCTCTTAACTTGTTAAAAACATATCACCATCTTCTCCCACATGACCAATTTTCATATGACAATTTCAAGGATATAAAATTAATATATCATTGTGTGTCTATATTGAAGGTTACATGAATAAATATATCCTATGAATACTTATATCTATTCTGGCATGACACTTATCATTATGAAATGAGTAAATATTCTCTTCATTTTCATATATTCATTAATATGACCACCCAACATCAATCATAGAAACAAACATATCACATACTTGGAATATCTCAAATTATCATTATCACAACTAATAATCATGATGTAACATCATTTAAATCATTGAATCACGGGATACACATAAAAATGAAAATTATGGCCATGTAATGAAAATGATAGTACAGTAATAGCTTGTTGAATTTATTTTATGATGTTTAATATATTATAAAAATATTCATGGATATTTATATTTAAATAAACATTAAATTATGTTCCATGGTGTCTTATATGATATATAAAATACTATATATTTTCCTAGGATAGTTATATAATGTTTCAATATGGCTACATAGGCTATCATTGACAACCATCCAACAAATTTTATGTCTCAACGTGTTTTATAATTAAAATTTTTCAATTGTATATTATTCTCACAACATGGGATGTCTTCATCCACCATGTGTTATACCTGAACATGACACATGAGTATGATTGATACTTATCAAATGTACATCATTGATCACCACATGTTAATTTCCTCAGTCAAGGGATTATCCAAATGATTATGGAAGATGGTTTGTCCTTGTGTAAAAATAATGAGAACAATGTTCTTCCATTAATCATTGAATGGTAAACCTATATATCAGTGTCAATTTTTAGAATCCTAAACCTGAATTAAGCAAAAATATATTAAGATAGTAATTGAACAATATAAATATGTAACTTATCTTAATTAAATTAAATATAAATAAAATATAAAAGGAGGATGGCTAGGATAATAATTTCATAATACAATATGAAGACCCAAATCTATGAGGTATCTCTTTTTTCCATCTTGATCAAAACCAATTGAATATTAATAATCTTCTCCATGAGTGATCATGAAGGAAAACATAAACCAATATAATATCTATGGCTACTAAATTTTTGTGGCGCAAGTGTTGTGTTACTAAAAAAGTACTCAAAAGGTAGGGACTAAAGAATCCTAAAATTTAATTTCTTAAGAGTGGCTACAATCACTAGTATAAATGACCTAGTTTAAAGTAGGTTTTCATAGTTTAGAAAAAATATTTATTTCTAAAATTATATATAAAACAAATTTTAATAATATCAAATAACTATTTTTTGTTCTAAAATAACACATTGAAAACAAATATTATTGTAAGATCATAAATTAGGTAAATTATTTAGAAAGAGGGGTAAAACTAATTAAATGTAGAAGGATATATCACGATGAAAAAGGAATATTATGATAAATAAATTATATAACTGAAACATATCATGAAAATAAAATTCCATGAGGTAATAAAAATATAAAAATTATAAAATCCTACAAAATAATAAACATTAACTGAGCTAACCCTTGAGATAAACATTTTAGAGAAATTTTACAAAATAGATTATGTTCATATATTTATAATCAATTAGGTAAACCTCATCTAGTATCACCCTTGGAACACCCCGTAATGGTCTCCATCACCATAGGGGATCTAGTCGACTTCATTGGTACAATAAAGTAACCAAATCTTGACCATCACTATGACACATATGATCCAATAAAAATTTAAATGGGAGGTGAGGATGAAAGTAAAATAATAATATATCATTAAGAAATCAATAAAAGTCATCTTAAATACATCTCCCACCACATGAAATTTTTCATGTTAAGAGTGTCCCTAAATTGGAAGACATCAGTGGTTATTAACTCATTAATCAAGAAATTTAAATATTCCCACTCGGCATTTGAATTTAATGTTTAAAACCATTTAATATGTAGAAATCATTCTTTTAAAACAAAATTCCAAATCAAATGTTAATATAAAACTATATTCTCAATTTTATAAATAGGACATTAAAGTAAGGATTTAGAAACCCCACTACAAAATGATATTTGGAAATTTCATATCAACTGGGAAATAATTTTAGAAGACCAATGTTTTTAAAAAGCAATTCCTTTTAATATCCACTTATAATCATGTACACTTTTATATGCGTAACTCAATGCAAATAAAAATATTATAGAATCACACACATATGAACACACATAGAAACTCACACACATGTATATTATTTAATTGGAAATTATAATATCCATAAGAAAGAAAAAAATCAACAAGGAATATTCTTTTTCAAGAAAACCCACTGAAGATCCTCAAATTGGTAATAATCTAATCTAACCCCAATTCAACCCTCAAATCACCACACATAATTTCAATATAACCTAATCATTAGCATGAATATATCAAGATCCATTAAATGAGATATTTGAATATTTTATCCAAAAATATATTATGAATAACTAAAATAAAAAATTATTGGAAAACATTAGAAAGATTATTATTCAATAAATCCAGAAATTTATATAGATTTTACAATACAATTTCTAAAATATAAAACACTAAGATCAAATTTTAAATATGTTTAGAGTGGTTCAAATACAACATGGGATATTCTATAGTAAAAATGGAGGGATGAAATGACCTCAATGGTGTATGAGGATAATAAAACCAATGAAATTGTGATTAAAAAGGACCAAGAGACCAACCACAATCCCTATAATCAAATTAAATAACTCAGATAACCAAACACTTATCCTAGGGTTCAACCAATATGTAATAATGACAAAACAGAATGGCATATGTATGACAGGATGAAGGAAATAAAAAAATGAATCTAAAACAAAAAATAAATTACAATGAATCAATGGAAGATCTTCATGACAACAAAGTGGAGTAGTGGTAGATGGGTTTGGGAAAACCTCTTAGTTTCAAACTCTAGTGGTGATAATGGGAGTCTTTAAGGGTATTTATTTTTACAATAATAAAATATGAAAATAAAATTTTTAAATGACTAAGAAATTAAAATGGTTAAGACACATGATTTAAATAATGGTATAAAATTACTGAACACACTTATAAAATTTAATTAAACAATCAATGTTTATGGCCACATTGCAATGTCTCATTTTTTTGGTTTGATTTTTATAAATTAATTAAGAAAAATATGGCACCAGGTGCTGAGACATCATGAGATTGTGAGGCATAATGTTCATATAATGATATAGTTAAAATATATATATTTTTAATAAAGTGTTTTGGTGGTTCCTTATTTAAATAAGAATAACTTCTAAACTAGTGTCTGAATAGTAAATTTGAGGGCACTATTGCATTCAGAGAAGAAAAATTTCCTTAGGTAGGGACTAACATTGACAGTTGTGGGTCGACATTAAAAGTTACAAATTTTATGTAACAATCATTTAAATATTTTATTGTATACAGGGGAGTGTTTATTTTTAATGAAACTATTTTGAATTTTCATGGTTATCACTATAACCTTATAATTCGTCTGAGTATTTAAAGGAAACTCCCCTGAATATGAATGTCAGAAGATTGATTATTGATGATGACATGAACCTCTATTCTACGATATTGACTGATCCAAACATGAGGTAATGCATCTAATCTCTTCATGAAATTTATTTCTCATGCATAGAAATAAATGAAGAATGTGAAAAAACCTATGAATATGTCAGTCTTTAGTTTGTATGTTATTCTGGGATGGATAAATTATAATGGGGTTTAAAAAGGTTGATAGATATTTGTGAATATCAATTTTTATTATTTGATATCCCTTCTCAGTTGAGCATATCGAGGCCAACATGGATAGTGCCATGATCCATTCCTTGTCTAATCTTTCTGTCATTTCTCTCCCCGCATCTGCTTACTTCATTCTCTCCTTATTCACATGTTATTAAAATGTTCTTCACTTTCTCCCATGATATTTAAAATAAAATGTTAACTGTCCAAATTGAGGACTGATTCTGTGACGGCACCGTAGAGGCATGATAGGAACACAAGGTTGCGACATCATAAGATGAAAGAATACTGAGGAGGCAACTCTGGCAGCTTTAGGGGTACTGCGGTAGGTAAATACCAATAGTGAAGTCGTCAGTAATGAAGAAAACGACATCCCAGTGAGGGATGACGTGATATGCAGAGTGTGGTAGGATATGTTGTTGGTGGGTCGGCTATCGGTGGAAGAGGCCACAAACGGTGACAAGGGGCCACCGCAGGAGGTCGTGAAGGAAGCAGGAAGACATGGCTCAGGCCTATGTAGTGAAATAGTAGTGATTGTGTTCTATCAGGGTGTGATGTGACAAGCACATAGTCAGGGTAAACAACATAGAATGTGGGGTACTACTTGGGCATGCTACATCTTGCGGAGTTCTCCAACCAGTAGCATTGGTTGGACCGTGTAAGACTGGTTTCTCTAGTCTCCACTTGGGCTGGACCCAGTGGCATAGTAGCCCATGTTTGTTTGGGCTAGGCCAAACTGTGTTGGGCTGGGTTAGGTCGGGTCTGAGGTGTTAGATGAGACCCGGACCAGATCCGGGTAAGACCTTCTCAAAAAACTGTACCATTCAAACCATTTTTCTCTGAGATGCAATGTATTTGGAATTGGGACCCTTATAATGAGAGGGTACTATTTAAATAATATAAGTTAGTTTTTTTGGAATTTGGTTTAAAACGTAATGGCTTGAGGTGTAAGTTCTCCTATAACATGTGTTCTCTGAGCGGAATCCTATCGATGTTTGTGACTATGTGATCTTGGTGACTACGTTTCTTGGGGGATACATGAACTATAAACACATTTTATAGTATCGACTCTCTGAGCACTATCAATTCCATGGGCACCATCGATGCCCCGAGCACCAGTGATGGCCCTGGTTCCATCACTACTCTGGGATCCATCGATGCTCGAAACGTCATCGATCCTCTGTGTGCCAGCAATGCTCTATGTGTTATCAACACTCTGTGTGACATCAGTGTTCCCTGCTTGATTGATTCTCTATACACCATCGACACTTCTAGTGGAATAGAGATTGAGATATCTATGGACTATTAAAAAATCCATATCTCCATGCTTTTGACATATACCTATGTGTGCTGATTGTAATGATGGTAATTTGTGTGTTTTCTTTTTGGTGAACATCATTTGTTTCGTTTGTGATGTACACTGTTTGTTACAATTTTGGTATACTATGTCTATTTTTTATTGGTATTCCTTCATTTTCTGATTTGTCATTCTGAGTATTGTTTTACTCGCCACTGTACGAGATTTTAATGCATATGTCGTGTCTTGTGCAAAAAATTGATGCATTGATGGTGTTATAGGTGTACTAAGACAAGGTGGTTCCTAAATGGAACATAAGGTTGTGTTATGATCATATGACTTTGGAAAACTATTCTAAAAAGACCCTTTATGTATTTTTTTTGTCAAAATAGTTTCTTAAAATTATGAATTCACTAGAATGGCTCTTTATTTTAGTGGTCTCGTATTCTAGCCCTATTTTCTTTTTTGTTTCCCAATATCGTACTTTGTGTTTGGTATTGTATTGTATCCATGAATCTTTAATTGTTGGTTTTCATTTTAAAATTTTTGGATTCGAGATGTTCGTGTGTGTACATGTACTTTTGAAAATTCCACCAATTTATCTGATATTCCTAATCAGTGCTAGTCGACAACCGCTAGCCTATTTGAAGAAGGATTCTAGAAGTCATGGGATGGCCTCCTCAAGGATGGGTCATGACAGATTCATATCATAAGAGGTTATTTCTAAGAAATAACCAAGAGAATATTAGATTGGTATGGGGAACATTGATATGTGTTTTGAGTTCCTCTTTTAGACCAAGGACTCCAGTGTTGCTGCGGTGGATGACATATGCATTCCCCAAGACTCCAAATTCATATTTTCGACTCATTACATAAAAAAACTAGTTGTAGGGAAATTAAATTATACTTTCATCATACGGGATTTCAAGTTTTTTCTCATGTACTGCTTTTGTGATCATACTAAGTATATTATTTGAATTGTGGTAAATCTAGATTTATTTTAGGATTTCTCCACACAGGTATCCAATAATTATTATTATGTGTGCTCATGATGTTGATTTTCCTTGAGATGAAGTGTATATACAGGGAGAAGTATGAGAGATAGCACCCCCCCCTGTGAGTGGTGTACCAGTGAAACCACCACCCTGATAGTAACATTTACTACCTGTACTACTGGTAGTGGATGCACGTAGGCTGATTACATTGCATGGGATATAGGGGTAGTGTACTCATAGGTCTAGGGGTGACACATACCATTAGGTATTTTTGGATTAGATAGAGGTAGTTACATCTGCCTTTTTCATTGTGATAGTGCCACCCGAGCAGATAACAGTTTCATCAATGAGTCTTCTTCTAGGATCAGTGGGGAAATTATAGAGCTTAGTGGTCTAGACACATGACGAGATGACTATATCATAGGAATACATTGAGTTCCTTTTTAGATAGGACATATTTATAGAAATGTTCTTCTCAGTTCACATACAATATCTCCAATATCTATAGTAGGGAACTCATAATATAGTGGATGATATTGTGATATTTACATATAATTCTTGCCACTCCACAGGTATGGTGTAAAACACATTCATTAGGGCCCATACCATCAAGAAAGGGCTATGATGGGAGATCAAGGAATCCATAATATCCTTTTTAATTCCTACATAATATGGTGTACTACAGATATCCCTACTATTAGAGTGATTTATAAAGGAGTAGACACTAGCAGTGGGAGCTATAAATAGGAACCAGTTAGTTGATTCTTAGGTAGTGGGTATTCAATAGTAGATGCAGGTACCCAAGCGAGTCAAGCACTCTAGGGGATGGTGCTAGGTTTGGGGATCAGTTGTGCAGGGTTACCAAGGAAGAGAAGGTTGTACAAAGGAAATGTGGTGTTACACGTGAAGCGGTGGGGGACACATAGATTTTGATATATTGATTTACCATGTGGATGATCACCTAATAGATTTTGAACCACCATGGAAGAAGAGGAGGCATCATTATGGTTGTTCATATTGGAATCATGATGTACATGGATGAGGCCCGATTTAGATGATAGAGTCTTATGACCCCAGTACTCCAAATAAGATTACATGTTTTATTTCTGTATATTCTACCCTAGCTACATTTTTTATAGACACTGGTTTCATTCACTCTTTTCTCACCACGACCCTTGTTTAGACATAGATATTCTCGTGGAACCGTTGAATCATCCCTTACTCTTAGATACTCTTACATTGGTAGATTCGATGTTCACACACAGGTACCGATAGTTTTTCCTTACTCTATGTGGTGGGAGTTTTATTTGGGATCTCTTGGTGGCAGTGTTGAGGAATTATTATGCCATTCTTGGTATGGACTGGTAATATGCACTTCATGCCTAGATTAACTATTTTAGGTATAGAGTACAATGTGTCCAAAAATATGGGACATGGTTTAATTTTCTTGGTGAAAAAAAACACATGTAGCAGAAGATAGACTTATGTATATGAGGATTCATCAAATTAATCACCAGTTGGATAACCTCACGCAATGTATGGTGGATGATAGGAGTCTGTATTTCCCTGTATTGGTAGGGGAGTAGGAAGACCACTTTCTTAAGTATTTCCCTGGATTACCTCCCTATAAGTATATAGAATTTTTCATTTATTTTTACCATAGGATGACACAAAAATAGTCCCCTACATATCAAATGGATCATATGGTGCTTCGTGAGTTGAGGGTAGAGTTGGAGGACTTGCAAAGTAAGGGTTTCATGGGACCCATTGTTTCCACAAGGGCGGCCCCAAATTTTTTTTTCAAAGACGAATGAAATAAGAATTATATTATGTGTTTATATTTTATGCCTGAACTAGGTGACCATGAATAATATGTATTCACTACCAAGGATTGACGACCAATTCGATTAGCTGAAAAGATCAAGGTGGTTCTCGAAGAATGACCTTACACCTGATATCCCCTACTTTTTGTATGATCTGATAACATCATTAAGACAATATTTAGATGTCATTATGGAAATAATGAATGCTTAATTATTCCATATGGCCAAATGAATTCCGCGTTAGTGTTCATCGGACTCATAAACATGATATTATAGCATTAAATTTACTATTTTTTCATGGTTGTAATTGATGACATCCAAGTTTACTCATCATTTTAGGAGTAGCATGTGATACACATGATGATGGTACATGACAGACTCTTAGGTAAACAAACTTATGGGAATATCATGATGTGTTAGTTCGGATTCAGGAGGCCCAATTTTTGAGACACGTCATTTCATAGTCTGTAGTTTCAACGGATCTGATAAAGATTGATGATGTACTTTTTTAGGTTCTACCCAACATTGTAACCAAGGTGCAGAGCTTCCTAGGTTTGGTTGGGTATTTTAGGAGGATTATAACTAACTTCATGATAGTAGAATCACCCTTGATGGAATTAAAATGAATGGGGAATTCATTCATGTGGATAGAGAAGTTCCAGTAGTGTTTTTTGGAGATGAGGCATAGGTTGACGAGGGCTCATATCATGAGATTATCAGAGGAGGGTGTTGAGTATGTTTTTTTAATTTATGCATCAGGGACTGGGAATGGTTGTGTCATGATATAGTGGATAGAATTTATTACTTATGGTTCAAGTTAGTTGAGGAACCATGATCAGAAATATGTGACCAATTATCATGAACTTACAGCGATAGTCTTCACATTGATAATGTGGAGACACTACCTGATGGATAAGCGGGTTACCAAATACACTAAACTCAAAATTCCAATTTAAATATTCTATTATAGAGATATCAAAATGAGATAGAGATAATGTATTGAGTTCCTCCAAAACTATGAATTTGAGATTCTCAATACTCTTTGGAATGTGATCATTGTGGAAGTTGCTCTCAATAGTAGATCCAGATTGTAGTTTATGAGTGTGGAATTAGAGTAGTTTGTTGAATTACATATATCCTTTGTGGATAAAGATATATCATCATACCTAAATTCTATTATTATCACCCCTTTACTCTTATAGTGATTTAGATATTCATATCACGGAGACACCAATTATTAGACTTTGTGTGCTTATATGTCCACCGGGCAAGCCCTAGATGGATATTCGAAAGGTGTGGAGTAGGTGGTTCTATTCAATGAACAATTACTTAGATGTCCACCATGAATTCCCTAGATAGATATTATAAAGGTGTGGAGTATGTGGTTCTCTTCAATGAACTCACAGCAGTACCGGTGGGGTTTTAGGAGGAGGTCTTAACGGAGTTCCATGAATCCACTTTAGTAGTACATCCATGTGTGGTGAATATAAAATAGGACCTCAAATGCCTATTCTGGTGGCTATGGATGAAGAAGACTATGGCATAGTTCATTGTTTCAATGCCACATGTTCCGGAAATTGTAGACCGAGAAGGTGTATATCATCCAAGAGTGGATGAGGACTGCATTGAGAACACAAAATTATTACGCTTACTATATAATAAGGCTAATATTGATTGAGGATGGAGACCATATATTCCTTCTGGTCTCATCTTTCTTGTCATTATAATGATTTTGTCGGGGAATCAAGTTATTTACGACATACATCATCACATATAAGATTCTAGGTAGTGTTGGTGAGATCCTGTGATTCCTAGATATATCCCAATAGTTTCACTAGGTTCATGAAATCATCCATGTGGCACAACTAAAGATGTAAATTCATGATCAATCACACTTCACTGATTGGGGTAAGATGGACATTGGCAATGGGGTGATATTAGTGGATTACCTGGTGGACATTGAGGATTGATAGAAGTGGATCCTTCATGGGAGGTCTATTCCTTTGGTGCTTTTTTACAGCACAAGAATCTAAAGGGGAGAAAATGGGAGTGGGAGGCATAGATTCATGCTTAGTAAAATCATATTATTGTTAAAAAACATGTGTTTCGTCGTTTTGGGACAAAAATCCCTATGGTGCAGAGAATGAAATGACTTGGAGTATCTCTGGTATTATATTTATATATAAATTTGGAAAATTCCGAGACCATGCACATAAAAGGTGTGAGATTTTGAGTCTTTTTTTGACCATAATTATCCATTGAAAATTCAATTTTTTAATAAATAGCATGGGATGTTTATTCATTAAATGGGAATAACATCAAAACGGGAGTCTGAATTAGAAACCTGAGGGAACTGTTACATTGAGGAAATTGACATTACCAAAGGCGGGGCCTAAAATAAATAGGAAATAGTCAACAATATAGTTTGAAACTGGAGGCAACCATCATAAAAATATTTTATTAAAAATATTTCCTCAAATGCAGTAGAGTTTTTCTTTTTAAGGAAACCTTTGTTAATAATTTTATGTTATCACTATAACCCAATAATTCCTATGAGGTGTAGAAATAAATTATCTCAATGATGACTGCCAGTGGATATAGGATCGTAGAAGATTTAGACCTCATATGTTTGTTAATGATTGATCTAACCATTATTTAGGCTATTTAATCTCTTCATGATTTTTGTTACCTATTAATAGATTCAAATGATGAACATAGAAAAACTCCTAAATAGGTTGATCCATGTTTTTCCCATGTTATAGGATGGATAAATTGTTTGGGGGTTCAAAAAGGGATATATATCATTGTGATTCTCTATTATGTTTTATTCTTTAAACCTTTTAGCATGTACATATCATGTCCGAAACACACTAGGCCAAGACCCATTATTTGGGCATTATTTGTGAATTTTCATTCCCCACAACCTTTCATATTCTTCAAGTGTTCTTCATGAATTATCCATGTGTATTTTAACATCATTATATTCCATTGAAAAACAAGGTGACTAGTCTGAATAGTTGTATGATTCCATGATCACAACATGGATACACGATGAAGGATCAAGTTGGCAGAGGCTGAACACAACACCTCCAGCCAATTTAGGTGCATCACAACAGTGCAATGCCATTGGAGAGGTGGATAGGGGTGGATGAAGAACAAGCATAGAATGTGAGGCTTAGATAGGTGGATCTTGGAAATAAGATTTTGTAGAGGGTTGTCCGGAGACTATGGTGGGACACGACCCTAGTAGGACTGCTTCAGATAGAGCCTTCCAGGGTAGAGACTATGAGCAGAAACCAGGGGTTGTAGCAGCGGCATCAGGACATAGCTTTTCACTACATGGAGCTGTGTTGTGGAGCACGTGGGGGGGCCACTGGCCAGTGGGTGTGACATGCAGGCCACCTTGGTAGGGTGGACGACATGGACCAGAGGGTGTAGATAGGGTAGGTCACGTTCATTGGAGTACGCCAGACCCCGACATGAGATAGATCGGGTAAGATGGGCCACACAAGATACCCCAAGGGATAGACCTCATGGACCAGTGTGCTATGATGGTTTGGTCTTTCCCAAACTAGTTTTGGCTTGGTCAGGTAGGTTGAACTGGGCCGAGTCTAGTAAGATGGAATAGGTCTGGTCGGACGACGGGCCATGTTGGGTCCATCGAGTCGGATCAGACCTGAACTAGACTCAGGTATGTCTTTCTAATAAAAAAATTTGTAACATTGAAACCATGTATCTATTTGGTGAGACATTTGTGTTGTTGGAACCATTGCGACAAGACGATCATTTTGGGATACTCTATGTGAGTTTTTCTTGAATTTGGTTTATAAACTAATGGATTAAGGAGTAGGTTCTCTCAGAAAAATTGTTCTACAAGTGGAATCATACAACTGGAAGTGTATATGTGATATTGGTGACAACGTGACTTTGGGGTAGCTTGAGTCATCAAAAATTCATGAACAATCGATAATATATACACAATTTAAGTTCAATTCACCGTCTATACTTTGGGTTCCATCAATGCATTGTGCTCCGTCATTTCTCCATGCACCGTCGACACCCCATGAACCATCAACACCTTGCATACCATTGATTAATGTGCACCATCAATGCTCCCTAATCCATCAACCATCCAAGTTCCATCGAATCATCATGCACCCCTCTACCATCTACACAACTTTTACCTTTGACACATCTTGGGTAATGGATATTGATAGACCTATGGAATACAAATAAAAAACCCACTCTACATGATTTAAACTTATACCTATGTGATCTGACTGTATTAAAATTAATTCATGGGTTTCATTTATGTTTTAATTTGTGTGTTTCATTTAGTGTTTTACTTCATGTGTTTCCATTGTGGTATAATTTGTGTATTTCTTAGTAGTAAATCCTTTGGGGTTTCAGGGTTTCTTATTGAGTATTATTTTACTCACCATTTCATGGTCTCTGATTACACATGAACTATCTTGTGGAGACTATCGACACTTCTATGGAGTTCTAGGAAAACAATTCTTTGACCACAACTGCAATAACAATGTTTTTAACATTTAGGATTTAATATGATCATTAAAAAAATTATTTTCTTTATTTATTTAAAATATTTTATATTTATTGAAAATTCAAAATCCATTGGAGGATAATATAATTTATAGAAATTTTAAATCATTTAATAAAATTAAATTTATTATAAAATAACAATAATGTTGATCTTGACATCAGTTATTTAATTTATATATATATTAGTCAAAAAAAGGATGGGATTTTAATAAATACATTTAAAACTTATTTAAAATGATGTATTCATATTTATGAATTTTTTAACATAATATGTCATTATAATTACATATATTTTATGTTTGAAATATTTTTTATTAATTTTTAATTTTTAACTAAATATTACATGTGTCATCATTTCTTGTGAATTTAATGTAATTATATCAACTTTAAAAATAAAATATAAATTATTCAGAGAAAAAATAGTAATCTATATTCGAAAATAATATTTATAACTAAGCCTATTAATTTTTTCCCAAGACCATAATATTTTTATAAATTAAAAGGATTAAATTTATAATTATTGTATTTGTAAACAATTTAATTATTATTTGTGTAACATTCATGTATAAGTGACCCAATAAATCATAAAAATATATCCTAAGGTCAGAGGGGTCGATATACATCCATGTAATATGTTTTTGAGATGATTTGACCCATTTGTACGCCACATAATCTATGTTTAACCACTATGTGAGCCCACTTTTATATTAATCATTTCAATTAATTTTAATTTTAATCACTAGTCAATTTCAAAAGAAATTAAGTTGAAAATATTATATAATATAATATATTATGACTAAAAATATTTAATCTATTTTTAAAATTCCAATTAACAATGTGGTATAATTTAATTTAAAATTTACCCTCATATGTGTGGTGAGAGAGTATATTTTTTCAATGTGAATATATTGAAATGAGGCTTATATTTTTATATTTAAATTCGATAAGAAAAATATTCCAATGGACCAAATTAGATTAATATATTTTTAATTTTACTATTATTTAATTTAATAAAATTCTAAATATAATTTATCATTATAAATTATTAATAAGAAAAGTTAACATTCAATTAAAATATAGTATGTTTAAGTATTCATAAAAATGAAACTTTTCACAAAAAACCAAGAATTAACCCTATGTTAATTTTGAGATTTCACATTAAAAATGATATTTATTTTTTAAAAATAATATTTATAAATATTTCAAAATTTAGTTTTAATATACATGTTCCATTAAAAGGTATAAAAACTATTATGAAAAATAATCGCTTAAATCATAATATTTCATTTTTCTATCTATTTTCTAGAAAACCCAAATGATTAATTTTAAACATTATATTTAATATATTAATTTTAAATATAACGAATATAATCCAGAAATATATTATTTCATATTTTTTTTGTATAAAAAATTTATGAATATTTAAAATGTTTTTTCTGAAAAATAATTAATTTTATTTAGAAGGGTTTTATTTTAAATTCATATTAATTGCTAACCAAATATTTAATTATATATACATGTTTGAAACAATTTTACATAATTCTATTAATAATTTCTATTCCATATTTTTCAATGGCTAGGTGAGAACTGCAATTATTAATTATTATATTAATAATATATTGTAGTTTTGTAAAACTCAGTCTTTCATGTGACATAATCTATAGAAGAAAACACTTGTTTCATATATTGTAAGACAAGAAATGTGTTTCTAGATATTTCCAATATAGATTAGAATATTATTATTTTAAAATATCATGGAGTTAAATCATCTTCTACTAATAAATTTCATCCTCAATAATCTATCATTATCATGGAAATCAATGATTGGAATTTTTAGAAATCAATTACTTTAAACACTCATCGTAAATAGGGTCACAAAAAAATGTTATTCAAAAGGGAGAATATGATATAGAATAGTCATATGAAATATGACAGAAATTGGTATTAAAATAAGAGAACATCGGTGAGAAAAAAGAAGAATTGTAACTAATTATTGGTCAAGATTGAATTCATTTATCACAATCATGTGATTGAAAAATTTAACATTTTGTGACTTAAAAACATAAAATATTTAATATTGAAAATTCCACTAGATCATTATAAATGAAGGGATTATGATAAATGTTTCTTTCACTATTGGAAATATGACATTTCCCAATGCTTCAATACCAACGGTTTGTAAAACCGTTTGTATAGGTCCCCTTTCCCAACAGTTTGGCCAAGCCGTTGGGAAATCCCACATTGAGGTCACTTTTCACAATGGTTTTCCAAAACCATTGGGAAATACTTACCCTTTCACACTGAATGGTTTTTTAATAAATATACCAATGGTTTTATGAAACCGTTGGTATTGATTTTCATATTACTTATACCAACAGTTTTGAAAACTGTCAGTATATGTCTATACCAACGGGTTCTCAAAAACCGTTGGTATAGACCTATCGCCATGGCTTACATTCCAATGGTCCTCCAAACCATTTGTATAGTCTATAAAAACGGTTTGAAGGCATATACCAATGGTTCCAAACTATTGGTAAAGGTTAGTTTTCCAGTAATGTTTCAAGATAATTTTCCTAGAGTAATGTAATTCTTCTAGAATCTAGAAAATATAATTTTTAAATAAAAATAATTGTTGATCTTAATTTCAAATTCTAATAAATTTCAAATACAATATAATATTTTTATCCAGTGAACCGTATTACTGTTGACATAGTATTCATGTCTGATGCAAAAAAATCATATATTAAAAAAAATTACGATATAATTGAGAGTCAAACATTCATCCTTCCATAAAAATTTAAACAAAAGAAAAATGGTAAGAAAATGTTAGGTTAATTTCCAAAATGAATAAACCATCATAAAATACATAAATAACAAAAACTAAAAATTATTATCTAATGTTCAATATTATATATCCCAGAAATAACTATCCTTATAATATTTAAATAATTTCATGACCGTGTTAAAAACATTAATAATATAAATATTTTTTAATATTATTCTCGGATAAAGTAACCATTAATACTAAATTAAAATAACATATTTTTTAGACATTAACAGAATATTTACCTATATAAATTTCATGAAAATGAGGGCATCATGTAGGACAATGTTATGCATGAATCCCTTATCTTCTTTCTGTCATGGGTTCATTCCATATGGTGTTGTCAGAGGAAGTGATTCATCACCCAAAATATAGTTGGTATTTTTTTGAACATGAAAAAATATTCTGCAGATAATACATTATGTTTATAGAAATGATTAAAAATATTTCCTTCAAAAAATCCCCAAAAAATTCACTAATAACCTCAAAAACAATTACTACATAAAAACCTAAAAGGATGTATAAGAAATTGAACTTGTGGTCGTACTTAATCTTATAAACCTCGGATGGATTCCCTAAATAATAAGATGAACCAACCTGAAAACATATCATATCTCTAATATTATATAAAATTACATTGATAGTAACTATTACATCCAAGTTTCTATACTCATAAATCCTAGGATGAAATCATGTATATTTAATTTTCTGTTATGATGCTGATATTTGTGACAGAAAAAATTCCATCAAAACCATACAACATGAAAAGAAAAACATGGATTCGAGAAATTATCAAAGACATTTTTGGTTTAGAATTTTAGGTAAATAGAAAAATTCGTATATAAACAACACCCAAGTAATCAAATGAATATGTTCCCTATTTGACGTATATAATCATATTTCACGTGAAACATTAACCACATCCTGGTGAAATTCAAGATAGACATTAAATTTTCAACCACATTACGTATATCTTGGGGAAAATGAACCATAAGAAGGTTGATATCAAATACACAATAATAATAAATATAATCATTAAATATTGTATTTCTTTAATAAGAATTAGATGTTAATAATGTCTTGATGAAAAAGATTAGAGTGTTTGAGGAAATCATAAATTATCTCATACTCATCAAAACTTGGGTCATGAACTATGAAAAGGAAAAAAAGACAAAGATCATCATAAATAGTAATAATGATCCATGTGATATCTATCAAAATAATAAGAAATTCTATAAACCCATAACAAGTAATTAAATTACATTTTTCGTAACATAGAGCATGAATTCCATAATCCCCTATCATAACCATTTTTATCTGAATAATTATTTTTCCGACGTCAAATATTATAATTAAAAATGAATTAGATAACTATATATGAACACCCATAATTTAATATATAATAGGATCACATAGAGTTATATCAGCAACCCTATCATCTATGTTATAAAGGACTCAGCCGACACAATCTAAGACACCCCATCTTCTAAGATATAACTATATCAACAAGTACTATATAGGTTTCCCCATCATATATAATGTCCATGAACAACAACATGAATAAAAACCTTCTATAACATCCTTATTAATTTTATATAATGATTAAACCGTTGAATAGAATTTTTTTTCTATATCAATCAATTTGAATACCGATCCTCCCTGGGAAATGAAATAAGTTCCAAAACAATTAATTTTAGACAATATCAACCCATTGAAATGAAATGAGTTCCCTAAGAGTATCATTGAAACAATCCTATTCCTTTTAGGGAAATACATATTGTTGTATCAATTCTGAATAACAATAGTATAGGATAAGTAAAAACTAGGTTTGTAGACTTTTTTAATTAGAAATACCATTAAAAGACCACAAAAATTAATTTTTGAAGAAAATAGAAATTTTTTAATCATTTTTCATAAAAGAGAAACAAATTGAAATCATTTTTATAAAACATCCTTGGAAACATATAAAGTATGTTTAAAAAATAATTTAAATACATTTATGATGAAAATATCATTTCTTCATTGAAAAAACGTTTTTAAAACATTTTTAATAAATTTTATAAAACATTGTTTTGAAAAATCGTAGATTTCTAATCGAAGAGGGAAATGAATTTTGATTTTGTTATAAAACAATTATCATAAAATATAAGTACAAAGAGTAGAGAAAAAATAATTACATGAAAATGTCATGAAATAATTAATGATAAAATTAGTAATGATAATTATAATATTTCAATATCGCAGACATAGTCATACAAAATCATTATAAAGGATGGGATTGTAACAAAATAATCATAAAACTTTTTTAACTTTGAATCAAAATCACCATGAAATAATACAATTAGATTTAACAATTAATATCATGAAAATATGGATATTCATAAGAAACCATGATAAAGGGTAAATATATAAACATTATAAAACATGACATGTTCTTAATACATCATAAGTATCAAATGAGGTGAATTATGAAAAAATTCCATTACTATTTTGATAACTTGTAAACTATAAACCCCATGAAAGAGAGATCATAGAATTCATTTATAAATACCATTACATTTATGGATAATAATCATTAAATAAATTCACTAGAAGTATATAAGCCACAAATAAATATGTAGTGAATATAACATGTATCTCATAGAAATAAATGTAACATGAGAAAAAACCATTAAATTGAGTTTGATTCATCATGAATGTTATTTATAATCCTAAATAATAAATATTAGTTAATTTTTTAATTTCATTATAATTTATTTTATTTTTATTCAGTTAATATACATATAAATATATTATATATAATTAATTAATCATTTATGTTTACATCGGATATTTTGACAATATTTTGTTAATGTATCTAAAATGAATTTTGATGGTTTACTATGGTCATAAGGGTCATTATTATAAATTATATAGACTAGTAATATTTAAATAATTATCATATTTATAAAAAAATTATACTCTTAAAACCAAAATGGATTATGTATATGAAAAATGAGCTAATGTTATGATCAAGGAGTTGGAAGGTCGTACATATGCACAAGTAACATTTCCATTTTTCAATGATCATTATGGAAAGATGTTATGTATTATTTTATCATCCAAGAATAATCATTATATCATAAATAAAATTATATTTTGATATATATAATGTAAAATATAATTATTTTGAGGTAATAGAATCTCATCACGTGGAGGGCTTTTTAGTCCACACACCCATGAATGATATTATCACTTTTTCGACATCTGAAAAGGTAATAAAAATTTGAAACATTATATTTGAAGAAAGATAATTTTTCATTAATATAATATTTATTTCATATATATGAAACATATTAATTATATTAAATATATTTTATATTTTATGTGACATGTTAGTGAAAAACTCTTCACATGTTTTGATGAGGCCTTAGTCCGCCTACACACAAGTGATGTTAATGTACCACCTAAAATATGAAATGAAATTTTTTTTAAATTATATAAATAATAAACAC
Source organism: Viscum album (assembly GCA_963277665.1). Lineage (NCBI taxonomy): Eukaryota > Viridiplantae > Streptophyta > Magnoliopsida > Santalales > Viscaceae > Viscum > Viscum album. The sequence goes on from OY728128.1 coordinate 1,488,417,735, forward strand.
AAATAATTATTTCAAAATTATAATAAAAATCATGTATAAAAATTATTTCCATCAATTTTAACATCTTTTAAATGTGGTATTAATTGAAAAACAAACAGTATCGTTTCGTGATGTGGTGGTCCACCATACACAGAAACGATGATTTCATAACCCATTTAATGGATGTTAGTGTATTTTTAGGTTTCAAAGTAACATAAAAACATCTCAATATATATATGATTTAGATATTATTATATAATATTGGTTTAATGTGTATTTTAGATTTTAGGGAAGAAAAAAAAATTAAACACTTTTAGAAGAACATTACGACTTTTTTGGGTATCCTAATAATGTCAGCAATATATATTTTAATGGTTTAATTTTACAAGAAAATTTATTATATAATTATTATTGTAATATTGGAATGTTATTTATAGTTTATATAATATCCATAATGCATGATATGTGTTACTGAGTGGGGATAATGTGTTTTTTATTTTTGAGGAGGAGTGAAATTCATAGAATTAATAATAAGTATTCACTATTGGGAGGTCAATCATAACTCAAGTGGGTAGATGATTGATTATTAAAGATGGGTAGTGATTAAATTTTTGGAAAAACCTCCTCATAAAAATAATCACATGTTTTGAACACTTTTCTATTTAATACTATTTTTTTGGTTTAATTTTGGTTTTTTAATTAATGTATCAGGTTTTAAATTGTAATTAATATATCCAATGTTTCTATATTAAAGTGAGAAATAAAAAAAAATTAGAACAACTAATTTTAAATATTAAATACAAATTTTAAAATTGGAATCTTTTCTATGTTGTAAATTATGTTTTACAAATGATCATGTAATTTGAAATACACTAATTCACCAATTATGACGGTATTAATCTTTTTACTATTTAGGTGTCAATATATTTATTATAAATGATAGATTGGTCTATTAATTGAAAATATCTAGTCTTTATTAATTGTTAAAAATCACTTGGAATATGATATAATTTTTTAAATTTTAATTTATTTTAAAAAATTTCAGTGATTATAAAATAACAATAATGTCAACATTGACATTATTTGGTATCTTAATTTTAAAAACATCATGACAATGATGTAATTTTAGTATATTGATTCAAAACTTATATAAAATGATAAATTAATATATAAAAAATAATGTTAAAAAATAATTCATTCTGTTTACTTCTCTTTTAAGGATTTATATTTATTTTCATATATTCCATTATTATCTAAATAATGACCTCTTTGGAATTTTTCAATAATTTATTTTAATAATATAATATCTAAAAATTTATGATAAATTATCATGATAAAAATAACCCATTTTATTAAATTAATTTTTATAAATAAACATATTTTGATTGATTCGGTCTCCATATTATTATATAAATTAAAATGAAGAAACGTATATTTTGTGTATTTTTCTTCATTAAACTTATTATATGATTCACTATCTAGGAAATGTTTCCCTAAAACTATTAATCTTTGATAAAAAGCTCATATGTGTTGAAATATGTCCATACGGTCGCTATTAAACATGTTATGTGTCATTTTTACAACTTATATTTTATGTTTCCCTATTTTGTAGACTTAATTTTACCTTAACCATTGTAATTAATAAATATCGTTCTGGATAATCAATTTTTGTAAAAAAATTAATTTTCCCTTATTATATAACATTAAATTTTATTATTACAAATATGAAATTAATTTTTAAAAATTAATTTTAAATATATGGAAGAATTTAATTTAAAAGTAATCATGTAGATGTGTCGAGAAAGAATGTTTATTTAATGTGACACTTTTCAAAAGATCACAATGTTTTAATATCAATATTAAATATGAAATATATTTTTATGTACTAAATTGGATTAATATTTATGAAATTTAACTATATTAACATAAAAAACATTTAAAAATCTAATTTTTATTTACAAATTATTTATATGCCAATAGTGTCTTCCAATAAAATATTGAATTCCATATTCATCAATTAATGAAAAAATTTCATAATTATACAAAACAATTCACTAAAATATAATGTTAAAATTCCATGTTAAAAAATAAAGTTTAATTTTTCAAATAAATTTAATTAAGGTGTTCGATTTTAGTTTTAAAACATGTTTATCAATAAAAGAAGAAAAATATGTTTTTTTATGAAAAATGTAGTTTTTAATCTTCAAATTTGTTTTATTTTTTATTTATGGTCTAGAAAAAAAATATGATTTAGTATAAACATTTCATTGAATATATTAAATATAAAATTAATTTTTTTAATCAAAAAATTTCTATTTTTTCTTTTTATTGGTATAAAACACACTAGTGTGCATTAAAATAAATTATCAAAAAAATATATCATTTTAATTTCAAAAGGGTTTTATTTTTATTTATAATTAATTTGTCACCACAAAATTTATTACATATACATTTTTAAGCATACATTCATAATTATGTTAACACAATCCATACCCTCCATTCAAACATATTGGGGTTAACTATCATGTTAAATAACAATTTTAATAGAATATTTTTCTCTTGTAGAACATAGCCTTGTGTTTAACAAATGATATTATTGAAACTCATTGTTTCATATAACATTAGATAAACTCACTGTTTCATATAATTTATTCTTTGAAATATAATTTTTTTTTTTAAAAAAATAGGGGTGTTATTCACATCTTCCATAATCTAAACCTTAATAAGATGAAGAATATGAGACAGTTCTGTATGGTATTAATGTAACTTAGATATATGGATGATTTCATGAATGGAATGGTTTCTTTGAGACAAATCCAACTGATAGAATAATGGATTATATCTCTCTAAAATTTCATAACATCTGGACACAAAAACGTGATAGAATCCCTTGTTTCCGAATCTATCCATGACTTAGTCTTTGTGAATCGTTCATAAAATATTAATCCCCTACCTTGAATAGTAATTGAAGGTGTAAGCCATCATTATATGAAATACTCATATACCATGTTGTATCCCTACGCATCCTTAAAAACTATAACAACTCTGATCTATCCTGAATGAGATGAGGTCCTAGTAGTTCTAGTCTCATACCTCTAACCATTATATAGGTAATGGAATGAACATTATTATGGGTAAACACAAGGATCCATTTGTATTGTAACATGGAAGATATTTTTATAATGCATCTCTACGAGTTTTAGGTGTTTCTACAAAAAACCTTTATAATCTAGGAGGCAATCACGTAGCATTTCCTATAACACATATATTTTATTCAAAAATTAACATTCCTTCTATGGATAATAGGATATAGCCAATAATACCTATTGAACAAGTGATATCAGTACACCCAACAGGTAATGTCCCATAAAGATAGAATATATGTTAAATATTATATTACATTGAAATCCATAAAGGTGTATGGTATCTCTTACATATATCCTTCCATGCTTACCCACTAAAAAGGTCACACTGATATATAATAATTTAGTGTCCTTTTAATACATTTCTATATTATCCATACTACATCACAACCACAAGGTGGCCTATGTAATCTCATCCAAAATACAATGGTGAAATTATCCAATATAAAATTTGTAATTTCTAATGACTATTTTATCCATGTTGGAATCTAGTGCTCCTCCTTTAGTAACTGATGAGAGAAACACAAAGTTACAAAACCGTATATATCCCATTTAATAACTAGCCACCAATACCATGGGATTAAATTTTGGAACATCATCTTAAATCCAAGTGGTACTTCAAAAAAATATTCATTTTACTCAAAAACCAATTTATCATAGATGTATATAAGAAACTATATGTTTCCATGGATGTAAAAGACCTCATCCACATAAATTCTACCACCTGGTGGTGGTCCTCACCATAAATGATCTCCTGTATAACTAACCTCACACGATTGTAAATATGAAGCACCTACACTATATTCATAAGGCATTATGTTTTTATAATTTTATAAGAATGCACTACCTATAATTCTCCAACGCTTACATGAGCCTATCAAAAAAGTTCCATTAACTTCCACTCACATCTAGCCTCTAGAACTACATTTATTGATTCATACAACTCGATGAATGAACAACATGTATGCTTTTAAAAATCATGTAAGATAGATAAACTTCAAGTGAAGAAATGTAATCAAACCATGTCCACTTACTATGTTTCAATGTACCATGCATGTATATACACTTGAGGATTTTCTGTTCACTTTACCCCATTCAATTATATCCATTTAAGTAATGCCTCTAATAATTAATTTAAGGATCCACAACATCTTGCTCATGAACATGTGACAAATAATTCATAGAATTTTCCCATTATTGGTGAAAATTGTATGCCATGACTAAAAATACCTACATTGTCACTTCTATCAGCATAATTCTAGATACATCACTATAATCTTTATAACCTTTTCTATTATTATTTAATATTATAATCAATACTAATGTGATTCAAATTTTTGGATCCTGAAAGTATCATTCACATTATTTATGACACATTTATTTCACACCAATATTAGTCAATACATTAATCAATATTAAAATAGCTGATAAATAATATAATTTTATTATAACATTATTTCTCTCCCAAAGAAACTCTATTTGTCAATGATTTAATTATTATACTCCTTAGAAATAGTGGATCTCACTTTCTCTGGGTCAAATGATAAACCATTCTCTATGATAATGTAACCTAGGATGTGGAGCTTGCAAAATTAATTGTTCCATTTGGTGATCTTAGCCTATGTGAGTTCCCCCTCATTATACTCAAGATGATATCATGATATTTTTCATGTCTGTGTCAAGTATAAGAGTACAGAAACATGTCATCGATGAATATCACTTCAAATTTTTTCAAATAATGGTGGACAACACTGGTTAATAAAACTCATGAATAGTATTAGTATATTATTAAGACAAAAAGGCATGACTAAAGAATCATACATTTTATATCTATTATAAAATCTTGTATGAGTTATATATGATGGTCTAACACACATCTGACAATATTCCAATATCAAAATGATATTATAGTTTCCCAATTCTCTATAGCGTTGGTCAAATAAAGAATCTATATATAAATACAGATACTAGTATTTTACAATAACCTGGTAAAAACGGTATTAAACCATCCATACCCTGAGGGTATATTACTCCATGGATAAAAGTAATGGTTAACCCCATTAGATTTAATATTAAATATTTAACCCATATCATCAATGTCTTCTAGATTCCTCTTGATCTCGTGTAACTCATTAGTATCCTTCTTTTAAAGAGTAATGTATATCATTTATGAACTTGTATCTAGATCACTAGAAAACTCTACATCTATCTCAAGTTGTCTAATAGAATTTTTTTGTGAATATATCCCTAAAATGAATTTCTGTGGGAGGGAAGTCATTCTAAATATTACACTAATCATCCATATAATTTCTAGAAATTTGGGCTATCACTCTGCCCATCCAATGATTCTCAGTTCAATCTTGACATTCGTAGACATCCCAATCATTATTTTTAATATTACTATCACCCTTTGGTGATGTGAATGAAATGGTTCAATTATAACAATTGACATAAGAAAAATATGGAACCAACCATTCAATCAAGGAAACTATATAAAAAACTATCATATCACGTAAAAAGTTATCCCATATAAAATGATATCCACCTATAATAAAAAGGAAATACTTTACACTTGTATACACTTTTTTATTGAGTTTAGATTAGAGTATATTTATTAATAAATAAAAACATATTATTCTCAAGCACATGGCTATCAAAAATTGTTATATATATGAACGACTGAGAAGATCCTATACCAAATTGGGTAGTTTTTAATGAAATTATAAATATAACATTAGAAATACTAGAACCCTAATTCTTCGTTTTGAGATTCATTCAATATCTCTAGACATATCCATATTTTATAGAAATATCCTGACAACTTTCGACGACACATTCTACTAGAGCTATCAAAATTAGGGTCAGATCACTCGACCATGACGACACCATCAGTTTCCATGACCGATAGTGATCCATGTCCATGTTTGATTAGGATATCTAGATCCTTCGCTTAAAGAAAGATCTAGTGTAGGTCCTCTTAAAATTGAATTGCTAGAATGGTCCTATATTATATATGAAGATGTCATATCCTTCAAAAATAAAAAAACTAGATATGAATCTATTACACGTGAGATTTATTGGGACATTATTATCACACCAATGGAGAACTGTCTAATTACTTGAAAATAGTCTATGATTACTACTTCGTCAATAATAAAGGCACTACTAATGCCTCATACCAAGGATTAAGTATTATCATGTCCAAGAGATGAACTATCCTTGGTTGAACCAACAAGACCTCTCAGGTTATGATCAGTAGTGAAGGATTTTTATACAATTTTACTTTCATTTCATTAATGAAACATGTTTCCCTATGATTAGATTCCATTTGTAAGACCATTCTAAAATCATCATGTAGTGGATAAATTTCCAAATGGATGATCAATGACAAATGTTGGATCTCTATGAAATGATTTTCATAAACAATAAGTTATTGTGATCCCGGATCTAGGTGTATATACTCTCTATATCCATCTTCCCTCAGTATATTAGGAGTGAAATAATCATATAAATCTATCTTTTAAATCACTCTAGAATCTTGTCCACCACTGACTAGCTAGAGTCAATGTGTCCCACTATCTCTTGGTTGAATCATGTATCATATAGGCTATAATAACAAAAAAAATTCAATTAGTATGAATCTGTAGATGATTTAAAATATTTATCATGGAATCTTGATATGAATCCACATATTATATACTTTCATACCCAAAAAACATGTGTGTATTTTCTGTCTAACACTCAAACATATACTCAGTCATAATAATATAAGGTCTTGATGATTCCTTCATAGTATGTATGTGTTGTTAAAATCCATTAGGAATGTCATTGTTAGTTCCTTGGTAGGGAGTAATACGAGGTTCCACTAGTTGAAATATTGGATCTATTACTAGTTGAATATATCCCACAACCTTCAATGTGTGGTTGTACTACCCTCTTGATGAACAAATTAAGGTTGTTTGGTTTTCAAATCTCTCAAATTTCCACAAACACACTTTATAGATGAATTTTTAATGATATTGATCACATATACATTAATATAATCGGTATCATTAATAATATATAAAAATATAACCCTTATTACTATCATAATTGATTATTCTACATGTTAATTTTTATTTTAAACAATCACAAGAATCACCATATAATTCTAACTAAAAAGATCAGGCAAGGGTTAATTTCATTACTATTGATAGTGGTACTAGAATACTGAGTGTATATTTCATGATAGATAAGAAAAAACCATGATGTTTCTATTTGATTCCCCATTCGATGAAAAAAAGATTCACTTATATTCAGTCAATCTGCATGTTCATATGTGTCTACAAACATATCTATTGTAACCCAACTTGAAATTTTTCCATTCAAAATTTACAAATTACTTCATTAATTAGTTTCTATTTGAATATCTTATAACTATGGTCAACCAATATGATGGTTATTTTGGATTTATCACTATTCATAATTTATAATGTCACAAAAATAAATTAATTTTCAATTAGAATCAATTTAATCGCAACCAAATAATGTATCATCCAAGGACTGTAATGGTTATTTTCTTAAAATAATAATAAATTTTTTATTATATGGCCACCATCATGATATATGACAAATAACTATTTCGGATAATGAATACCCCTTAATAAAAAATTATTTATCCACACCGTACATGAAATTTTATAATAATTCAATTGGTATATAAATAAATAAACTAATAACATGTTATAAACAATAATCATAGTAATGTGAATATGGCATGGAAGATGAATGACATGTGAATTCTCAGGTTCCTATAATGATTTTTAATACAACACATCAATTTTGTAAAAGTAAAAGGTTATAATATTACCCATAATAATAATTATAATTCCACAAAACATGTTAGTGACCCAATGGTTATATATGTGAAACATTATCAAGACACGAACCAAAATTCCTACCCTAGGAATTTTTCCCCCTCTTTGTGGGTTAAAAAATACATGGAATGAACTCATTTCCAAATTTAAACACATTCATAGAATCCCATATAATAATTGAAAATTTAATATAGAAGGAAACAATTAATACCTCTAATACAATAGTACGTCTCCTATTACTATCAACTAATTAGTTACTGAACCTAAGTACCATCAATCCTCATGAGTGCCTCCACCTATAACAAAGGTAAATGAATGAATGATTGGGATTATGACATTATTTTTGGGAGTGTATAACCTTCTATCATTGTGAATAAAATCAATATGATAATCATATAACAAAATTAAACATAAAAATAATGTTTCATAATTAGAAAACAAATAAATCATAAATAAATTGGTAGAAACCATGTCCATGGTCATAAAAAATTATTCTCATTAAATAGTTATATAATAGAATGGATGAAACTTTGGGAATAGAGAAATTTGAATATAAGAAATTGTATAATAATCAATATAATAATTAAAATATATCACCCCAAGTGATTTTTGTTTAATATTGGCACTATGATCCTGCACTATATCATAAAATATAAAAATATGCATTGTAAATTGGCCCCTTAACATTATTGAAACCACCATCTATGAATTATTCACATCTACAAAATGGTGGCTCAAAAAATTATAAAATATAACAAATCATCATCCAATGATGTTTTCTATAAAAAATATAGCCACTCCCTATAAAATGGTGTACTGTGAATATATAATAGAAATACAGATTTTATATGATACTGTTAAAAACACTAATCTACAATTAAATTCTATAGGAAGGATATTATTAATAATATAAATATGAATATGGAAAATAATGGGTCATTTTTTTCCTTATCGTGAAATATCATGTGTTGAGAAGCTACAACTAATGACAAGTAATCATGTATCCAACTTATAAGGGTGATGACCCATGGAAAAGATACAAATAATCCGCTTCATTTCCAAGGAACTCATCCAAATTTACTCAATATGATTTCACCCAACATGGTCCAAGAACTCAAGGATCATTTCTAAGACTTACCCTTCGATTCCAAAGATATCATCCATATAAAACACCATGATATCTTTGCAAGAACAAAATGATATTTTCCTTGGTTATCCAAGAGTTTTGGATCCAATGTAGTTATAAAATATATATAGAATAACATCTATAATTGTTTTATTAGTGTCATGACATGTTACCATAGGATAGTTCCAAACCAGTATATCCATTATCAAAGTAATTTATATAATAATTCAAATATCCAAGTTAGTCCACATTCAATTTTAATATTTAATTCAACAAAAATCATATCATTACTAATTTCATGTTATTTTACATGCCTAATCTTAATTGAAATTTTTAGTCATTAATTATCCAACTAATTTTGAATTTAGTTTCAAATTTCTCATTTATTTATTTCATTATTGTAAAGACATGGAAATTTAAAGGATATTTTTTTCATAAATTATTTGGAATTTTACTAGTCCGCAGTTTCTGAAGCCATCTGATTCCGAGGCCCGGTGTTCCTGGATTCAATTTTAGAATTTTGTTTTCAAGTACGTTCTATAAACGTATGTGTGGGTTTTTCTATCATTTGAACCGGTGCTCAGAATTGAAATTTGATGGCATCGATGAACTCAGAGTGTCGGTATTCACTTAAGGGGACATTTGCCGTTGCTGCAATTGGTCGGGAGGAGAAGTAAATTTTTGGGAATTGTTATTAAACTAAATAAAATTATGTGTTACATAGTATTATTTAGGGTGGAGGTTATTTCCTCATAAAGGATGTTGGAGGTTGGTCCCACACCCCGAATAACCTCCCTTGGGAGGATATAAATAAGGGTGGGGCCCACATGATCCTAACCCCTCAACATCCCCGTAAACTCCCAATTAGCTCCCCTAAATTAATTTTACACCCCCCCTCATTAAATGTGACTCTCCACCTCCTTCATATTCCCAAAAATTTTACCAAAACCTTTTATGTAATTAATTGAACTCGACAATTAATTAATTTAAGTGTTTAAATTTTGAAAACTATAAGCCATACTTTTATATAGGTGGTTTGTATTTATTTTTAGCTTGGTTGGAAATTTTTTTTGGTGGGAAGGCTTAAGAGAATTAACCATCTCTAATGGAGAATGTGAGGGACTTATTCAATGATGCTTCCTATTCGGATGCTCCATGACGTCAACAGAATCGACATTCATCTTCCTCAATGCCCGACATCCACGACACCGACTTCCACGACTCATCGACGTGCAACATACCTTGAATCAATTTAGGGTTTTTTCTTGTTTAAATTAAATCATTGTTCCTCGTTTTTATATGGTTCAACGTTGGCTTCATGTTACCACCTTACACGGAGGGCGTGGGCTGAACAAACACAACCCGATGACCCTCCGTTGTTTCTCTTGAGTTGATGACTGTGAAAGAACTGGAAGGGTGTGGTATAGTCACACTGCGCTAGAGGAAGGAAGGGGCCTTGACCATGCATGTTGCGGAGGACGAAAGAAGTAGTGGTTGTGCGTTGGATGTGTGGAGAAGAACAGTGGCCCACATCCGCAGGCCGCTCGGACAAAGAAAACCGGCCAGCCATAGTCGGCCGTGCTAGAGCATCGCAACAACGCCTTGGCGCCATGCTATGGGAAGTCTGCGGCCTGCTGTGCAGGCTGCTTGCTGGATGAACCATCTGGCTATGGACGGTTGGGCCGAAGACCACAGTCCCATGAGGCGCCGCGCTGTAGAGGGACTGCGGCCCGTGCTGGGTGGGCTGCTCTGGCGGGTGAACCGAACAGGTAGGATAAACCATGGCGCCTAAGGGCTCAGCGTGCGGAGGATCTGCAGCCTACATAGCGGTCCGCTTGTGCTTGATAATCCAACCGGCTTCGGCCGGCTGGACGAGAGAGGCACCGCCACTCGGCACAGCCTTTATAGGGAACCGGGGGGCCATGCCACCCCCTCAGCTCGACCAGCTGGCAAAGCCGCTGCCGACCATGGGCCAGGCCACCCTTATGCGGGCCGGGCCACCAGCTGAGCGGGCTGGTCCACCCCCCCCCCCCCCCCCCAGGCCGGGCTATCGCCACTGGGCTGGGCTATGCTCTACTTGTGCGGGCCGACACCCCAGCCGGTCGGACCCTCCGAGCCAGGATGGGCCGACCTTCCAGCCCACTCGGCTAGACGGTTCAGGCCCGTTTCACTTAAATGTAAATAACATCTAGACTACGTGACCGATCAACACGCCGTCTGCGGAAATAGGATCCTCGCGATGAGGAATTCCTTTTGAGATATTCTAAGTGAGTTTTTGAAAACTTGGAAAACTACCATGTTTGGATTGATCGTAATTCCAACCGGGCCCCTGGAATGGTAAAGGCGATAACTCTCAGACCTGGCATCTGATTGATGCACCGTTAGTCCCATTGGGGTTTTTTACAATACAGAACATTGGGATACATCAACTCTTGACTTTGTGAATGTTAATGTATAGAACCCCTTTTCTCGATGAGCGATCCCTCCCGGAATTGAGCGTGCTGCCTGCGGGAACCCTAGAGATGGTTGTGACTGCGAAGACAACTGTACTGGGATCCTCCGTGGGATTGACATCGATGACTACCATACTGGGATAATTTGTTGGTTCGACGGAGATGACTACTTTTCTTGTATCCTATCTGGGTCCAACCGTATTGACCTCTATACTTGTATCATGTGTGGGTCTGACAGAGTTGCTGGTCTTGTGTCCTGTGTGGGTCTGACAGTTTATCTGGTCTTGTATCTTGTATGGGTCCGACAACATAGATGAATTAGTGACTACATCAGATCATCTCTATCACTATACGAAAGATGTATACCTATGTGAGATAAGTCTTGAATTTAAATCATTATCATTGATGTGATTATCTTTAATTCCTGTGTGGACTAGGTTGTTCCTGGGCACGAGAGTTGGAGCTGAACTGAGATTGATAACATAGGTATATGTATGGGCATATACTTAAGTAGGGTTGGTTGATACTTCGTGGCTGTATCTTTCGTTTTTGTGGTTTATCCTTTGTGGATTTTCAGAGAGCTTAAGGGGTCTTGGGGTCCCTTCAGAGTATCATTATACTCACCCCTTCATGGGTTATGCCTGCACCTCATTATGTTAGATGCAGACAACGGACAGCGTCGACGGTGGTCGAGAGTGAGCCAGGACCGGAGGATACCCATAGGTGGACCACTTGGCGAGACGTTCATGGAGCATACAGACGAACCAGGGGTGATGAGGAGTCCATATATACCCACCCTTCAGGTGGGATTCCCAGAGGATGACTCAGTAGTTTATGTTTTACTTTACTGCAGTTGTACTAGCTTTTCAGTTGTAATGTACATTACTGTTGGGCTTTTCTTTCTAGCCCCTTTCCTTTCATAACATTATTTTTTACATAGTATATACATAGATTTTACATCCAGCTGCATACTATGTTGTATTATTATTATTTATTAAAGGAAATACCTTCCCTTTTATCAGGATTTATGCCTTTACAGCTAGTCGCTAGCCCATTGCCTATGGAAGGCGGGCTTGGGGTACTCACGGAACAGGTCCCAAGGACGGGTCGTGAAAAATTGGTATCAGAGAAGTCGGTTCTACCGAAGAAAATAGACTCTAATTTATTTCTTTGACGAAATAGTGTTAAGAGTATTGAGTTTGGTTTTTAGTCCATGAAGTCTAGTGTTGGTGCAGCGTCTGATGTATCTATACACCTGGACCCTGACCTCTGATTTCTGACTCAGTGCACGAAAACAATGATTGTATGTGTGTTTCCTTTGAAAAAGTTATCTTCATGATTTCATTATTTCAGATAACCAGGTATACTGCTCTAACTATGTAACACTAGTTTCTTTTCAGGATATCCCAACAGAGGTAGCCAGCTGGGGTTCCGAGTAACGCAAGAGATGGTAGCCCACCGAGCGACGAGGCCTCTATACTGGGCCCCATCACAACAGAGGTACCATTGGCAGCATTACTATCTAGGCCACTGATTCCACCAGCTTCAGCAGAAGAGAGTGCACGCCACCTGACTGCATTGCAAGAGTTCCAGCTCCAGAGGCCGGCAAGGTTTCGGGGAGAGACTGACCCACAGGAAGCTAAATATTGGTTGGAGGCTATCATGAGAGATTTCAAATTGGTAGGGACACAAGTCGACCTTATGGTGATCCTTTCCGCGAGTCTTCTACACACAGTAGTAGATAGATAGCGGATACTAATGCTCCAGGTGCATGATGAGGCATCTTTACATTGGACAGACTTCGAGATTCTTTTCCGCTTGGAGTTTTTTCCATACACCCTTCAAACGGTGCGGATTCAGGAGTAACTTAATCTACAGTAGGGATGCATGATAGTAGATCAGCACTCAGTGAGATTCACCATTCTCTCATGCTACTCCATGGATATGGTACATGACCCATTCTTCACGGCCCGAACCTTCGAGAAAGGACTCAAGCACGAGATCAGGGTAGCGATGATTCCCATCAGCATCCCGACGCATGCTGGGGTGATAGTGAGAACCCTTATAGTGGATTATTTTCTAGCTGAGCAGTCACCAGAGGAGAGAACTTCTGCAGGACGATAGTTAGCAGAGACATATATAGCCGGTAGTAGACAGTTGACGTAGAGGTCCATGTATACTAGGCCATCAGGTGGATGAACTCAGGATACAGGTTCGGTTGTGTGGGGCACACGAAAAAGATCCAGCCTTACGAGGAGTAGTCAGTGCTATGCATATGGAGGGCAGGACCCCATGGCTCGTGACTGCCCGACCAACCATGAAGACAATCAGCAGACAGTAGATGGACCTCCTAGGTAGAGGCATAGGTTCAACCGTGGTGGTCCGTCAGGAGAAGGCAGACGTGGTAGAGGAGCTGGCCGAGCAACGGGTGGTAGACGATGTTTCGGGGCTCTTCCACCACCACCACCAGGAGATCCACACTGACCAGAGAGAGCTGGCAGATAGAGGTGGGATTAAATCCAGGAATTTGAGACCTATGACCACGACACACCTGAGATTATTCGAGGTACTATCTGTGTCTACTCCACCCATTATGCTGTACTTATAGACACATGTGTGAGTGATTTTTTTTTTCGCTACACTTGTTCGAAGCTCAGAGATAACAATGAAGTCGTTGGCTAGATCCTTACTACTAGATACTCTTATGGAAGCAGACATGATGATTACACACTAGTTCTGGTAGTGTGATCTTACTCTAGGAGGCGATAGCTTTGGCTGGGATCTTCTTGTAGTGGTGTCGAGGCCTTATGGTGACATCTTGGATATGGACTGGTTATCCACAGTTCATGCTTAGATTGACTGTATTAGGTGAAAAGTGCGGTGTATCCACACGGATGGGACCTGGTTCACCTTCACTAGTGAAAATGGAGACTTTATAGCTTAGGATGGACTTACACAGTGGATGGGGAAGCCGATCACACATCAGTTGGCTAGCCTCATCCTTGGAGTGTTTGAAGTGCAGAGTCTGAGTTTTCCTATTGTTGTGGATCAGTACACAGATGTTTTTCTTGACGAAGTTCTAGGACTACCTCCTCACAGAGAGGTATACTTATACATCGACATGTACCCAGAGACCACACCAATATCTACTCCAGCATATCAGATGGCTCTTGCTGAGCTTGATGAGCTTCTGGTACAGCTAGAAGACTTTTAGAGGAAGGGATTTATTAGACCCGGTGTTTCAACCTAGGCATCAATAATTTTATTCTCTAAGAAGTCGGATGGGAGCATGTGACTATATGTCGACTATTATCACCGGAATCAGGTGACTATGAAGAACAAGTACCCACTCCTGAGGATTGATGACTTCTTTGATTAGCTCAAGGGAGAATGATAGTTCTCGAAGATAGACCTCAGGTCAGGCTATCACCAGCTCAGTGTCCGAGATGAGGATGTGCAGAATACGACCTTCAGGTGTCAGAATGGCCACCATGAGTTCTTGGTTATGCCCTTCAGCATAACCAATGCTCTAGTAGTTTTCATGAGCCTCATGAACAAGGTCTTCTAGCCTTACCTCGATCGATTTTTGGTAGACTTCATCGATGAAATACTAATTTACTCGACTACTAAGGAGTAGAACGTCTACCATTTACAGGTAGTGCTGGACACACTCCGAGAGAACCATCTTTACGGTAATCTCTTGAAGTGCCAGTTGTGGATTATAGAGGTTCATTTCTTATGATACGTCATCTCGGAGGCTATAGTTTTAGTGGACCAGAGAAGATTATGGCAGTACATTCATGGGAGCCACCCGAGAGTGTGATAGAGGTTCCGAGTTTTCTAGGTCTGGCTGGGTGCTATCAGAGATTGGTTCCAGACTTTTCCATAGTTACAACACCGCTTTCATCATTGAAAATGAAGGTTAAACCCTTCATGTGGTAAGATAGATGCCAGCAGAGCTTTCAAGTGTGGAGGCAGTGATTGACCAGTGCGCCCATCTTGAGGATACCGGTGGAGGGAATAGGTTACGTAGTTTACTGCGATGCATCAGGGACTATATTCGGGTGTGTCCTGGTGTAGAAGTGAGAAATGATCACTTATGGTTCATGATAGTTGAGACAACATGAGAGGAACTATGCTACCCATGACTTGGAGTTAACAGCAGTGGTCTTCTCCTTGAATATGTGGCAGAAATATCTTATGGGTGAGCGTTCTACAGTATACTCTGACCACTAGAGTCTCAGGTACATCTTCTCGCTGAAGGATCTGAACCTGATACAGTAGCGATGGCTCGATTTTCTCCAGGACTATGAATTAGAGATAGTCTATACTCCTGGGAAGGGGAACGTTGTAGAAGATTCTGTCAACAGGAGATCGGGAATTCACCTACTAGGAGAGGCGACAGAGCAGCTAGTAGTGTGGCAGATATCCTTTGTGGATAGAGATAGAGAAGCCTTTCTGCAGTCTCTCACTGTCACTCCTTCACTCCTTCAGCGAGTTTGGTATGCACATCATGAAGACGTTGACAATGAGACAAGACATTCTGATATATCCTTAGGTCAGGTACCTAATGGGTTTTCTGAAAGTGGGGATCACATCATCCTCTTCAGAGGACATACAGTGGTACCAGTTTCATTACAGGAAGTGGTTTTGAGGGAGTTCCACATATCCCCTCTAGAAGTACATCTAGGAGTGTTGAAGATGTATCAGGACCTCAGACGATAGCATTGGTGGCTGGGTATGAACAATGAAGTAGCAGAGTTTGTCTCTCGATGCCTCACTTTTCAACAAGTGAATGCTGAGCACTAGGTTCTAGCAGGCACGGTTAAGCCCTTAGAGGTTCCAGAGTGGAAGTGGGATGGGATATCCATCAATTTTGTGATGGGGATTCCACATACATCCATAGGTTATGAATTTATCTAGGTGACTGTCAACTGACTCACCAAGTCGGCCCACTTCCTACTGATCAGAGAGCAGGGCTCAGTAGAGAGCTTGGGATTCCTCTTTGTTTAGGAGATTGTACAACTTCATGGTGTGCCATCGACAATCATCTCTAATTGAGACACTTGTTTCACTACCCGACTATGGAAGGGTTTACTGGAGGCTTTTGGCACGCAGCTTATCTTGAGAACCACCTTCCATCCTTGGATGAATGGTCAGACTGAGAGGACCCTTTAGACTCTTGAGGACATTCTCCGTGCATGGGTCCTCGTCTTAGGTCGCTGTTGGGAGGACCGCTTACCCTTGGTGGAGTTTGCGTAAAACAACACCTACCACTCCACCATCGGGATGGCACCTTACGAGGCATTGTACGACCGACCTTGTAGAGCACCTCTGTGCTGGACTGACCCCAGTGAGTCCACACTTGTAGGACTAGAGATGGTTCAAGCTACGATGGAGAAGGTACAGATCATCCAGGAGTAGATGAATACTGCACAGAGTAGACAGAAGTCCTATGATGATAGGGGACAGAGACCACTGGAGTTTGAGGATGGCGACCACATCTTCCTACAGGTCTCACCATGATGAGTTATACAGAGATTTTGCTGGGGAGACAAGTTATGTCTGCATTTCACCGTACCATTCCAGGTCCTCAGTAGGGTAGGCAAGGTGGCTTACCACCTGGCCCTTCCACCTTAGTTTTACTGGGTGCACGACGTCTTTCATGTATCCTAGCTGTGGAGATATGTGCACGACCCGTCACATATCATCAACCATGTGGAGTTGGACATTGATGATGGGGCAAAATTCTGGAGGTCTGAGTGGAGATCTAGGATCATAGGAGTGGGTCCTACATGGAAAGTAGATTCCTCTGGTGCGCATTTGCTGGAAGCATGCAGACCTCCAAGAGATCACATGGGAGCGGGAGGTTCAGATGCATGCTCAGTACCCCTATTAGGTCCACAAGGCTAAATACCATTAGAGGGGGGGGATCAGGGTATGACTAATTGAATATTAAATCCCGTTCTAATCTTGTTTCACTGTTAAGAAAAACACTCTTCGCTCTTTCTCCTACTGCACGATATAAACAAAAAGTAATGAAAGCACATGCCACATCAATTTTACATAGTTCTCCACTAAGGGCTACGTCTAAGGAGTATTCTCTGAAAGGTTTTCGGTCATATCAAATTCCACTAAACTTCACTAGCTATGGATTACAAGGCTTGGGCACAGTCACTCTATCCTAGGCTCCCTGCCTTTAAAATGTTTAGGGTTAGCTCATTGCCTTTTCAAGGGTCACTCCCTACTTCTCTCTATCGGGCTCACCTGTAGGTATCCTCATTTGCATGAATGAATGCCTCTTCCTCTGTATGTAGATGATCTGTTCAATTACAACTTTCACCCATATATGAATATATCTTGGCACTGAAGGTATTGGGAAAACTTCCAGCTTCCATGCAGCCCGAAAATCACTGCTGGAAATAAACCATACTTGGCACGCAAGTCAATCTCGACGCACAAGTATCGACGTGCATGTCACAACTGGTGCGAAAGTCTTCCTCAACTACTTCTGCGACTCAAGGTTCTGTAACTCCAAACCTGCACAACTCACTTCCTTCTTTTCCTAAACCACATCATGTGCACAACTAACATTTGGCGCACAACATTCGATACTAGCGCGCGAGTGCCAATTGCGCGACACACCACTACCTGCACGACCAACACACCTGTGCGACGGGAGATCTAAATCTTCAAAGTGTTGAACTCCAGTGAAGAATTAAGAGGGGTGGTCCAGTATTTATAGGAAAATTAACCACCCTACACAACAGTGTACAAGACTCCCTTTGGCGCGCAAGTCACTTACGCGACACCACCAATACTTGCGCGACACTTGTCCCTTTACCATATTTTGATGATCTGATATTGAAAAACAAATGGAGCGCATGTTTCCAAGCATTCATCTTCATAGCGCGCAAGTCACTCTGCCAAAAACCACTTTTCATCATTTGTCAATTTCCAGGCCCAAAAATTTGGCAAACACTTGTAAATGGAGCCACCTTGAATCTATACTTTTGTACCACCTCTAGATCATCCACTCATTTTTCGAAGTCCTTGAATCAAACATTGATCATTAACCACAGCTCTTGAACTCGACAAGCCACCAAGAAATCACCTTTGTCAAGAAAATTGTATGTCGTGGTTTTCATTGACAACAATCACATCACATTTGTCCACCTTGTCAACAAACATAATCACCTCAAAAATGCTTCAATGATGACTTGAGGGATTTTTGACCAACAATCTCCCCATTTGGGTTTGTTGACAACTCTTCCATAAAAAGATATATCATTACTTCATCAGCCATCGTTTTCTTGTCGCGATTATGATAGCGATCATGGATTTACTAAACACATACTCTAAGCCCACATTAGCAATGCTCGGTTTTAGAAATAAGATTAAATGAAAAGTTCATAAATTAATCACTTCAACTCTGACACCCTCTGTTGACACCATACTGATAACAATTTCCAAATTGATACCAATTGTTGATACATCACTGATACCAATTTTTGGAAATATTCATACTACATTCCAACACCACTCTTCTCTTCTGCGTTTGTCACGATCCTCAGCTGTCTTGATATCTATGCTTTGATCGATCACTTCAAGAATCATCAGATTTAATACGCTCCCCCTTTCTTCTCACAACATCAACTCTTGTCAGTTTCAAAACCTATTTAGCATTATTTTTTGTGTTTTCCAAGATAATATCTGGCTAAGAACGTTCAACTAGCTTCAACTCCCCCTATCTGGTTGCTCCATCTGTCAGCTTCTCCACTTATATGTCCATATTTCTTAAATATCCACACGTTCTCCCCTGGAACAATCACTATTTTCTCCCCCTTTGTCAGCGAACCCAAATGTTACTCCTTTGAATTTTGTAACCGAGTAGAGAACACATATCAACACATTAGGGAAAACACATCATACCTCGGGGAGAGGGGGGGGGGTCCACATCCACACAATTTCAAGTGCGGGGAATCGACTGAACTCCCGGAGCCAGCAGATGCGTCTCAAAAGCTTCCTTGGGTAAGGCCTTTGTCAGAAGTTTTAAAACCTATAGCTCTGTAGGCACATACTACAACTTCATGATTCCCTGCACAACCTTCTCCATTATAAAATGATACATTATCTAAATGTTCTTGGTACTTGAGTGATGGACAGGATTATTGCTGAGATTTATAGCACTTGAGTTATCAAACTGGATTCCTATCGGAGACTTCACTTCAGCTCCCATATCTTTAATTTGTTGCTTCATCCACAATAACTATGTGCATTCTTGAGTGGCCGCAATATACTCAGCTTCCTCGGTGCTCAATGAAATGAAATCTTTCTACTTTCTTAGCCAAGAAATACACAATCCATCAAGATAGATTGCACCTCCAGATGTTGATTTCCTTTCATCAGCTGAACCGGACCAATCTGCATCGGTATATCCCAATAACTCTATCTGAGATTTGCCATTATATGTCAAGCTGAAGTCCACTGTAACCTTGATATATAGATGAATTCTTTTTTATTGTGAGCTTGTGACTTTCCTTGGGATTACTCTAAAATCTCGCTGCTTGGAATGTGGAAAAAACAATATCAGTCCTTGTCGCGGTCATGTACAACAAAAATCCAATAATTTTCATGTATTCAGTGATATTAACTGTCTTCCCATCCTCATTTTTGATAATTTCATCCGGGTAGCAACCAGAGTATTCATATCCTTGGAATTTTCGATGCCAAACCTTCTTAACACCTCCTTGGAATATTTGGATTGAGAAATGAATGTTCCATTCTTTCCTTGTGTCACCTGTAGAAAAAGGAAAAGCATTAGCTCTCCAATCATTAACATTATAAACTCATGTTTCATGAATTCGGAAAACTTTCTACACTAAGCTTCATCTAATCCACAAAATATTATGTCATTGACATAGACCAACAACATAATCCTTTGATTACTATTGTTGTTGAAATAGAGATTGTAATCAACTCCACCATGCTGGAAACCAAGATTCTTCAAGTACTGATCAAGCCTTGAGTACCATGCTCTTGGTTCTCGTTTCAGCCCATAAAACTCCTTCTTCAGCCTAAAAAAATTGTTCTCATCCTCATGAATGAGAAAACCATATGGATGCTCAATATACACCTCCTCTTCTAGAACCCCATTTATGAATGCAAATTTTACATCCATATGGAACACTTTGAACTTTTTTTCCACTGCTATGGCCATAAATAGTTAGATCGTTTCCAGTTTTGCAACTGGTAAAAATGTATCATCAACATATATTCCCTCTATCTGGGAGTATCCCTTGAACAATAGCCATGCTTTGTTCCGAATAACTATGCCATCTTCATTGATCTTGTTGCGATAGACCCTTTTAATCCCGATGACATTCTTGTCTGCTGGCCTCAAAACAAACTCCCATGTCTAGTTCTTCTCAATCTGATCAAGCTCTTCATTCATATCCTGAACCCATTTTTCTTCTTCAGTTGCATCGGAAAAACATTCCTGCTCCACCTGAGATAAAAATGATGGTTATTGTAATGATTTCATTCTTCGAGTCTGAACTAGAGCTGTCTGATCACCAATGATATTCTGCCTATCAATTTCTACTCGACTCATTGGCTTCTTTGCAAACACAGACTTGACAGTTTCTTGTCCATCATCAGTATCATCTTCTGAGTCAGCCTCTACCACTTCTGGTCCCCCTATGTTGCCTACCTCAACATCACATTCATCCAGAAAATGTTGAATGGGTCGTTGAGTATTCTGTTCATTTTCAACTATAGTGACATAATTTCTCTCAATGATTTTTTCTAGCCTTTTGTTGAAACATTTTTATGATTTAGTTTTCCCTGAGAAGCCAAGGAATATCCCCTCATCTCCTCGTGCCTCCAACTTCCTGTGATTTTA
The DNA here is from genome assembly GCA_963277665.1 of Viscum album. Lineage (NCBI taxonomy): Eukaryota > Viridiplantae > Streptophyta > Magnoliopsida > Santalales > Viscaceae > Viscum > Viscum album. The sequence continues at coordinate 1,488,439,196 of OY728128.1, forward strand.
TTTGTTGAGAATGAAACAATTACTTCCAAGGATTCGAATGTATTTCATCATTGTATTCTTTCTGTACCACAGTTCATACGGAGTCCTCCCTTGCTTCGGACACAACAGAGACCTATTCGAAACATAGACCGATGTCAAAACGGCTTCCTTCCAAATTTTCTCTAGTAGCTCTATATCAATAATCATTGTTTTGTCCATGTTTTTTATGATCTGATTTCTCCTTTCAAACACTCTATTATATTGGGTCATCTTACTAATGAAACTTGATGCCTTATCCCAGGTTTCTCATGATAGTTTTCAACTTGACTTTTTGTGAATTCTGTACTATTATCAGTATGAAACTTCAGAATATTCTGACCATGCATCTTTTCTGATTCCCTACTATACTGCTTTAAGAAACTGAAAACCTCTATCTTATGGGTAATGATGAATACCAATGCCATTATTCTATAATCATCAATTAATAGCACATAGTACCTTTTCCCATTTATAGCTCGTGGGGAAATAGGTCCACACACATCCGCATGTACCAATTCGAGCACTCTGGATGATTTCTATTTTTTGGCCTGTATGTATTTCTAATGATCTTCCCTTGTTAACAAGAATCACACATATGAGTGAGACCACGTGATAGTTTGGGAATGTCACTAGAATCATCACATTTTACCAGATCATCCATGGATGTCTGACATAGATGACCAAGTCGCTTATGCCACAGCTAGTTTTCTTCTTATATGGATAAAAAACATGAATCTTTTTCCCCACCTACTAGGTAAAAATTTCCCTTTGTTCGTTTTCCCTATAAAATGATTGCTTCATATTTTCCATTAACAATACAAATCATCATAGTAAATTGGATAGAGTTCCCAGAGACACATAGTTGACTATCAATAACCAAGTTATGACTAAGACCCTCTACTACCAAGACATCAACACGTCTAATTTCTTTTCCCCCAAACATGGCTTTCCCTGAGTCAAAAATCTTCACGCCTTCATCGTTTCCAAATTTTACAACTTCTTCTATGTCATATTTTATGCCTGTAACAAGATCTTTATTACCCATCATGTGAGATGTGCAACCACTATCAAGGATCCACACAACAGAGTGATTTGATGCTTTAAGGGAAGTCTCTGCCACCACGACCTTATCAATTTTATTCTTCTAGGTCCATAATTTTTCTTTCATACTCAGCATAGATTGAGGCTCTTGTTCTTAATCAGAGTGTGATGGACCAGATTCATCTTGCAAACCCCCATATCTATTCAACATTCTTAACTCACTTTTCAGTTTATCGATATGCTGCTTGCTAACATTTTGTTTTTTCTATTGCACATTTCTCTAAATTATCGAAGTGCAGTACCTAGACATGTGCCCAAATCCTCCGCACCAAAAAACAGTGTCCTTCAAAATATGTTCTAGAAAACCGTTCTCTGTTTGGATTCAACCTCATTTCTTGTTCCCTTTTATATCGATTGGCTATGGAACACACATATTGTGAATGTCCCATCTTCCCACAACAATAACACCTGATATATGGTGTATTCCTTCGTGACACTTCAGCACTCTGAGTTTCCCCTTGGGATCCTTGAATATTCTGATTTTTATTTTTGCCCAAATCAATCTTCAATCTTGGGACGGGTGCTTGCGGTCTGACTTCAATTGCCACAGATTTTTCTTTATGATCAAGCCCTGAATCAGCCTTAACAGTTGAGCTCAATTGCAGCTTCATTCCTGATGAACTACTGGGCTCTTCTTTCATCTTTTCGGACTTTGGAATGATCTTATTTCCCAATAATGTATTGGGAATCAAAGTCTTTTCCTGGTCATTAACATTTCTCCATAGACTGACAACTTCTTTTTCAAGCTCTTCGATATTCTTGACATGATCTTTCACTTTTCTGTTCAAGCCATCGATCTCCCTTTTCTGTTCTTCAATCATGAGATTATACTTATTAACAGATTTTGAGTTCTCTGTTGTGGATAACTTGAGTTTTATAATTTTTCCATCAACTCAGACTTCGCATCATCCTGCTGCTGCATATAAATTTTGTTATCACGAACAACATTATTGGATTTCTTCATTTTTTTCTCTCCAAACATCTATCTCCTCAAGAGCTACTTCCAATTCGGCTTCTATATCAACTCTTCCTTCAACTTCTTCTTCCTATTTTCCAACATCAGTTTCATCCTTTTCTTGAGAACTAATGATGACATCTACCATATAATTTTGTCTACGATCTTTACCATTTTCAAACTCCTCATCCTATTCATCATCAGACTCATCTGAACTGTCTATTTCTTATGAAAGAATATTTTTCTTATTGAAGAAATTTCTCTGGAACTGCTTCTTCCCTTTCACGTAGGCTGGAGATTTCTTCTTGGGATTTTCAAATTCATCTTCATCATTTTCTTCTTGAAACTTTTTGGGGCATCATCTGGAAGATGACCAACCTTTCCACATCAAACGCCTGCTAGAGGAAGTTTCCCTTTAAACTTTCCTTATCCTCTTTTTAGATTTGAAGAAAGGATTGACATCCCCTCATCTGTGTCTTATTCCTCCTGAGAATCATCAATAGTGAGCTTCTTCATGGCCTTAAATGCCTCCTCTTTGGATTTCCCATTTTCCAAAGTGTCGTTATCATCATTTCTCATTTCATACGCAACAAGAGTGATGTGCAGGTTATCAAATGTCACCTCTTTCAGAACATTATCTTCCAAAACAGAAACTTTTGGATTGAACTGAGTCGGATGTTTTTTTAAGATGCTCATTAAAATTTTAATGTCTTCGATAATCTCACAATGACCTTGCATGTCATCTACGACAACATTTACCCTATCAAATAATGCATCAACAGACTCATTCGGGTTCATTCTCAAATTTTCTTACTTGTTCCATAACACTTGCAGATTATCCACTCTGAATTTTGTATCTCCTTCATAAATATTCAAAAGCATTTCCCACACGGCATGTGACGTTTTTTATGACATCACCATTGTATATATGGTATTGGAAAGGGCTACCACAATGGAATTAATTGATTTGGCATCAGCATCCAACTCTTTATGCTCAACTTCGGATAATGAACCACTAGTAATATCAGCAGGGATACCATGCATAGCTGCTGAAAACACATCCATTCCCAAATATCGGAAATAGTGTTGCATTCAATTATTCCAACTCTGAAAATTACATCCGTCGAAAATCAGAATCCCTATATGATTAGTGACCTCCATTTAGAGAAGAAAAAATATCAACCCTTCCCTCTGATACCAATTGTTAGGTCCACAAGGGTGAATACACTGAGAGGGGGGGTGAATCAGGGTACAACTAATTGACAATTAAATCCCATTCTGATCTTGTTTTGATGTTACGAAAAACACTCTTCTCTCTTTCTCTTTTTGAACGATATAAAGAGAAAGTAATGCAAGCACAAGACACAACAATTTTACTTGGTTCACCGCTAAGGGCTACGTCTAAGGATTATGTGCTGATAAGTTGTCTGTCGTATCAAATTCCACTAAACATCACTAGCTGTGGATTACAAGGTTTGGGCACAGTCACTCTTTCCCAGGATCACTTCCTTTATAATGTTTAGGGTTTTCTCACTGCTTTCCCAAGGGTCACTCACTGTTTCTCTCTCTCTCGCTCACTGCCAGTGGATAGGATCACCTTTTTCCTCTTCCTTCGCTCACTACTCTAGAAAGGATCCACTCATATTTTATAGACCTTTATGTCTCTTCATTTTCATGAATGAATGCATCTTCCTCTGCATGTAGATGCTATGATGAAGTAAAACTTTCACCCGTAGATGAATATCTCATTGCACCGAAGGTATTGGGAAAATATCCAGCTTCCACGCATCCCGAAAATCACTGCTGGAAATAAACCTTTCTTGGTGCACAAGTCAATCTCAGCATGCAAGTATAGACGCCCAAGTCACAACTGGTGCGCATGTCTTCCTCAACTACTTCTGCGACTGAAGGCTCTGTAACTCCAAACCTGCGTGACTCACTTCCTTCCCCTCCTAAACCACCTCAGGTGCGCAACTAACACTTGGCGCGCAACATCCAATACTGGCGCGCAATTCCCACTTGCGCGACACACCACTACCTGCGCGACCAATACACATGCGCGACGAGAGCTCTAAATCTTCAAATTGTTGAACTCCGGTGAAGAATGAAGAGGGGTGGTCCATAATTTATAGGCAAATTAACCACCCTGCGCGATGACACACAAGCCTCCCTTCAGTGCACATGTCACTTGTGCGATACCACCAATACTTGCGTGACAAATTTCCCATTGACATATTTTGATGATCTGATCATGAAAAACAAATGGCGCGCAAGTTTCCAAGCCTTCATGTCCATGGCGCGCATGTCTCTTTGTTCTATTGTACCGCCTCCAGATCATCCATTCGTTTGTAGAAGTCCTTGAATCAAACATCGATCATTAACCACAGCTCTTGAAATTGAAAAGCCACCAAGAAATCCCCTTTTTCAACAAATTTGTATGTCCTGGTTTGCATTGTCAACAATCACATCACAGTTGTCCACCTTCTCAACAAACACAATCACCTCAAAAATGCTTCAATGATTCCTTGAGGGATTTTTTCCCAACAACCCCCATTTGTTTCCCTATTGTGTGTCGTAGCTTTACAGGCACGTAATTTCCTGAGGTAGGTGTAATGTAAAGACTTGGATATTTCAATGATTTTTTCCCCTAAATTCTTTTGAATTTTACAAGATGGCAGTTTCTGACAGCACCTAATTTCGAGGCCCGGTGGGCCCGAAATCCATTTTTTAATGTTTTGTTCAGGTGCCTTCCTTAAACGTACGTGTTTGTTTTTTCTATATTTTGAAATGGTGCTCTGAATGGAAATATAAGGGCACTGATGAACTAACTGTGCTAGTATTTTTTCAAGGGGACCTTTACCGTTGTTGCGATTGGTCGGGAAGAGAGGTTAATTTCAGGGAATTATTATTAAACTAAATAAAATTATGTGTTACATAGGTTTATTTAGGGTGGTGGTTATTTCCTCTAAAAGGAAGTAGGAGGTGGGTCCCACACCCCACATAACCTCCATTGGGAGGATATAACTACGGGTGGGGCCCACACGAGCCTAACCCCTCAACATCCCCTTAAACTCCCCATTAACTCCTCTTAATTAATTTGACACCTCCCCTTTTTAATTGTTACTCTCCAACTCCTTCACTTTCCCATAAATTTTGCCAACAACTTTTAATTAATCAATTGAACTCCACAATTAATTAATTTAAGTGTTTGATTTTGAAAACATTAAGCCATCATTTCATATAGGTGGTGTGTTTTTATTTTTAGTTTTGTTTGACATTTTATTTTGGTGGGAAGGCTTGGGAGAATTCACCATCTCGGATGGAGACTGTCAGGGACTTCTCCAACGATGCTTCTTATTTGGACGCACCCCGACATCGACGGAATCGACGTCCGTCTTCCATGACGCCCGACTTATGCGACACCATCTTCTTTGGCTTGTCGATGTGAAACGTAATTTGAATCGAGGTATGGATTTGTCTTGTTTAAATTAGATCCTTGTTCTTTGTTTTTATATGGTACGACATGGGCTTTTTGTTACCACCTTACACGGAGGGAACGGGTTGAACAAACATGGCCTGACGACACTCCATTGTTTCTTTATAGTTGATGTCAGTGGAAGAACTGGTAGGGCGTGGTGCCATAACACCACGCAGGAGAATGGAAGGGGTCGTGGCCATGCGGGCTGCGGAAGACAGAAGAAGCGGCGGTTGTGAGCCTGTCATGTGGAAAAGAACTGTGGCCCGCATTCATGGGCCACTCAGACGAATCGAACTGGTCGACTATAGCTGGCCGGGAAGAAGACTGCAGCACCATGACACGACGCACTACGGAGGGACCTCGACCCCCACTGGGCTGGCCGCTTCGGCAAGTGAACCGACCGGCCGCCTGCCGGCTGGGCAGAAGAAACTGTGGCGGCTAAGGGTGACATGTGTGGAGGATACGTGGCCTGAACAGTTGTCCACTCATTCTGGAAAATCCGACCGAAGCATTCTCCGCTTCACCAACCCTATTCTCCTTCCTCTATTCCCAATGATTCCTTTGTTCCCTAACCTACATAAGTTCTCTCCCCAGCTATCCATTTACACTAATGAATTCATTTCCACTAAAAATATGTTCAGGAAGACGTTGGTCGCTCATTTAAGAGGCTTCCATCCTTCAGTGTATGCATTTGAATGATTCATGTCTGAATCTTCGAGGATTCAAGACAACATGGCGGTTGGGATTCTCGACTGGCGATAGATGATGGTTATTTTTTCCTTAGAGAGAAATATTATTTCTGTTTGGTCTAACACTCCCCGAACCCTCAATGGATGTGGATTTTACCTCCTTCACTAGTCCATCAAATTCATCAAGATCTAGGACGAACCGATGACGGTGGTGTGGGTAAACTTCCTAAATTTTCTTCATCCTTTTCAGATTCCATCAAAAATAAGAATGTTATGGAACATGGTTGGTAGATTTCTGTGATTGTATAGTAGTACTAATAATGTTTGTCACCCTATAAACCCTCACATTTTTTGAGGATGAAGATTTGATTCCTCTTACAGAGTGGATTTTTATTTTGGTAGGTGGAGGATTCAGATGTAAATAGCGAGTGATTTTTGAGTCTTGGCCAATGTATTGCTCTGGATTTCATTTTCTAGGACATTCGTTCCATGGATTTCAATGCGGTCCAAGTTCTTGTCAACTATTGAACCCCCAACTAGAAGGGACTTAGGTTCATGTCACCCCCATTGTGATACAGCAGTCAAATAGTGTAGGCCTTGATAGGCATGCAGAGGCATGCGAGATGGTCCCAGGGGAATGGAAACCCGAAAGGGTACATTTCGGTCTACGTGAGGAATTGAGTTTTGAACCAGAATGCGGTCCGTGGAAGGGTCATAATTTGCAGTGGACTAATTTGGTGGTTCTTGAGTAGTGAAGGATGTGGATTCTAGTGTCCCCTTTCCATGGGTCGTGGATGTCAAAGTTCTGTTAATGCAGTATTTTGGGATCAACCCCTTGTAGGTGAATGGAGTGGAGGCAGTGCCGGTGGGAGGAAAGGATAAAGAGTTCTCTTTTCAAGTGGATGTTTTGGAGCATCTGGTCTTTGATAGAATTGTCGATAATGGGGTGGCGGCGGTAGTTAGATAGGTCCATGGATCTGGGGGTCCTCAAAGTCAGGAATGGGAGGACACTAGCCAACCTTATCAATTCATGGGTCGTGGATACGAGTAGCCCATAGGTCTGATTTCATGTAATGAGGTCCATGATTGTTAATTTGGAAAAGAGGCTGAACTATTAGTTATGTCATTGTAGGGGATATCCATTTTTCATGCAGCAACATGCTCTTTCCACGGTCAAGGAAGGTAGGATGGGGTTAACGTCTTGGTAACACTAGACCAAAAAATGATAATTATGAAGTCCGCCTTTCAGATGAATGGGAGCGAGGGGAAGGAGAATAATGACTTGGTGGTTAAAGCAAGCATGTTGGATTCCTTGTTTAGGACGAGGGCTCTCAAAGAAGCCTAGGGGTTGAAGGAAAAAACCATTTTGAACTCCTAGAAACTCAAGATAAATCCTTCTAACGAGAGTATGATGATCTAGTTGATGATCGGTTTAGCCAACACTCAGTACAGAGCTTGGATGGGATCCAAGGGAAAGTTCCCCAAAACCCAAGAATGATTAAGGGGAAAAAAGGAAAGTGTGAATTGAGGAAATGCATAGTAGTTCTGGGGAAAACCCCAAGGGGTGCAAAGATTACTCTCACTTGCAGAAACCAATGGAACCAAGGACGGCCATGAAATATGGATGTAAGGAAATAAACAGACTTCCATATGGGGAAAGTGGTGATCCATGAATAGAACCATGAGTAATAGAAGCATATGGTGTGGAGTGCCTAAGGCTCATATTCCACTCCAAGGAAGAGAAGCTTGATGAAGTCCTTCAGCCAAAAGCCTCAAATGAAAACATTTTATGGATTTTTGAAAGATTCTAATAGTCTTAGGCCACATAGGAGTAATAAGCGTGGGTAGACAAGAAAGATTGATTCATCATCTAAGGCTTTAATTAAGGTAGAATCACCATAGAGGAATTCATACAAATAATTCACCTTCATGAATATATAAGGGAGGATCTAGACACCCATGTTAGTACTCTGCATTGAGAATTATATAGAGTTTCTGACTCAAATAGCTTTATTCTTGTGTTTCACAAAAATGTGAGATCTTTCAGCACATACTTGTCCTTATGTGCGAACATTGGCTTCCAAAATTTTCATAAAGTGACTTATTAATAAATATTATAGTTGGAGGTTGGTTGATATATTCTATACTGGGGTGTAAGGAACTATCTTTATGGTTCATGTCAAGGTTACTAAGGGTTTAGGATTGATGTTATTTTTTTTATAATCTAATGGTTTCTATAATTTTCTCCTCATAAGATAAACATGTGGTTTCTAATTTATGACTCATGAAATCTAATTTTTTTCTTCTCGTAATGTATATCCCATAGGTGAATCGTGAATAATATCCAGAATGTAAGATTATAATAATATATAGACTTGATAGTGTGATAACTTTACTGATGGCTGATGTGTGTATATTTAATGTGTCATCATCTTGTCGTAGATAATTTTTCTATATAAGTACTTATTATAATTGACTCAATTTAGTATAACTATATTCCTGAATTGTATTATATCGAAAATTATTATATATCCTATGTTGAGATGATAAAAGGTGAAGATGGTGGTATATTTTGTTTAAAAATAAATTTGTAAAGACCCTAATGGTGGTCGATATTGATGACACCTAAATAGGATCATTTTTTATTTCCAATAATAACGTATACTTTTTTATCTAATATATAATATAATAATAATCTACCTAACAGAACCTTGTTATGGTGTTTAATGTGGTATGGACCATATTAATTTAACACCATTTGTTTGTGTGTGCATTTTTTGTGTGAACAACTCATAACGGTAGGGGTCTGATGTGTTGATTCTCAAAGAGATAAAATCTTATAGTATTTTATTTAATGTTCTGAAAAAAACCAAATTTATTTTTTACATTCTAATTTTAATTTAATTATATCTATTGAAACATCATTACTATGTTTCCATAACATCGATAATCCCTAAGGATTTCATGGGGGTTCTTCTTGAGATTCTGTTTTCTGAAGGATTAGTCTCAGAGGAAAATTCATTATTAGAAATAGATCCTTGAAAGTCCAGTGATATAGCATGTAATTCCATCACAAAAGGAGATCCATGAAAGGGTGTTTCTAATCTGGGGTCCGGATAACAATAAGGTATCTATAAAGATGATGACTAATATGTTGGGACCGTTTTGAGTATTTTTATGGCCAATGTGGGTCAATCTTGTGAACAAGAGTTGTAAACTATTTTTTATAGACATGGAACCTTTATGATGTTATGAAAACTATTGAGGGTGTTTTCTAGAGATAATTTGTTCCTTTTTGTATTAAATAAAGTTATAACTTTTTTGAGAATTATTCATGGGATTTGAATGTTGTTTTTTGAATAGGTATGATGATCCCTTTCATTCATGATAATTCAAAAGGTGTTATTTTTTATTGGTTCCAAATTTAGCATTAAAAACCATTCCAATTCTTCACCTTCAGATTCCATGTGTCTCATTAAATTGTAGTGTGATCATAAGAAAACAGTTGTGGATTTAATATTGTATTGAATAGTGATTAATAATGTTTTTATCCTGAATATTTTATATTATGAGGAATATGTTCATTAATTATTTATTTTTATCCTAATTTTTTGATGTGTGACTTCTGGGATAATTGTAATTGTTTCAGTGATCCAGAAATATAGTAGAATATTATTAATATACCTAAGTGATATAGGGGACATTTCAATAATCATGCATTATTCCTAGTAAATTTTCAAATTGTTTTGGACCATGGTTGGGAATATTAGAGAAGGTGGTTTAAAAGTTTTTTTATGTTCTTATGAACCAATGAATTTGATGAACATGGACTATTATTAAAATTTAATTAATATACCATTGCAACGATAAAGAAATAATTATGGTGTGGAGCATAATAGAAGTTGTATGTGTTGAGCCTCATACTAGATGCGCGATGTATGTGTGGAATTGGAAATTGGTTGATAAATATGGAATTTTGATACTAGAGAATATAAAAATAAGATAGCATGAGGTAAAATTTCATGTGATTTTGGTTGAGGTTTGAGGATTCACCAGGGTTTGAGGATGAATTTAAATGATTTAAGTGTGATTTACTAGGAGGATAATAAGTTATCATGGTATAGGAAATCATGGGAATAAGATTTTCTTGGGTGATGATACAACTGTCAAATTTTATAATATTCAAAGCACGACAATTTGTGTCCATGATCAAATTATCAAATGATTCCTCTGAGTGTTGGTACATCATGATCCTTTATTATAGTTGATGTTTTAGAAGGGGATATTTAGAATTTTTTTAGAAGGTCATCTATATGAATTCTGATCAGTGGAATTTCAGGCAATTGGATGTAGTGGGTTATGAATGACATACTACATTTCATGTTTTATATTATGTGTGAATTTCATGAATTATATACAGATTTGAATTAAAGATTACATATTGAGAGGATCGATAAATAACACTTTCTCTTCTATTTAAATCTATATTTAATGAAAAAATATGTTTTTTAAAATTAGACTAGTTTATTAAAATATGTTTTATTTTGTATTGTGATGGATTATAAAATGGTTTCTAGGAAGAAACATGATCTTGGAGTACCAAAAATAAATTCTACTATTAGAATCACTATATCATTGGGATGACCAGTCATTAACTAAGACATATAATGGATATATACATTGGAGTAGTGTTTAATTGTATTTTTAAATAGATGTAAAGACCCTAAAAATCAATATAATTTTTTTTTAAATTATTTTAAATTATTACAAGTCTACGAAAATTGGCAGTGCTTGATTCCCAGCCCCGGTGCACCTAGAATGGATTCTTGTATTTTTTTTATGATGCATTCAATAAACGTGTGGGAAGAATTTTCTATCATTTGAACCAATTCTCAGATTACAGATCTGAGGGCGCTGCTAAATCAGCAGTGCTGAGATTTACTTAAGGGAGTCTTAATATCAACAGTAATAGGTTGGATGAAAATGATTGATTTTTGGACTTTTTTAAAGAATAATAAAATAACATATGTGTTATATTATTTGTTGCTACCTCTTCTTGAGTGATGGTGGTGGGGACCACATATTTGGTCGGACATATTGATAAGGGAAATTAAATGTTGGTCACACATCTATTGTTTAACCACACCTTGTTTAATTAATGTGACTCATTAGTTACACCAATTAATGTACTGTTATTTGAATTGGGGATTAATCTCTTAACTGTACATTTTGTTATTAAAAAATTTTAAAATGGAGAGGGTGGAGTGATTGTGGGAGAACTTTGATGAAGCACCGAAAATAAACCATCTCACAAAGAATGAAGTTAAGTCAACACCCATTGAGGGATTGATCCAAAATCGATGAACAACATCGACATCAACGAACACATATTCTCTCTCTGCAACTGCGACATCACCTTCAAAACCGAGTTAGGGGTTGTTATTAAATTCAATAAATTCCCATTATTCGTTTCCTTGTTCTTTATTTTGAAGGTGATTGTTTTGGTAGTTTATAATGAGGTTTAATCATAATCTAAGTGATATTTCTATTTACACATTCTTGATATATTGCTAATTCCAAGGGTGTGGGCAAACGAACATGGGCGGACCCTCTACCGATTCGATTTTATTATGTTCTTCATGTGTGAAGTTTGAATTCTTAGAGAAATAGAATATGATATCCACACAGTATCAGTAAGTACCAAGGGTTCCCGTAGGCGCGTTCATAAGGGAAAATGGACCACCAGAGCTCACCCAGTGGCCTATGGAAGATCTCTCAGTGACCGGCAACGGCAGTGGAAGGAATCAGCTGTTTGTAGTGGCTGTATGTGGTATACCATCATGTGCCACATAGGGGAGCCACAACATTGAGCCCCATCTATCAGTAGGGGTGGCAGTATCTCAACTAGATGCTTTGGAAAAAGCAATGCGTCATCATGAGACGTGGTGAGAAGGATGTGGCTTTGAATCCACAAGGGTGGTGAATGGACTTGCACCCCATGTGTCACAGTGACAAGGATGTTGCACCGCACGACACCTCCATTTCAAATATGAATGAAATTAAGCCATTCTAGTTGATTTAGTGACCCCCTCCATGTGGGTCATCCATCTTACAGGCCACACCGGTCTTTGGGTCGGGCCGCCTGACAAGCCACGCCTAGCTAAACCTGGCTGGTCCGATCTATGGTCCAGTGGGCCGAGCCCATCACGGACCATACTGTTCAGCTAGAACTACTTGTTTGGGTCAGTCTGGGTTAGACCCGGACTGTGTTCGGTTAGCCTTGGATAGGGCAGGTCCGGCCGGTCCTACCGAGTCGGACCGGACATAGACCCTCTTCAGGTGAGATATGCTTAAAAAGTCGTATCCCACAAACCAAAAATCCGTTTGTAGAACAGTCTGTGGAGATGTAATACTTGGAACAGGACTTTCCTTTTGAGATACTCTAATTGAATTTTTTTTAATGTTGGTTTATGGCTCGGTTAGATCGAAACTAAATCCATCCAGCCCCTCGGCACCAAAATGCCTCTAACTAATAGTCTGGGTAGTGATTGATACTCCATCTGTCATGTTGGTACCCTTATAACATTGCATTTATTTAGTATAATTCCTTTATAAATTTCATGGCAGATGAGGCACACATGATATATAGGGGAGTGGATACTATAGTACTCAATCACACTGGGTGTGGATAATCTTGTGGTTGGCTATCAATTATAGAAACCATGGGTGGATCAACATTATTGACACCCTCTATGGGTCATCATTATAAAGACCATGTGTGAATCATCATTACAATGACCCTTTACTGATTAGAAATATAGAAACCCTAGTGGATCATCATTATTACACTCTATATGGATCACCATTATAGCGACCCTGTGTGGATAGGCATTATAGTACCCTGTGTGAATTAATATTACTGGGACCCTATGTAGATAAGAATTATATAGACCCTATGTATATCATAATTTTAGAGACCCTGTGAGGATCAGAATTATAGAGAACCTGTGTGGATCGACATGATAATGACCATGTGTGGATCGGTATCATTTCAACCCTGTGTGGATCAACATTCTAGAGATCATGTGTGGGTCAACATTCAAGAAACCCTGTGTGGATCAGTTGTGTGAGACCTGATGAGGACTAGACCTAGAGAATACTGTCATGGATCAGAGACATACGAACTTTTTGTGGGTCATCAGAGGATCCTCTCGACACAATATGATGATCTAGACATATGACTAATCAGTTGTATTTTTGTACTTCTGTTATATACCTTGTTTGAGCTTAGTCTGTTTCGTTGTGCTTTGTTATTGAGATAATACTATGTGGTTTAACTTTTATAAATTATGATAGACCTTAGGGGGTGTCGAGTTCCCTACTAGGTATTGTTATACTCACCCCTGCATGGGCTTCGCCAACACCTTGATGTGTGTTATGCAGATGACGAGTAGCTTGGCTAAGATTTTAGGTGTCAGGACCAGGCGTTGCACAAAGGTGATAGGTTGACATGGAGAGCTATGGCAATTAGTTGTGCCTACCAATCGGTTGGAATCCTTGGTGAAAGATCTTAGGTATTATTTTCAATTTTTTTGTATTGTATTATTCAGTTGGGCTTGTCTTCCGAAACCTAACATTAAGTCCAATAATTTTCTATTGCATTTTGACGTTGTGGTTGAATATTTATGTGTTATTGGATAGTGTGTTTGTACCCGTTTAAAGGGAATTCATTATCATTTTTGGTATACCCTTCTCTAGTGATAATCACCAACCCCTGGCCAATGGAAGGTGAGCTTGGGGTAGTCACAGAATAGGCCCTGGTTGATGGGTTATGAAAAAGTGGTATTAGGGGAGTCAGTTCTACCGAAAATATAGGACTCGAATCTTTCCAGTGGAGAAATAGTGTTAAGTGTTTGGAGTATGGTTTTCAGTATGGGGAGTACAATGTTGGTGTGGAAGCCAAAGTATCCATACACCAGGACCCTGAATTCTGGTTTTTGACTCAGTGCACAAAAACACTTATTTTTCGTGTTTTGGAAATGTTTACCTTTTGATCTCTTTTGAGTAATCTCACTAGGTAAAACATATTGTTAATGGTTTACCTATTACTTTTTAGGATGCATCCATGAAGAAAACTAGACAGTATTATAGTGAGAGTTCATGATGAAGGCCCACCGAGAGAAGATGCTTTATTGTAGATCCCTCTTACGTTGATGGCACATTCGTGTTGTACACCTACACCACCATGAGTTGTTGGTTAGAAGTTTCCACTAGCCCCACTAGTGAATAGTGCACGCAGATAGAGTGTGTTTCATGAGTTCCAGCCATAGTGTTCTCTGAGGTTTCGATGAAATACAGATCCTCAGACAGTTGTGGGCTGGCTAGAGGTTGTGGCATGTGTTTTTCACCTAGTCGGGAAAATAATAGATAAGATGGTGATCCATGATTCTAGAGTCTTCCAGGGAACAGTAGGGTGATGTTGGATCATGACTCTCTAGTTAAAAAAAGAGGATACCCTCACCTATATGTACATTGGTATCCTCTTTGGGGCAGAGTTCTTTACAGTGACACTATGCTCTATTCGTATTCAGGAGCTCTGGCACTTACAGTAGGGCATACTAACAATGGACCCATACTCAACGAGATTAACTGACCTCTCTCATTACTCTACCAACATGGTACGAGACCATTTCTTCCAGGACAAGACCTTTTACAAGGGTCTTCAGTGAGAGATCAGAGCGTCGATGTTATCACTCAATATCTTGATCTAGGCTGGAGTGCTCAAGTGAGCTTTATTAGTGGAAAGATTTTTAGCCAAGCAGGCACTGATGGTGAGAGCCACCACCAGTTGACAGGTAGATGAGTCATCTGTAGAAGGAATTAGGAAGATGACATAGACATCCAAGTAGTCCAGACCTAATGAAGTTAGGCCCCAGGACATATGGTCGGAGGTGAGGAGCTCACGAGGTAGAGCAGGCCAGGTGAAGAGAAAACTATGATTCACATGTGGAGGGTAGGGTCACAAATCTCATGATTTTCCGACCTACCGTACCAATTATCAACATATGGTTTAGGGGACATCCTGGAAGAGGAATATATTTGAGCGAGGAGGCCCACAATATAGTGTAAGTGGAAAAGTATAAGGTCGTACAACAAGTGATGGGTGATGATTTGAGGTTATGCCACCACTACCTCCAAGTTGTCCACCCCGACCTCAGGGAGTAGGCTGATAGGGATGAGCATAGCTTTAAGCAGCTAAGGCCTACTCCCACAGTTCTCCATAGATGATTTGAGTTATTATATGTGTCCAATCCACCATAGATGTAATACTTATAGACACAAGTTATAGTCACTCTTCCATTTTTGATGGATCTCGTTCGGAGTTCGTAGATTCTAGTAGATCCATTAGCACAATACTTATGTTTATAGACTCTTATAAGAGATGAATCGATGATTACACATTGGTTCAGGTAGTGTGAGCATACTTTAAGAGGTGAGAGAGTTACTTAGGATATCCTAGTATCTGCGTCAATAACTTATGATGTCATCTTGGGTATGAACTAGTTATCCACGACCCATGATTAGATAGACTATATTTGGTGCAATGTAATGTGTGTCTTCATGGATGGGACTAGGTTTTCCTTCACCAGTCAGAAGGGAACCTTAGTAGAATAGGATGGAATTTCATAGAGGAGGGTGCAACTGATCACAATTTAGTTGGAAAGCCTTACCCTTACAGCTGTTGAAATGAAGACTCTGTGTTATCTTTTAGTGGTGGACCATTATGTTGATGTCTTTACTGATGATGTTCTAGGACTACTTACTTCGATAGATCTAGACATCTACATCAACCTATACCTGGTGAGGACACTGAAATCTACACCAGCAAATCTGATGGATCCTTCGGAGCTTCGTGAGTTGTTGATACATTTAGAGAACATATAGAATAATTTGTTCACACTGCGTATTTTTTCACCATGAGCATACCCGATTTTATTTTCTAAGAATGCATATGGGATTTGAAGGATTTTGTGGACTACTAATTCCTAAACCAGGTGACTGTGAAAAATAAATATTCACTCCCAGGAATCGATGATCTCTTCGACCAGCTGATAGGAGGTCGATTGTTTTTAAAGATATACCTCCGATCAGGCTATAATCACCGTAGGTTATGTGATTATGATGTAACGAAGAAAAACATATGTGGTTGGTTGGGCCATTATCAGTTCATGGTAATTACCTTCATCATGAGAAATGCTCTGGCATTGTTCATGGTGCTCATGAATAGGATCTTCCAACCATGCCTCAGTCGCTTTATTATAGTCTCCATTGACGACATCCTGATATACTCGGATTCAAAGGAGGATCACACCACAAAACTAAAAATATTTTGGGATACACTCTGAGAGCACTATATTTATTGAAATCTCACAATGTTGCAATTCTGGATTTGGTATGTCGACTTCCTGTGGCACATTATCATGAATTATAGAGTTTTAGTGGATCTGGAAATGATAAATATAGTGCTTTCTCGTAATCCACCCTGGAGTCTGATTGTGTGAGGATTATTCTATGATTTGTTGGGTACTATAAAAAATTTGTACCCGACATTTCTATAGTTTCATCACCCTTTTCATATTTTACAAAGGGATAGCCTTTCATGTGTATAGAGATATTCCATTAGAGTTTTCAGTTGATGATGTAGAGACTGAGGATTTCCCCCCATCTTGAGACTACCAGAAGAGGGCGTTGGGTATGTAGTATTCTATGATGCATCAGGGACTGGACTAGGTTGTGTCCTAATGCATGAGAAAACAGTGATAAACTATGGCTCATGATAGTTGCGACTACATGAGTAAAACTACGCTATCCACGACCTAGAGTTAAATGTAGTGGTATTTTCACTGATGATGTGGTGTCACTACTTGATGGGAGAATGTTTTACTATCTACTCTGATCACAAGAGTTTCATGTATATCTTCTCACAGAACTACCTGATCCTGAGACAATGATGATGGCAAGAGTTCCTCCAGGAGTATTAATTTGAGATAGTCTACACTGTTGGAGAGGGGAACATAGTAGTAAATGCACTCAGTCAGAGGTCTGGTCTACGGTTGCTGAGTGAGGCGATAGAGCATATAGTCACGTTGCAGTTATCCATCTTCGATAGTGGTGTAGAAGCCTACCTATAGACTATAATAGTTTCACCCACACTTCGTCAGCAAGTCAGGGAGGCACTTCTTGGGGGTGTAGACTGTGAGCCCCAACATGGTCAGATATACTTAGGACATGCTCCAAATGGATTTTCTAAATGTAGGAAGAACGTTATCCTTTTTAGAAGATGCACTATCTTACCAAAAATTCTATGTGAGGAGGTGTTGATGGAGTTCAATACATCCCCTTTGGTTGTACATCACGGATTGGACAATATGTACTAGGACCTTCCGCGTCGGTACTGGTGTCCAAGGATGATAAATGTTGTGGAAGAGTTCGTATCATGATTCCTCACTTGTCAGAAAGTAATGGTCGAGCATCAAGTACCAACAAGATTAGCTCTGAAACTTGAGATATCAGAGTGGTAGTGGGATGGTATATTTGTGGACATTATGACGGAGATACCACATAAATCCTAGGGCCATTATTCTACTAGGGTAATAATTGACCGACTCACCATGTTCACCCACTTCTTACCCATCCGAGAGAAGGGATCAGTAGAGAGCTTGTGACATCTCTACATACATGATATTGTATAGATTCATGGGGTTCCATCGACGATAGTCTGAAATCGCGATTATTGTTTTATATCCCATTTGTGGAAGGTATTACATGAGGAATTCGAGAATCAGTTACGCATTAGCAGTGCCTTCTATCCTCAAACAGATGGTCTGACAGAGCACACCATAGAGTCACTCAAGGAAATTCTTTGGCATTAGGTCCTTGATTTTGGCTATTGTATGGAAAAACACCATCCACTGTTGGAGTTTACAAACAACAGCTGCTATCACTCAACCATCAGAATGAAGCCATTTGAGGCCATGTACGGTTGACCTTTCAAATCACTAATTTTCTAGATTGATCTAGGTGACAGTGTACTTATTGGTCCATAGTAGATACATTCTTCTACAGCGATGGTGCAGATCATACCAGAGAGGTTGAAGACTCCACAGAGCCAGTAAGAAGTCTTACGATGATAGGAGATGGAAAACATTATAATAGTAGGATGGAGGCCATGTATTCTTATGCTTCTCACGATGATGAGGATTATAGTATTTTGGCCAGGTCGACAGTCTATCTTCATGTTTTATCAGACCATTCCAGATCCTTGACAGAGTAGGTGAGGTGACGTACCATCTAGCACTTCCCCCCACGGATGCACTAGGGGCATAATGTTTTCCACGTGTCACAGCTAAGGAGGTAAGTGCATGATCCATCGACTGTTATCGACTGGGGATAGCTGGACATTGATGATGGGGTGAGATTAGCATAGTTCCTGGTGGAGATGGGGGATTTAAATGAGTATTTCCTTCAAGGGAGGTCTATTCCTCTGGTGTGAGTTCTTTGGAAGCACAATAACCTCTAGGAGGGAGCATTGGAGTGGGATGATTAGGTACATGCTCAATAACCCAATTTGTTCCCCTAGTTTTGTAGTAGATTTTGGGGATAAAAATCCATAAGGTAGAATGAATTTAAATACAAATAAATTCATTTCATTAAATTTTTTGTTATTATTACATGTCTGCAAAAATGGACGATGCTTGATTCTGATGTCTGGTGCACCCGAAATAGATTCTTGAACATTCTATATGGTATGTTCTGTAATGTGTGGGCTTAATTTCCTACCTTTAGAACCGGTTTTTCGATTAAGAATCTAAGGGCACCATTGAATCCACAACAACATGATTCACGTAATGAAGGCATAACATTAACTATAGAAGGTCGAGTAAAAAAAATAGATTTTTGGACATTTTGATAGAATAATAATATAACATATGTGTTATTTTAATTTTTTACCTTTTCTTTAGCGATAGTTATGGGGACTACAGAGGTGGTTGGACTTTTTAATGAGGGACATTAAATGTTGGTTACATATCAATTGTGTAACCACTCCTCGTTTAATTAATGAGACTCATTAATTATACCAATTAATGTACCCTTATTAAAATGGTGGATTATTATCTTAACGCTCAATTTAGTTATTAAAAATGTTTTCAAAGGGAGAGGGTGGAGGGATTATGGGAGAACTCTGATGAAGCTCCAATAATAAACCCGACAACAAAGAATAATTTTTTCACGACATCAGTCGAGGGATCAATCCAGAATCGACGAACACTGGTGGATTAAAAGAACACAAATTATATTTCCACAATCATGAAATCACCTCTAAATCATAGGTAAGGTTTTTCTATTAATTCATAAATTCTCAATATTCTATTAATCATTATTTTATTTGTGGGTGATTGTTATTGGAGTTTTGAATGGTGTTTAACCATCATCTATGTGAATCTATTATTGCTTGATATGATTCTAACGCGGAGGGTACCAGTTAAACGAACAAGGTTGTACGATCCACCACTTAATTTTTGATGTGTTCTTCATAAGGGAATTTTGAAATCGATGAAAATTAAAATACAGGAGCCACATTGAGACGGTAGTAACACGAGAGGCCCGTAGGGGCGTTCGGAAGGCAAAATGGACCACTAAATCTCACCCAGTAGCCTGCGAATGATTCTCAAGGCATGACACCGACACATCAGCACATGAGGGAGATGGTGGAGGCTGGTATCAGTGAGCCATAGAGAAATCTAGTGGTGCTATGCTAAGGGGAGCCACACCATCAAGGCGTGACAGTTAGTAAGGGTGGCCGACTCTCTGTCTGATGCGTTGGTGGAAGCGGCCCACCATCACGTGCAACAGTGAGAAGGTCGTGGCTTTAAACTAGAAAAAGAGGTAAAGGGGCCCATTCCCCAAGGGTCTTATTGATAGGTAGGGGTTCCACATGGAACTTCCATTTCAAAGCCGAATGGATTTCTTCAATTCGGAAAGGGGGAGCGACCCCCCCTCTGTGTGGGTCGTTCGACAGGTGGTCCACGGCCCAAAAGGTCATGTTCGTCACGGCCCAACACACTCGAGTCTGGCTAGCTAGTTCGGATTTGGCCGGGTCAGACCCGGGTCTATCTCAGATAGGGCTGGGTTGGCCCATGATGGTTTGATTCTTGGTCGGTCCGACCAAGTTGGGTCAGACCAGACCTGGACCTTCTTCGGCCCAAATAAATATAAAAGCCGGTATCTCACTAACTAGACATCTGTTTGAAGAACTGTCTGTAGTGTTGGAATCATTGGAATGACACGGTCCTTATAAAATATTCTATACAAGGATTTGATAATGTTGGAGTATGACCGGTATGGATTCATTCCAAATCCAACTGAGCCATCGACAGTAAAATTTCTACAACTCACATATCGGGTGTCTGATTGACATGTCATCTGTCACACTGGGACCCATATAATAAGGCAGTATAATGAGATACACCTTTGTGTAATGTCATGGAAGATTAGGCATGACCAACATCTTGAGGATTGGATACTATAGAACACATGCTCACCAGGTGTAGAGAATCATGTGGATGGATGTTTGTTATAGCGACCCTTTATGGATCAGCGTTATAGTGACCCTTTATGGATAATAATTATTTTAAAAAAATTTGGATCAAAAATAAAGAGGTCATTTGTGGATAATCATTATAGAGACCATGGGTGGATCAAAATTATAACGACTCTTTATAGATTAGCATTATAGTGACAATTTATTGGATCATCATTATAGATACCCTGTGTGAATCAGAATTATAGAGAACTTGTGTGGATGAGAATTACATAGACCCTATGTGGATTATTATTATAACGACCATGGGTGTATCAAAATTATAGAGACCATGTGTGGATCATCATTGTATTGACCCTGGGTGGATCAACATCATAGCAACCCTATTTGGATCAGCATTATAGTGACCATATATGGATCAACATTCTAGAGACCCTGTGTAGATCTGCTAGGTGCGACTCGATATGGACCATCCTTAGAGCGGTCCATTATGGATTAGTGATATATGATCATGTGTGGGTTAGCAAGAGAGCCTCTCAACAAAATAATATGATCTAGCCTTACGACTAATCATCTATATTTCTATACATAAGTTATATACCTGGATTGTGGTGAGTATTTTTCTTTGAGCTTTGTGATTGGGATCATGCGTTTTGGTTTTCCTTTTTGCAATTATGAGAGATTGTTAGGGGTGTCGAGGTCCCTACTAGGTATTTTTATACTCACCCATGCATGGGCATCACCCGAAACTTGTTGTGTCTTGTGCATACGATCAGCAGCTTGGCTGAGACTTCATGTGCTTGGACAAGGCGGTGCACGGAGGTGACTGGATGACAAGGAGAGATACATAGATTATTGGTACCTACCCATCAGGTAGGAATCCTTGGTTGATGATCTTAGGATCTATTTTCTATTTTCTGTTGTATAGTATCTTTTCAGTTGATCTTGTATTCTGATCCATTACTTTTATTACACACTTTTATTTCTGGAGTTTTACATCATGGTTGCATTTCCTTCTGTAATTAGACTGTGTTTTTGTACATGTTTAAAGGCAATGCCTTCCCGTTTTGGTGATACACCTCTCTAGTGCTAGTCGCCAACCCCTATCATAATGAAGGTGGGAATGGGTAAGTCAGGGTCTGGGCCCCATGGGATGGTTCTTGACCTTATTAATATATTGAGATAGGTGGGATCATGAAAGAATAATATCAATGTTTTAGTTATTTTCATAATATTTTAATCACTTTTTGTAGCTTAACATACATTTTTTGAGGTTATTCTTTTGAATGTTATTTTACATTTCATGTTGTATCTTGGTTAGCATGTGAAAAAAAGATGGCTGAGATATGGTGGAATGTATAAATGGATAATAATCAAGTCTTATTGGGGAAAATAATTGTTATTTTAGGGAGTTCTTATTCGTCATGAGCATATAGGAAATTTAAATTCATTGTAAATTTGAATGTTAATTTATTGGATGATCAATATTTTGAATTTGGCTTTCTAATGGTGTTATAATTTTATATAAATAATAAATTGTAATTTTTGGATATCTTTTGAGGCCCATAATAGGACATAGGTGTATGGGTGATTATAGAGATATTTATGTTCTATTTCATGAATTTTGGAGGTTTCTAGATATGGTGAATTGTTTGGTGTAAACCATTTCATAGAATCTATATGACACTATTATTTTGGTGATGTTTTCATATTATGTTATGTCTATCATGCTTATTAGTTATGAATATTGCATGATTTTGAGGAATCCAATTATATTCAAGGGCAATCCTAGTGAACTAGATTGGGGTGGGGACTTTTCATGAATTTTTCTCTTAGGTAAAAATAGAATGTGTGAAATGTTCTATGTTGGAACTCTACCTCTTTACATAGTAAGATAATAGCTCGGTAAAGTATGTGGCCCAACCATGGGAGAAGGGTTTTCATAAGAAGATCCTATAATTAAATTTTTTTCGTTTATTAGAATAATTTCATCTAAAAATTATTTCCTATTAAAAAGTATATAGTTATCTCTTTTCCCCTGTAGGTTCTATGAGGGAAGTCCCTATTTTCATTACTATCCCTCACATACATAGCTGGAGGACCTTCTATACAATCACTTACATATTACATATGATATGTGGTGAGATACAAAATTGTTATTAGTGAATAATAATGATATTATCTATTCTTATTAATTTTATTTTCTATCATTTTCACATTCATGTTGATTTGACATTGTATCAGTTTAGCATCGAAATATAGAATTCTTCAGAGACTATTAAATTCACCCAATTTCTATGGGGATTTTTATAGATATAGTAGAGAATACCGTAAGATGAATTCTGACTAAAATCATTCATTGTTTAGAATTATTTTGATAATGTGGCCTATATTATTATTTTTCTTTACAATGAATTTATTAATTAAAGGAATTATTTTTGACAGATAGGGGTTTTGCATGGAAAAGTGATCAAATCCATATGTAGATGTCCCATTGGATTTTGGTCTTGTTTTTGGGGATATATTGAATCATTGTGTATAGTTCAATGAATATTCCATTTTTTAATTGAAATAATAAATTAATTATAAAGTTTATAATAAATAAGTTATTGATGATTGGATTAGGTTACGTGCTTGTGCTTCGTTAGGAGATTGGTTGAACATAGAAAAGGAAATATAGGATTGGATGGGTATTTAAAGAAATACTAACCTATGAAAAACCTCATAATGTTTCATTTTTTAGATAAATGGTATTATAACAATTCCAATGAATTTAATGTTGTTTTATGATTCATGGATCATGTGGTCATGCCACCAGGATTGTTGGCCTATATTATTAAATTGTATCAATTTTTTAATTCCATATTAAACTAAACTGATATCCATTGATTATAATGATGTGAAAATACAAAATTATGACATTTTCAATTACTATCATTCTTTGACATTATTGGTTGACACCTCATCTATTGACCACTCTGGATTTTTTACCTCTTAGGTAGGGTAGAATTAAATGAATAGAGAAAAAAAATTGATGCCTTATTTTTGGTATCCCAATAACATACTCATAGAGTAATGGAATTTTTGTTAATAAATAGAAAAATAGAGGCATACCATGAACATGTTATTGTTGACTGAAAAAACTTACGTGAACATAGAGTTTGGAAACATCTATATTGAATCATTTCAAGAAGCTTATAAATAAACAATGCATCATTTTCCTTGGTTGTTATGAATTGATTATGACTTAGTGAAGATCATGCCACCCCAGAGTAATGTGTTTGGGCTCAGATGATCATAATCTATGTATGAGTACAAAAAGTTAATACCAATAATATTATGGTGACATAGGGGACTCATGTGGTAACCCACTATGTTGTGTTTACCATAGTGAGGGGAAATGTTCAAAATATAAAATAATGGTATCTTAGGGATCCTCTATGGGGGATGTCTATGATAATTGTGTACTATTACATTGGATGATTGAAACTGTTATAAGTGTGTTATGTGATTCCATTGGTTTTGATTCCATGGATATGAAGATAGGGATTTTATTGTATATAGTGATGGTTATTTCTAGGAATATTTCAAATATTTTTGATACTTATGGGATTTTATTAGACAAAAACCCCCTAGTTAAAAATGTATGTGAATTTTTTTTCTTTTTGAGGGGGGCATGACTCTATTAAATGTTGGTGTGATTACCATAGTGTGATCATAGAAACTATGACACAAGAATTTAAATGTAAAATTTATTGGGGAGATGGATCATAATATCATATATGTAATGGTTATGGTATGGAATGTAAATGTCAATGTGATGTGCATAAATACACTCCAACATAAGGTCAAAGGGTGCATTGTGGGAATCATTTATCTCCTTTTTATATAATTTTTTAGGTTGATAATGTCAAATTAAAATATCAATTAATCATGGGTTAATTTGAGAGAAAATTGGTGTTTCCAAAAATAGTTATATACACACCCTACATGGGATGCAATTTCACATGTGGACTCGATGAGATTTAACATAGTAATTATAGGAACATGTTCTCATGAGTATCAAGATGTGTTTTCATGGTCATGAATGAAATCAATGGTGATAACATGAGTCTGTTATAAGGTATTTCCTGGAGAGGGAATATTAACAATGTCTTTATTTCCTTTTATTTCAGATTGTAATTGTAACCAACCCAATGGGTTGTAATTTATATGTATTTTATGTCTATTTGAAAAATAATTTCATTATTTTATTTATGAAAAGTTTTAATTTATTATTCGATTTTTAGATTAATCTATATGTACTTTATATAGCCATTTTAAATTTTGTTTCACTCTTTCATACTAGTTGTATATCCACTAAACGATAAATCTATATACTCGTACAACTTGTTAGCATAATCTAGAATCTAGGGTGGTGTTATAGAATTCATTTGAAAAAATAATCCATTTATTACATATATAGTGTGTAATGATGTGAAATTATAAGAGTCAATAATATTCATACATTTAAATAAAAACATATAAAAAATAATTTTCCCACTGATATTAGCATTTCCTTACGATACATTATATATCTTATCACATATTCTATTGAATTAATTTAACCATATATCCTATAAAATCCTTTCATTGATAGTGAGCGAAACATAAAATTTATTAGATTATTATAGATCTAATAAATAATTCAAGCATCACATGTCAAATCTTCTCTTTTTTATCAAGTTTAAATAAAATTTTCATAATATTTATAACATTTATATCCAATTAATAAATTAATGATAATATAATTTCCATAAACATTTTAAAATATTTCCCATTGAGTAAGGGAACTACATTATTGTTAAGCAAGTAAATGAAATCCAAAAAATATTCCAAAATATTGATCAAAATACCAACATTCGAGAAAAAACCAATAATAAAAAACCAATTAAATTCCATGATTCTAAAAACGAGAGAATTTATAAAACAGAAAACATGTTCCAAAAATAATCAAAATACTAAAAATAAAATTTATTCATTTTAAATGTAATACCAAATTATTTGCTTCAAATTAGTGGGTCCCAATCATGGTGACGTTCATTATTTTGGGGATGAAAAATTGAACAAAAAAATTATTTTTTTCATTTAATATTAACCTCCATCAACTGTTAGGTTGTTAAATATAATTACCTATCACACAAAATATTGACATAAAATGGAAAATAAAATTCAATTCCAATTTTATTGTGTTTAAAATTATAATCTTTTCCTTGGAATTATTTGGAATCTCTCTATACATTCTGATAAAATTTAATCAATATTATAGGAACAATTGTATGTGAACATCAATTAATCCTAATGTAATAGTTTTAAAACACTATCATATAATATTTCTCCAAACATGTTGTAGGTATGTCTAACACATTGTTAAAGTTGGTATTTTCAATATCTTCTAAGGAAAATCATAAATAATATTATAGTTAACCTTTAATTATATTCTATAATGAACACTTGTTATATTTTTAAACCTCACCACACAACTCGTTTATGAATATTACATACACACAAGTGTGATATATTATTCTTAATTCTTTTATTTTTTTCTTGTACATGAATTTATTCATTTACTCTACTTATTTATATTGAAACTAAACATACCATGTTCTATCTAATTAATTTTAGATAGTCAAATATATTTTTATAGTTATATCAAATTAGAAATAGAAGATCCTTATTACAATTATATATTTAAGTAACATAATATTCAATAAGTATAAATATAAATTTATATTTAAAATTCTTTCTAATAACTAATATTCATTAATCATTACATCATATTTCCTTATCTTATTCTTCTCCATATCAATACTTGAAAAGGAAAATCAAGTTCACACTATATTATAACACAACATGAATGTATCCAATATTGAACATATAATATATTACCATATATCATTTTTTATTTATGAAGGACACATTTTATCCCAATGAATTATCTTTTAATCTCGTTCAATAAGTCCAATAGAGTAATGAATGAAAATCATTATCATCTAGGAACACTATTTCCATCCACACAACAGTTTGAGATATAATTCTTAGGATTCAATACTACAGTGTGATTTCTTTAAATTCACTTATCAATGGATTTTATTTGGGTATGGGAATTACCTTCATCCCTAGAATATATTCTTTGTTATTATATTCATTAGTTTACTTCATGAAATTTAATCTATAAATTAATAGACAATGCATCATCATATAAAATTGGAATTTTTATATTTTAACATTATGAATTTTCTCTTATTTAATTATTAAGTAATTACCCCCCCATGTGTTGTATTACCTTTGAATCCATCCCATATGAAACATTTTGAAATAGATATCATCCCATAAATTTCTATGGAATGTTCTCTAACATCCATTTAGGAGAAGAATGGTTTTATCACCCCACTTCTTGTTAAATGGGATAAATCTCCCCAATCTAAATACTTCAAAAATCAAATTCATTTCTTTCTCAAGTAATATTTTTCCTCATTCATTATAAAGAATAATAAAAAGGACAAAAATTTGTTACCTTATCTTGGGATTAACTATTTTTATTCACAAAAAAATATGTAATTTTAGATTATATAATCTACCTTATGAGTCATTTATAATAATCATACATATAATTATTTTAAAAATTATTTTCATAAAATCATTAAAACATATCGGAAAACCAAACGATCTTCCAAGATATAATGTATGTTTTATGTAATTTCACATATATAATCTTCTTTAACAATCCCATTGAAATACATAATATAGAAATAATATTATTATTTTCTCAAAAACCCCTGATTATAATGAAACGTAGTATTGTTAATAATTTATTCATAGAACATGAATAGTTAAAACAACCATTTCCATGGTATATTATTCATTCCCTAATCTCAGTAAATATATTTATGACTATATCATGAATAACCATTGTGTGGGGATGTCACCTATACTTCAAACACCTTCATACACTACAATTTTTTCTTTAAAATGTATCATTATTCTAATATTAATATATAATACATGGAACACACTTCACCTATAATGATTCCTCAATCATCAATTGAGATTGGATATAATTTATATATTAAATCCTATATAGAAAATATTATTACTTCCACTCTATTTATATATTATGTGATTATTGTTTCACTCAATCACCAACATAGGGCCAAAAAATTTCCACAAAATATCACTTATTCTAATCAATATATATTGATTTTATTTGAGAATCCATGAAACATTATTAACTATTTAAAATAACTAATCATTGTAATGAATCATCCTTCAATTAGTATACGACCAAAAGATATAACTAAATAAATTAAAAATATCATTGAATAATTAAATAATGTTTTCATATAACAATGTATTACATATACTCTTTATTATTTTTGATATATATTTATACCAAAGGGTAATTGAAAAAACACATCAAAAATTTCATTGAAATATCATATAATCCTATATATAATATGTTCCAATATTCATGGTAACAAAACTGATCTGAATAACATAAATTCATAATTCAAATCCTTCCTACATTAAAAATTTCCACTAAATATACAATCCCATAATAAAAAAGATCTATCCAAAATTAGATTAGGCACATATTTTAATATTACTGTTATTTTTTATCATCAACCTATATACATACATTTATATATATATAATTGTTTAATTTATTCTTTTATTCTCATGATTTGTATGTAATATATAAATAAATAGTGAGAGAGGTGACTAAAATCTCCATATATTCATTTATTATTATTTGAGGCTAAGAATTATTCATCATTTTGTGAGATATGGTATTCAACTCCAACCATGATAAAAAACACTTATATCAACCAAATTCATCTTCAAATTACTTTTTATACTAATAAATAACATTATTTTTCTACATTATAAAAAAAATAAAAAATATTTTTTCAATTTACATATCGTTATATATTCTTTTTTTAAAATTTGATATAAATATTCCGAAATTAAAGAACCATAATATGTGTAACTTATACATTATATTTTAATTTACATTATTATTCCATAATTTTCCATTTTTTAGACATATTTGTTTCACTATTTGTAGAGTCAATATATTCTATCGTCTTTCTAAAAAATAAGTTGTTTTTATATGGGGAATATTTTTCTTTATATATTCTTTATCATTCATATAAAACAAAATAATATTGTATTTTGTTGTTGAAAATCCCAAAATGATGGATATAGTTTCATTCATAATGGATATTTTCTCATTAAACCCATATTTAACAAACTTGATTCATGTATGCAAATTTTTTCATCAATATCATGATTTATTATATAATTAAATTCAATATAAATTTTCATGTTTAATGTTTTTGTGAACACCAAAATTTGTGTCATCCAAAACACTACATGGAATGAAATTTTTTTCATACTAACTGGAAAAATTCTTCATATGTTTTTAGTATTCATAGAGATTATAGTTTCCATTAATCATTAATTAAATAATAAGACTTAAAGAATCTCTTACTGGAATACTTCCATAAATAAAATTATTTTAAAATAATTATCCACAAGTATTTTCTAAACCAGAACAGTATAACAATATATATGCATTAAATATTTTTTAATATATTTTAAATGATTCATCAAATTTAAATTTTATCATCCCACACCTCCTAACTAGTTTCCGGAGCGACAGGGGTGAAATTATGCCTTAGGTGACATCCCCAAAACATCAAATTTTTGAAATAAATTTCAAGTTCCTCATAAACATTTTGGGGAATGATTTTTAATGAGTGATAAATAGTTTAATATAAAAAATAAAACAAACCTTTATATTATACATGATTGAAAAATAAAAGAAAAACATAAAAAAAACAATCAACCATATCAAAGTACAAATAGAATAAAAAAGGCATACTAGAGGAGGGCTAAAATACAACAATACTCAAAAATCCATTGTTAAATAAACCAAAATACCCTCATTACTCCATGCTACAACCCCATATAAAAAAAATATATATTCAATCATTACTAAAGAAATAAAATACATTGACATTAAATATGTCTCGATAAATGACATCTCCAAACTATCTAATGTTACCATTTAAGGGGGCATTCAGATCAATGTGGTACATCCACAATAAATTTACAACTAACTTAAATATTACAAAAAAAGTTATACAAATAAACAATATTTTTATAAGGATTAAATTAATTTTTATGAAATCCATTACAATTTTCAAGGAAATCATTAACGAAATAGTAAAACCATTTTATAATAATTTTTATACCCATAAGAATATCTCCACACTCACCCAGCATGAAATTGTGAATGTTCCATTCTCATGAGTGATCTAGTATTGTTCTACCATGTAATCACAATGTTCCAAATACTCTGTACCACAATGTGACATGCTCCTACCACAATGTCATTCTATTATAAATGAACTCACATATATGTACCATGTTTAACAAATCCTTGTTAAACTATTCTACTTATCCTTCATTTTTATCATATATCTCTAGAAACTAATTAAATGGATCCAAACCTAAAAATAATTCTAAAATCCATAATTTATGATCATAAAACAAATGATTCATCCACAATCCGACCATTATTCCCATTATTTCCAAAAAAACCTATCAAGGTGTCCACCACGAATCACACGGTGAATATAAAAAAATTAAATTTAAACATCTAATAAAAAATAATCTATCATGTTATAATTTATGTGGATTCGATTGAGAAGCCACATACCTCTCAATGGTTAATCAAAATAAATAACATCACAATAAAAATTCAATATCTAATCAAAAGGCTAATTAACATCACTATATCATACATTATATAATCATAAACCATTAATAAAAAATAGACTTCTCCATAACATAGTAAATTTAGGGTTCCAAGAGATACATAATCCTTGTATCTATGAATAAAGAAGAAGAACATGTACATATAAGTAACTATCGGCCTCCAACTGTGTTTATTTCTCCTAGAAATATCTCCCAAATCAAAGTGAATCATCTGTCATTCCTAAAAAAATAAGAATCTTAGTATATATATATATGAGGGAATCAACTAGGGTTAAAGGGTTTAATTCAGACTAGATTATCAATTTTAGGAGGGAAACAAATACACCATATAGTTAGGTTTTATGGATTTTAAATCCATGTGATAATTATTTGGTGATACTGTATTATGTCTATGCCTCTAATGGTTGGATCACATAGTTCAATAAACCGATCACTAAACATCCAATTCCCTCTTTTTCAATATGAATGGTTTATCATGGGAATTTACATGGAATGAAAATACCATGATGCGGCCATACACTTCCAAATTATGGATGTCTTCCCTTGTGTTGTTTCATGGAGCATCTGCACTTTTTCTACTAACCATTTAGAATATGCGCACCTCCAAAAAAGCCTAAAAATTCCAAAACCCTCAGAACCTTTAGAAACATAAGCTAAACATTATGTAGAATCAAAATAAAATTATAAATGTTCATTTACATGAAACTGGGGGTGTTAAATTTTCCCTAGTATTTTATATTCTTTCCCCAAATGTATAGAAAATAATTCATTCCCTCGAAGTGTTGGAGTCATTTCTATATTAATTCCTTCTCATCATCTAATGCTTATTTATGAATGAAATAATGTTTCCATTAAACATGAACTAGAAAGTTTCTTTTATCATACGTGATATTTTTTATAGCCCTCGATATTCACTTGTAGATTATTCAATGTAGAATTTAGGTGTAGTTCAGTATGGTCACTTCTATCTTCACAGTTTAAATCATATTGGTACATCATCAACTAATATACATTAAACAAACATTGTACATAACTAAAATATGGTTTCAACTCCAACTGAAATTCCACCACACCACTTTATTCATGAATCCAAAAAGGCCATATGTATCGAAGATATAACATGAAATACTTACAAGAATAATTATTCCCAATACATGGATATATTATCATGATCACATGATAACCAACCTCTAATAAAAAAATCATTAATGATGATCCAAATAATATTTTTGATGACATTGTCCTATCATCATTTTCTCTACATCCAACATAATATTTTTGGTTTTCTCTTGTAGAAGGTCAGGTTAAATTAGTGATGTTTTATCAATTTACACTCATCAAAGTGAAGAAAAACAAGGATGACCATACAATTTTTCAGAACAGTCCATTTCTATTAAGGCCTTATAACCATTATTATATGATAAATCAATTAAGAGAAAATTCCCATCCCATTAGCCACAAAATTCCATTTCACAATCCATAAGGATGTCTTAAAACATTTTTTTACATTAAGACTATACATCCATTTATGTATGATAATGCCAATACATATTAATCATTATTCTAAGTTATTGTTTACTATAATTTTCAGAAAGAATATGTAAACAATGTGTCTTAGTCTAGAAATATTGATACAGGGATTCCATGTATCTTTATAATTTATCAAATGGTATTTTTGGAAATGTATTCCAATAAATTAGTAAAATTATTATTTATAATATATGAAATTTTTTGATCAAATTCAAAATAATCAATATGGTATAATATTTCTTAACCATCCATGGTAGAACAGTTACAAAATACATGGCTATATTATCCCATTTACACAGATGAATCATTTTAGAATGCAGTATACAAGAGGGATATTAATTCTCTACACTAATCCTCATATATGTGAGTCATCTCGAGAAGTGATCTATTACAACTCATTTAATTTGATCCGACTAAAACAATTATTTCATTTCATTACGTGTTTTTGAATACTACGATGAATAGAAATATCTAATTTTGATAGGAACACAAAATTTGTTCCTCAAAAGAAAAATATATGATCATCCTATCTGTAAACCAAAACACTGAATGTATACCCATCTTCCATCACACGATTGTATCCCAGTTGAAGTTATCATTTTTTTCACGAAAATAGAAACCAATATATTTATTGAATAATGTCTAACCTAGAAGTCTATATTAGTAATGGAGTGTTGTATATGCTAATGATCTTCCCAAAACAACTTTTATTCTTCTTTAATATTTTAAAAATATAATAATGATCATGAATTAATGTGATAAAAATAGACAGAGAATGTAAAATAATAATTAATCTATGGATATCAGGTTAAAAAAGAAGAAAAATAATAAATGAATAAGGAATAGAAGATTCAATGAGATGTGGGCCATGATTCAGGTATATGCTCTTCTATATTAATCATCTTTGACATCAAATAGACTTAACGATATCTAATACTCACTCAGTGGATGATTGATATTTTGAGCAACAGACCTCTCTTAACAAAGATATAAATAGTGATTTATTTTTTTCTTCTTTGATTGAGCTCCCAATTCACCACTTACAATGTCATTTCTTCCTAGTGTAATGAAAAAGGACGGTCGTTGGCATGATGAGATGACCTCCATGAAGCATCAAAGTTTCAATTCGTAGAACTTAACATAAAAAAGAACAGTTAATTTCTTATTGGTCTACATTATATCACATAGATTTGGGAAGGTTGAAAATAAACACATAATTAAAAAATATATAAAAAAAGATTATCAGTGAAAATATATTGGATAAAAAAATGAACGAGACTCGTATAACGGATCATAAGGGTTCAAGTTAGAGTTAGTCTCTGGATGTGTCCAAAATTATCATCCTATCCCAACATAAGATAGAAACCATTATTTTATATAATAAATAATTTATAAAATTCCAAAAACAAGCATTAATATCTATATGATGTGGCTGGGTGCACCTTCTTCTGGGCCTAATAGGATCTCTAACACTAATGAACCAATAATATAACAAAATTTCGATTACTGTATTTTTATCCAAGATTATCTTATAGATTTTCTTCGCATAAAGGTTCATAGAATCAAAATGTCCTTTTTCCAACATATTACAACTATTACTGATGGAGAAAACGTTTCCAAAATGACCACATCTAAATTTTTATATATAGTAATATCCATTGGGTATCAATTTCCTTCCATCCAAACCATTTTGAAAGGCATATCCAAATGAATCCCATAGCTGATTAGAACACATAGGAGAACGCCTTCATATAGTTGACTCACCATGTTTTCGAATCTAATGAATGTACACATTCTAATTACATAAGGGATAGAGAATATTGACAATTATAATAATGTTTATTAATAAATAGAAAAAAATCCACATAAATTTTTGGCTGAGATATCCATTTTGTATGATGTATCCATTTTATCGTAAAATTAAACTTCACCATTACAAATCATAAATATATAAATCTCTATAATATTTGAAATCCCAAACAAAAAAAATCAGCAAACATAACTAATAAGTCTTTTTCAAAAAATTTATGATAATTGATGAAATGAACAATGTAAACAATGCCATTGAAAATTATATCATTGAAGATGATTTTAAATAAAAAAAGAATCAAATGAATTTTTATATATATTCACAAAATATTCACTAATACAGAAATAATAATTAAAAATATATCAATTCATCCAAAAGAGACTTGGAATTGGTAAAAGACTTTTTCCACACTTCCACCCTTGAGTTCCTTCTACAAATAAATATAATCATGATTAGATTTCTAAGGAAATCTAAACTTCTCAAAAAAATCTATAAAATTTAAAACTATAATGAAAACCACAACACCACCTTGGTCTAAATAAATAAATATTCATATCTACTATAATTTATTTTAGTTTCATTCTGTCCATGTCATTTTTTATCCAAACGTGCATATGAATATTTTCTTATGGAATCTACCATAGTGTTCCCTTTAACATACTTGTACATCAAGTTGATGTAAAACATATATATATACTCTTTATATATTATCGTCTTTAAATTTATATTTTATTTAAGAAAATATTTTTCAATATATTATGATCTATAATAACTATAAATTTCTCACAAAAGAGTTATTGATGCAATGTATTTAAATAGTATCTCATATCAACTAATTCATAATAATTTGTTTTCTAGTTCTCATAATGTAACAATAACTACCATGAAATATATATGAAATCCTAATATGACCTAATGAGGATAAATCCCAAACTATATATTGATGTATCACAACAAAATACATAGCCAAATACGTACTCTAGAAACATGAGGATAGATTTTGAAGTAATTCCCACCTTATTTTCATGAAATGATTTATATCATTTGTCATTTAATATGAAACAAGTTCCTTTCCTTACAAAATATATCATTAGTGATTCCAAACATGAAAAATTATCTACCCAACATCCGTAGTATCCTTCTATTCTTAGGAAAAAATGTATTTCAAAGAAAAACATTACTAGTTGGAAAGAGATAATAGAATCTATATTTTCTGGATCTATAGAAACAAAACTCTTAAATGTTAAATGGATAGGAATATATAACTATTTTTTCTATAAAAATCACATTTATAGCTTTTAATATAACTTCATCTCCCACATGATACCAAAAACTATAGACTATTTTTTTTCACATAATCCAATTTTTTTTGGAATATAGTAGAATGTCTTCAACAAAAATCATAAAAAAATTATCTAAATACATTTAAACCAGTTAATTCATAAATTTAATAAATACATTTGGTTCATCCATAAAATAAAAAGGAATTAAAACATATTCATATTGTTAATAACTATTTCTATAATATATTTTTTATTATATTACTTAATAACTCTCAATATTTAATACGATGAATGTAAGTGAATTTTAGTGAACCATTTTAATCCTCTAAATTGATCAAAATATAATCAATATTTGGAAGATGTTACTGATTATTTTTATGAGGGTTATGTTTAATATAATAAAAAAATAATTATACGAATTCAATCGTCCATATTTGCAAACATAATTCATTCTTACGATAGAGATATAATCTGTCAAATGATCCCCATTCTTTCCAACTCATACAAATGAAATGTAAACTCTCTCAATTATGTAGGATACATCATATAGAAAAAATAGGAATAGTATATCTTCTCAAAAGGATATTAATTTTAAAATACAATTATCATTTAGGTGGAAACCATTTTATTTTTTAGGAAAATGTCATGAAAATAGTCATAAATAGTTATCAAATCTACATTCCAAATACCTTTCATAAATGATAGGGTATGTAGTACCAAATGAATGTATATGTTTCCAACCATTTTTTCATGAGGTCATTATCTAATTGACTTCAAATTCAAATCTACTGAAATGATATTCTTGAATTTATATAGAGATGTGATGGATTCCTTTCATAAAGAATAGTTGATTTGATACTTAAATTTTGTCAAACAATGTGTAACAAAAAAAATGTTTTAAAAATCGATTTCATGAAATATAAAATTACAAATTAAATCATCCTCATCAATGTTCATGTAAAAAGTTTTACACATGAAGTCTCAACACTCCCTTTTTCTTGTAAGAGTTTTTTATTTCATATTATAATAAAATATATCTACATGAAAGTACATATTATCAACAAAAA
Source organism: Viscum album (assembly GCA_963277665.1). Classification (NCBI taxonomy): domain Eukaryota; kingdom Viridiplantae; phylum Streptophyta; class Magnoliopsida; order Santalales; family Viscaceae; genus Viscum; species Viscum album. The sequence continues at coordinate 1,488,475,554 of OY728128.1, forward strand.
GGGAATTAATTAATCAATAGGATGAACCCATATAAAAAATCTTGAAAAAGGATAGAATCAAAAAGAATATTACATTTCACCATCAAAGGACCAGATTAGTCATACAAGATCATTTCTCAGCACCATGTAATTGGTTAGCTATTGTACATTATTACCGTATTCAGATTTCACCAGTATAGGATTGATGATATTCCAAGAATATCCTTGGATTTATCTACTTTGATGATGTGAATTATTACACAACACAAAAAACAATGTTGAAGGTGTTTTAGAATCATGATATGTTCCATTATAACCTAATAGTGAATCATAGTATAAATTATATAAAATATGTTCCATCCTTTTGAAATTGTGATAATATCTAGGTGGTTTCATAACATATTCTTCCTTCATTTAAAATAAGTTCGTTAAAAAATAACAAGATTACTTTTCAATTATGGGGGAATAATTATATATCCAATGGTTTGATTCTGAGGAATACCACGACTCCAAATATTGATGTTTCACTTATTTGTATTCCCAGCATCAGTGTTCACAACTATTTATATAGGAATAAACATACTCACTGCAACTATATTTCACATGACATCCAATTCACCCAACATCTCACTATTGACCATATCTATATAATTTCCTATTAAAACCGTAGCAAATATGATGGAATTTTTTCGTATTCTTATGAAAAAATTCTTTCCTTCAAAGATATAATTCTAACAATATCCATGTTAATGTACACTAAATAAATAATGTATCCATATATTCTCACTATTGTAAATTCCGCCTATAGCCACTGTTTTAAACTGAGGCTATAGGTTCTCAAACCGTGTCTATAGGTAATAGCCACGGTTTGAGGAACTGTGGAAATAAATGGAGTGGGAACAGGCCTTGAACTATAGTCATGATTCAAACCATGGCTATACACCTAAATCAAGGGTTTGAAATTGTTGCTACAGATTAAGCAACATAGTGCTATAACATTAGTTTAAAACCGTGGAAATAAGGTAATACCCATAGTTCAAACCATTTCTATAGGTCTTTAACCACTCTTTAAAACCCAAGATATAGGGTTTCACATTTCATAAACCCCCCAGATCCGAAACAGACTACCCCCCTGGACAGACCCTCGACACCCCCACAGAACCTAGACACCCCCCCTGTACAGAACCTGAACACCCGTCCTGACACTGTACACACACCAGACAGAACCCCCCCCCCCCCAAATTAGATAGACACCCATACCCTGGACACCCCCTGGATAGACTCTAGACACCCCCATACCCTGAAAACCCCCGCAGACAGACCGCCCCAAACCTTGGACACCCCCCAGACCCTGGTCACCCCCAGGATAGACACCCCAGAACATGGAATGTCCCCCCCTCCCCACACCACTAAGGATAGAACATAGACCCCCCTTACCCCGAACACTCCCCTTAGATAGACCGTGGAAACCCCCCCAGACAGACCCCCCATACCCTGAACACCCCCTAGACAACCCCCCCCCCAAACCATGGATAACCCCCCCCCCCCCCAGGAAAACCCTTGGACACCCCCAGACCCTAGCCCATCCCTCCCCCCTGCACAACATACCCCCCAAGGAAATTACACCCCTCCCCCCAGACCATGGACACCCCTCCCTCCTATACGTCCCACCCCCTACAACACCCTTTTCCACATGAACCCCCCTACTGCCCCTAAAACCCCTCCCCGACACTCTCCCTCCCCATTGCACACCCCCCTTCCCCAGTACACCCCATTTCCCCAACACCCCCAGACCTTGGATAGACCCCCCCCCCACCCCAGGATAGACCCTAGACACCGCCAGACCCAAGACACCCCCCCTAGACAGACCATGGACAACCCCCTAGACAGGCCCCCCCCCCATGAATGCCCCAGATAGACCCTGTATAGACCACCACAGACCATGGACACCCATGGACTAACCATCCCCCATGGAAAAACCATGGAACCCCCAATAGTCACCCCCAGGACAGACCCCCCAGACAAACCCCCAGACCCTGGAAACCCCTTCCTCCTAGACCCCACCCCATGAAGAACCCCTTCCCCCATGCAAAGACCCTCATATACATTGTAATAGTAATCAAGTCTTACTATTAATGAATACATCTTCCAATATGGTGGTGATCCATATATCCATTTACCAATGGCTATATATCAATAATTTGTTTGAGAGTGAAATTTCAAAAAAGATATTTCGTAAGAAAGAAAGAAACAAAAGGGAGATCAACCCTTAGAGAATCAAAGTGAATACATGTAAGAAGAGAAGGATTGGGTAGGGGCTTGGTAGAGTTATAATAAGAAGTTAGAGCTGGAAGGGGAATTTTCACTATTGATAAGAGGAGTGAATATCTTTTTTCAAGAGTTTTCTAAACCCATTTTGTATATCTTATATTATAATGTAACATTTTTTTGTCAAATGATATTTGTAATATATAAATTTAATTTTTTTATAGATAATCTAATTTGGTCACCCAATAATTGAAGTTTCATACTACCCTACAGACCAACCTGCAGACCCCCCAACCCCTACCCCAACACCCTCACCGGTTTTCCTACCACCACTACCCCTTGCACTCCTACCCTGATGACCCCCATACATACCACCACCCTCCCCCCCTACATCCCACATGCACCCTCCCCCTCCCACCCTCTCCGCAGACTAACCCAATGCCTTGTACACCTCCCCAATCCCCAATCCCCCTTCCCCTCCATCCACTCCCTCCCCCTCTACCCATGCCCTGCAAACCTCCCCCTGCCTCTACCACCCTCTCCCCTACCCTTTCCCCCTCCACCCACCCAGCTAGTTCCCCACTCCCCCCCCCCACCACCACCCCTTGTCAGTTGATTTTCAATGATAATCATCCTCTACATGGTAAAGTAGAATGAATTCATCTCAGTTTCATAATTTTTTTTCTGTATCATTACTTCAAGACCATTTTGTTATAATAGACTAGGATGGTCATAATCCTTGCCTCACATGCCTAATTTTATAGGGAAATCAGAATGTCACCACAATATTGATGATGATAGAAGCTATCATTGAAATTGGAGGATGGGAGATTAAAACATATCTTTATGGTTTTCATTTCCATGTCCATATCTCTCTTATAAAATTAACACATGCCCATGAATCTTGTTCTTGATTACATCTCCATGTGGAAATTAGTTAATAATTTCATTTGATTCTTTATCATGGTGAAGAACTAATGATCTAAGATGACTATAATTTCAATTACATTATATATTTATACAATCCCATTAATATCATTCTCATATTTGGAAGTGGGGGAAGATTATACTTGACACATATAATTAAAGAATAGATCTTAAGTTATAATCTTGGTAGGATGGATATTGTATCTTCTTCATTCAAGACATATAGTCATTATTGGCTCATAATCTAAGGAATATTATTCTCTTCACATATATAATCATAGCTTCATGTCCAATATCATCATAGGCCAGTCACTTGAGGTATTTTAGGCTCATCATATAATGAGATCTAGGCTAATCACCTTTAGAATTCCATGTTCATCACGTGAGGAAGGATGAGATTATTATGAATAAGTTATGGTAATTCATATTATTCTTATCCCAATATAAATATTATACTTTGTATATGGAATTTTAGGGTTCTCATATGCTCATCAAAAAATTTTAGGCATCATTTTAGGTCAATTGGAGACTAGTCCCCTTATTATCATCACATAAGTCTAGTTAAGACTGAAATTCCAGTGGGGAATAATCCTATTATACTACTCATATATGATAAGTAATGGTTTAAGGACTAGTGGTGACAAATATGTTTTTTAGAGTACTCACGGAAGATTGTCAAGAATCAGATATATTTTCTCAAAAGTGGTTGATGTGATGGTGATGCTATTGGGATATTGTGAATGAACCTTGAAGAGTTGTAATATGTAACCTTTTTTAATAGAAATAAATCTCCTCATAGTTTGATATACATAATTTACGTTTACATGATAGGATCATAGATATTGATTAACATTATGTGGTAAAGACGCTTTTGTTGTGAAATAAGTGACAATATGTGATGTATTAAGGCTATGAATTATGTTTTCCTAGTCTGGTTCAACATGGTATGTGGAACATGTTTAAGAATATTTTGCGGTGTACACATAGTATAATGCCCACATGGATGTATGAATCATCCATATCTCTTTAAAATTTATGGATTGTGCTCGTTTAAGGACTTTATGACGCATGTGGTCAAGGATGAAATCTATATTCCTATAAACAAAAATTTTAGAAATCAAAATTGTGAAGCTAGAATGAATAGATAAGATAATAATTCTACGGAATCTTTAGAATGGATCTACACCTTATATTACCTGAGAGCATAACATTCATGTTTGTATATATGAGAAAATATTTAGTAAAACAATAATAGTAAGTATGGAAACATGTTTTCGAAACAATAAGGAAATTATATAATTAATATTGAAGGTTTTGGTAGAGAGACCTACCTAAACATCATGACGTGCTTCTTTTGATGATGATAAACTGAATCATCCTTTTTCTACTTGAACACAAATGAAACAATCAGCATTTCAAACACTCTTGATATTTTTAGAAAATATGTGATGAATTAAATGGGTAAGAATTAAATGAAAGAAAATAATTGTCTATTAGAAACTAATAGTGTCATTGAAAATTATAATCATATTGACACTATGTCGTTGGATATACTAAATACATGATTTCAAAGAAGTACATGCGATAAAAATGCCTTCAAATTTGAAGGATGTTATTCTAGTAGAGTAAGATTTTTGTTATGTCTTTAATAAGCAACACAGAAAATATAAGGATACAATGTGGAAAGTATAGTGGATCATTACCGTTAGGGAAATGAATTTATGAGCTATTCATGGGAAAATTTTTTATAAACCACAACATCTACCAAACACTAACATCATTATATGGTAGAATTAAATGTATAAACCGAGAATAAAATATATTTAAAAAATTTACCTCAATATAAATATGACTAAAACCATCACGACCCTCACCATCAACTTCAGAAAAAGGAACATCATTATCTCCTCCTCTTATACCACCACCATCATCAACATCTACATTGGAATATTCACCTAAATCAATGGCAGGAGTAGAATAATCCTCATAAACTGAATGCAAATAAATCAGAACATGTTTAATGTTTCTAAACCTAGATCCCAATGCATCCTTGTAGACTACATATCCCCATCCACCCTCTAAAAAGAAGTGTATAGGGGTTTCTATATGTAAAAATGTATGTTATTGAATATATTTTTTACATTTAGTGTTCCAATATATTGGGACACCATTCCCTATCAATGATTTTTTTGGTGATGCCAAACATGAAACATTTTCTAGAAATAATTTTTTGTATCCAAATAAGATAAGGAAACTCTGTATATCAAAGACATTATTTGGTGGCTTCAATTAAATGGAAGTTTCTATCAATTACAGATCGATGGAAACAAATTTATTATAATTTAAATGTCTATGAAAATGTACATCTTTTATCAATAAATAATACCTTAAAAACATCTCATATAATTGATGCTCCCACAAGATACCCATAACTATTGACTAGTCTTTCTCATGGACCATTTTGTTCTAAAATAAAAACCATATATCATCAGTAAAAATCACCCTATTTGATCCCAAAATCTCTAAAATAATTGATTCAATAGTTATTTAAATATCGGTAGTTATTTCATATGAACAAAATATGTAACAACATTTTCATAATGTTATTATCTTTTCTACAATAGTTTTTTTAATATCCTCCTCAAATTAATATTTGTGATAACATGAATATAATAAAAATTTAGAGAACTAATGGGATCCCCCCAATTGACCAAATAGATTATAAATTCATTGAAGAAGATATATATTCATTTTCATCACCTTATTAATCTTAATAAAATCCACACAAACACTATGAGTTCTATCCTACTTATTCCGATATAGAATTGGTGATATACATAGAGATGTACTCAGTAAAATGATATATTTTTTTATCTCCACCAAAAAACATTTAATACTCTCAGTTATGTTGGTTTCAATTGAAAATATGGACTAGAATGAGACATTTTCATAATAGAAGATCTATCGTAAAATCTCATACTCTTTTTTTGGGAATCCTATGTAATTATTCCGGATAATTTAGTGACCATTCACCTTTAAAAATACAATTACAAGAGTTTAATAATAATTAAACACCAAATTAAAAGATGTGGATCGTAATGCATAATGTCTTGGAAGACTATCTAAATAAAACTAAAAAAAGTGACTTAATAAACTATTATATTATTTATCATAATTTAAAAGATCTTAAATTTCTATACGCCTTTACAAATAGATAAGATAACCAGAGGATAACATGAATAAAGGGATGAGATGTAAAGCCCAGTAAGGGAATAAACATTATAATAATTCATGGAACAAGGGTTATAAGGAATAAAATAATAACATAAAATCACATGGATCATGATTAAAAAGAATGAATAATAACATGGGATCATAGATTCAGGGAATTATAGTAATTTTAAAGCAACAAAAAACATGTATTTAGCATGCATCAAGGATCATTATACCTGGTGAAGTATGAGTCTAGGATCATTTCACATAGGGTATAATGATTCAACCCTACCCACCAAGACTTTTTCACATGGAGGATTAGTAAATTCCAACCGCCGAGACCATTGCACATAACATATCAAGAGTCTAACCATTGTCCAAATCATTGCAACACTATCTAGATGCACAAATCTTAACATGTTAATGAATATGTGTTCCACATTTTTATTAATACATAATTAATCAATCATTAATGTAAGTATTATAAATGAAAAAATGGTAATTTAATCATGTCTTAAGCATTATAAATTGGTGTACCATAAAAGTTTCAATGAATTAAAGAAGTTAACTAATTCATGGACATTAATAAAAGAATATAGAAATATATCATGATAAGTTATGTCAAACTGATGTTAAAAGATTGTTTAAGAAACGTTAGATATATAACATTTTAGTACAGTTTTTGGGGAAACATCCAAGAGTATTTAAAAGGGAAAAGGTATAATTTTATTTATAAAACCATAATTGAACCAAGGTATTTTTTTATATGATAAAATAATTGATTTTAAATAACAATGATACCTTAAAATAGAATATGGACAACACTTCAAAATGGGTATATAATCAATAAGATACCTTAAATCGATCATACTAATCAGGAATAATTGAGTATTTAACCATTAAAAATTATTTATATATCTAGAAATAAGTATTAATGGATATTGATAAAAGAGTTTGGAAAATATAAAAAACCATTATAAAATGTTTATAAAAAACTATGAAAATTACAATTGTGTAAAAATGGAGAAAGAATAAAATTATGAAATAATGGATGATTGGGTAGAATCCCTTACCTTATGTCTTAAATGATTATTAATGTGATATTAATATCCTGAATAATCAAAATATATTTATTAATTAAATCATTAATGATTATAGTTTATATTGATTTACATTATTTGATCACAACAATCTCATTTTTTTATGAAAATTAATATCAAGGGTAAAAAATAATTCATAATATTGAATAGGTTATATTACAATTATTATTATCTAGTTTGACCATAAAAATGGTATCATGACTCGACATGAATATGTAATTGAAAGATGAATGGACATTGTCTACAAAGGTGGAAAATCGGCTCATCACCGACAATGTTTTCATTTTTAAAGTAAAAGAGATATTAGATGATATTTGATGAATAATTATTCCATCAACATGATAAAATTATAGAACATGTAAGATACTACTTTTTTCATGATATTTGGATAAGGGTAGGTGAGTAAAGAAAATGAAATAAGAGGAACATGAAAATAAAATTGAATGAAAATGAATGTGGGTTTTACCTCTTGATTTCATCTTGTTGAGAACCTCCTTAGGGGATTCGATTTGGTATTTGGTTAAGAACATAATATCTTGTCTGTATGGGAGTGGTTTGAGAAGATTATTTGGCATAATTTAGATATGGCTCAAGGATTGAGTGGTGCGAGAAGAAGTGGTGTTGATGGGTGGTATTTATAGTGGTGGAGAAGAGTGTTTTTTACCATTTTTATCATTATTTATGTATTCATCCCATTAAAATATATAGTGTTTCATATTAAGAATAAAACATGTAATAAATAATTTGAGTTTAAACCATTTGTTCATACATCAGTCATTACTTAAGGAATAGTGTATTTGACATATAATGTATATATACCTTCAATTGCGGTATATTAATATTAAAAAATTTAATATAATTTAGAAAAAATTAAAAAATGTACCCTATCCATTTTTTTATGTGTAGAATATAAATATGATCTCCATATTATGAAAATACTTATATAAGTATGATAAATATTTTTTTATTAAAATAATATTTTACAAAGAAAATAAAAAATTTAAAATAAAATATCATTTTCCATCACCGTGAAAAATTATTCAAGGTCTGATAAAATTACATTATATTATTTAGTAAACAATATTTTATCTTCTGGATATATTTTATGAAAATACATTTTTTTAAATTATTGAATTAATCAATAAAATTAAATAAATATTTATGACTTATAAAAATACATACACGAATTAATAATTTATAAAATATTAATTTATGTATACTGTGGTATGATTACATCATATTACCACAAATATGATGGATAAATTTTATTTATACTATCTTTTGTGAGTTTAATATTCATTTTTCTTGATTACTATTCATAAGGGTCACATTACTATTATAAAGGTCAAGTTACTATTTCATCATTATATGTTCTTTAAAATCATGAAATGCTTGTTATTTCATTAATTAATCCTTAAAAATGCTTTGATTTTTTTCTATATGTATTTATACCATATCATATAATCATATGAAGAAAATTCCACTAGATAAAATTTTAGTTCATTACATTTTTTCCCCCATATGAATTTCCACCATTGAAATTTCGTTTTACATTCTATGTTGAAAATTGGTTAAGTTACTTTTCGTTCATCATTTCCTTAATTCCCATATTTCTTATTGATACATATTGTTCTACCATAGTACATTTTCAGGGAGAGGACCCTTTCTAGTAGAACATTATATCTTTAATCCATGTTATACATTGGTTTCTCCCTATAAGAAATAGCATTTTCTAACCATACCTTCATGGAATTCAGTACATGTGATGGATTGGATATATAGTTATTTAATAGGGATACATGGAATACATCTTGTAATTGATAAATGGTTGGTGGAAATGTCAGTAAATAGGCCACAAATCTAAAACTATCATGGATATTTAAGGGGGTCATGTACCTGAGATATCGCTTCCCTTCCTTCCCAAATATCATGATCCTTGTCTACAGAGATATACAGAGGAATATAATGTATCAAAAAATAATCACAACATAATTTAGACAATTTAATTCAGAGAAATTTTGTTGAAATTAGGTTTCCATGATGGGATTTTAAATGGTTTTCTCTTTCACCACCATTTCATTGACTATTTTAGGTCCTCGAAGTTTACATTCACTAACTTCATCACAACATTCAAGTGTTAATCAAATTTTCCCATAAAAAGATTCATATATTCATATTTGGATGATTAATTGGAAATTGTTATTGTAAGAGAACATAACCAGAGGATGATGTTAGTCTCATCCTCATTTTAAGTCCGTGGAACTTTCTATCAACAAGTCATCAAGTGTCTGAATAGTTTGCTCGGATTGGCCATCAGTTTGAGGATGATAGGATGTACTGAAGTTTAGTATATCTCTTATATCATGTCGGAGAAATTTCTATAACGTGGAGGTATGTTTCAAATCTTGTTCGGATTAAATAGATATTGGTACTCCATGCACCCAAACAACTTCTTCGAGGTATATACATGCAGGTAGATCCAGTGAGCATTTATCTAGAATTGTGATAAATTGATCTATCTTTTTAAGATGATCCACAATAACCCATGTAGCATTATATCATCACTATGCATTTGGATGTCCAATGAAAAATTCCATGGGGTTTTTTCCATTTCTATATAGGTAAGGGTAACAGTTTCATCATCCCTTTATAATTTTTCCATTCATAATTCACTTGTAGGTATACCATGAACTTTGATGTATATTCAACGATCTCCTTTTTCAAATTTCCTTCCAAAATACTACATACATATTTCAACAAATCTTTTTGCTCCATTTGTTAATAGATAAAGTTTAAATATGGTCATAATTTAGAATATAATTATTTATCATTGTATTGGATGGTACACATAGTCATGACCCAAACCGTATGACTCCATCCTCACCAATCAATAACTCGAAGGATTTCGCATTTTAGAAACCATCCATCCTTTTCTGAATTTTCAAAACATTTCACTGAGCATCGTTTTTTTATCCACAATTGATTGTTGGGAAATAATTTATGAAATTATTGAGTATGTTTACCCCTTACTGATTCTCAAGTGAATCCTTTGTAAGTCTAATAATATTGGATCCATCTCAATTCTTATAGTTTATAATGATGTAGGATAGTCTCAAATTAAAAATATACCACCTTATTTTCCTTAACAGGGTGGTAGTGGCTAAGAATTCATAATCTTTGATGAGATATCACCATCGTCACTAGCATATGTTAATCCTTTTATGTGTGAATATATGTTTTTGACTATTTTTATCCACAAATATCTCACACATCTCCCAGTAGAGAAAATTCCTACAGATATTCAACACAATGATCACAACTACAAACTCCAGATCATGCATAATATATTTTTTCTCATGAATATTCAAGTACATTGATGTGTAGGATATCACTTTATCATTTTGAAATAGTAAACAACCTTATCCTTTCTTTAATGAATATATGTACACTTAAATGAGTTTTATACTTGTTGGGAGTGTGAGTACTACACTAGTGCAGAAAACATTTTTTATGTTGGTTATTTTGCATTATTTACGTCGGTTTTTAGGCGACGTTAATACGGACGACGTTATAAATAACGTTTTTTACGTCGGTTATTTAAAACCCGACGTAACATCCCTAACATCACGGTGTTTATCACGTCGGTTCATATAATAACCGACATGATAAATATGCGCGGGGGGGGGGGGGGGGGGGGGGGGTTTATCACGTCGGTTATTTTCTAAACCGACGTGATAAAACGCCTGGGATATCGTTTATCACGTCGGTTATGACATAACCGACGTGATTAACCCTTCCCCGGGCCTATTATCACGTCGGTTTCTTAAATAACCGACGTGATAAAAAGGCCTGGGAAACGTTTTAGCACATTGGTTATCCAATAACCGACATGGTAAATCGATTCCCAGACCTTTTAGCAGGTCGGTTATATGAAGAACCGACGTGATAAAAGGCCCGGGAACGGTTTATCACGTCGGTTCTCGAAAAAACCGACGTGATAAACCCCTACCGATTTATTTACCACGTCGGTTATAAAATAACCGACGTGAAAGCGATATATATTTTTTTAAATAATTGCACTGCTCTCACCAAAAAGAAACTAGAAACCAAACAACAAAAATAACCATGCCAGCCCTCCCCCAAGCCCCAACTGAACCCCACCCTCATCTATACCCACCTAACAACCTGGCCAGCCCTCCCCCACCACATTGGAGCCCCACCACAACCCTTGGACACCCCCCACCCCTTGGACAGCCCCCCCACCCTCATTTACACCCCCACGACCCCTAGTACAGCCTCAAACACCCATTGGACACCCCTCCCATATCCCTTGGACACCCCCACCCCTTGGACACCCCCCAACCCTTGGACAGCCCCCCACCCACCCTCATTTACACCCCCAAGACCCCTATTACAGCCTCAAACACCCATTGGACACCCCCCCACACCTTGACAGCCCTCCCAGACCCCTTGGACACCCCCCGACCCCTGGACACCCCCCCCCCTGAGCCCTTGGACAGCCCCAAACACCCCTTGGAAACCCCTCCCATATCCCTTGGACACCCCCACCCCTTGGACACCCCCCACCCCTTGGACAGCCCCCCCACCCTCATTTACACCCAACCGGCCCCTTGGACAGAACTCCCAGACACCTTGGACACCACTCCCATATCCCTTGGACACCCCCCACCCCTTGGACACCCCCACCCCTTCGACAGCCCCCCACCCTCATTTACACCCCCCGAACACTAGGACAGCCCCCAACACCCCTTGGACACCCCTCCCATATCCCTTGGGCACCCCCCACCCCATGGACACCCCCCCACCCCTTGGACAGCCCCCCCACCCCCTGGACACCCCCCCGACCCCTTGGAAACCCCCCCTGACCCCTTGGAAACCCCCCCATTCCCTTGGACATCCCCAAACACCCCTTGGACACCCCTCCTATATCCCTTGGACACCCCCCACCACTTGGACCCCCCCCCCACCCCTTGGACAGCCCCCCCCCCCCCCCCCCTACCCTCATTTACACCCAACCGACCCCTTGGACAGCCCCAAACACACCTTGGACACCCCTCCCATATCCCTTGTACACCCCCCACCCCTTGGCCACCCACACCCTCATTTACACCCCCCGACCCCTAGGACAGACCCAAACACACCTTGGACACCCCTCCCATATCCCTTGGACACCCCCTTGGAACCTCTCCCCCATACCAAAATCCAGACCAGAAAAACCATCAACAGTAGACCAAAACAAGAAGTAGAGAAAAATTAAACATTCACTTATATAACATTCAAAACTTACACTTTCAACTTCAAAAAAAACTAAATCCAACCTAAACGACTACGAAATACACAATTACATTGACAATATTCAAAATTACATTTTACATTACAAACAACTAAAAGTCAATCAAACCTGTAAAATAATTTGACCACTCCACTTGTAAGTGTTTGATATCTTCAGCAGTAAAGGGTTGAGGGTCATCAAAATGCTACAATGGAAATGGATAGTAGTGAACGTGTATAATGAATAAATCAAATTGAAATATTATGAGAAAGAGGAAATCTTACCACGTCAAAACTCAGAACTGTCCCAGTTGTTATTATTTCATACGTAAATCTTAACATGTAATATCCGCATTCGATGATGCCTTGTTGCTCATGACATTTCTGTTTGAATGAGTGTAAATTCAATATATTATTTTTATGTAATAAATCAAAATGTACAAATTATAAATGGATATTTACCTTCGCATGTACATATTTGATCTTGAAATTCCTTTTCTTTGCGCTTTTTCAAAAGTGGACCCATGCCCTGTTAGAATATAATACGAATGGGGTAAATTTAAAATTCATTATAATATATAAAACTATTGTGAAATTGAAACTTACGTTTCCAATATATTCTTAAAACTTTCTCGCACATCATCATGGAGAGAGCATATCCAATAAAGTGCTTTCTCCCTAGGGCAAAAAAACCCCTAACATCCAATGATCCCTGATAAAATGAAATTTAACGTTAGTGGTTTTTTATGTTAAAAGATAATTAAATCTTTGAGAGGGATGTGTTTCATACCTCTCACAAAAAGGCATCATCCAACACTGTGTGATTACATTCTTTTCAAATCTATCAGCAATATAAATCATTCTTTGTTCCTCATCCAATGCACATGCTTCAGGGGAAATCAATTGTGGGTCCATGAATCCATATACATCTTTCAGATCATTCCTCTCACAAATTTTATACAGATACCTAATACAAAGCAGACATAAGTATACATTTTTAATAAATATAACGCAAGGAAAAGGTGTTAAGACTTACATGATAAAAATTTTCACCACGTTGATGCCCAACTTATCTCCAGTGACAAACTCCATGATATCAGTTTTCATAATCCTCACACTTAGTTCACGTCCACAGACATGAGCTTCCATTGTAAAGTCATAATGATCCGCCAACAAATTTGAATATCTTGACAATTTTTCAAGACTGCTAGTATCTGCATCTGATGTCATAGCTATCTGTCTTTGTTGTTGTCTATACAGTATTTCTTTACCTTTGAAGTATTCCTGTAAAAATAAATTGAAAAATATATTAGTTTTCAAATGATAAAACATTAATAAAAATATAAAATAAAAGATATAACATCCATACCTCTATGGTAATGAGTCGAAGAAGTCTGGATGGCCACAGTAAAAAATGGCTGATACTATGTCCAACTGTCATCACCTCATCTGTAGGTAATGGTATCCGAGCTGATCTATCTATAATATCCAGTACAGTGACCCTCTGATTCTCTACCTCTAACTGTTGATGATGAACTGTATCTCCTATACAATATACCACCCCATATGCAACTATATGATGATGAGGATCATCAACATACAACTCACAGTAAGTAAGTAGCTGCGGCGGAGGAGGAGGAACAAAAATGGGGTCTGCAGGCTGAGGTGGGGGAGTGGGAGCTACTGGGAGAGGTGGAGTGGGAGCTTCACCCTGAAATTGTCTTTGCAAGTCTACAAACATAACCTGCACCGATGCTCTAATCTTGTCCTCCATTGTCGCATTAATATTATGGACTTCAGCCTCCAAGGATTCTATTTTTTTTATAAACTCCCTCAACGTTAGAAGTTGAGGAACGTGGCAACTCTTTTCTTACCGATACACCTGCCGGATATCCTCTTACACGGCCAGGATGTTCGAGCTTTCCCAATGCCACAGATAAAATATCTTCCCTCCCAGATGGTGTAAATGTCCCCTGTGAACTCTGCTCCTCAAGAGAGTCCTGTAATAATTAATTGAACATTTCTATAATGATTGGAAATATATGAAGAAAATAGTAAACTTAAATAAATAAAATAGATATCTTACAATCCTCTCAACTACGAGTCTCGATTCTTCCGAAAGATATTGTCCTTTTTTGCCCTTCCGAGCTCTTTTCCATTTCTCATGTCTAGATGGAGGGGATGGAGGGGCCACCTCTCCAGAGCTTGAAGACTCAACTCTTAGTTGTTGAAATTTTTCTGCCATCATTTGTTCTTCCAATAATGCATACCCTCCCCGAGATAAACTATGAGGGTATACATTTTTAGATTGGATCTCTGGATGAGCTTTCCTTGTTTGCTGTAAATTAAGAAGAAGTAATCATTAACAAAACAATAATAAGATCATTTATATAATAATTCTTATAAAAGTTTACATTGCCCTTACCAAAAATGATTCTTTTCTTCTACTTTCAAAAAAATTGTCTCCATGTGTCTTCATCTATAAAAGGATATATACGACATGGATTCACACGACTCCTATGACCATAAATGAAATCATATGAGAGGGTTGATTTGAAATCCCTCCATCTCCTAGCAGCCAACGATAAGCATTTCTTCCTGACTCCTCCAGTGTCAGGAATATCAAATGTCATCTGATAAAAAAGAGGTTAAAAATATTATATATACTAGAAACATTTAAAGAACAGTCAAATAATAGCAAAATATCTTACCAAAATGGTCTCCCACAGCTGAGAAATTATTGCCTTATCCACACTTCTCCAATCATCATAGAGAATGCTTACTTTGCTCTTAGCCTGAGTTGCTACAAAACCCTTAAAATCTTTAGCATTTGGACCTCTAGGAAGATCATCATCATCAAACTCCGCGACTATCCTCTCCTCCTTCGTACGGGAAAGGGATAATTTTGGTAAACGTGTGCACCCATGCTTACCAACCTTTGAACTCTTTTTCGTAATAGGAGCATGTGAATGTTCCTCCCCAGATGTATGACCAATATGCTCATCTCCAGAATCATGTGGCTGATCAACTGATTGATCTGTCATTTTCCTTCAAATCAATAAAACAAACATTAGTTCACAAATATACAAATTCAAATATTGTAATACTACTTAATCAGAAAATAGAAAAGTGTACTAAATTACATAATAGTAAACATTGGTAATATGGTAAGCATGTTAAACAATGATAAACATGGTAAACACAGTCTGTTGTACCCCTCTATCTTGGATTTTAACGATCACAATCACTCTTATTATGTTCTAACTTGTTTTCAAATGTTTTTGATGATAGGGAAAAGGTTGCCAAGGAGTTGGCCCAAGAAAGCTGAAAAGTGGACTCACTGAGTCCATCGGTCAGCCGGTGTGAGCTCACCGGCCAGCCGGAGGACCCAGGCAGTAAACTTGCCCACTGCCTGGTGCCACCGGCCGGCCGCTGGCTCACCACCGGCCGGCCGGTGGACCAGACAGAGAGCCTTCCTCTCTGTTTGGACCACCGGCTGGCCGCTGGATCACCACCGGCCGGCCGGTGGTCCAGACAGAGCCTTCCTGTCTGGACCACCGGCCGGCCGCTGGCTCATCACCGGCCGGCCGGTGGACCAGACAGAGCATTGCTCTGGACCACCGGCCAACCGGTGTCCCCCACCGGCCGGCCGGTGCGCCCAGGACTTCTCCTCTTTACGGTATTTAGTGTTTTATCATTTTGGTTTTGATACATGTTTTAATAAGTAAACAATTTACAATATCTAACATTATATGAAAAAACTAAATGTAAACAAGAAATAAACATGTGTTACCTGTAATTTTAGGAATGTGCAGTTTGATTGTTTTCCCAAATTCCTTCGTCGTGATCGTTCCTTATGGCACAAACCATGTCTTCAACATACTCATCATTATGTTCTGTTAATCTTTCCATGGAAGTAGGGATCTCACATAAATCAGCATCTTCATCAAATTCGTCCTCACCAACATATTGTTTTTTCCCTTGTAAAACAACAACCCACTGCATATCTGATTGATCTACTACATAGAAAATTTGTTTGGCATGTGTTGCCATTATAAAAGAATCAGCTGTGTCTTCCAATCTATTCAGATTAACAAGTGTCATTACAAATTCATCGTGTCTGACACTGTTGTTACCGATAAACCATTTACAGTTAAAAACAGGAACTTTAATTTTAAAGTAATCAGCCTCCCATATGTCTTCAATCACTCCATAATATGCACTTGATGCCGAAATTGTGTTTCTGTCCTTAGCACTCAAAAAATGCATTGCTTCTGCAAACACCAATACACCACTATTTTGAACTGCACTTCTGTTGTCCTGAGCTTTTGTATGAAATGTATAGCCATTAATGTCATAAGCGGACCATGTTATCACATTTAAAGATGGACCACCCACTATCCATTTTAATGTCTCTGATACATATGATCTACCAAGCAAGGTCTTTTTAAACCATGGCAAAAAAATTTTGTTGTGCTCATTCAAAATCCACATTTCTTTCTTCTTTGGATGACATTGTTTCAACTCATTAATATGCAATGTGATATACGGTTGAACATCAGCTATGTTATTCAATATGTATGATTCTAACTTCTTCATCTGTTCAGCTGACAGTGATTTGACTTTCAAGCCACGAATCCCCTTTCCCTCATTATTAACCCGTTCATGGCGAGATGGAGGCAAACCTATGTGTTGCGCCGTAGCCAAGTAGTTCGTACAAAACTCTGCTACCTCCTCATAAATATACTTTTCAATAATGGAGGCTTCAGGTCGATATAGATTTTTAACATATCCTTTTAATATTTTCATATACCTTTCAAAAGGATACATCCAACGAAGATATACAGGTCCACAAAGCTTTATTTCTCGAACCAGATGAATCATTAAATGCACCATCATATCAAAAAAAGTTGGAGGAAAATACATTTCCAAATGACAAAGTATAAAAATTGCATCCTTTTCCAAAAGTTTCAAAGCCTTCACATCAATCGCCTTGTTACAAATTGAATTGAAAAAATAACACAACCTCATTATAGTCTTTCTGACACTGATGGGCAATATTCCACGCAGTGCAACTGGTAGAATATGTTGCATCATGACGTGACAATCATGTGATTTCATACCTATCAACATCAAGTCTTTCAATGAGACAAAATTTTTTACATTTGAAGAATAACCTTGAGGCACTTTGATATCATGAAGACACTGACAAGAGCTACTTTTCTCCCTCTTCGATAATGTATGACAAGCCGGGGGAAGAAATGTTCGTCTTCCTATAGGAGTGGGAGCTAACTCCAAACGTATTCCCATTGATAGTAGGTCTAACCTTGCATTCAAACCAACTTTTGTCTTTCCTTTAATATCTAGCAATGTTCCGATCAAAGAATCATAGATATTCTTCTCCACGTGCATGACATCAATATTATGTTTGACTTCATGATACCTCCAATATGGTAGCTCAAAAAATATTGACCTTTTCTTCCAAATATGTCTATCATTACCAGATTTATGTGTCTTTCCCAATGTCACATCAAGGTTTTGCACCCTCTCAAAATACAAATCTGGGGATAAAGGTTTTGGAGAAGTATAAAATTCTTGTGAGCCATTGAATGCCTTTTTTAGTCTTCTATAAGGGTGATCCGTAGGCAAAAACTTTCGATGACCCATGTACATTGTTTTCCTCCCATGATACAATTGACAATATGACGTCTGTTGTTCGCAAATTGGACATGCTTTATGCCCTTTAACACTGTATCCAGACAAATTTCCATATGCTGGGAAGTCATTTATAGTGAATAGAAGAACTGCATGCAGTTGAAAATATTCCATTTTATAAGAATCATACACCCTAATACCATCAGCCCATAACAGTTTCAAATCATCAATCAGCGGTGACAAGTATACATCAATATCATTTCCGGGTTGCTTTGGACCAGAGATCATGATACTCAACATGACATATTTTCACTTCATACAAACTTCAGGAGAGAGGTTGTAAATTACCAATAAAACAGGCCATGAAATATGTGTGCTACGGAGGGTTCGGTATGGATTCATTCCATCTGTTCACAATCCTAGTCTCAGATTTCTAATTTCATTTCCAAATGTTGGGTACTGGGCATCAATTTTCTTCCATTGTGGACAATCAGCTAGATGACGTATTTTTCCATCACATACTTGCTCATCAGCATGCCATCTTAACCTTTTTTCATCATGTGAATTAGCAAATAAACGTTTGAAACGAGGAATTATAGAAAGATACCAAAATAACTTTGAAGGGAGCTTTGTAATCTCTACATCAGCTTGTGATTTTTCTTTCACCTTATACCGTGATGTCCCACATTTAGGACACTCTTTCAGAAATTCATATTCCTTCCTATATATAATGCAGTCATTCGGACAGGCATGTATTTTCCTGTATCCCAATCCCATCGGGCATAATATTTTTTTGGCCTTATAATATGAATCTGGAAGATCGTTATCTTTTGGAAGAATGTCTTTCATCAATTGTAGCAGCTCTGTAAAACTTCTGTCACTCCATCCATGTTTCGCCTTCAGGTTAATCAATCTTAACACCGCTGACAAAACCGTAAAATCTGTACAACCAGGATATAATGGTTTTTCGGCATCACCATATAGACGTGCAACTGTCGATTCTATCTCAATTTGTTCTGCTACAATATCGCGAATCATTTCCTCAATTCCATCGGAGTTACCATCTTGCGATTCATTATCATCAGTGACATTCTGTCCAGTTTCGCCATGCCAAATCCAAGGGTTGTAACTCGGATTGAAACCATGACAAATCAGATGATCTTTTATCTCTCTACTTTTCAACTTCTTCATATTCAGACATTTCAGGCATGGACAGAAAAAAATGTCACTACTTGGAACATTTTGTTTAGCAAATTCCAAAAGGGCATCAACACCTTCCTCATATTCATTGCTCATTCGATGTGCCATAATCAAACTTCGACTCATTATTACCTATAAAAAATAGTAAATATATATATATATTTTAGATAAGACAAATATATGTTTATATGAAAAAAATTATAATTTGAATGTAAATAATTTTGAAATATAAAACAAATCGATGTGTAAACCCCCCTGGACACCCCCCGACCCCTCTGGACAGCCCCCCACCCCTCCTGGACACAACCCCCCACCCCAGACCTGCTTGGACACCCCCCAACCCTCTGGACAGCCCCCCCACCCCTCCTAAACACCACCCCCACCCCCTACCCCCTTGGACACCCCCCTGGACACCCCCCAACACCCACCCACACCCCTGGACAGCCCCCCACACCCACCCACCCCCTTGTAAACCCCCCCTGGACACCCCCGACCCCTCTGGACAGCCCCCACCCCTCCTGGACACCGCCCCTCACCCCATACCCCCTTGGACACCCCCTGGACATCCCCCAACCCTCTCGGCAGCCCCCCACCCACCCGGACAACCCCAAATACACTCTGGAAAGGCCGCCACCCACTTGGACAGCCCCCCACACCCATCCACCCCCTTGGACACCCCACCGACCCCTCTGGAGAGGCCGCCACCCCCTTGGACAGCCCCCCACACCCACCCATCCCCTTGGACACCACCCTGGACACCCCCCAACCCCTCTGGACTGCCCCCGACCCCTCTAGAAAGCACCCCCACCCCTCCTGGACACAACCCCCCACCCCCGACCTGCTTGGACACCCCCCTGGACACCCCCAACCCTCTGGACAGCCCCCACCCCTCCTAAACACCACCCCCACCCCCTACCCCCTTGGACACCCCCCTGGACACCCCCCAACACCCACCCACACCCTTGGACAACCCCCCACACCCACCCACCCCCTTGTAAACCCCCCTGGACACCCCCCGACCCCTCTGGACAGCCCCCCACCCCTCCTGGACACAACCCCCCACCCCCGACCTGCTTGGACACCCCCCTGGACACCCCCCAACCCTCTGGACAGCCCCCCCCCCACCCCTCCTAAACACCACCCCCACCCCCTACCCCCTTGGACACCCCCCTGGACACCCCCAACACCCACCCACACCCTTGGACAACCCCCACACCCACCCACCCCCTTGTAAACCCCCCTGGACACCCCCCGACCCCTCTGGACAGCCACCGCCCCTCCTGGACACCACCCCCCACCCCCTACCCCCTTGGACACCCCCCATGGACATCCCCCAACCCTCTGGACATCCCCCACCCACCCGGACAACCCCAAATACCCTCTGGATAGGCCGCCACCCACTTGGACAACCCCCCCACACCCATCTAACCCCTTTGACACCCCATGGACACCCCACCGACCCCTCTGGACAGGCCGCCACCCCCTTGGACATCCCCCCACACCCACCCATCCCCTTGGACACCACCCTGGGCACCCCCCGACCCCTATGGACAGCCCCCGACCCCTCTAGAAAGCACCCCCACCCCTCCTGGACACAACCCCCACCCCCGACCTGCTTGGACACCCCCCAACCCTCTGGACAGCCCCCACCCCTCCTAAACACCACCCCCACCCCCTACCCCCTTGGACACCCCCCTGGACACCCCCCAAGACCCACCCACACCCTTGGACAACCCCCACACCCACCCACCCCCTTGTAAACCCCCCTGGACACCCCCCGACCCCTCTGGACAGCCCCCCACCCCTCCTGGACACAACCCCCCCACCCCCGACCTGCTTGGACACCTCCCTGGACACCCCCCAACCCTCTGGACAGCCCCCCACCCCTCCTAAACACCACCCCACCCCCTACCCCCTTGGACACCCCCCTGGACACCCCCCAACACCCACCCACACCCTTGGACAGCCCCCCACACCCACCCACCCCCTTGTAAACCCCCCTGGACACCCCCCGACCCCTCTGGACAGCCCCCCACCCCTCCTGGACACAACCCCCCACCCCCGACCTGCTTGGACACCCCCCTGGACACCCCCCAACCCTTTGGACACCCCCCTGGACACCCCCCTGGACACGCCCCAACCCTCTCGGGGATTTATAGAAAACGATGAAAAATTTGTGAAATCATAAAATTAGTCAATATTGCAAGTCGAAAAGATAGATCTAGGGATGATAAATAAGATTATGGTGCCAAAACGAGTTAAAAGGGTTCGCAATCGAAGAATCTTAGCTAGTTTCAACAAAAAAATCACAACACATATATATATACTATCCGCGAAAAAAAAACGAATGAGTGGGATGATTACCTGAGTGCTGCGAGTTTATATGAATGATCCGAGGAGATTAAATATGATAAACGATGATCGCAAAACGAATCTAAACCAACGAAATGGACGAGCCGATTCGGGTTTACGCGCGAGAGAGACAAGTCGCAACTGTCGAAGGTAAACTCGAGAATGACAATCCACGGGTCTGGGTAAATTTTTAAATGAGTTATCACGTCGGTTATTCAATAACCGGCGTTATAATTTTTTTAAAAACATTTATAACATCAGTTATTCAATAACCGACGTAAAAACCTTCCTCCGATTCTTTTTTTACGTCGGTTATTTTATAACCGACATTATAAAGGGCTCAAAATCCGCGTTTTTTTACGTCGGTTATTCTATAACCGACGTCAAAAACATCTGCGGATTCTTTTTTTACGTCGGTAATAAAATAACCGACGTAAAAAAGCCTTCAGAAACCACGTTTTTTACGTCGGTTATTTTTATAACCGACGTAACAAAAGAATCCGGGCGATTAATAACGTCGGTTATTTTTATAACCGACGTTAAAGGTGTACCGAACACAGGTTTTTATGTCGGTTATTAAATAACCGACATAAAAAACCTCGTTTTACATATTATGACGTCGGTTTTATATAACCGACTTAAAAAATGGTGACGTAAAAAACGTTTTCTGCACTAGTGCTAGCATAGTGATATGACTCTTTTTGAGATGTTTAATGATTTTCTCAAAATCTTGAGTCTTTAAAAAATTCAATCCCTTCCATGTTAGCTTAGTTATTTGGTTTAAAAATCATGATTAGTTTTCCACATGTCATTGTTTATACTCTTCTAGACCTAGAATACTTCAAATAAATATTACATATGTTAGCCTTGGCCACTCTTCGATTTCATGTTTCTTGGAAGGGGCCATAGATATTCCATTGTTGGTGACAACAAGCCCGAAGTGTGGTACCTCCTCTATCCAGAACGAGCATTTACTATACTTTTTATATAGTTTCTCCTTTTACAAAGTCTTCATCATAATATTCAATTGATCCTCATGTTCCTCTTTACCCATTTAGTATATTAGAATATCATCTATATAGAGTACCTCAAATTTTTTCAATGTAATCTCTAAAAACACGATTCATTAAAACCATGAATATTACTGGACCCTTAGTGATTCCATTGGAAATCACTATGAAAAATTAGTTTCAATACTTCATTAAAAATGAATACTTTGTAATATCTTTCATCCCCACCTTTAATTGGTGATATCTCAACCGAAGGTCCACCATAGAGAAATAAATATCACCACATAATTGATCAAACAAGTCATATATCAAATTTAGGGGTTACTTTTTCTTTATCATGATTTTATTGACATCATGATAATTTTTTAGAGGTGAACTGACCCATCCTTATAATGGGAAAATTGGACTAACACACCCCCTAGTGAAATGCTCAGGTATATAAAAGCATTGTCAAGATTATTGTGTAATTTCTTCAACTCTTCTAGATAAACAATGGCCATTCTATAAGGTTTAATCGGTTTGGGTAGATATCCAAGAATAAATTTAATTGATAATTCATATTATTTTTCTACAGAAATTCCACAAAACTCTTTAGGTAACATGTCAGTGTAATCTCTCATAATGGTAATGACATCGAAGCTGATCATCTACATCATCTCAATTATTTTTCTTAGATATTCTCACTTATAGAGTATTAATATCAACACTTGAGTTAATGATTATGAAATAGATTTATATTTCTCATTACACTTGTAAATAATTAGAGGATTCTTTGGGATGTGAATAGTGATATCCTTTTCCTGAATGTTGATGTTGGATTTATATAGAGATAACCAATCCCTACCCAAAATAGAATTTAACACTACCAAATAGAGTCTGAAAATATTTTTTAGGCGATTCAAAAAAAAGAATATTTCGTAGTTATGTACATTGGATGGAATAACTTCCCTGTAGGTTTTTCTCCGAGTTAACTCAACCTCACAAATTTTGAATTGGTTTTTGAATTGTTCTATTAAACTTTCAAGATATGAAAGAATCCTTAATAAAATAATCAATTAGTATGTTATCTATTCTTGAATGAATAACCAGAGTACCTATCACCACATTGTTGTCTGGAACCACATCAACTATAGTTACATATTAATCTATTTGTTGTTTTAATAGTGGTTGTTGTTTATTTCATCTAAAAAAACTTGTTATAGGGAATTAGTTCAAAAAATTCAGTTGTTCCTTATAATTGAAACACATAACTACTTGTTGAGAACTAATACAAACCATTTTCTCATTTCCCATGTTAGTGGTATTAATCATATCTTTTCAACAGTTCATTACTTGATTCCAAGTTCTTCCACATTTTTGGCATCACCTAGTTCACTTTAGATAGTTCCCAGGATGATTCTTCCCTCAATATTGACATGTGGGATATTAATATTTTTATATCATGGGAATAATTTCCTGATCTATCCATTTTAGAATCAATTTTCCTATTTTCTTCACCAGGCCGACAAGGCCACAGTGATTTTACGATCTACATTTCATCTTTTAATGAAAAATGAACAATCTCATCATAACTGTCGAAGTCTCAAATGTCCAATGCTTTTCATAGACTCAGATTTAGTCCACTAAAGAAGAGATCCACCTTGAGTTAGATGTTCATGAAAAAATAGGGACATGTCTTAAGAGCCTAGTATTTATTTCTTTATACACCAAGATAGATAGATATTCCTTTTACTTAAGTATGAGGAACACTATTTCAATCTTGAAACAGAGGGTTTGTGGAAAATTTTATTGAATTTTTTTTGTGAATTAGTCCCAATCCAAAATATATATTTTCTCCTTGTACACTGTATTTTTGATTAGTTTCCACCACTAATAATAATCCCCATAAAAATGACACACCATCATAATAACTTTCTCTTGTTCTGAGCATTGGAGGATAGATAATATCATTTCAATAAAGTTAATCCATTGTTCTACAATTATAGGATCATTTGATCCACTAATCATTGGAGGCTTTTTCACATGAAGGTATCTATGTAAAAATTATATTTCCTTAGAGAATTATTGTGTTCCATGAAAAGAATGTTATTATTCAGTATATGAGAGAGTTGAGAAAGTACTATCATGATATTTTGAGCACCTATTTCCATCATATTTGGAATATAATTAGGGAAATCATCACATTTCCTATCAAATTGATTTTTTTCATGTATTTTATTACTTCCTACCGTTATCTATGAAAAATAATGTACAATTAGAGGGATTGAATACATATCTAGTGTGCATAAAATTGAAACTTTAAACATAAAAGGTTAAACTCTAAAAGGAATAATATATCCTAACATGTGATTCTCAAGGATTCAATCTAGGTCATATATGATATGTTTACTAAAATGAATTATTATGGAAATTTCCATTGTTTCAACAATAATGGTTCATAATAAAAATACAAATTTACCATAGCATACCCCCTTGGAGTATAAAACTATGTGCGTTGTAAGCCCAATATCATATACCAAGTTACCTCAAGTCAAGATCGGAACACCATATCAGAGTTGTTACTCTGAGGTATATATGTTCTAGAATCACATCAAATTTTATTATCTAGACATGAATGAATTTTAATTATAATCCACTTACACAATACTTACCAAAATTTAAGGACATTTTATTATACTTAGTCTTATCCATTAGGATCTTAGTAATGTACTAAATTCCCTATCTCAAAAAATATTTACACTTGTCCTCTTATTCCACCTATAGATAATATAGGTATTTACATAACCCATCACAAAACTTTATGCATAATAAAAAACATAATTACTTGCCAAGGACCACAATGTATAGTGTATTAGAAGAATAGATACATAATACTTAAAACAGAAGACAAAATGAAATATTTTTATATATATCATCCATAAAGAACTCCTAAATTACATTGAACCATTACATCTACATAGGATAGCCTTGGGATAACATGAATAGTGGGAAGATCTAAAAAGCCTTGTGGGAGAATAAATATTATAATAATGCTTAGATCATGGGTTTTATGGAATAACATAATAATATAAATATACAAGGAACATTATGAAAAATAGGTAATCATAGCATGGTATCATATAATAATGGATTAATATTAATTTGGTAGCAACATAAAATTTGAATTTATCCTGATTCACAGCTCATTGAACATAGAGGGGACTATTTCTAGGCTTACCTCTAGGACTATATCACAATGAGCATTCGGTAGGGATAACAACCAAGATCGTTGCACATAACATCTCATGAGACTAATCATTGCCCAATTAATTGGACTGCTCTATGGGAACACCCATTATAACATGTTCATGAATATGCCTTCTACATAATGAATCATATATAATTAATCAAACAAAAACATAATGGTTACCCATGAGATTAATTGGGAACTATATTTATGATAAAAGTTTAATAAATGGTAACATCCTAAAAGATTCCATGAAAGATGGAATGAATTAAAGAATATCAGCTTATAACTTGATAAATTAAGGTATTATATTTTATATAAAATTAAAATTTAACGATGGTAGTCTTTAGTGATAAAATCAGTGATTTTCAAAAATTAATGGTGGATTAAAATAGATTATTGAGAACACTTGAAAATGGGTTATAATTCATGAATTTCCTTTAAATTGGGCTAGCTTATAAAAGAGAATTGAGCATGGATCAATTTCAAAACAGGTATCTCTTTCTAACGAACAATGATTGGATCATGATATATGTGTTTGGAACATATACACAACATTTACAATATGTACATAAAAATATAATAGAATTTATGTTTGGTAAAAAATAGAGAAAGAATAACATGAAAAAATAATGGAGGTTTTGGTAGAATACATTATTTTTTTTTCGAAAATAATTTTCACTAGAACTTAATTTCTTGAATAATAAAATTATATTCATTAACTAAATCATTAATGAAAATAATTTAGATTGATATAGCATTTTTTGATAAAATACTCATTTTTGTATTATAAATTAATATCATGTGTAAAAAATGATTCCAAAACATTAAATAATATATAATACATATATTTTAATCTAGATAGCCAATAAAATCGGTTTCATGACTATACTTGAAGACTGAATTGAAATATGAAGGCATATAATCCATGACGGCTGTAAATCGTCACCTCAAAAAGATTTTTTCATTAATAATGTTAAAGAGAGAGGATAAGATCATTGATGATTAATTATTCAATAAACATGATAAAATTACAGTATATTTTTGATACTATAGTTTTATTTCAATTTTGAATAGGTTAGGTGAGGATTGAAAATGAAAAGAAAGGAACTTGATAAATAAATTGAATGACAATGGAAGTGGGTTTTACCACTTGATTAATTAATCGTGAGAACCACCTTAGGATATTTTTTGGTATTTTGTTAGGAGCAAAATATCATGGATGTGGGGGAGAGTTTTTGGAAGAGAGTTTTAATAATTTAGGTAAGGAACAAGGCTAGATAGGTGTGAGGAGATGACATGGTGATGGGTTGTATTTCTAATTGATGAGAGGAGTTTTATTAATTTATTAATCATTATTTTATTATCTTACTGAATAAATGAAATTGTCTCGAGTGTTCACAATAAATAAAGTAATTTGGATATTTATCTACAAAATATATGTGATTACATCAACCATGAATGAATGAATAGTTTATTTACCATATTATTTATATATACTAGAAATCACCTTTTGTTACTATTGACAAAAAAATCATGTATTTCAAAAAAAATCTAAATTCTCTATAACAATTTATCGTAATCTAAAATTAAAAAATTATATCCATTTTATGAAAATAATTTTATTAATATGGGAAATATAATTTTTAATTAAGATCAACATTTACATGGAAAAAAATTTAAATTAAAAATGATTTTCATACACTTTACAAAATTAATCACGGTGTCGCGAAATTATCTTATAATATTAAAAAATAAAAATATTAACATATGAATCAATTTAATGAAAATCAATTTTTTAATAAATTTTAAAGTAACCAATAAAAATTATGTAAATATATCTATACTTTAGAAATACTATTACTTAATTAGTAATTTTTAAAATATTATTTTACATATACTATACTATAATTATATCATATTGTCACTTATAAG
The DNA here is from genome assembly GCA_963277665.1 of Viscum album. Taxonomy (NCBI): domain Eukaryota; kingdom Viridiplantae; phylum Streptophyta; class Magnoliopsida; order Santalales; family Viscaceae; genus Viscum; species Viscum album. The sequence goes on from OY728128.1 coordinate 1,488,503,711, forward strand.
ATGAATAAATTTTATTTATACTATCATTGTTGATTTTATTATTCAATTAAATTATTTATTATTCATAAGAGTCATATTATTATTCCAAATATCATGTTACTATTTCATAGGTATAGGTCCTTAAACATATAGAAACACTTCTTATTTCACTCATTCATCATTTTTAAAGCTTGAATTGTGTTCTCTATGTTTTTATACCATATGAAATAATTGTAAGAAAGGAATTTTCATTGATTAAACATCGGTTCATTATAGAAAACATCATGAAAATGGTTATCATTGTCTTGAAAATATCTCTTCCTGATATCATCCACCTATTCCAAGGTATGTTTTGTGAACAAATAAGATATGTTTATATCAACATGTTCTAAAATTATTTCTATATTTTCCCTTACACCCCAATATCCTCCAATGAGATGCAAAAACCCATATAGTGAATTGGAACTATCTATTTGGGAATATTAGTAAATGTGATCCTTAAATGATGTAATCTAATACATATCTAGAATAATGTCATATACCTCCATGTTTGGAATAAATAAATCCCAAGGTAACTCACCCAAAATGATGGTTAAATAACATGAGTTAATACAAAATGGTTTGACACTCTATTTATCTAATAAGGTAATTTTGTTTCAAAAAAATTACCTACCATATTAATAAAGCCCCATATGATCAATTAAATGATAAGTAATATTTTAATTATACGAGTGTATGCGAAATAAATCATGTATAAGGGTATAATTCAAAAGAATCATACCATTCTACATTAAAAAACTAGATAGATCATCCATGATAATTTTTTTAGATCCCAAAAATTACAGATATTATAAATCATTATATTTGTTAACATCATTACAGGAGATATGATGTAGAGTTATATTGTTTATAAAATATCTTTTGATCTATTTATTTTGATTAAATAATTATTTTTCCACACTCACCCTATTGAATAATACCTAACCTAACATGCATGAGGTGTATCTCTAAAACATAACCATGGAGAACTAAAATAAAAATTTTTTAGATGTCCCATATTCCAGAAAGTGTGAAATGATAAAGGGTTTTCTAGGAAATATATTCCATATGTTAAGAATAACTGTATTTAAATCATCCCAGATTTAATTTTTGTTTATAGAAAATATTTACTGATCTCATTGTTTGACTCTGAGGTCGACCAAAAATCATGAACTAGGTTTTTTCACTTTTGTGTTTTCCTATAATTAGTGTTACCACTTATTCTTATAGGAATAAAAATACCCCCTTAAACTATATATACTAATATAACCCTTTATTCCACCACCTCTATTTTGACCATATCTATTTAATACGTTATACAGTGGAATAAATCATTGGTAAATTTTTTTTCGTCAACCCTGAATAAAAAAATCTTTTCATTCAAAGTCCATATTAAAAAAATTCTATAGAATGGAGAAAAATTTAAAAATTTATATGTATACAATTTCATCATGATGTTCTCATGATTCAAATTGAATGATACAATTGATCGTGAAATCTAAAATGTGTGAGTATAAAATTTTTTGTTAATCAATTCCATAAACTCCTCAAATTTTATTCCTTTTTTCAATTTATAATTAAATACTATTTCCCACCATTTTTAGGAAAAATCATCCATCATATATTTTTACAACATTTTATTCACCTCTTTTACAGTAACAAAAAATTCAATGATTAGATTCATCCTTTTGAACATGACTTCTCCTTTCATGGGCACATAATCCCCTTGAATGATTAGAGGATTCTTCTTTTGGAACATAATTAAATGGTCATACTACCATGATTCATAATTTATGTACATCTTAATTACATGATAATATTGGTGGGAAAAATTTGAAAACTGTTGGTTTACCTATGGCTCGCGTGCATCCATATTCATAGAATCCCCATTTTGATAATTTTTAGGACACCTACCTAGTTTAATTCAGTATTGTTAGAACAAAAATTTATTTAGTATAATTTTTTAGGAACTAAATTAATATAAATTCAAATTTATAACATCATGAAATATTAAAAAATATTTTTACATAAATCAAACAACATCATCATTGCAACCGTTTTAAAAAAATACATAAACCATGCTATTAAAACTCTACTATTTTTTATGTTTTCATAAAACAATACGTTATTCACATTTTAAACCTATAATTATCATAATTAATGATGTGATAATATTTATAAGTATTACTATTAATTCTTGTCATACAACTCTCAATGGATAAAACCATAAATATGAGGCCACACCTCACCTAGTAGTTTTTTGAAACACTCATGTACCCAAACACTCTGTCATCAAAATGTTTATAATATAGAGGTTAGCTAAACATTTTTATGATCTATATTCCATGTATCAGTAACAAAACATTCTAATATCATCATAATAAGAATATTGGAACCATTTCTATTATTAGGACCAAATAAAAGTGACACAAATTCTTATGTCAATGGAAAAACAAAATGACATTATTTTCCCCAAAAATATGATTACTAAAGAAATATGATACTATTTATAATTTCCTATGCATCGTCATTGTATTGACATGTGATAGGAAAACTATAAGTACATAGGACACATCTCTAAAACACTAATGGTAGGAAATATATTACATCATCCTCAATATCATTGGGGGAGATTTTCCATTTGAAATAGAAAAACATCCAAGATAAAAAAACAAGAACAAATAAAAAAAATACATAATCCATGATTTAAAAATAAATATTGTAACATAACCAACACAATAATCCATATTATTGTATTAGTGGAGTAAAAAATGATATACTCATAGAAGACAAAAAATCAATAAAACTCAAAACCTAAATGTGACATCAACCAACAATGCCCAATTTTATACATGCTCTAGCTGAACATACCAAGCCAATGATATCAGTAAGCACCACTAAATAATTGAGATTCATTTACTTTACTTATTTCATGATATATGAAAGCATTAATAGATTAATAGTTACCTATTTGGGGGTGAATTTAAACACATTTTCTTTTCCCCAATTACTTCCCAACTAAGACCATAATAACTATACATGTTAGAAATATTTTTAATATATAATTATGTTGTAAAAAAATTAAAACAATGAAATAATAGTTTCCATGGATATAAATAAAGGAAGAATAACTCATTTTTACAATAGTAAGGTATACCCATAACCAAGTCTCCATACAAACCATTCATGCATAGGTGAAATTTTCATACTAACGAGTGGTCTCTAACTGATCTACCAAGTCCTAAAAAGGGAAAAAATATCAGGTTCCTAATTTCACACATACCTTATATAAATTCACATATAATGAAAATTAAATCACAAAATCCATGTAAGATAAATCCATGTAAACTGTTACAAAAACCATTATTTATTTAATCTATTTACATAAATAAATTTATGAATGAACAAAACCCATAAATTTTAATATAGTATTTTAAAATAATATATAACTTTATCTTTCAAAAATCAATCCAATTTCAAAAAATAATTCCAAAACGAAAACCAATAAGGAATTTCACAAAGAATCACACTTGGATTTAAATATAATTTATGTAAAAACCATAAAATAAAATAAATCCCTCGGGTTCAAATTCATTTGGAGTTGAGAGAGAATAAACCTATCTCTCAATATTTCGAACAAACAATGAAAAATACTATGAAACATAATGATATGATCATATCCCATGTTCCCTTCACTAAATAAATCAAGATTTCATCAGAAACAATTGCTAGCACATAGAAAAATTCACAATTGAAAAGAACTATTGAATTGAGGGAGATAATAAAAATTGATACAAGAAGAACGAGGAAGAACATGTATATATAGATTAATACAATCATGTAATACATATTAATTTGAAAATGGACTACTCATAGATTGAATTGGATCATCTGCCATTTCTAGAGAGAGAAAAGAATCCAAGTTGATAAATGATTAAGGGAAAATCAATGGTTAAACCGTCGATTCAGATTATATAATTATTTTATAGAGTGTTAAATATAAATCCCTTGGTTAATATGAACGATTTAGAAAACCAAGAACCAATGGTGACATGCTACAATCTTAAGACCATGCCTCACATGGTGGGCTCGTATGATTATAAAAACCATGCACCAACCATGAATTTTCTACTATTTCATGAAGGATGGGTTATCCCAAAAAATAACATGATTTGGAAAGAACATTCCCCATCTATTTTCCTTCATAGTTCCCATTTTCATCCCATACACAGTTTCATAAAGATGCAGCATGGTTTATACTAACCGTGAAAAAATAATGCACATCCATAACAACCATCAATAAATTCCGTACAACTGTGGAACAACACAAAACATTAACCACAAAATATTTAGAATCCAAATACATAAATATAGTGTTATGTAACATAGACTAGGGGTGCTACATAAACACAGTAGCATATATTACATATAATTCACACTTATTAAAATAAATTATGTGATATTTATGCATTAATGGTTTTGATATCTGTTACCTGTAACAGTTTCAAGTCACAATTCAATAGTGAAAATATTTTCCAACACAAAATATTTCCATATTTATTCAGATAATAGGATAAATCACACATGTTACTTTTGATAAAATAATATTTTCCCCTTAAATAAATATTGATATGTCTACAATCATTCTAAATTAAAACAGAAATCTGTAACTAAATCATAATACTTATCAATTAAAACTATGTGTTTTAAATATATATCAGATATGAGAAACTGAACATTTATATTTTAGATTTCATCATTATCAAATTCAACTATATAAGATACATTCTGCAATAATAAATTTCTATTCTCCAATAATAAATCTAATGAAATGAACATCATTGATTCTTAAAATAACTAGAAATCATCTTGAGATTTATATAACTCTTTATAATGACATGATGAGAAACTTTATCTTTTATTACTATCATTATCACTAAAATACACAATATAATTGATTATTGTGATTTATTTATTTTATCATCTACTAATTCATAAAAACATACTCATGTTCTATTAACATTATGTTTCATTTTTATTCTATAAATAATTATATCCCATGTTAAATGATAAGTTACTTTTTATCTAATTAATCACATATAACATTAAAGAATATTATTCATTAAATATCATGGAGGTATATTATTCATCTTAATAGTTAACATTTTTTTAGATTTATAAAATTCATTGTGAGCATTATATCACCTCATTATACAAAAATATCAAAATTATGTTTCCTAGGCCTTTATTTATTACCCTATAAACACCTATTGGGATGATTGACATGTGAAATGGGAATGTCATTAAAAAAATATCATTTGAATCAGAAAAAAATATCAATATTAATTGTAATGAACCTAAAAAAATTTATTTTAGAGAATTGTACATGGATTTGTATAATATTTCTATCATAAAATAGTGTTACAATTTATTATTTCCTTTCCCACCACAGATTAAAGAATGATATTATTTAATTCATCCAATTTAAATGAATCAAGATCATTATAACTTAGTTATAAAACATAAGAATCGTATTTTTATAGTAAAATTTCAATTATATCATCTACCATATTTGAATCACTAATAGCATCCAAAAATACCAATATGGTTATCGTTATTATTTTAATTATTTTTAAATAAATGGTCAACAAAATTTCTTTCAAACATAATAATGACATAACTATTCAAAAAAAATACAATTTAGACATTTTGAATTTGATATTACTTAATAATTAATTTATATATTATCCCAATGAAAATTCATTATCTTGATCACCATAACATTTAATAGAGTAATATTTTAATATTATGGAATCATTATATTTCAATCATTCCCATAAAACTCCAAATTATTTCTTATATCATGAATAAAAAATTCCTTCGGAACTTGTGTATATCCATCTATGAAAATATCTAGATCATTCATTCTAAATAAAAAATATTATGGTAGGGTTATTTATATCCATATATTATAAAAATTTTCTTCAAATTTTGAATAATATGATTTTAAATGAGTTAATAGACAACATGATTGATGTACAAGTTAATTTCATAATAGGAACATAATCAAACAACATCCCAAAATAATGTCACATACTACCATGATTTTGAATGAGATAGAATAACTCAAATATTAAATGATTTCAAAAAATCATCAAAGTAGAATACATAAAATGTCTCAATTATTGATGGAATTATTATTCTATTTTCATTAATATGTGTGGTGGTAATTAGAGAAAAACTACCATATTTTCAATTTATTTATTTATTATTAAATAATTATATGTTAATTATTATAGCGAGTGATCTCACGATTTATCTCGCACACGCCATGGAATATAGTAAAGTATAAATGAAATATGTATAAGGTTCCCAAATAAAATTAGTAGCTAATCCTGGGAATAATATTTACTCACTAAATATAAGATGATTCAAGAAAATATCCATTTTAGTTTCATCAAGTATTGTATATAGATAAATCATAATATAGGAATATAAGAAAATCATCCCTCTAAAATGTTCCCATAAGAAACAATCTAATGTTATTTTAATATTATATCAAAGTATTATTATTGAATTATTATAACGTCCCTAGGATAATAATATAATACTATATAACCTCTACATAGTAATGATCAATATTGGATTATTTTTTATCATCAAATGACATGGATGGTATAATTAATTAGAAACCACCTTCTTCTCTTCTTCATTGGAATGTTGAACTACTATAAGTACTCTTCACGGTTATATTATCACATTACCACACACACAAACCATGTCATCTACCTTGAATAATATGTCGATTATTCAAAATTTTACTTCAATATACATTAAAGATTAATTTTTCATTTTTCTGTAAAATTTGTTATATATTTTTTTAATAAATTATTTGTTTCAAAATAATGTTTTAAAAAAAATATCTTTCAAATTATATTACATTAATCTCAACATTTGATTTCAATATTATGCATATTATTATGACATATTAAAATTCATGGTATGTTAGGTGAATTAATATGGAATAATGTTTTACTTAACATGTAAATAAAACATATTTTAAATAAGAAATTCTGTATTTCACCACATGAAAACATTATTCACATACCAAACTCTAATTATCTTCTAGTCATGATTTAAGTTAATATGAATCAATGATTATATTTATAGTATTAATAATATTTAATTCCTTGTATAATGACTCCTGCTTTTATAATACAAATAAAACCATTTTATATTAATATTCAAAAAAAATTTAATTACACGCCATATGAACTATGTTTTTTAATGACTCTTCATAATAGAAACAAAATAATATTGTTTCTGAATGATGTTAATCATATACTATAAAGATCATCCCATGTATTAATCCTCTTATTCTTACCCCATTAATCATTTAGTCATAATATATGGAAGGAATCAATGGAAAGGGTGAGCTCAGATTCTTATTACGGTTAAACCTATGAGATATAAATATATAATAATATGAAAAAATAAGATAAAATAAGGGTAAATGATCATTAACATTAAATTTTATATTCATAACGAACTAGTAATTTATCATAATTATTATTCATAAAATTAAACATTATAATTTATTAAAAAATATTTTAAAAGAGTGATAAAAAGGAATAAATCAATCATGAACAATAAAATCATTTAATAAACGTGTGTAACCATCATAAATAATGGAAAACATTTCATATGTCATGGTAAACTACTATGAACATCATAATAGTATGTCCTGACATATTATTGGTTTCCAATTTTGGATCCTGAAACACATGTTTCAAATAATGGACCATTACTCACATGTTTCCCACGGTGGATCATGCTCATCAACTTATTTCCAATTTTTGTCTTATGAGAAAAAAATTGGTTTTATAATTATATCATCCTCATAAATAGTAAAAATCAATATAATAAATAATTATTGTATCATTAAATCCTATCCACGTAAAAACATCAGTGTCACCAACTTATTTAATCTCACACAGAATATAATATTGAATGTCCAATTTGAAAATTTCATGAATAAATAATACTTTTTATAATGAATATCACATTTTAAAACATATTAAATTCTCAAAATAAGTCTTATTTAGAAATTACCATGGAAACATATTAAAATCATTAAGAAATAATTTTTAAAAAATTATAACCATTGTCCTTTAAAAAACATATTAAAACAACATATTAATAAAATATTTCAGAAATAATTTTATTTGAAAGTAATAATTTAAACATATAATTTATTATTTAAAACAATTATTTTTAATGATTTCATAAATTCATTTCATTCAAGATGTGTAAAAAAGATTATTTATTTTAAATTTATAGAAAGTACAAAACATGAATTTTTTAGAAAATAATAAGAATATTAATTTTGAAGCATTTTTAAAAACGTAGAACAATAGTTTATATTTCATTAATTATTAATTAAACTAATTTTAAAAACAATTTTTAAAATCATTTAAAAAAATAGTTTTGGAAGGAAATTTATTTTCGACCAAAGAGAGAAAAAAAAGGATTTTCATAAAAAATAATTTTGAACAAATCAGTACAAAATATGGGAAAATGAAGGTAAAAATGTTATTATAATTATATAACTAGAGAAGAATACATTTCAATATTTACTTGAGATAGAGATTAGAATATTTTATCATAGGAAAAAAACATAATAAATCTTAATAAACAATAAGATTGTAAGACCAAACCATTATCACTTTGGAATCTATTAAATTGTAGTTGTCATTAATGAATAACAAAAAATTATACATTGAATAAATTTAAATGAAGGATATCTATGATATAAAATATCAAAATTGAATTATATATATTTAACTGAAGATTATAATTTCATAATATAACTTATGTTATAAAGAAGGAAAATAGAGACCAAGTCCTTTACTATATTGGTAACATTTAAATCATAAACCCCAAGAAAGTGTGATACAAAAATAGATATGTAGATACCAATAATGTTTTGGATATTAATCATAGAATACATTCTTTAGTAGTATGAACATCACATAATAGAAAGACATGATGAATACGAAAATTGTCTTATGGAATATAATTCTGAGATGTAAATCTATTCCCATTATTATCACCCTTTTTGATACTTATTTGATCTTCTAGTATTATAAATATCTGTTTATTAATCATATATTATAGAACCCAAATAATATTTATCATACGATATCTAATTCATATTTTACTTTTCATTCTAGTTTATTGACAAAACCAGGATAAAGTCTTATTTCAGATAAAAACAGGAATGTCTTCACGTTTGATTTGATTTTAAATTTTCAGTTTTCTTAAAATAATCACATTAATATAATATAAATTATTTTTAACATGACATAAACATTAAATATATTTTGTAATATATTTTTTATATTATTCTATAAATTATTGTAATAGAGAATGAAATACGCTCCTCATAGTGGTAGTATATCGTATGTAAGATGATATTTTCATTTTTTTCAATAGATTAATTGATTTAAATTTAATTCATATATTAAATTGAAATGATAAATTTTAGTTCATTTAAAAAACATATATAAATTAAATTTACCTTTATTACCTTACATTAAATGATTTGGTGAAAAATTAATGAAATCGTTATGCACGGTGGTAGTCTATCATACACAGGAACAATGTTATCTTATCGCCCACCGAACAACAAGTAATATTTTATATGGGATATTATAATAAATGAAGTATAATTTTTAACAAATATCATATATATCCTTTTAATATATCATTATTACATTCTATTTAAAATATAAATGAAAAACACATCACTTTGGTTTGTGAGCCGTTAGTCCACTATACACATGAGTGAGATTATTGTTTTCCAATGGGTTTATAGGTTAGAAGGTGGATTTGTTATTATATTTATAGATGAATAATAATATAATAAGTAAAATATATAATCATTGAATCCAAAAATATATCACTGGTGATATGAGTTTATAAAAAACAAATAATAATGGTTTGCGAGGTGGAATTCAGTCATCTATACGAATAGTGATTTGTATCCCTTATGATTGAATAAAAGATAGATATAAGATTTGAAATTAAAATAATAATATATAAATATATATAATATAGATGTATTTTTATATTTTCATTATTGAGGAATTTTTTATATAGTTATATGTAAATTTAATAAAAAACACATAGTTACAAATGTTACCTCTTCTTAGAAATACCTCTTTCGGTTCAAACTAATGCATTCCTAGAATTAAACTATAATAACAATAAGGACATAAGAATTTGGGTAGGAATGTATTACATATTTGTTTTCATAAATTTTATAAACCAATGGGTTTTGGATGTTTGAATAGAAGAGTAGTGATGAAACACTATGCAATTGATGTGAGAGTCACACATGTAATTTTTGAAACAAAAAACCTTAAACCATGATTTTTGAAATATACCAGGATCCAAAATTTTCTATTATTGAACCATATATGAAATAGGGTATAAATATATACATTAAATTGGTTTTGGAAATATTTATTGGTTATCTTACAGATTATATTTTTATTTTAATCCCCAATTATCTCCTTAACTAGAGCAATAAAGTTTTACTATTTTGACTACTCATTATGTGAAAAAAATTTGTTCAAATTATTATATAATATAACATATTATAACTCCAAATATTAATTCCATTTTTCAGAATTCCATTTATCTATGTTCAAAATTTTAATTTCAGATTAAAGAAGTAGACATAGTGAAAAAGTTATTTTCCAAAGAGAAAATATGTGAAAGGATAAAATGTTTTTATATAAAAATTCAATATAAAATTGATAAAAATTACATAAATTATAGTAATATATTTATTTTTGAAATAATTACATTTTTTAAACCATATTAAATTGTTATTATGTTTTTAAATTCAATAAATGTAATAAAAAGTCATTATAATTAATTTATTTTACATTATTCAACGAAAAATTTATCATATTAGTAAAATAAAATAAATCACCCAAATATAATTTATACACGATGAAAAAAATTTAAATATTAATATTTTTAAATTAATTTATTAAATTATTTAAAAATAAATTATATAATATGTGTCCAAAAGATGATGATTTTTTTAGTAAAATACAGATTATTGAGAGTAAAATCAGATCATCCTTATCATTTTCTATAAAACAAATAATATAGATGTTCACAATTTTTTTTAAAATAAAATATATAATTTTCTTTAAAATCAATCAGTAAAACTATTTTTTTATTTTATTGTGAAAAAATTCATTCCTGCATTGAAAAATGATTTTTCTCAGAAAAATATTTTCTTTTTTTTTCAAAGGGTTCATAATTTAATTTATAATTAATTAGTAAATAAATAATTAATTATAAATACATGAGTAAAAAATATATTTTCCTAATTTAGTTTTTAATATTCATACCCTCCATTCCAAGGGAATTGTGATAAACATCATATTAAATAAAACTATTATATTAATATGTCATGTTTCTTTTAAATATGGTGTTGTGTGTAACCGAATCTAATATCATTGTTGTGTGTATCATACACCAAACATAGTTTAGGTTGTAACGTAATAGAATCATGGTGTTTCTTTTAGAATAAGATGAACCTAATGTTTCTTATAATTAAAAATAAAATCTAGGTAGTTTGTAAAATAACCTGGCCTCAGTGTAATGTTTCAACAAAAATATAAATATGATTTAATTCATATGAAAAAAAATATATCCCTAAATATAGAGGTGGTAAGTTTTTCCACCTTATACAAATTTCATCATTTAAATTTCATAATTTTATTAAATAAAATTGTTTATGTGTTTAAAATTTCATTGATGTAAACCCACATCATCACAAGGGATAGTAACATTTACTCTTGGAATGAAGGTAAGGGATATGTGAATGTCCAATAGAATAACAAATAACTTTGTTTCTATGTATGATAACATTGTTGGGATGTTTAAAAAAGGAAATATAAAAGAAAACTTACATCCAAATAATGATGGAAATTGTTTGAGTACATATTCAAGAGAAAGATAGTGACCATAAATCATTAAATCATTGATATGTGGAAAAGACCATTAATTCAACTAAAATAAAGTTAAAAGAATATATTTTTTTCAATATCCTCTTATAAATATTGAATAATATAATTTATAAGATAATGTTATTTTATTTTAATACATTTCACATTATCCTTTATTTGTGTGTTGATCAATTTACACTTCATCTTGTAATTTATAAAATAAATATTCATGATTAATTTTTCAAGCCTAGAGAACTAGAATTATTATAATATTCTCAATTAATTAATTCTTCCTGAAAAATTAATACCAATTCTAAAATGGTTATCATATTATTTCTAATAGCATACAATGTTTATCTTAGTCCCTTACCTAAATAGTAATCCTTGTTTCTTCTCCATGCCTGAAAAAACTGGTGTCCAATAATTTCGAAATAAGGTCACTATATTTAAAAAAACATATAATTAAACAACCAGAAAACATTGATTAGCTATTAATTTCACATATAATATGTAAATACATTCATAATATGTTCTCATAAAATATGGTAATATCATCAATTGTAATAACACATTAATGAGAACATATGATTTAAAAATTTAAAAATCTTAATCAATCCATAAATAAAATCAAATATTATTGAATATGTTCCATAAATCCAAAAAACATTTAGTCTCTATTAATGATAACATATAATGTTTTTTTTCATAAAACTATAACCAAGCTCCAGGGTAATAAAAACTGTCCAATTTACATTTTCCATATCATTTATCTCATTTTCCCAACATTATTATCTAATCATTAAGAATATATTACGTTTTATCATTCCCGTAGTCATATGTTTTCCATAAAATATCAAAATTTCGTTAAATAACATATCTATGTCATCAGTACCATTAATAATATTCTTGAAAATAATTAATGAAAAAATTATATGAAAATATCATTGTGTATTCAATATTTCAAGAATTCCAATATATGTACAATTCAATAATTATAAATCATTCATAGGATTTAACATAATATTTTTAATTCCACATTCATTTCACATTACATTTGTATTCTGTTATTTTTCAAAAAAAAATATATTATTTTTACCCCATTGATCATCCTCTTATTGAGTATTCCAATTTGGAAATTGATTTGTAATATTCTGATACATTCCACATTAATAACATTCAATAATTCATGATGCCCTGGGGAAGCAATTATTCTAATCCATTGCAAGAAATGAACTTTTTAGTTTTACAAATATGATGCATAGTAGTTTAGATTATACATCACACACAAAACATATTATCATTATTTTGATACATTCCATTGAATGATTATTCCCACCATTTTTAAATGTTGAAAAATGAACCATCTTTCCTCCAAAGACTCCACAACCCAAGAACTCAATGAATTTTATCCATATATTCCATGTTTAGTCCATGGGTTTGTTAAGGTGTATGTTGTTAATCATATATCATGACAACTGATTTTCCATAATCAAATTATCCTTCACTTTAGTCATCATCCTATTTTTTATCATCAACGTATTATCTATCACATTCAAAAATATCTCAATCCATTCGCATATCTACCAGTGACTAAAAAATCATTGTATATGAATCATTAATTAGTGTGAAAATATCAAATAATCATTACAAATAATTTATAATAATAGTAAATAATGAAACCATAAATTCAATATATGAACCCACAAGCTTAGCATTGGCCATTGATACTGATTATTTTAATCCTTTATTATATTCCTTATTGTTTTTTCGAATTTCAAAAGAATATATTTATGGAGTGTCAAACTAGGTTTCTAACAAGGCCCATTATTGTTCACCAAGTGATGGTCAAGTCTTGATCAATGCAATTTTTTCAGAGTAATCACGCCTATGTATCTCTAATCCAGATTCACAATAACCTTTTTTATCCCCAGAAGGATTAAATTTCATTTAAACCACTATCTAGACCGGTTACAAAAATTCTTGGATATTTAACTATATTATGACTCAAAATCTAGACATATCCTTAGATGTATCATTAAACAACGAAATTGAAATATGTCATCCTATCTCATTAATGGTATCATATCTTAGTTTCAAAAGGATAACTACAAATTTCATCTGATACAACTATAATGAACTATGGTTTTTATACACAAATATCATATTTTTTATATTAATATTTAATAAATTTCATAAATAGAATCCCCAAAACTATAATATTTTACTGTGTTTGAGAAACTCCATAAAAGTATTTCATGAATGATTTTCAAGATATATTGAATTTATTTGGAATCTTATTACATCTCTTAGGAATACCATACCTAAACCATTCTACATAACATGGTGAGGGAAAAATAAAAAATGGGTGGGATACAAGCGCATTAGGTATAAAAATATAATATAACTTTTTATTGTAATATGAAGTCATAAGATAATCAAAAGGGAATGTTATCAAGAAAATTACTAATGTAGATCATGGAAAACATTTCATATATTAGAAACATGAGTCCTAGAATAACTATTTTTTCTTTCCAAAAACATTGCCAATTAGAGTGAGATATCATCATAAAGAAACTATGAAATATAATATCAAATCATAATTTGGTAGAACCAAAATAAATATTGAAAAAAATTCATATGTACAGGTTATCTATAAATGAAATTAATATATTGGATCTAGAATTACCACTAATTTTCTATTGTAGATCAAGAGGCATTTGTTTTCTCTTGTGGATAAGGTTTAAAATATAACCCACAATAGACAAAACGCATCAACCTATATCCCATTATAATCATAGAAGATATTAAGATTTTCTTAATTCATGGGAGGGATATATAGGTCCCTCTAATCACATAATAGTATCCATTTAGATGTTCGAATCAATAAAATAAAACAGTCATTATATCATCACAACATAACAAGTGTAAATTAAAAAGGCTTCCCAAATATACCATATGTTCACCATAACATAACTAAGACCAAATAAATTTGAATAAAAATATCATTATCATAAACATTAACCATATAGATATATAATAAGGATGGTATCATTTCATATTATACCCATATAACATATGTAACAAAAAAGGATTACATATTAAATGGGAAATAATTTTAAATTATCACGTGGAGAATTTTTTTTGGAAAATTATTTTTAAAATTGAAACCCACTCTTTAAAACAAATTAAATTTTCAGTATAATGTTTTTTAATATACCCCAGTAAATATACAAGGGAATCATCAAAAAATCATTAAAAAAATTTCTTAAGGAAAATATCATTTGGCAGAGAATTTTTAAAACAAAAAAATTATAACAGACTTCCCAATAACATTTCTCAAAAATTAAATTTATCATTAATAAATTAATATTTAAGTAATTTAATGTAAATTAGATTAAGAATATTGGTCATGTAATTCACATTAAAAAATTATTGCTCTCACATTTTCAAAAAAAGATAAATAAGAATTTCTTGTAAAATGTATTGCATATTCCAGTCAAAAAAATAGAAATGTCAAAAATGGATATAATTATATTTAATAAATCATTTGAAATATTTTACAAAAATTTAGAATTTTTTTTGAAAACATAACTTTGGATGAAAATTTAATTTAGACTGAAGAGAGAAATAAAATATCATTTTTTGAAAACATTATCACAATACCTTGAGTACATAAAGAGAGTAATATTATATGAAAACATTTCATTTCATGAAATAATAATATTAAGATCAATATATTGAGTTTGTTCATATGTAACTGAAAATACTTTTTCATTTTAAGGATAAACAAAAATTATCAGGATAAATAATGAGATTATAAGATCAGACATTTTCCACTTCAGAATATATTGAGTCATAGGCACCATATAATAATAACATAAAATTAAATTATATATATCTTAATTGTAAATATATTACAAATATAACGTCCCATATGGTATATATATACATATCAAATAATAAAATAGAGGAATAGTTTATTTTTTCCCCAAAGAATCAAAACTGAGATAAATATCCCCTAACACATTGGTAACATTAAAACAATAGATACAATGAAAGAGGGATCTATGAATGGATATGTAAATATACCTAATTTTTTTGTATGTGATTATAAAATAATTTTATGTAAAATATATACACCATATAAAATTAACATATGAGGAATATAACATTTTTCTCGTATAAAATTAAAGTGAGACGAAAATTCTTACCATAAATGTCTAATAACTTAATACACATTTGAATGAAAATTATAATAAAAATATTTTTTCCTCAAATATATTACATAACCATAATAATATATATGATACCATATATTATTTAATTATTACATTTTAACACCCATTCATTTACAACTCCATGTTAATGTATTGTTTTATTTAATAGTTCCTTTTTCTCATATCTAATTTGATTTCATATTTTATATCCTCATTATTTTTTTCATGGTATCTTATTCTAATGAATTTTTACTAAGATATAAATATCATATATTTTAATTATTTAAATTTATTTATATCTATAATAAAAATTGAGATATTTAAAATTAAATACACTATACATAGAGATGGTAGGTTCTATGTATACAAAGACATTGTTTCCATTCTCTCGATGGTTTTATGTAAATAAAAATTGAATAATAAATTACATTTATTTAAATATATTTATTTCATATAATTCACATATATTTACTAAATATAAATTTATTTCTTTCAATGAAAAGTGTTACTGAAAAATGAGTCAAATCTCATCATGTGGTTATATTCTGCAAAACACACAAATGAAAATATTATATCCCATCATAAATTAGAATGTAATATGGTTTATGTGAAATAATAAATATATAATTTTAAATATTTTATAAATAATCCACATATGAGTCTAATATATCCTTATTATCATCTATGTAAAATTTAAATGAAAAATATATCACACCGATTCTAGAGGCATTAATCTGTAGTACACACGAGCGACGTAAAATTTTTTCAACACATTTGAGGATCCAATTTGGATGTAGTATTAAAATCTAAGAGGTATAATATTATCAAAAAAATATTATATATATATATTAAAACCATCATTAAATCTACTTGTTAAAGGTGGGATGGAATATTTAAAACACATGTTCATGATATTGTAGACCGCTATATGCAGGAATGGTGATTATATAACACACATGATGGAATTGGAGATAGATAAAGGTTATTACATAAAAATAATAAAATATAATAATATTTAATAGATTTTTATTCTTATAGTATCATAGTGGAATAATATTTTATGAATTTATAAGAAAAATTTAAACAAAAACTCATAGTTCAACACATTATCTCTTCCACGAACAAAATATTTATTATTATAGTAAATCCATCCAAGATTGTATTTTTGAAATCAAAATGTACTCTATGATATGGGGATGTTAGTATTAAATATATGTGGTCAAGTATCTTTATATCTGCATAGTTTTTGTAATAGTAGATGGGATAGGGGAGTGGATGGCCTTTTTTAAGTTAGGTGAGCGACACACTTGTATTTTTGTCAATAAAAAGTTGTACCCACATTTTGCGAATGAAAAAATGATCTAAAATGGTTAATTTTAAAATCATAGAGGTTATAAAGTCCAAAAATATCAAAAATATGTGTTTCTTAAAAATTTTATATCTATTTTCCCTATATCTATTTATTTTATCCATTAGTGAACCCATTTTTCACTTCACTATAAAAGGTAATTCTTCATTTTTTTACTTGTCATTATGATAAGAAATTAAATTGAAATCAATACATAATAGAAAATATAATTATTTCAAATATTTAATACATATATCCATAATATATTCATCGAATTAGAATATTTTAATTTAATATTAAACCCACTGACATAATAAGAAATGGCTTTTCCAAATAGAAAGTGTTCAAAATTTTCCAAATTTTTATATCACAATTCAATATTAAACTGATTATATTGACCAAATTTTTATAAATATATATAAAACTTGAGTAATTTTAATTTTAAATACATCTAAAAATATTTTATTGGTTTCAAATTCTTTAATGGAGATTAAAATTCATAATAAAATATGACTTTTTTCGCTTTACACTGAAAATTGTTCCCATATTAAAATTATCAAAATTTCATTTGAATATAATTTTTTCATTTATATTTAAAACATTATACTCACTGTGTAATTAATTATTTCCTAAATTGAAATAATTTAATTTTAAATGATGTTTCCAAAAGTTAATAAAACTTCTTTTTTGAAAAAAAATCATTTCAAGATTGAAATTTGATTTTTTTGTCTACTATATAAAAAATTCATAAGTTGAACATTGAAATTTTTATTGAATAAATAATATTTTAAATTCATTAAAAAATTCCAAAAATATATTTTCTAAATTGATTCATTTATAATTATTTTATTCATGGAAAAATTGATTATTTTCGTAAATAATTGTTAATTTTCTAATGGTTATTTATTTTGATTTCAAATTATTTGGTAAAAATTAAATAATTTTACACATATGTGTTAATACTATATTTTCCAAATAATGATAATCATATTCATATCAACTATGCTAACAGCTATGTGATTTCTATTAGATTTAATAATATTATTTTAATAGTATATCACGTCTCATTTAAACATGGTGTTTCAAGTAACAAAATATAAACACTATTTTCTGTATAATGAAATATAAACTTAGTGGTCTGTGAAATGAAATATCAACTAATTTTTTCATGTAAAATAAACAAAATTCATTATTTTTGGTGTTACAAAATATCAAATAGATTAAATTTATTTGAAATAAAATATTTCTCAAAATCGTATAATGTTACAGTATAAATAGATGATATCATAAATCATACAAATTAAAATTGTTGTTTGAATTTTTAAATCTCTTCATCATTGATATTATTATATTGTTGAAATCATAATCATCGACTGAATAATATTTTACACTAGGATAATTAAGAATTTATTTCTTTTTATTAAATTAATAATTGAATAGTTAATGAATTGAAATATTTAATATGGATATTTGACCATTACCATTGGATTTTGTATATAGTATAATTAACTAAACCATTCCCCCTACAATTTTTTTATATCATATATCTCTTACATACATTTAAACTAATCTAAACTCACATAATTCGAAAATTTGCTATCCCCTTACCATTTTGAAAAGTAATGTTTTCCTACACCATAACATGATACATGTTGTTGATTTACAATTATGAAAATTTTATAAAATGTATGATATATCACCCTTTGTTAATAAGTTTTTTTAAATTTTCATGAAAATATCATAACTGTCACAAATTCTCCCTCATTTTGCAGAAATCACTATTTTGATTCATAAAAAATTACTAAATATTACAGAATTTTAATGATAATTTTTACATAATACACATTTCTCATACATACCAATTCTTGAAGAAACCATATAACCAATATAATGAAACATGCACACGATCCACTGTGGTATCCTCAATAGAATAAAAATATTCACAATTTATTTAGTCGATAATATCACCCATTACAAATATTATTTTAGAAATTATCAACACATTTCATTACTATTCAAGATTCTTCGTATATCTATAGAATAGTATATTCTTAAATTATTGTCCAGGAATAGTTAAAATTGTTGTATATAATTATAATGTTCAATTTAAAATTACTATATGATTGATATCTAAGTTCCAATAAAATGTGGTGAATTTACCTTCACGTTAAATAGTTTCTTACACAATAAAACCTCCTTTATACTTCAGATATTTCCTTCCAAAAAACCCAATCCTTGGAAAACATTTTAACATGATTGAATCATCTTGACAAAAATGAGATTCAATAAGATTTTTTATTTTAAAAAATTCACAAATACATACTACACATCCAATTATTTAATTATTCATAAAAAATACATCTTCATTCATTTTAAAAATATTCTAGCAAAAAATAATTGACTAAACACATGCTAATTTGATTTATCCCAAATATTAATCATTATTTTAAACATAATTAAATATGTAAAGAAACACATATAATAATAATTATTTATTTTGTATTATTCATATAGAAATTAATATTTTGATAATTGAATATTAGTACATATAAATGAATATTGAAATAAAAACAATTCAATCACAGGATAAACTAAAAAATATTAAATAATAAAATCAATAAAATAATTTTATGCCCTAATGAAATTTAAATGAGTTAATAACTACCCTTATATTTGATTCAATAAATCACAAACACACTCAATATTCTTTTATAATAATCATTATCCAATTACTATGTAAATTATATCCGAATTCATATTTATATACAATTATATTAATAGTTTTCCATTTGTAATATTTTTCTTCATTTTTTGCTAATAATGTATACTTTTGGACATTAAACTATTCATTAATTATATTTGGTTGTCACTCCAATATTTACATACTAGTTTTCAGCAATAACTCAATAATTTTTTAGGTAGTTGAATATTAGTTTGAGAATAATTTATTAATTTTTTTATTAATTCTATGAGTTATTCATGTATAATTTATAATGATAAAATCCATTCCAATATTGTTTTTAATGTTATTATTAATAATATTTTGTTGTATTAATACATATGAAAATATTAAAAAATCATTATTTAAGTATTAATAAAACATTTTTCATTATTAATATTTTATATTACTAGTAATATGGCTTTCATAACAACCCTTGAATAAAATATATATCATGATCTATGTTGGTTGACAAAAACCTAAATAACAATATCAAACACTCAATTGGTGAGTATGAATATAATATTATTTTCTGAAATATTATAATGCTATATTCATAACTATATTATATTGATGATATTAACATGATAAATTTGTAAATAGAATAGTCATATTAAGATAATAAATGGAAAATTATGAAAAAATCATTATATATATAGAATAAATAATAACATATTTTTTAAATCTCTTCATTTATGATAGAGTAGAAATATTCTCATATAATATGATTCTACCCATAATGTTGGAGGATTAGTACAATTATTATTTTAATAGCTATTCAATATTAGAATAATTTAGTGAGTTGGTTGAGGTTTTTATCGGCATTTTCTTTATTTAGGTGACCTATAGTTAGATTTTTCAAATTTTCCATTCAATAATTTGTATGGAATATCACTTACGATACACTCTATCTCCATGTTTATAAAATGATGGAGAGTGTTTGAGGGTATGTTTAGAATTCACTCCAAAAATCATTTATTGATTTTATTTTGTTATATTTTACACCAATTTTTAAATTTTTATCCCATTTTACCAATTATAATAGTAAATAATGTTTTTTTAGTAAAATATTATTTATATTAAATATAAATTTTACATATTAACTAATTAGAAAAAAATTATTTGAGATAAGAAATTATTTTTAATGAATTCAATTTCATAAATTTGATTAAAATTTATTTTTAAATAATACATTTATATCAGAAAAATTAATATTAACAAGAATATTTAGTTATGCCCACTAATTATTTTCTATTATTTTATAAAATTTAAAAATAATTAGTTTTATATGAATTCATGTAATTATATATATATGTTAAAATTTAATTAAAATAAATCTTGAACAATGATTATTTTTTTGAAAATACCAATACCACAAACTATAAGAAACACTCGTTGAATAATTTAAATTTTTGTAATTATGTGACTTATTTTTTATTTTTTCCAATTCATATCAATCAATGAAAAAATATTTATTTTCTATCAACAGAGAACACATTTAATTATATATCATAATCGAAATATGTCAATAAAATATTTTTAAATTATGTTATAAAATATATAAGATAATTAATTTCTTTAATTTAAAAATATTTAATTGAGGATGATTAATTAATGTATACTTCATTACAATTAAAAATTTATTTCTTTGATCTTTTTACATATATTTGTAATCTATAACTAAATTTCAAATATATATTTCACAAAAATTGCTATTATTAACCATATAATTCAATGCCAATGTATTATTGATTTAAATAATGTATTAATAAAAAATGTATTTTAACAGTAGAGTTGTTGTGTTCTATTATTTTTAGAGAATGATTATGTTCAATTTAAATAATTTTTTTTAATATGTATATATATTTATAATTAAAATAAATTTTATTTATATGTACTATATGCAATGAATTCTTAAATAGTATGTTTTTAATTTTTATTATACGGAAGGACAATATACCCATTCATAATAGTAAACTAAGATCAATAATACCCCGATTACATTATTTAAAATCATATCTCATTAGCATTGCAAATATGAAATAACATTCCTATCGTATTGGATTAAAATTGTTTAAAAAATACATTCATGAAGGTTCCTATAATTTTGGATTTAGTATTACTAAATTCAATTCTCCAAGGTAAATAGAATCAATTTTATTTCAAAATTTTTATGGCATTTTTTTAATTTGTAAATATTTTTTAGTTTATTTTATTATTAATGATATAGTAATCCATGTTTTTAATAATCCATTGTATTTAATATAAAATTATATTTATATTATTGTAATTTATAATTTTTTCAAAATAATTTTTTTGCTATTTATATATTTTATGTTTTATTTCTAAATAAATTTACAATTCATTATAAATTATTTTTCAAGTATCGAAATATCAATAAAATTCATAAATAAATATAATAGGATACACCTAATAATCATTTCTATGACCATGATTCAATAAATCCTATATCATCTTACATTAATTGACACATGTATGTGTATTTTTTATGAACATATTATTCACATTAATTACTTTTGTGAATGTTGTTAATCAGGAATGGATTGATGGGATTAAAATGAAATTTCATTATTTTAATATATTATTTTAAAATATAGTTGTAAAATTTTTATTTAAAATAAGAGTAAAATAGTCGGAACTAGATATTTATGTTAACTGAGAATAATATTTATGTATTAGATATTTATGTATTTTATTTCATTAATTCAAAAAGTTTTATAAAAGATGAATCAAAACGATAATTTTCGAGGAAGATATATTAATTTTTCATATGGGAAATATTGGGAATGTATGATTGGATGATGGAAATTACTGAATACATCTGAGTTATAAGATCAAATAACCTATTCATAACAAAATAAAATTGTTAACATAATGAATTTCTCAATCTAATTTGACATATCTCATTAAATTTCCCTTATGATTATTTTTCTAATTAATTATGTTATTATCTCAGGGATAATGATATGAAATATAGGAAATGTATATCACAAAAAGGTCACATGGGTGTAACTAATTCAAACACTATCCAGAGTTAAATCTCTATATTGTGACAATAAGTCATTGAAACATGGGTATATATATCAATATTAAAAAATCATAGAATTTTAATGGCTCAGAACTCTCTAGTCCATTCCTTTGATAAAATCTATTGTCTGAGGTGTTCCCGGATATCAAGGTTACTTATCCACAACACATTGTAAAATTTCATGTTCTGTGAAGAGTGTTTCTAGTTATATGAACAGTGCAACAGTAACATTATGTGAACAATGTCATTGATAGGATTTTGTGAATAACGCAATAGTAACCTTATGTGAATAGTGTCATTAGTAGCCTTATGTGAACAGTATCATCGGTAGAATTATGTGAATTTTTAAACAATAAACTAATGTGAACAGTGTCATCAGTAGCCTTATGTGAACAGTGCAATGGTAACATTATGTGAACAGTGTATTTGGTAGCCATATGTGAATAGTGCAACTGTAGCCTAATGGGTATAGTGTCGTCTGTAGGCTTTTGTGAACAATACAATGGTATCCTTATGTGAACAGTGTTTCCAAAATGGTGAGGTTCAACGGTAGCCTCTATTTCCATTTCCCAATTTTGAGTTCATGATCATTTTACCAGAATAATGACATCTAACGGTTGCCTCCATTTCCTTTGCCAAACTTCGTGTCCATTAATAATGTTTCCATCTTCCTACAGTTTTTCCCGTTTAACATTTCCTTTAACATTAATTGCATTTAATGCCTCGTTTTAAGGTTTCTAATGCTGACTTAATGGAAATAACACATTTATTAATTTTTTCCTCAGGATTTGGATTCTTTTATTTGGTAAATACTCGTGGTTTAATGTGATTGTCTTTTAATTTAAAATCAAGCATATCTTAAAATGCTGCTCCATTATATCATCTAAAGGGACGAGATATCTTCCTCCCTAGTTCTTTATCATTGTTATCGACTGTGAGATGCTCAAACCATTCATTCCATTCAGTAGGAGTTACACAATGCAACATTCCTCCATGGATTGGTTCCCCTCTATTTGCATGCAACCAAGAAGTATCGATCAATCTTTGAAATAATTTGGATGCAGTTATCACATGGGAAGGTGATCGTAACCTATTGTATGGCTCGTTCTCGTATAAAGAATGTTAAGAAATTTTTTTTGGTAGGGGAATTTTTGTTTCTCTTTTATTTTAAAAGAAACTATAGAGTTATCATGTTTTATCCCAGTGGATCACAATGGAATTTACATAAAAATATTTTAATTGGATAAATAAATTGATATCGATCATATGATATTTAATAATGTTTTTCAAGATAGTGTGATATATATTATTTATTTTTTTATCAATTCATATTTGATGGAAATTATTAAATAACTTTAAGAACAAATTAATTGATAATTGTTTGGATAAAGATAATGTGGCATGGGAATGAATCTGATTGTGGTTGCTGTAATTTGATGTTAATCAAATTGATGCAGTAAGCATGTTTAATAAATTTGTGATAGCTGAATCTTTAGTTTTCCTCATTTTAGAACCTACGAATAATAAATCGGATAAATCATGATGTATTAATGAACTAGTTGTTTGATAAACGATAATTCGATGTAGGGTTCTAAGTTACCCTCATGATTGTTTAAGGGCCAAGATCCTAATTTATAGGATGTTTGTTATCCTGCTACTTGTGTTGTGTTGTGGGCTAGGATGGATGTTTTGATATGTGGGAACAGGGAGGCCTACTGGTTGTTGTAGTAGTTGATGCCTTGATTTGTGAGATGCATCAGTTTATGCATGTGGCTATCGGGGAGGACACCATGGAAGATTAAATGCTTTGGATATGAATGTTTTGATAATTGTTGATTCTTATTGGGTGTTAATCTTATTTACATTCCCCACTCCTCAAGGAAGCTGGTCTTTCCTACCATTCTTCCGAAAGGGGAGAAGATGCATGGGGTATGCCACATGATTTTTGTGTTTAATGTCTCAAGGTGGGAAGGGTCTATGATCTTGCTTTAGGCGGCAAAGGCTCGGTGGGTAGTTAATCTACTCACTGTGTTGATACACCATGTGTTTAGTATCATAAATTTTTTTTTAGAATGTTATGGAATATGGGAATGTAATGTAGTAAATAAATCATTGAACAAATGATGTTAACCCAAGGGGTTGGAGCATACTGGGGCGTAACGATGAGTTTATAATTTTAATAAATAAATAAAGTTTTTTGTGATACTAATAAAATATAATGTGGAAATAATTGATGGATAATTGATGTATATATAATTAATAAAAATAATGTGAAACTCATAAAAAGTGAATGAATTAATGAATTTATGCTATTTAAATGGTTGTGTGCTTATTGTATTCCTAGTCTTAGAAGTAGAAATAGAGTCTGATAGATGTTAGCTATGGTTGAGTCGGAGACTAGGTTATGATCATAGCATGGTTGTGAGATATATTATATTCTTGTATTTTTGGGTTTATTTACGATACTCCACCCCGCCAGTTAGGGAAACAGGCACACCAGGGATTCTGAGCCTTGTGGGGTGTTTTCCCAAACATTTTGGTGGGACGATGGATGACTGACTACCCCCTTTGGCCCCACTCTCTCATCTATGTAGTTACTTGTGATAGTAGGCACGATGAATAGTTTTTCCCATATATGTTTTTAGAGGGCTATAATGGTTTGTGGTTGTTCACACACATATATTCTAGATATAGTTTCATATGGTCTATTATAGGTATAATGTGTATAGGTTGTGATAGCTTGATTATCCTTTCGTTGTATATGGGTTGTAATGACTTTAGGTATAATCCATAACTTACAATACACATTACAAAAGTTTTGGTGGCTATCGGTAACTACCTAGCTACATTTCATGTTAGTGCGTTGTGGTTTTGTTGCATGAGGTGCATGTTGTGGTGCTTCGTCGAGGTGTCTGCAGGTAATACTTCTTTGATAGAGATTCATAGGATGTGCGACATCGGTGAAAAGAGAAAATCTAGTGGGGAAGTAGTAGTGGGGTACCTTTGATATTCTTTTTTATATTATATACTCTTGTATGCGATACTTGGTGAGAGTAGCCATGGTGATGATGGGAACATAGTATACCTGTTTATGTGGTTTCACTTGTTGTTCACTGTGCTTTAGCATGATTTATTTACTTTTTCATGATAGGCTTCGAGTAGGATCCTACTGAGTATAATTTTATACTCCCCATAGGTGTGTATAAACAATTTTTCAGGTCACTTGGACCCATTTAGAGATCTATCTGGTTTCAACGTGCTAGGGTGGCATGAGATGTTCAGGCATGTGGTAGCTATTGTTTTTAATTTCCTTTGGGTCATTCAATTTTCACATTCAGTAGTAGTAGTTTTTCATGACATTACACATGTGGACATGTGATTTAGTTTATTTTGTTGTATGAGATGGAGTTTATTGGTGTCTGTCTTATCTCTCTCTTTCCCATGTGTTCTCTTAGAGGGTAATGCATCCCATTTGTCTATTTATAATAACCTCGGTGCTAGTCGCAAACTAGGGGCCTACTAAAGGTGGGACTCAAGGGTCATTATCACCCTTTTCACATTACCAACCAGGTGGGGTACGCATTATGGGGAGGGAATCATGACAGAGTTGTATCTGAGGCTCTAGTTAAGGGATAAGATGATGATTGGATTAAGTAATACATGAGGATTCATGGGTTTGTATGGAAACAATTTCAGTCAAGTTAATCAAGTGATGTAAACATTGAATACCGTCTAAGAAATATGCATTTAGGTCCCCCTATGATCTGATTTACAAAACATTAAGTATACAATGGCTTCTAAATGAGGTGATTGAAGTTGCTGGGTAGAGACCTAGGAATGGATCATTCAACATATTTCCTTGTTCCTGTATTTGAATGGGTAGAACTTGAGATAGGGTAACCTATAATGAATAAAAGAAAAAAAAATTAATTTATTTTGACACTTCCTTTTTCTTGGTTTAGGAGCTCTGACTATTTTTTATTTTATAGGTATGGCTTGATGTTGAAGTCCTCATCCGGATTACATAGATAATGTCCATCATGATGTGCTATCAGATCACTGTAGGCTAGAGGTTGACGAAAACAAAACTTGAAAGAGGACACTCTGAGTGTATCAATGCCTAATTCTGTAGAAGTATGGGCGATCTGTTTTAGATGAATTCATAGATGATGGGTTGGAGGAGGTTGAGATAGGCTCAATTCGATCTACGCTCGAAAAAAGCATTGGGTATCCTTGGTTGTGACTATTTTGCGTGGAGTAGTGAGGAAGTGGTGGTTCTTGATCCATGTGTATTGCGAGTAGTCCACAATCTCAGGGGGGGATTTCTAAGAAATGTTTTCAGTCATGTTTCATTCATTGACTGCAAAGTTATCCATTCACCAGGAGCTTCTTAACCATCGACAAGAGAGATTAAATGTGATAGAGTTTGGAATCTATTTCCATAACCTTTTATGATATGCTTTGGACCAGTTTCCAGATGAGGAGGCCAGGGAACAGTATTTCAAGAAGGCTTTGTGTCCAAAGAACTAGCACCATGTCAACCCATTTATACTTAAAACATGACTTAAGGTGTTGGAGAGGGAATATGTCGTCAAAATGACATTTTCTAGAACCAGATCATCATGAGATGGTAGTCTTCATGATTCCTCAAAAATCAGAGCTCTTGTCCAGGGTTCCCAGTATTCAGTGCAGAAGATATTACATTCAGTCGAGGGTAGGTCCAACCCTTAGCATCTTGTTTCTATGGGGGTAGTAGTTATCAGGACTGTGCGAAGAGATCAGGAACTTTTTTTCTTGTGGTTATTGATTTAATCATCAGTGAGACTACCCGGCCTTTCAGAGGAATCATCATGCACTAGGTTTTCCTCTCTATGTTTCCCCATTGAGACAGTTCTAGTGAAGTCAACAGTAGGAGGTTTCGCCAGCTTTAGATCCATAGAGGGTAGATGGGACAAACAGAGGATATCCTTGTAATGTTCCTCATCCTCATAGAGTAGAATGTGGATATAATGCTGGACGTCATCATGGTCAGAGAGGCTATAGAGGAGTTCATGGTCAGCCTCATGCATTATCGTTTCTAGATCCAAGTTATCCAGACATCATTTGAGGTACCCTTTTCTTATTTTATACCTTCTTTTATGTCTTTTTTGATTTATCAATGACACACTCTTTCATATCACCTACCCTTTCCCATGATTTGGGACTTGAGGTAGAGAGTATTCTTATTCCCTTGGCATTTACTACGCTAGTTTGAGGCCGAGATGACTTGTTTGAAGTATGTAGATACTTTGATCTTGATTTTGGGAAACACATATCTTGGGTAGACTTATTATATTTACAAATACAAACATATGAGGTCATCCGTAGCATATATTGATTGAATTCAGTGTAGACTATCATGGATTGATTCGGGAGGCAGGTTGTGTCCTTGGATGAGGATGGAGAGACAGTGGTGTTCAATGGATAGCAAGGCCATCAGTTGAGTCAGAGGCGTGTTCTATCCATACCATCCAATATGTCTATGATGATGTTGAGTTTTTCAGTGGATCACCAATTTGTGTTTCCTAGTGTTGTAAAAGAGTACCCTGATGCCTTTCCAGAAGAGGTTGTTGCATTACCCACTCAACAATACATTGAGTTTGGGATTGAGCTACAACCAAGAGCGTATCTTATCTCAATGTATCTATATAGGATGGCCTATTCTGAGTTAGAAGAGATACATATATAGCATTCTTGTCTATTATAGTATGGTTTTGTATGGATGAGTGTTTCACCAAGGGGTGAACCTGTTTGTTTTTACAAAAAGGCTAATTACAGTTTGCGGTAGTGTGTCAATTATCATCGCTTAAACAAATTGACACTGAATAATTGCTATACTTTTTCATGTATTGATTACTTATTCTATCAAATTAATGGTTCTAGTTTTTTTTATCAAAGATTGACTTCCGATTAGGATGTCATCAGATGTGTGAGAAGGATGAGGATATCCTGAAGAATGCTTTCCGTTGTCATTATAGGAAATATGAGTTTGTTGTAATGCTATTTGGTGTGAAAAATGCTCCATCTGTGTTTATGGGATTGATGAATAATGTGTTCCATGAGTTCATGGAAAATTTCAAATTAGTTTTTGTTGATAACATCCTTGTGTACTCCATGTATGTGGAGGAACATGCAGAGGATCTAAATGCTATTTTGGGAGTTCTTTGTCAACATAATCAATTTTAGAAGTTGTTGAAGTGTGTATTTTGGGCTCAAGAAGTCTATTTCACGGGGAATGTTTTGTCCTAGTAGTAAATAGTTATTGATCCATCAATGATAGAAGCAGTTGTATTTTGGGCAGCCCCCAAGGCAGTGTGAGAGGTGCGAAGATTCCTTGGTCCTGCAGGATACAAAGGAGGTTCCTAGCCAATTTCTCATGAGTTGTGACTCCATTTAAAACATTGAACATAAATGATCAGGTGCTCATATAGACTGTTAAGTGTTAGAAATCTTTTGAGTATCAAAATGAGAAGGTATAAAGTTCTCCAGTTCATGGTATTTTACTATAGGGAGATCAATTTAATGTTTTCTGCATTGCATAACATCTAGGTTTATGTTGTCTTCTGATGTAGAATAGATCAGTTGTTTCTTATGGGTATCAGTAGTTGCATCCACAGGAATGTAACTATACCACCCATGATCAGGAGTTGGAATCCGTGGTGTTTTATTTGAAGATGTGGAGACTTTACCTCATTGGCGAGCGCATTGTGGTTTTCACTGATCATAAGAGTTCAAGGTATATATTCTCCCATCATGTTGTGAACATATAAAAGCCTCGATGGATGGAGTTCATATAGGAATACAACTTCCAAATATCATATACACCAGGTAAGAGGAATTTTGTAGCTGATGAACTGAGTTGAAAGTCATGTAGTGATGTAGTGTGGGAATCTAGTGACTCTTAGAGAGAAATAGAAGAACCGTTAGAATTACATCTTGATATGAGAGATTTTGGGTGTAGAGGTTGTCTTATATAGGTGGTGGTGCAGTCATATCTGGTGTAGTAGGTGGAAGTGTCCCAGTTTGGGGATCTTGAGGTGGAGGTCTAGAGAGACCGAGTTGTTTATGGTGATGCCCCTAATGGTTGGTCTGAGGATGAACAAAACTGAGTGTTGTATCATGAAAATATATTTGATAATTTTAAAATGCATGAGATAGTTCTCATAGAGTTTTATTTTCCTCCTTTAGTGGTAAATCTAGGTGTGGAAATGTTTTACTTAGCCCTGATATACCTGTTTTAGTGGCCTGAGATGAAGTGTGTAGTTGTAGAGTTTCTGTCTCGATGTTTGGTCTGCCAGAAGGTAATGGTCAAACGATGTGTTCTTGGTGCTCTGCTCCAACCATTAGATGTTCCTTAGTGGAATTTGGAGTACATCTCAAAGGAAACTTGTACTTGTTTACCTCGATCTTAGGGAGGGCATGATGCTATTTGGTTGGTATTGTATTTTTTAACAAAGTCAACCTACTTCATTGCAATCAAGGAGTCAATATCAGTGAATTTTTTGTCGAGGAAATATCTGGAGGAGGTGGTGAGACTTCATGGAGTCCCAAGGATGGTCAATTCCAATCAAGTTCCTTGTATTACCTCTTGGATTTAGGGAAGTCTCCAATATGCTTTTGGTTCCCAACAATTCCCAACACTGCTTTTCATCCTTAGATATATGGATAGATAGATCTGACTATTCAGTCTCATGAAATCATGTTATGCTCTAGTGTCCTTGATTTTGGATGATGTTGATGAGGCACATACCCTTGGTGGAGTTCACTTACAACATTATTTCTCACTCCACCATCTATAAGGAGTAGTTTAAAGCCTTGTGTGGCCATCCATTCCATTCATTATTATACTGGACTGGGGTTAGAGAGTCACTAATTCTCAGACTGTAACTAGTGCATAGTGAAATAGAGATGGTTTAGGTGATTTATGAGGGGAAGAAGATAGTTCCAGATCATTATAAGTCTTATCAAGATCAATGGAGGTGGTTCTTAGAGTTTGATATTAGGGATCACATGTTTCAGAAGGTGAATCTCGGTCATGGGAAGTGATGGTTTGGTCATGGGAGTAATGGTTCTCGCTGGTTTTTGGGATATTCACAGTGTTACCTCATATTGGAGTTGTGACGTATTGAGTAGCACTTCCCCCACATATGATATGGATACACAATGTTTTTCATGTGTCATAACTTAGTCGTTATCTTCATGATGACTCTTACATCATTGAATGGGTAGAGATCAATGTTGATGATGATGAGACCTTCGAGGAGTGACCTATGGAGATCCAAGAACAAAAAGAGATGGTGTTGTGTGGGAATTATATCATCTTTGTTCTTGTCCTGTGGCTCCACGGTGGCATGGAGGAGAGTACCTGGGAACGAGAGTCATATATATGCACTTAGTACCCAAGTTGGTTTGATGTTTAACTATTTTCAAGTAATAATATTCTTTTTTATTGTAATATACATTTCTTGTTTATAAGATATATTTCATTAGGTCATGTCTTGTGGAATTCTCTTTTTTCAGAGGAATCCTGAGGGGTTGTTGATCAGACATCTTTTCTGTTTCCATTAGGGTTGGTTTTAAATTCTCGAGGAAGATAATATTTTGGGAGGTATCTGTTGTAATGACATGGACCTCTCTGGTCCATTACTTTTCTAAAATCTTGTATTCGAGGTGTTCCTGAATATCAAGGGGACTTATCCCTAATAATTTTACAAATTTATATTTATATGAACTGCATTTAAAGTTATGTGAATAGAACAATGATAACCATATGTGAATAGTGTCATCAGTAGCCTTATGTGAATAGTGAAATGGTAATCTTATTTGAACAGCGTTATTTGCAAACATATGTGAACAGTGAAATGGTAACCTTATGTGAACAGTGTCATCAATAGCCTTATGTGAACTATGTCATTGGTAGATTTATATTAATAGTGCAATGGTAACCTTATGTGAAAAGTGTCATCAGTAGCCTTATGTGAACAATGCAGCAATAACCATAACTGAATAGTGTCATCGGTTTCATTAAGTGATTTGTGAAACTATAGCCTTCAGTGAATAGTGTCATTGGTAGGATTATGATAATAGTGCAACGATAATCTTATGTGAATAGTGTTTCTAGAATGGTGAGTTTAATGGTAGCCTCTATTTCTATTGAAAATTTTTTGGTCATGAATAGTGTTTCCAGAATGTTGAGGTCTAATGGTACCCTTTATTTCAATTTCCAAATTTCATGCTCATTTAAATTGGTTCCAACTTCCTACTGTTTTCCCCCTATGATGTTTGCTTTGATGTAAAAGGCATTTCAAGTCTCATTTTAATGACTCCAAGGCTGATTTAAATGACATAACACCTATATTAATTTTTTCTAATGGTTTGGAATGCTTTTACGTGGTCAATCCTCGTTGTTTAATGTGATCTACTTTTAATGGAAAATTTAACGTATCTTAAACTAATTCTCTGTTAAATCTTCTAAAGGGACATGATATCTTCTTCCCTAGTTCTTCCTCATTATTCATGGCTCTTAGATGCTCAAACCATTAATTTTATCTTGTAGGATTTTCACAATCAATCACTCCTCCTTCGATTGGTTCCCCTCTATTTTGATGCAACATATTAGTATCAACCAATCTTTGATATAAGGTGGATACAGTTATCACTATGGGAGAAAATTTTAACCCATTGTATGGACCATTCTCGTAAAAAGAATGTCATGAACCGTTTTGGTCAGGGATTCATTTCTTCTCTTTTCTTTTACGTGAAACTATAGAGTTAACATGTTTTATCACACATGAATATAATGGAATTGACAGAATAAATATTTAAATAAGATTAGTAAATTAATATCGATCGTATGTCATTTATTATAGTTTTTCTAGATATTGTGATTTTTATGCTTGCATTGTTTATATTTTCGTTCTTGATGGAAATTGGGAAATAATTTAAAGCCAAAATCAATTGAAAATTGTTTGGATAAAGATAAAGAGGAATGTAAATAAATGAAATTATTGTTGTTGTAATTTTTTTTTAATAAAATTTATGCAGTAAGCATGTTTAATCAATTTCGGATTTCATACAGTTTAGGTTTCCCTATGTTGCAACATACAAATAATAAATCACTTAATTAAATATGGATTAATGAAGTAGTTTTTGGATAAAGGATAATCACTTGTAGGGTTCTGATTTACCCTCTTTAATGTTTAATGGACAAGATACCAATTGATATGATGTTTGATTTCATGATTCTTGTGTTGTTATGTGATCTTTCATGGATATTGTGATACGTGGGGGTATGGAGGCCTACTGGTTGCGTAGAAGTTGTCACCTAGAGTGTAAATATGTATCAATTTATGTATGTGGGTGTCAGGGAGGACATCAGGTATGATGAAATGCGTTGGATGTGAATTTTTGGATGATTACTAGTTCATATTAGTTGTTTATCTACATTACATTCCCCACTACTCAAGAAAACTGTTCATTTTAACCCTTCTTCCGAAATGGGTGAAGATGTGCGGGGAATTCCACGTGAATTCTGTCTTTAGTATCTCAATGTATGATGGGTCTACGCTCTTGCTATAGGCAGTAAAGAATCGATAGTTAGTTTATCTATTCACCGTGTTGAGCACCATTGTGTTTAGTAGCATAGATTGTATTTCTAGAATGCCTGGGAATAGGGGAAAGTAATATTGTATACAAATAATTGAATAAATGATGTTATCCAATGGGGTTGGTTCTTGTTGGGGCGCAATTCTGTGGATTTAATTTGAAGGAATAGTGAACATTAGGTTCGATGGTAATGAAATATAATGTGGAAATTATTGATGGTTAATTAATTTTTAATGAATTAATTAACATAGAGTGTCACTGATAAAAATATAATGAAGTAATGTTTTAATGTTATTTAAATGTTTATGTTATTATAGGATACATAGTCTTAGAAGTGGTACCCAGAAGTTCGAGAGGCATTAGTTTCAGTTGAGTCTAAAACTAGGTTATGCCCATAGCGTGGTTGTTAGCTATAGTATATTCTGTACTTTATGTGTTTCTTCATGCTACTCTAGTCCATCAGTTAGGGAAAATGAAACCGCATGGATTTCGAGCCCTATGGGTGTTTTACCCAACATTCTGTTTGGAGGATGGATATTGGGATACCCCCTTTGGACCCACTCTCATCTCTTGGTAGTTACTTGTGTTGGTAGGCACAATAGTTAGTTTCCCCCATATATGTGTGTAGAGGGCTGTAATGGCTTGTGGTTATTCATAAAAATATATTCTAGATATAGTTTCTAATGGAATACTATATTATAACTTATATGTTCTATGATGGATTGAGGATCCTTAGTCAGTGTATGGGATGTAATCGCTTGATGTATAATTCTTGACATAAGATACATGTTACACGAGTTGTGGTGGATCACGAAAAATACTTGGTTACATTTCATGAATTGATGTGGTGGTTTGGTTGCATGAGGTGCATGTTGTGGTGCTTCTCCTAGGTGTTTGCAGTAATGTCTTTTTGGGTAGAGATATTTTAGACATGTGATGTTGGGGAAAAGTAGCAAACCGGTGGGGGAATTAGTAGGGGTACCATTTATATTCTTTATTGTATTATATAATCATGTATGCAATACATGGTGAGAGTATCCATGGTGAGGATGGAAACTCAGTATACCTATTTAGGTGATGAGTTAGTTTCACATTTTTCTCATTATGCTTTAGCATGATTTCTTTAATTTATCATTAGAGGATTCAGAGAGAGTCTTACTGAGTATATTGTTGTACTCACCCTAGGTATATGTAAACTATTTTTCAGGTCACATGGAGAAGGTTAGAGATCCCGTTGGTTTATACTATGTTGGGTTTGTAGGAGATGTTAGGGGTTGTGGTTGATGTTGTTTTTTTTTACTTTCCTTTCATACTTTTAGTTTTAACTTTCAGTTGTAGTTGTTTTGGATTACATTATATATGTGCTCTTGGAATTTCATTTTTTATTTTCTGGGTTGGAGATTGTTGGTGTCTATCTTATCTATCTATTTCGCATGTGTTATATTAATGGTTATTGCCCCCCATTTGTGTGTTTAATATTCCCTATGTGCTAGTCGCCAACTCAAGATATACTAGAGGTGGGACTCGGGGGTCATTCACTATTAGAAAAGAAGGTTATACCAACTGTTCTAAATCGTTGGTATAGGCTGGAAAACTGTTGGTATAGCCTGTACCAACTGTTTTCCAAATTGTTGGTTAGTAAGCCGTGAAGAAAGCCTTATACCAATGGTTTGATATAAACCGTTGGTATATTGTTTTATTAAATTTCTCCCAATGTATACCAACGTTTCATAACCGTTGGTACCACATTTTTTGAGAATTTTTATACCAACTGTTTTCAACCGTTGGTAATGTGATTTTCCAGAACACACATACAAACAGTTTGGAAACGTTGGTATTATGTTCTTCCAGAATTCAAGATTACATATACTAACGGTTCTAAACCATTGGTATAGTGTTTTTCTAGAATTCCAGCAATCTTATACAAACGGTTTAGAACTGTTTGTATCGAGTTTTTACAAAACAGCTGCACATCATCCCCCCTCCAGTAGCCCCTCCACTATACACCTATTCCGACATAAGAAATATCACAAAAACCACATACATTCTTAAAATAGTATAAAAACACCTAAAATTGGAAAAAAATACATAAAGCCATCAAACTCTTCCAACCATGTCATTTACTACAATTCCATATTTCAATCATCATATGACAACAATCATCTGGTAGTAATTCACCTCACCCCTACACTACCCCCAACCAGTATAGCCCCCACCTCCCCATAAAATTCTAATAGGATGAGTAGTATGAAAAATACCTATTAGAGTTGAATAAGAGTTTGAAATTGTCTCATATCCCATTTTTTCTGATCCTAGATTTGGGTGTGTAATTATTTGTGATTAATTTTTCATTGAACATGTATTGTTTATAATATATGGTGAAAATGTATTTTCTTTGGAGTCTATTCACTTATGAACCCATGAGTGAAACTACCCAGCTCATGAAAAATTGTTTGCGACTATCATTGATGAGTGTAAATTTCAGTTGTATTCACCTAAAATGATGTTATTTTCAAACAAAAGAAAGACTTTGAGCAGTGCTATCCACACCGTGCCTTGTATTGATGTGAGGTTGACTCGTACACGTTACATATGACCCATGGACAGTTCTCCTAAAGTTTCAACAGAATCTGAATGCGTTTGGTCAGTTTTCCTTATGCAAGTAGTTGTTTTCCCTTAAAATCTTGTCCATTTCAATTAAAAGTGAGACAATATTAGTTGTACCATCCACATTATGCCTCATATTGAGACGAGGTTTACTCGAAAACATCACAAATGAACCATGGATACATTTCCTAAATTATCAACAGAATCTGAATGCGTTTGGTCCATTTTCCGTATGTTAGTTATTGTTTTTACTTAAATTGTTGTCCATTTCAAAGAAAAGTGAGACACTTTGATTGGTGCAGGACACACCGCTCCTCGGATTGAGGCGAGGGTTGACTCGTACACATAAAAAATGACCCATGGATCGTTTTCCTAATGTATCAACACAATTTGAATGTGTTTTGTTGGTTTTCCGTATGTCGTTTATTTTACTTAAAAGTGCATCCATTTTAAACAAATGAAAGAATATTTTAGTGGTACTGAACACACCATCCCACAGATTGAGGCAGGGTTGACTCGTACATGTCACAAATGACCCATGGAAACTTTTCCTAACGTATCAACAGAATCTGAATGCGTTTGGTCGGTTTTTCGTATGCCAGTGATTGTTTTAACTTTAAATTCTATCCATTTCAAATAAAATTGAGACCGTTTGAGTGGTACCGGCCACACCGTGCCTCAGATTGAAGTGGGGTGTACTTTTACACGTCAAAAAATACACATGCAAACTTTTCCTAAAGTATCAATAGAATCTGAATGTGTTTGGCCTGTTTTCCATATGTCAGTTGTTGTTTTGACTTCAATTGTTGGCCATTTCAAAGAAAAGTGAGACACTTTGAGTGGTGTTGTCCACACAACATCTCATATTGAGGCGGGGTTGACACGTCCACGTCACAAATGATTAATGGATCGTTTTCATAAAGTATCAACACAGTCTGAATGCGTTTGGTCAGTTTTCTATATGTTGTTTATTTTACGTAAAAGCGCATCCATTTTAAACAAAAGACAGACACTTTGAGTGGTACCATCCACACCAGCCCACAGATTGAGGTGGGGTTGGCTCATAAGCGTCACAAATGAACCATGGGAACTTGTCATAATGTATCAACAGAATCTGAATGCATTTGGTTTGTTTTCCGTATGCCGATTGTTGTTTTCACTGAAAATCCTGTCCATTTAAAATAAAAGTGAGACAGTTTGAGTGCTATCGGCCACACTGTGCCTCAGATTGAGGCGGGGTTGACTCGTACACGTCAAAAATGACCATGGATACTTTTCCTAATGTATCAATAGAATCTGAATGCGTTGTTCCATTTTCCGTATGTCAACTGTTGTTTTGACTTAAACTATGGTCCATTTCGATGAAAAGTGAGACACTTTGAGTGGTTCTATCCACACTACGCCTCGGATTTTGGCAGGGTTGACACGTACACGTCAAAAATGAACCATTTATCTTTATCTTAAAGTATCAACAGAATCAGAATTCGTTTTTTCGGTTTTCCATATGTCGTTTATTTTACTAAACAACGCATCCATTTTGAACAAAATAAATAGACTTTGAGTGGTACCGGCCACACCAGCCCTCGAATAGAGGCGGGGTTGACTCATACATGTCACAAATGACTCATGGAATCTTTTTCTAAAGTATGAACAGAATTATAATGCATTTGGTCAGTTTTCCATTTGTCGGTTGTTGTTTTCACTTAAAATCATGTCCATTTCAAATAAAAGTGAGACACTTGGAGTGATACCGGCCACACTGTGCCTTAGATTGAGGCGGGGTTGACTCGTACTAATCAAAAATGACCCGTTGATACATTTCCTAAAGTATCAACAGAATCCAAATGTGTTTGGTCCATTTTTTGTATGTCAGTTGTTGTTTTGACCTAAACTGTTTTCCATTTCAATGAAAAGTGAGACAATTTGAGTGGTGTTGGCCACACCACGCCTCAGATTGAGGCGGGGTTGACTCGTACATGTCACAAATGACCCATGGATCATTTTCCTAAAGTATCAACACAATCCAAATGCATTTGGTCGGTTTTTATTATGTCTTTTATTTTACTTAAAAGCACATCCATTTTAATCAAAAGAATGACACTTGAAGTGGTACTGGACACACCGACCCTCAGATTGAGGCAGGGTTGACTTATACACGTCACAAATGACCCATGGAAACGTGTCCTAAAGTATTACTAGAATCCGAATGTGTCTGGTCAGTTTTCTGTATGCCGGTTGTTGTTTTCACTTAAAATCCTGTCTATTTCAAATAAAAGTGAGACACTTCGAGTGATACAAGCCACACCGTGCCTCAAATTGAGGTGGGGTTGATTCTTACAAGTCAAAAACGACCCATGGATACTTGTCCTAAATTATCAATAGAATCAGAAAGTGTTTGGTCAATTTTCTATATGTCAATTGTTGTTTTGACTTAAACAGTTGTCCATTTCAAAGAAATGTGAGACACTTTGAGTGGTGCTGGCCACACCATGCCTCAGATTGAGGTGGGGTTGACTTGTAAACGTCAAAAAATGACCCATGTATCCTTTTCCTAAAGTATCAACACAATCCAAATGAATTTGGTCGGTTTTCCGTATGTCGTTTATTTTACATAAAAGTGCATCTATTTTAAACAAAAGAAAGACACATTGAGTGGTACCGGTCACACTGGTCCTCGGATTGAGGTAAGGTTGACTGATAAATGTCAAAAAAGACCCATGAAAAATTTGTCTAACGTATCAATAGAATCCGATTGCATTTGGTCAGTTTTCCGTATGTCGGTTATTGTTTTCACTTAAAATATTGTCCATTTCAAATAAAAGTGAGACACTTCGAGTTATACCGGCCACACCGTGCCTCAGATTGTGGCAGGGTTGACTCATACACGTCATATATGACCCATGTGTATTTTTCCTTACATTTCAACAGAATTCGAATTCCTTTGGATGGTTTTCCATATTTTCAGTTGTCGTATTTACTTAAAATGATGTCTTTTTGAAAAAAAATTACAAATACATATTGGAGGAATAAATTTTAATGATATTGAAGAAAAAAAGTTACATAATGAGTAATAGTCTATATGGAATAAAAGTTATAGAAAAACCGACTCCGTGGGAACTAATGTAAGGAATTTGAGGAATGATAGTTACATAATGTGCAATATCAATTGTAATAAGATGATATAGAACCTACAACCGGATTTCTTTATCTAGTTTACAGAAATCCAAACAACCTAAGAACATTGGAATCCCTCTCTTGCACACTAGAACCATAAATTTAGCATAACATCTAATCTTAAATGCATCAAAATTAATTTACATTGTTTGGGATCAATTTCAGTGTACAACCTATCTCTGTCATCATTGACATAGTGAACATGCAAAAAGAATCAAATGAAATATCCAAGCAGGTAACATTTAGGGAGGGACATGATTTCCTTCATTCTTGGTATCACTTCATAAGCACTGACAATGGATCTATTGGCTTCATCATAAGTAATAAATGGATTTACTCCAATTGCAGTAGGGATTTTGTCAACTTCATCATCACCATCATCAAAAAGAAGTTTGGGATTTAATTCAATAATTACAATAAATTTAGGATGACGAATATCTTTTACATAAAAAAAAGTTTCCCTGTTGAGTCCAATACATATGGTTCATTGGTGGAAATAGTGTGAGTCATGTCAATAACTCGAAATCCACTATCATTAATAAAGGTACCTTGCCTCTTCATTGAATCAAACCATTGACATTTCATCATCGTGACTCAACCATGCGAGTAATAATCCAAAATTATTATTTTCTCCATGACTCCATAATAAGAAACATTTTCAGAACAATGCCTAGTATCTGATGAACTGGAATAAAAGTCTGTTGTGGCAGTTAGCATAGCCCCATTATGCTGTGTTCTCATGTTTCTTGCTCGTTTAGTGATAATAAATTTGTATCCATTTATCACAAGTTATTTAAAAGCACAAACCATGGTATTAGGACCAAAATCCAAAGCTCTTATTTCCTTAGAAACATTGTCTACAGGAAAAATCGATATCTGAAATATAAACAAATAGTAAACTTAATTAAATATTATTTTTATTTAGTTATTACAGAAATATTTTTACCCTAAATTTCAACCAAGCAGAAAACCCTTTGCTATGAAAAGTCTCTTTCCTTCTCAAAGATAAAGAACAATGCTTTCTATATATCAATTCTTTATGTTCCCTGTAGATAAAAATAATAATAGTTTAAAAAATATTTAAAATCAAAAGAGATAAGATAAGAGATACATGTACAATTCACTTTCTTGATATACTCATCAAACAAATCACAATTGAAAAACATTGTGCGATGTGCCATCTCTCTCTGTTCACGGATAAATGTCGTCAAGGTATATGATCCCGGAATTCCTCCTGTCTGAGGATGTGATGGAAAACTGAATTCAATTTTCCTATACTGTTCTTTTTCATTTCTCATTATTCTGTTTATTCTCCTAGTAAGATCATTCAAATACATTGTGCAGAAATCCATACATTCTTGGGCCTTGTAACTGTTCATAATAGAACCTTTGGGATAATTCCTATTCTGAACATATTATTTCACTGTGCACATGTTTTGTTCAGTTGGATACATCCTAGGGAAAGCAACGGGTCCTCCAAGAAGTATTTTAGTCATGATATGGACAATCAGATGGAAGATTGATGTAAAAAATGATGGAGGGAATATTTTCTCTAACTCAAACAAAATTAATGGTGTCTCTGCCAACAATTTTTGCAAGAAGTATTTGGACGACCTCTAAGCAAAAAGATCTCTAAACAAATAGAACATCTAAATATCTGAGACTCTGACATTATTGGACATGAGATGACAGATTTCTATTGGAAAGAACTCATGCAAAAGGACGTGATAATCATGATTCTTCAAAGATTTCATCTTCAACGATTTTATATTGCCCCATTTTGATATATTTCTTGAATAGCCATCAGGAACTTTAAAAGTCTCTATCAATTCCAGAAAATTATT
Source organism: Viscum album (assembly GCA_963277665.1). NCBI lineage: Eukaryota > Viridiplantae > Streptophyta > Magnoliopsida > Santalales > Viscaceae > Viscum > Viscum album. The sequence continues at coordinate 1,488,545,363 of OY728128.1, forward strand.
TTTTTTCATCAGGTGTCATCACATAAGAAGCACATGGAACATGAAATTTATTTTTACTAATACAGACAGGATGCAATTCTAGTCTGATCCCCCAATCTACCAAGTCACGTCGATATTGTAAATCAACTTTTGTCTCCCCCTTGAAATTTAGAAGAATCTAAAGAAACAATTCACATATATTATTTTCAATGTGCATTACTTCTAAGCAATGATGTAACTAGTTGGTTGACCAATACGACAACTCAAATAATATACTATTTTTCTTCCAATTGTAACAGCGATCATTAGAAGCATGTTTTCCACTTTCTATATTTCATTACACCCTTCACAATTGAAAAACTGAAATCTTTCAATTCATTAAGCACATCAGTTCCAGACATATGCTGAGGTGGATCGTCATTCTCCATGGTATTGTCAAATTTTAGACGATTGTTTTTATATGGATGGTTTATTGGTAAGAATCGTCGATGTCCCATAAAACTAAAACTACGATGATCTTTCTGTATTCTCGATCGAGTATTCTTCATACAAAAAAGATATGACAATTTTCCTTTTGTGCTCCATCCAGACATCATTGCATAAGCTGGAAAATCATTGATTGTCCACATAAGCACAACACACATCTGAAATATGTCTTTCAAACATGAATTATATGTGGGCACACCCACATCCCAAAGAAGTTTCAACTCTTTTATTAAAGGTTTCATGTATACATATATATCATTGTTGGGATCATAAGGGCCAGATATCATTACACTCAAGAAAGTGTAAGGATTTTTCATACACAACCAAGCGGGATGGTTATAAATGTGTATGAAAACTGGCCATGTGTTGTGTGAAGTAAGCATCTGCCCCAATGGATTAAAACAGTCACATGAAAGACCCATTCAAACATTACACACGTCGGCTGCAAATTAATGATATCGAGCATCAATTATCTGCCATGAAATTCCATCTATAGGGTGAACCAACTCTTTATTATTCATTTTCTCTCAGTGTCATGCCATCTCATTTTTACGGATATTTCATCAGACGTGAAAAGGTTCTATAATATGGGGATCAATGGAAAGTGCCAAATTACTTTTTGTGGAACATGAGATGGTGTTCCATCATCTTTTGGCTTCCATCGGGAGGTTCCACATTTGATACAATCATTTATTTCAGCAATTTTCTCCCAAAATAAGCTTCAATCATTCGGGAATGCATGATTTTTTTGAGAATCCAAGTTCATCAACTAACATCAATGCCATAGTGTTGTTTGAGGGAATATCTCCATCATCTATAAGTAAGTCCTTCATGAATGAATGAACATAATAAATTGTAATATATTAAATCCCATACAATGATTTCTCATGAAACAATTGGATTATAAATTCCAAATTTTTTCATTTTTCCACATTGCCGATATACTGGATTCACCGCGACGTCATTCAATTTTTTTCACCCTATCAAAATCATCATTTTCATTAGACACATCATGTGTGCTTGTATCAAAATCTTTTTGGTTGGACATCCTTTCCTTCTCCTGATGCCAAATAAATGGAAATCGACCATATATCAAACCCTCCAATTCAGTCATATCATTTGGATCATCAACAATTTGAGATTCCATTTTCTCTCCATTGTGATAGAACCCATAATAGTTTGTTTGGAAACCATATTTGGTTATATGATAGATAACTACTGCATGAGTCAACCAAGGTCTTCCAACACAATTAAAACATGGGCAGTTTATGTGACCACTATCTGAAGCCTTGTCAAATGAAAAATCTAGAAATCTGTTCAAATTATTTTGAAAATCAGTTGAAATCTGATCAGTTTCGTACATCCAACAACTATCCATTCTGTAAAGAAATTGCAATAATTCTTTTCAATGCAATTCAATAATATTTAAGTATAATCAAAAAAATATTTAGGTAAATAAAAATTGTTTAGTTTATATAAAAGAATAACTGGCACATTACTATATATAAGAATCATATTAAGAAATAAAACAAAATATTGTGTATATAAGAAAATAAGATACATAATTTCTAATGCCTATATTCTAGGATTTCCCAGTAAGATATTAGAAGTCGATCAAGGAATACATAATCATTAAGGATCTTGTTGGGAGTACATGATTTTAATACATTAACTTATTTAGGGAGATCAGGATGAGGAGTAGGATGAGGATCAGGTGAGTGGAGGGACTGTCCAAGGGGGTGCGGGGTGTCCAGGGGGTACGGGGTGTCTAGGTGGGTGGTGGGCCCATCTGGGGGATCAGAGGTGTCCAGGGGGTCAGGGGCTGTCTAGGGGGTCGGGGTGTCCCGGTGGGCAGGCTATCCGTGGGGGTGGTCAGGCTGTCCAATGGGGTAGGGGGAGTCCAGGGGGTGGGGGGCTGTCCACAGAGGTGAGCGGGATGTCCAAGGGGTGGGTGGGTCTGTCTGGGGGGTACAGGGTGTCCAGGGGGTGGGCAGGCTGCCCATTGGGCTGGCGGGGCTATCTAGGGGGGGTGGGCGGGCTGTCCCGGGGGGTGTGTGAGCTATCCATGGGGGGGGGGGGGTCGGGCTGTCCATGGGGGTGGCGGCACTTTCTAGTGGGATCGAGGTTGTCAAGGGGGTGGGGGAGGTCTTTCCATGGGGTGGGGGGATTTCTAGGGGGTGGGAGCGTCCGAGGGGATGGGGGTGTCCTGGGGATTGTGGGAGGGTGTCCGGGGGTGGGGTGGGAGGGCTATCAACAAGGGTGGGGGGCTGTCTACGGGGGCACGAGCTGTCTAAGGTGGTGGGTGGGTGTCCAAGGGTAGGGTGGGCGGGCTGTCAATAAGGGTAGTGATAGGTGTGGAAATTTTACACCTAGAGTTTGATGAGGAAATACATATGAGGATGGATTGGAATCTTGGTAGGTTCTTAGAGTGGGATGGTCCCTCTGAGTATATAAAATGTATTATGAAATGTTTTAGTGAAATATAATTATCATACAGGGAACATGTCTATAAGGTGATAAAATAATATTTTTATAGATGTATGATGGTATTTTATGGATTTTTTGGACTAAATGAATCTTAATTAGTTAATAGAGATGAAGAAGTTCTCTATAACAAATATTGGGAAAAATTTATCTGTTATAGGACATTTTGTTTCTTTCTATGGATTAATATCCTTAAAAATACAATTTGTAGTGGGTCATATAAAGAATCATTCCTAGCATTGAGTTTAGGAGTATATATGGTTTTTATTATTTTTTCCCATGACTTTTGGGTTGATAAACAGTATAATTTTCTTCATAGATCTCATGAATATGATTTTCTATCCATATAATATCTCTTTAATCATTATATTTATAGATGAAACGACAATATAGTTAATGAAATTATTTTTTAATGAATGACGATGTGACATATTAATGATTAAAATTCTATAAAATTCGATTTATAAAAATAGTTTTCTTTGTCAATATTGGATACAATAGACTAAGAGCTATTGAAAATAGAAAAGCACCAGGATTTTGGTCTATCTCAATCTCAACATCATGTCAAGGGTGTATCATCATAAACTCCTCCTAATAAAACAAAAACCCTAATAACCTTGGTATCCTCCAACATAATAGCTTTAATATATTATATAAAAGTATGAAAAATCACATAAACTTGGTGGTCCACATATCAACTTCCCACCTAAAATTCCCACTCAATAACAAAAACTACATTTTTTCTATGCCTATATGATTACACACCCCTCCTTCAGAATCATTTGATAAAAATCTATAAGGAATATAACTAGTTGATTCATTTGATGACATATTATAAGTATATTTATATGAAAAGAATACCCCCACAATAATCATGCAGCCCTCTCATCAGTCTAAACCCCTAGAACACATAAAAGAATCTAGTATGGACATTTACTAAAATATTTACACCATAAGAATAAGAATAAACTCTAAATATATTTTGAGAGGATATAATGGTGTGTGTGAAAAAATGATATTAAATCAATTTAAATGAATATGGAACAAATGAGGGTTTATAATAAATGAAGAGTACCTCAAACAATCCAATACCAATATAGCGCCACATAATCAACATCATGATGCCTGACCTAGAAATCTTACCTACGTCTTTACTGATGACCACCTAATTGGAACACTCTATTTATGGTTCTTGATCACAAGGAATAAACTATGTTTGTTCTCTACCAACTCAATCACCCCCTTGTAGATCATAATCTTTTTCCCCTTATACTAAAATGGTCTCATTGGAAGCTACTTCTAATGCTGGTCCTAAACCATTCATTCTCCACAAAACAATGATCAAAGAACCATTGGACAGATCTTAATGACGATAGAAGCTCATCACATATAGGTTAAATAAAAAAAGAACCAAAAACATATACACATCAAAATCAAATATAAAAACTGAAATATTAGATAAATTTCAAAAAAAATAAGGTACCATTTAAGAAAATATCTAAATTAGGATGGGTCTGATAAGACTCGAAAGGATATTCAACACCTCTGATGGGATGGTGGAAGAGGAAGTCGAAGGAGCTCCATGATCGCGAAACTGATCCAGCCGAAGGATCCCCAAGATCGCCTGCTGCTCCCGTTTAGGGTTCTGTATCGTGAATGGGGGAGAGAACAGGCCGCTGGTAATTTGGGGGAATGTTTTACCAACGGTTTCTAAAAACCGTTGTTATATATCTTCAAGCCAAACCTATGCCAACAGTTCTTTAGAACAGTTGGTAAAATCTTCCCCGAACCAAACCTATACCAACGGTTCTCATTGAACCGTTGGTAAAACTCCCCTAAACATCATCTATACCAACTGTTCATTAGAACCGTTGGTAAAAGCTACCACAAACACACCTATACCAACAGTTCTAAGGAACTGTTGGTAAAAGAATCCCTAAACCATCATTTACCAACCATTTCATGAAAACGTCGGTATAGAAGTGTGGGGAAAAACCCACATTCCAATAGTGATTATCTCTCTTCTTAAATTGTCACCCCAGGAGGGGTACACCTTATGGGGAGTGGTTCGTGACAAGAAAACACAATTTGTCGACTATTTCATATGACTACTAATGAGAATAATTATTTGGGAATTCTATTAGATAGTGAAAGAAGCCAATTATGTGTCCATTCAAATAGAATAAAACTATCCTAAGTAACAACCATGTAAATTATGATAACATTACTTCCCGTGGTAATGATATTTCCCAATTATATTCTAATTTGTTCCTAAAATAGAGAAATTTTTAAAACATTATCAGTGTGTATGATTACTTGTTATGGGTGATGTTGAATACATAATTGACATAGGAACCATCCAAATATGAATTCAATAACATAATTTTATTAATTGACAATATTATAATGTTTAGAAAAAATAAATAATTAAGATGTCGAATCTGAAATAATTTCATATGAATTGATATCCCAATATATGTAAACAATTGTAATTAAATCTATGTCCACAATATAGATATCATTAACATCAAATTGCTCATTTTAAAGAGGATTTTCTAAAATTACATACTTTTATATACAATAGGGATGAATTATGTAAAAATAATATTATGAATTTTGGAATAAAAAATATGATATTTGATGATTCAAAAATATATTGAGATTGATATCCTACCTATGGGATCCCATGATGAATTTTATGGATAAGTGTACATATATTTATAAAACATTTTAATATAAAATATATACATGTGGATTGAAAAAAGAGAAAACATACATAAGATGATATAAAATATAGGTAGATATTATAGGATGTAATAATTCATGATTAATATAGAATAAAAAAGTGATATTGATTATAGGACGTGGTATAATTGATAATAGGAAATGGAGATGGAGTTTTCTAGGGGTAGATAACCCAATCATCAACATAATTATTCTACATGCATTTATTTTAAATTTAATCAACATAGTTTGTGAATTAGTGGCTTGAGCATTCATGGGTTTCCAAAAAAGTGGTTCTAATTGTTACATGAGTGAATTGATCATTACGTATATTTCTTTTCTTTATATTATACTAAACTGACATTATAAAATGGTTATTGACACTTGAATATGGAGTCTATAATGATATTTGACGTCAATATATTCCTATGGTGTATGAATCAAGTCTAACCTATTGCTAGATATATAAAACTATACTAAATTTCCCATCATAGGGCCCATGCGCTTCACTAGATTATTTTTTAAATATTTATGTTCATTAAAATTTCCATATAGGTTGTGAGGATAGGGATGAGTGTGAAACTGCCAATACATCATCAAAAAATTTCTCTCATTTATACCAATCTCATTCAATAATGATAATAAATGATTCATTCCCATAAACATACCTACATTCTTTCCTAAAGTCCCTTATCACCATAGTTAAAATAATTCACTCCCCCTCTAAGGGATAAATATTCCTTGGTGGTGACCATTTCTCTAGTACCACTAACAACCACCAATGAATGATAAATAAACTACAGTGTGAGTACATAAAAAGGAATACAATATATTCATGTTCATTTAGTTTCATACATAAAATTTTTATATCATAATCAGACATCTAAAAAGCTACACTAGTACTAAATATGCATTGAATCATCACAAAGGGTCTCAGAGGATATGAACAGTCACACTCACATGCGATGAAAAGAAATCATGTTATCAGTGATCCCAAAAATAATTGATTTCATAAAATAATTAAACGACAGTCCATGAGGTAAGAATATTTATAACACAATTTGATATTATCCAGGTTAAGGAATTTTGAAATATTCAATAACCAAAAAAAATTTACAGTCCAATAGAATCATGATCACCCATCAAGTCCTCCTAGATCCTATACATTTGAATATTTCAGGGGTTGGAGGTTATGGAAATGAGAAATATAAACAAAAGGGTTCAAACCAAACTCATCCACGGTCAATCGTCATCCAAATATATCCACATTATCTGAGGATGATGAAAAAATATATGAGCTTTTGGAAAACTAGTTTCCTCCGTAATGTATGGTAGATGATTCTTAATAAAGTGTGTGTTGGAAATGACATGATGGAATAGTCATGGAGAACAAAAAAAATTTGTTGTGTAAGAATGATATCACAATGTTACATTGTGTAAAAGTGTGGTTTGGAGTCACCGTGAAATGCACCATGACAATGAAATGAGAGAGAAATGTAGTGTGGATCTGCTCCTTAATGTGATATGATGGGATATATAGAATGGGTCCTTGGTAAAAACGTATGTCTTTATCCCTGTAGAGTTTTGTTACAATCTTGATTAGTGTACAGGAAGTGTATATGTAGGGGTTCTTCTTTTTAAACTGAATTAGATTAAGCCCTATTAATTTCTATCAGGGCTCTTGAATAATGATATAATATAAAAGGTAAGAAATATATATTCATATAATTTAATTCATTGAACAAAAATAAAACCTACATTTAAAATATTTATAACTCGATGACCAAATAATACCAGGTGGGGCCAACATATAGGTAAAAGTGGCATTGCAACATGGTCCATGCTATTATAGTGTTATATCCTCGATCTCAAAATTTTTCAGGATAACCATGGAACATACAATATTTATAAAACCCTATGGTGTGTCCATTTCAATTATAATTTTCAACATCCATTTTAGTGTTGTCCAAGTTTCTTCACCACATCAATCCTTATTTTGGTAGAAAAAATTCCAAAAATAATTTTATTCCTCATTTATCTTTACCAAGAAACATATTTATTTCTTGAAAATGGTTCAATATAAAAATGTGTGTTATGAATAATATCAATTATGAATAATAATTTGATATATTTAAAATTTAACCTCTGTAATTACTTATCACTCTTGAAAAACATCTACAGGGGTTATACTAATATACTTAGGCCACTAGCCTTGAACATCATCCTCACCCTCATAGGCCTTCTCATGGATCCTCCCATATGTACACTGAATCTGTACCAATTTAACCATAGTCTCTCAATGTACATTATCACTCCACTATAAGATCATCACCAGATGCTCCTCAAAAGACATGCCAGTCTTCGTCTTATCTTATATGCAATCAATTACTAGTGTATAGAAAGGTATGTACTTATAAACTGTGACACAAGGAACAAATTATGAATTAATCACTAATGGGGAGGATGGTGCACCACCTTCCTAATATTCTATATGATCTAAATGTGTCCGAAAAAATACTATTCTACCTTGACATATTTCCTTATAAATATGTGTTATAACTGTGGAATAAATCTCAAGAAATTGTGATCATCTATAAAAGACTATACTCGCCTCCACCTCTAATCAGAATAAAATATATTTCTGATCATATTGGTGTCCAACCTCATAGATATTAGATATAGTCTCTTGGAAGTCTCATGAACCATATTATGTCTCTTAACTATAATCTTATCCAACTAATTCCAACATAGTAGTGAATGTAATTAACTCCCATAAATAGAATTATAAGGCTTCAATTGGATATATGTTTGATAAATGTTTTTATATAAAAGCTGAAAAAAGTAATTGTGCTTATATTTTTATCCTCCAATGTCTAAGATGTAATCTTAATTACTGTACAATAACATTTTAATAGTCCCATTGAACTATCAGTCTATATTTGGATGAGACAATGTGAGGAACATAAATTTTTTCCTTATAGAACATTCTAATCACTAATACAAAATGGGGTAAAAAACACATCCCTATCACAATAATTTCACATTTAAAACTATTAAGGTGTATAATTCCATGTACATATCTCTTCCCCATCTCCTCCATTGACTGTGTCACTCTGATCTAAAATAAATTTTGGCCACTTTTATCAACTGATTGACTAGAAACCACCATTTTCATGACCCATTGGTATCCTTGGATAACCAATAAAAAAATTCAACCATGAATTTTTTCCACACTCACATGTTTAACATTAGTGTTTTGGAGAAGAAAATATTTTTATGGGGATTGACCATTACATTATAATAGTTTAGAAATTTAGTGAGAAAAACAACATTCTCTATCTTCATCCCTATCCCCCATAATTGTCAGCTAAAGTCATGGTACATCATCTTTTCTCTAGAATTTACATTCTATATTGTGGTATGGTTATGCATAATCGTCTCATTATTTACGGAATTAAGGAATAATAATTTCCCATAAACCGTGATCATATCATCATTAATCAAGGCTCACCTAGTATCAGATCACCTGAAGTTAGTTTATCCATCATTATACCACATTCTAGGTCTAAATACCACCCTATCATCACACATTAGTAAAGATAATATTTAACTACCAATAAATAACATGTCATTTAACCCTATTTATAAAAGTCATCCATCCACCAATCATCCAACATGTTCATTATATGCTATTTCAACCCAGATAGTCAGTCATCAATCTTCTTCTCTACCAACACGTTACAATGATGAGAAATTATAATGAAGTTACCATTCCTCTAGTTCATAATCCATTTATATATCGAACTTATGCAGATGATCAACCTATTGTAACTAATTTAGGATTAGGACCCTATGTGTGAATATATAGTGAAGTATATTTTGGTACACATATAAAAAAAATCTCTCTAATGAGATAGTGCTTCAAATAAATTAACTTATGAACCAACACTACCATATCCAATTCATGAGTTTGGTAATTTACCTTGAGGGGTATCATGTCTTTATACCGTTTGGTTAATACATCTTCTCCCTAAATTTCTACCTCTTCTAGTTTAATGCCCAATGATTCAATGTACAGTACCTATACAATCCCATTCTCAATGTGCATCAAAAAATGATATTCATTAAACCTCTTCATCAGATCAAGATAAATCTATATATAAGGGGTTGACTTCTAGAACTTCACTCCATTATTTGTTAGAATTCTTATTGGTTTTGATATTCTATCACTAATATCCATTATATCCTCATGTTCTTCTGATACGAAACATATTCTATGGATGGTTTGAGGATATAGAAAACTAATATTTTTCTTGTATTAATGTAATAATAGTATCAGATGCCATGAGAACCTAAGAATTTACCTCTCAAATCAAAAATTCACTTTTTGATTACTTATCATTATATTGGTGTTGTTGAAATTCACTTAGTAAAATCTCTCGATAACTAGAATTTTTCAATGTTTTTAGTGCTTAGATGATGGTATCATTTCTGAACACTATGATATAAAACTCCAAATAATGAAGATTATTATTTTTCTTGATTTCCAGGATCACTTATTATATGTATGTCATCTTAAAATACACTACAAAATACTCATACACACTGCACCTTCTTTTTAATAGTATATTTTCAATGTCCACATCAATAACATATTAATATTGATACCCTTATCATATATAAATCTTGGAGAACCAACATGATATTTTCAATAGATCAAAAATATAAGTGATCAAGAAGAAATGATATTAGTTCTTCACTATGATCAAGTTTAGTTTCAAGTAATCAAATGTAAGTTATAGAATACTCTCTAAATTTAGAGACAACAACACAACTTGGCCCCACATTGAATTAGTCAACCTGATAAAGAGTTTTTTCTCTATGTTATTAGCCAATACATTTATCTATTTAGAATATCAGTTGTATATAATATAGAGGTATCAAAATTAGTTATTCACATGATATGATATATAACTCTAACTCAACTCCTCTATCAGTATAGATTCCTGAATATTAATCCTGAAAAACATTGTAATGGATATATTCGACACTTTGAAAAACCAAGGAGAAAACCAATGATGCATTTAAAAGTTAAAATTTCACCAAATGTTGTAAGATCATTCTAATATAACCCATGCCTATTCCAACACTTTTTTCTCCCATATCCCACTTCTCTGTCATCCATAACCTCTACCCAATTAGTGATGTGAATGAAACACATCTCATATAGTTGTTTAGGTGATCTTATAATCTATTAATCCAATATATGATTTGTATCACATTAAAGGTCGTCATTTAAATTTTTTAAACAATCATTGATTCCCTTAACAAGTATAATTGCAAGGGAACTATATTCATAGATGGAGGTATTCCACATTCATGCTAATGGTGTTTCATGGGAGACTAACTCAAACATAATAATGACTTGTAGGTAATGTCCATGAACTACTATTTAAATTTAAATTAATGTGATTAAATGGTATGGAACATAAATTTTGATTGAGTGGATGTGATCAAGACCATACCTTTAACTTTAGATAGATCATATACATTATGTGGTAGTGTTCGAAAAAAAATTTAGATGTGACCTACCTCATAAATATGAATATTTTGCTATGTTTCATGGAAAATTTAGTTCCAATTCCAATAAAATAATCTTTACATATGGTTCTTCAAACATGGATGCATCCACCCACAATAAAAATTATCACGCTAAAATAAATGATATGTCTTGTATAGACACATTTATGAAACCTACACAAGGATTATGTTCTTGCGTAACTATAGTTTTTAATATTCCCAGTGTTGAAACATTATGGGTCACCACCAGTCATAGCCTATGAGACTTAAGATTTATTCAATTACATTTGAGTAGTCTGTTGCATGTCCGTAAAATTCGTCATCCATCATGAGAATATAAAATTTCAATTGTTTTACGAGGTCCCTCCATCTTATTAGTAAAGGGTGGGAAAGTACGTTCTAATTATCCATCCCCTATATTCATTATAATGGTTATATCTTTCCATATATAATCTAGGTTCAATGTTGGATTAATTATTTAATCCTACTTTATTTGATGATGTTAATGTATGTTTTTAGGCTTTTTGGTCTATTGAGACATGTTTCCGGCTAGATGTTATATGTCAAAGAATATATCTGTGAAGTATCTAGTGTCTAATGACACTATCATGTGACCTACTTCAGTTACATAAAATAAAATGATCATAAAATGTTTTGAGTTTTGGGAAATAATTCACAAAAAAAATTCCTTGAAGGTCCCCCAAAAGAGTCACAATCAACAGCAATCATAGACAATAACTACCCAAATACATTTGAAGGTACCTATATAATTAAGGCATCCAATTTAAGTTTCCATTTTTTGGTGTCTATAAGAGGTTAATGATGATCTCTAGGGTTTCTATCCAATTATTAGTGTCCTATGGCCCACCAGTGATCAGATAGACTATAGGATGATGGAACTACAAGTCCTTGGTGTAGTACACGATGGATTTCAGTGCCCATTGGAAAGAAACAAAAAAATGATCTACTGGGGTCGTTGTGGGAAGGGGATATGTTGTACCCATCCCAATAGAATATCCCATGAATCATCTTTGATGTTGACTTTTTAAAGGAAAAGGAACAATTGGAGCATAAAAATTTCCAAACAATTCTATAGGGTTACAAAATGTTCTCCTTGGATTCAACCATTAAACCAAGTTATAACCATAATAACACTAACCCTATTTTATATTCATTCATGTTAGTCATAGTTATCACATAAATAATATCATTGTTGAATGTTCAGTTCTATGAGTTAATAGAAATAATTTTATTTAACACCATCATGAGAACATGGATATATCACACATTAAAAACAGTCCTAAATAGATATCCATATGATGGAATTTATTTAAAAAATTTAATATTCAATCCAACAACAATTATATATATGGATTTTGAACATATATTCTTAATAATGTTGCATGAATGTATAAAAAATATTATAAATCACATATCAACAATATGTTATTTAGCCATCGCAAATTTAATCAATGAAAATATAAAATCATAATTTCCCACTTTTTGGAAACTATGTTATCCACATTGAAGCACTGGACAGGAACTAACCTAGTTATCATGCCTTAGTCGAAACCATCCAATATACTACAGTGTTTGGAAAAACGAACTGAATGGATAATAAATAGTGAGTGAATATTGATCCCATGATACAGTTTTGTAACTTCCCATCCAAAACCAGTAGTTCTGAGCTGGAGTTCCACTGGACCGTATGTGTTTCCCCCATATTCAAGAGGCTTCTAACTAACATCGAGGTTATATGACTTGTTATTGGGAGACTATACTCTCTGTATCATGAAATAAGATCTATAAAAATAATAAATAATTTAACAAAATAATTTTCAAACAGGAAGACTTAAATAAATTGAATGTATTTCATATAAATAAATATTCCACAATGTAGTAATCATTTATAGAATAAAAATAGATGAAACAAAATTGTGGAAATATTGGGTCCATCGTAGTACTTCATGATCCAAAATAATCTTCATTCTCATCTGATCAACTGTTCTTAGCATAAGCCTTTCCCATTGTTGGATCCCCATTGGATTATATAATAAAATAAAAATAACCCAGCAGGGTGTCAGTAAAAGACATAGTAGGACCCAACTAGTGCTTCCTAAACCTAATGTGATAACATATATCATGTTTAAACATTAATTATAACAATTGAAAAAAATAAATAATTATTAATAAAATGACTTTTCATGCATTGACCATGACACAAGAAACCCCCAACCATACCTACTTCGTAAATGTGATGGAAGATAACTGAATAACTCGAATGTTACCAAAGAAACCATTATAAAAAATCTTCATTGTGTATTGTATACATGAAACATGGTATAACTTATGACTCATAAGGAACTTGTCCCTTATAATATTTGATATTATATATATCATATAATCACATTGACCAATATACATCATAGTGAGTGGCAATAAGAATATAAAGGATACATCATGTGAATCCACAATATGGATTAATGGATACCATGTAGATCCAGCCTATACTCAGTTCCCTCATTTCCATAATAAAAATAAATATACTCCCCCTATAATAGATTAGTGTATCATGATGGTCCACCAATGTTATGTACCACTAAGAAACATGAATGAATGGTAAAGAACATAAAAGGTAAGTACAAAATAAGTAATGTCACATCATAGTGATCATATGAAAACATAAATTATTTCATTTGATAAAAATATAACATGGAAAATGATAAAGTAGTATAACTCAAGGAATAAGAAATCAAAACAGATCTTACAGGATGCACAAGAACCCACATGAAATCACAATCTTCAATAATATAAATGAGACAAAAAATAAGTCATAGTAGTTAAATATGTGTAAAAGAGATCCTAAAATGGAAGGAACATCATACACCATGTGGATGACATCCAATTCGTCGTCAGTTGATGTTTTTAATAGTAGAACAACATTCACACACCAAGTGGAAAATGATCACACATCTGTAACTTCCAGAACCATTCTAATTTATCATGTCTTATCTTATAGTGTATGGATAGGATTTAAGACCAAAGGCTTTGATCTAGAATCATTTGTGGTGGATCGTCATCAAAAGAATTACATAATTCCCAATTAATAAGGTTGGATGTATATATTTTTGAAAACTCAACGTCTCCCTGACGCAAGGTAAAGGATCTGAATTGGATATTATGCAATAATAGAGTCTATATATAATGATTTATAGACCATGATTCATGGATTTTTGAGAAGTAGAGAATAGTGGTGTAGTGTGTACAACTACGACATATTATCACAATGAAATAGAACACCAATGTTTAAATTAGGGGAACTATTTCGTGAGGAGACTTTGAACCTCAACCCATTATCATGTAGATGATGAGTTTGTGGGGATGTTGTTTTTATAAATTAATTTAGAGATCTATAACAATATTGATCATTGTTGAGGAAGATTATTTACTTGAGGGTCTTTGTTCCAAATAATGTGATTTTGATCCTCATATATTACTATTTAAAGAATAGAGTGATAAATTAATGAAAATTATTGAATCCATGAATTTAAACTGGTTAGAACATTATAACCCTGAAACCCTATTTCAATGTGAATAAAATAGGTAGGACAACCACTACCAGTCCGGTTCATTGTACAAGATAAAGGATTCCTTCATGGTGGTGCATTCCATTAAAACTAAACCTCCTCAATCTCTCCCACTATGGTTATCACAACATCAATACATTTTTTAGTGAATATAATGACTATATATTTATTTTATCATTATTTTTATAAACCTCCCTAGATTACCAAAATCATTTCTATCACTCATTGTTCGTGACATTACTTGAAGTGTGTTTTAGATCACTACATGAGGTGACACGATCATGGGTGTTAAAAGATACATTTGAGAATGTATTTCCTCAAAAGTTAAAAAAATTAGGTGATTAATAAATGGAACATATTACTAAAGGAAAAATAAGTCATTCTATTTTGGTAGTCATTTGAAAAAAACAGCTATTGAGATACATCAGAATAATCATTGTACTGAAAAAATACAAATCCAAACTCCTTGCGACAAGATGTCACCTTTAGAATCATACACCCTATTAATGAGTAACCCACTACATATATATGAATCCATTTCCTTATATGTATTATATATGGAAATATGTAAATAAAAAAAATGGTATGTGGAATTATATTATTAAAAAACGCCACTAATATCTTTAATGTGTTTCATAATAATGCATTAAATAATAAACCATCTATTCCCAAATAATTGAAAAAATTTTATCAGGGAGACATTAAAATTGAAATTAAATTCAAAATATAAACTTAAAAATTTCAATAATGTATTCCATTAACAATATTTCAAAGTAATTTCAATATTCACAATAATAAATCAATTCCAAATAACCAGTAGAAAAAATAGGACAACAAGAACAAAACAATTTTTGATACTCATGATCCTACTCCATTATCATAGTATTTTAAAAACATAGTGATTAATTTATGATAGTATTATAGTTAAATTGGGTAATAATAGGCTCTTAGGAGTGGCACAATTCCACAAAATTAGAATCATAGGGTACACATTACCATTTCATAATAGTTCAGGTTGGAAAGAGATCATCTATGAGGATGTCTCCTTACCTCATCATCAATCATGTTTTAGTTCATCAAAAAACATTCATTAATGTAAATTGAATCCTTTAAATAATTAATAAAATTCATTAAAATCCATTTTTATTAATAAAATCATAGATTTATCAGATTTTTAAAATAATAATCAAATCCATTGTATTCTATTAATAAAATCACCCCTTTAAAAAACTTCAAAAATAAATTTAGAAACCGATGTATGAAAGATTATTTGAAAAAAGAGAAATCCTAAATCCAAATATATCTAAGAAATAAAACATAAAAAATAAATATTTTTAAAAAGGAAAAATTATCCAATGTGATTATAAATTAAGAAAGGATCCTTGAATAGGAACTCAAAATCATAAATCTCAAAAAAGACTTAAAAAAATAAAAACCCAAAAGGATCTCATAAAACCATAATTCTTGATTAATATTACCTTATGATTGAAGATCTATTGAAAATAACTATAATAAAACATACATTTTAATGAAACAAAATTTGAGTCCCACACCTAAAAATTCAAATTAATAATGAAGTGGATCCATAATGAAAATAAGATGAATTGGATAAATATGAAATCCATCATTAAAATAGTGATTAACAGAACAATAGATGTTTATGGATTTTATCAAATACATTTCAATAATGGAATTGAGATAATAGTAATAAATAAACCAAAAATCTATCTACATGTAAAATATAATGAATCTGGTTTGATAAAGATAGATTATGAATTAAAAAAAATCCATTTCTAGTGGTAGAAGTACAAAACTACCTCTTATATTTCGGGCACAAAATGTTTCCACTGGCTTGATATTAAAGGCCACTAGAAAAATGATGTACTGTAAAATAATATATAGGATTTTTTATATAACAAAATCCTACTCGAGTTAACAGATATTTTTTAAAAAAAGGGAATAATATTTTTGATAGTGTTTATGATACTGAACACTACTCCTTAATAAATATAATTATAAAAGAATTTAATTATAAGATAGATTTTAAATTAATTACTATAAATAAAATTTACTAAATTATGAAATTTATATTTAGATGATTCTAAATATAAATTTATTGATATATTCGTAGGAAACATGAACTCTGTATTTTAAAAAGTTATATTCTTATCTAAAAAATTTGTTTTATTCAGAAATGATTTCTACTAATATTTTGGAGAAAATATAATAATTTATTTAATGAAAATTTAAAATTTCTAGTATATAAAATGAAAATATTTTCATAAATAATATTATTATAATTAAGGTTTAAATAATGGGAAATATAAAAAATATTTATTTTTTAAATGAATAGTGAAAAATTCCACATTTTGTAAAATTATTCTTTCTCGTAAAAAAATAATTTAATTTAAAAGTGAAATTACGTTTTTATCATATTAAAGTTAAAATTAATCCAATTTTCTACTAATTATAAATAAATAAATTAAATTTTTGTCACCATTTTTTATGTTTTTGGTATATGTTTATATTTACTATTAAAAACACAGTTATCTACAAACTATTTTTAGTGTATATAGTTAATCATTTTTTATTAATTAAAGTGTACAATATTAATGAATCATTTAATTAAAAATTATATTATATATATATATTTATTAATTATAATTCATATAATAATTATTTCTTGTTGTATAGTTAATATAAGATATTCTGTAATTGAAAACTATTTTCTTGTTAAAATATAATTTCATCATGTTTTGAAGGTTTAAATTTAAGTTAAATTTCACCAATAATATTAATTTAAAAATATAAAATTGATTAAATTTTTTGATTCATAATAATTAATAATAGTTAATAAGTTCAACAGTTTTTCTATACTGAATAGTAAACATAGAGAAAAAATATTTCCCGCTTTTATGTTGAAAATGAAGTTTTGCGCATTACTTCCATTATTAATTTACATAATTTTACACAAAAAAATAGGATTCTAAGTTGAAAATATGGATATATTTTATAATATAATTTTATCCAACATATCTAATTATTTTTGTATTATTTATTTTGTGAATAGAGAAATTACCTCAGAAAAAATATTTGTTACCATGTGGTAAATTAGAAAGGTAAAAATTAGTATCAATAGATGTAAACCGAATAATTTTATTTAAATAAGATTATTTTTATGTTCAATTTCATACCAAAAAATCCCACCAGTCAATTATTTACGAGTTTCTGTGTAACATTTCATGACTGTGACATCCCATTATCGAATAGGTTTGGGTAATTTAAAAATTGCATCACCATTTCACATATAAAAGGTCACCTCAACGTCACATTTCATCCAAAATAAAAAATAAATATTGTCATCCCATAAATTAAAAAAATACATCACTTATTACCCTTACCATGTCATAGATGTATTGTTTTTATTTTAATACCCTAAAATGATGGATTTAAGTGAAAAAATAAAGAGGTTGTCCAAAAAAGATGTATTATTATTCATAGAGAGTTTTGTTTTATTTATTCATCAACCTATAAAAAATATTATTCAACTATAATAATATAATAAATTCATCATAAAATATATAAAAATATATAACTATTATAAATACATGGCTCCCATCAAGCACTTCATCCATTTAATGGGAAATAAATCCACCAATTTTGTGTATGGAAGTCTTCCTCCTCACTGACCAATGTAATTTCATTTCCAAAATTGAATTTGATGACTATTTATGATGGTAGATGCAATGTATATATAATATAATGATGAAATATTTATCTCTATTTGAATGTAATAAAACATACATTTTCATACCATTCCATTCATTGATAAATGATAACGCCGTTCATGTGTACATATGGATTTCCTCCTCAACAAATAGATGTGATTTATTTTTCATTAACACATAATGTGGATGATATATGAAATTGTATTGAAAGAAAAATATGAAATTTATTGTATAATTATATTTATTTAATAGAATAATAAGAAAAAGGATCATGAAGAAATTACACAATTATTATTGATTCATCCCTAGAAAATTTCATTCGTAATGGAGTCGTTTACCTTGTAGAAGCTAATCATGATTCCATATATGATTAGCTGGGGAAGTGCATTCACTCAAGAATCATCCCACTAATTATTCATGCAGGTTATATACTCATGAGGGATACTTATTTTTGAATGTTTTTAATAATATCTCGGGGATACTCATAATGTAATTTCATCCAAATTGGAAGAGTGTTCGTATATATCTTATTACCTTGGAAATATTTGAATGAGTTATTTTCTATTCCTCTGACGATGAGATTTTTTTGAAAATTAGAAATGAAAAATTCTACGTGTTCTCCTCGGATTTCAATACAATTGGGCATGTGAAGGAACAATGAAATAGATATGTGATATGTGCGTTCTTATCTAAAAACATAATCTATATGGGGATTTATTAGAGTTATAATCATAATATTAGTTCAAAGGATAATTTTTTTTAAAATTGAAACTCAATAGTATCAGGTAGTGTTTGGTTATACTCGTGATATTATTCCATCAAATGTTATGCAAGAGACCATGAATAGAGCTGAACATTCATATACTATCTTACTATATCTTTATTGTCATGTTGTGACAATTCCTAGTACTAACAAGGTAAATGAGTTGGATCTGAATGTGTGTATTGACTTAGGTAGGAGGTAAATATTTGGTCTGTCATGAGCTATCATGGAATTTGAGGAACATTCGTTCCATGATGTATTGATTATTGGGTTATGTGATGGTGTTATCATTGATCGAGGAGGTCATCAAACTGCTGACAAAGATTATGACCAAGGTGGGGAAGATAATCTATAGGAATTATAGAAAGTGATGGTCATGGAAAATGATTCTGAGTAGATGAAAATATCACCCCATTAACTAATGTCTCTCATCTATAGTATTCACTAGGTTGTAAAAATATTTTAGTCATTTAATGGTTCTATTTAATAAAATATATGAGTCCTAGTCCTCATGTTTCTATTAAGGATGTAAAGGACACTATCTACAATATATTAGTAACTATGAAATTGGGTGTTGTAACCATGCCTGTAGATAATGGGAGGATGTGAATGTTCTTGAAACATATGAAAATTTAATTTCTCCTGGAATATTGACTTAAAGATTAATTATATTGATCATCTTTATTTAAAATAAAGAAATAGAAATGATATAGTTGAGGGCTCGTTGGATATATCTTCACATACCCCACACAAAATTCGTTATATATCTTTTAGTAAATATGTATATCATGAGTAAATTTAAATATATGTGGACACATTTATTATAAACCTGCCTTCATGGACTGATCCAAGGAAATGAGTGAATATGGAATGAATGATATCTTCTTAAATCAAGGGGAATCATAGAAAATTGATATTATTAGGTTAATTGAACCTCTTGTTGAGGTGGGTGAATCATCAATAATGGAAGAGTATATTTATGATTGGAAATCCTCAATGAAATGGAAGAGGTTTATAAATCAAAGAAACTAAGGATTATCTTGGGGATGTGGGGGAAGACATATAAGAAGATGATAGTTCGTTGATGTTTTGTTTTTTATGGATGTTTATATCATTGTACACATTTCACCCATTTTCATTAAGTACATTTTATTTATTCATTATTAATTCTCCATCACCATGGATCAAATAGTTTATAAAAATAGAAAAATTTAACATACCTTATTTCAATCCTCATTTTTTAAAAATGGGAAAATTACTTATACGTTTGTTTTTCGTATCGTCTCCTTGATCATAACATAGTGCATTTTTCGTAATCATAGATCATGATTGTTTCCAAAAGAAAAATTCATGTAAAAAAATATATTCATTTGAGAATTATTATTATGTATAAGATTTAATAATTACCTCATAATCTATTGTCTATCAACTAATGTCATTTTGGACATATGAGATTAATATTGTGAAAATTCCTATCATGAAATTAATTGATTATGTAATTGAATCTGAAATGAAAAAAATAAAATATATTTTCTAATAATTGTATATAATTTAAATATTTAACATATATTAATTATTCATGAATATATTGAATATGTAGGATAATTCAGATTCAATGTAAGGGATCTCCCAAAACTACCATTCTCATTAGGTTATGACCATTCTCTATCTATGTGTATTTATCTATGTCTAACTTATTGAGTGACTCAAAATTCTATTTACATTTCTCTCCAATATACACCAAGAATAATTTTACTTCTATTGAAAGGGAAATACATTATATATATTATTTTCTCTTAAAAAACCCATTTCTTTCGATGGCTAATATTTATGTTTATGAAAAAATATTAACATCCCTTTGGGTAATAGAGAAGAATGCACATATTATGATGGTATCACCCAAATATCTATCTAATTAGTTATGTAAATATTTTTTTATCACAAGTCATTATGAATGGGATTAGGGAGTAAAAATAATTCATTATGGGAATTTTTCCACCATGTGATATTTTTTAGGTAGTTATCGTTGACTCATATTAATATCATGTTATATGTTCATGTCATATGTACTACATTTATATGATATTCCGAATCCATTTTATTTATTATATGATTCCTTTTGATTACTCATGAGCCTTGAATATTATGATATCATGTTACCCCTTTATAGTCACATTTTGTTCCATTGTCATGTTTATTACCTTAATATGATTTTAGGATAAGCCCTTTATTTTATGTATTCCCTACGATATCTTATATTGTATTGGGATCACAAAAGAATTTAAGATATCATTATAGAGAATAAAATATGATTTTCATGTTCTATAATTGGGTCTATGAATTATGATCACATTTTTAAAAATAAATTATTCTTTTTTTATCATTATTTTGAAATTTTGGATATTTATGTTCTAAATAATTCAATAATATATATAAAATGATTGGGTTACTATATTTGACATTATTCGATGATATAAATATTATTTTCGTTTAGGAGGAGAATAATTTAATGATAATCCTGTTTATAATTCTATGTATTGGAAAATATCCATGAAATTTGGTGAAGTATAGAGTGAGTGGGTTCCCATAAATTATACCCCAATCCGGATACATCAAGTCCATGTGGCTATAGAATATATAACACCCCAATATTTTATGGTATTAATAATTTCAATTCATTTGATAGATTATAATACATAAAACACTAAGTCTTTGTGAACCAACACTTAGTTATTGATGATAATTATAAGGTATCTAGTAAACATTGTTTTTCAACCACTATGGTTTGAATTTGGAAAAATCTAACTACACGGTTATGTTTAGTAAGATATTTCCAGTTTGATAATGAAAATATATTTTTAGTGAATATTAATATACCCTTATGAATAGTAATGTGACCCTTGAGAATATTATTATTCCACTATGAATAGTAACCTCACCCATATAAGTAAAAATTGAATTTAGGCACCTTATAAATGAGACTAAAAACATTAAAAAGTAATAATTATGTGTATGTATTTTTATGAGCAATAAATAGTGAATTACAATTTTATGATTAATAATATAGTGTAAAAGTTAATAAATTTGAATAAAATGTATTCATATATCAATATTTTTTTCCTAGGATTAGAATATAATTTTATGAGACTACTTAATTTTTCGGAGTGTCATAAAATAAGTTATAATGTTAAAATTGCTATTTTTTGAGTAAATGATGATTTTAGTTAAAAATTAATGTTTTCATATTTATAAAATTATTTTCATAAAATTAAATATATTTTGTATACTACATGTATAAAATGGATATCATTAATATTTTTGATTTTTATGTAATAGTTTATTCTTTATTGAATAGTAAAATATTTACAGGTTTTCATGGAATACCTCATTTTTCGTGACATCATCCTGAAATTATTATGTATAACATATTATTTCAACTATTTAATAACTAAATATTTATCTTACAAGTATAATGTTTTACATAATTAATTTTTAAAATGAAATGTATATTTTTTGATAAGTATAAAAATCATTGTTTATGACGACGCAGTGCGTGTGCAACACTGACAAAGATAAAATTTGTAATTTATATAGAATAATTGAGTGCTAAAAATTATTTTCAAGGATTATTTATTAATTATTATGTATTTTTTATTTATTATATTATTAATGTATTATTTTAGAGTTATATAATAATAGTATAATTTGATTGTCTGTGAAATGCTTGTGTATGGATTGAAAAAGAAAAATAACAAATTTAAGAAGATGTATTTTTATGTTATAGAGTAAATTTGTATTATGAATAAATTTAGACTTCTATTTTGATCCAAATAAATTTATTTTTATGATATTATCTTATTTTAAATTTTATATATGGAATAATAAACATAAGTACTTATGAAACACTAACACAGTACTTGTCGAAGAATAATAAAAATAAACAAAATTGATTTTTATTAAATTAAAAAAATTATTAAATGACCCATATTTTGGATAAAACTGAAAATAGATGTAATTTTCAACTATTATCTATTATGATGCGATTTGGGGATACTTTGGACCAACAAAAATTATTTTAAGACCTTAAGAATATTTTATTTATAATTAAGGAAAAGTGTTCACACTAGAATGTTTAGTTTTTATATCATTATTAACGTATGGTTTTTCATAGTTTTTATTTGGAAAAAATATTATTTTTAAATTAAATAATATTATAATTATCAATGAAATTTATTTTTAATATTTATACCAAAAATAAATACAATAATTTCTTCCACAAAGATGATGCATTATTAATTTAATTAATGAATAAATCAAATAAATGCAATTAAAAATAACAAAATAAATATAATTTTATGATATTAAGTTAATTCATAGATTCCATAGTGGAATATGACATTTATATGAAATAATGTAAAATATTATTCTATTTTTAATCTTTGTTTAGATGTGTTTAAAATCACAATTATGAATAGTTTTTATATTGAAATAATTGTTTTCATGAATAAAATACTTTATTAAATTACATAAAAATACAAAAAATATTGATCAAGGACAAAAATCTAAAGATTTATTAAAAAATGTAATACACATTGGTATTATAAATTTTTATAATTCATGAAACGTATAATATATTTATTATATTTTAATATTTTTTATAATTCCTAAGTGACCATCCACCTCATCTGTAAAGGGAGACACATTATTTCCCAAATATCAATCACCTTAACATTTCATGTTCAGAAAACCTCTACCAAATTCCATTACCTATATCTCTTCAAACAGACTTGTTCTTCAAGTTTAACAAAAATACTACGTCCATGATCCTTTAGGAGGTTTCAAAAGTGATATTTTCAAGAGGTAAGATTTCATCTTCTTCTCTTTTTAATTAATTCTCACAAATAAAATATCCATACCTATTATCCAATGATTAATGAAAAATATAGTGTCATATATATATATATTGGTATGTGGTTTTATTAATGATATATTAATCCTAAAATCTATTATTTAATTCTTTTATTCTAATATAACAAACTTGTCATATGTGGCGTGTCAATTAACCGCCTTTATGGATGTTGTCTTTTCATTTCATATTACCACAATAATGGAAATTTCAAATCAGTTGATATTTATTAAAATGACCTATATATATATGTTATCAATTATTTATTATATTTTTTTACACAGAATTCCATAATAAACTGACCATTAAAACCATGAAAAGAACATACCAGAAATAATGTGAAAAACAAAATATTGTTAATAAATGGTTGTAAAATGTTAAAAGAAATTTTTTTATAGTATTATAAACAATATTTTAGTTTTAAAATAATTTAATAACACTATTAAAACAATATAAAAAAATTTTTGATCAAATTTGAATGAAGATGAACCTGAGGTAAGGGATATCTTAACTCAATTTCCATTTATTGAGATAAACATTGATGTCATAGGTGTTATCATTCCCATAATATGTGTTAATGAACAATTTTTTCTTTATTCTGTATATGAAATTTTATTTTATTGGTTTATTCTTGCCACACATAATTACTTCATTTATTTTTCCTCTATCTGATGATACGTTCTTTGTAAGGGGTTATTTATATATCACCTTTTATCAAGAATGTTCTCAATGTTATGCGATATTATGTGTAATTTTTAATGATGGGGTATGATTTAAAACCTCTACCATACTTCCCTAATGAGGAATTAATTTTTAGTAACCCCTTTATCTCCCATTAATCCCTCTTAAGTACACTCATTACCATGTCGAATTTATGTAAAGGGTTTCTCATCTCACTTTCAGTTCCATGAGAATTACAATTCTCCCAAATTATATATTGAATATGGTGTATGTGTACTATAATTTGATATATAGTATCACAACTCTATTTATTTTCATGGTATTAAAATACTCAATTTATGATTATTACTTCTTGGTCACACATAACGATTGATTATAACATGGTAACAGGCATTGTCATAAATCATTCATTTGGTTGCGACTTACAGTGTATTGTTAACTGAATAATTAATATCTGATTTACCTACTTCCCATTTGAGTTAACATTTCATTTTAACATATATTCCATTTAAATATTCATATTCTCATATCATGGATACGATTATTTTATTTGTTTTATACCATTTTACAAACAGTGTTTATTTTGAAAGTTGTTTTAACTATGGATGTATTGATGAATCTGTATCCTCTATTTTATGATGATAATGTGAAGGAATATTGATCTTGTTTTTAATCAATGATTAAATAATGATATGTACATGAAGGTATGGGTGGGACTGCTATACCCCTCAATGCATCAATAGTTCTAATGATACAATCAGTTTACAACAACCCCCTTGGGTTTATTTCTAAAAATCATTCAGGTTTCTACCCATAGAAATAAACTGTTTATATGGTATAGTGGTATCAGGTTCCAGATACATGACATCCAAAAAATAAGCATTCCCTTTATTCATTATCAGTGATTAATATCTGTAGGGATTTCACTATGAGAAAATATATGTATACAGTTTAATTCTTAGTTTATTAATGGCGTGAATTTTTCATTTATTTACAATTCCACATTGATTATGACAACTTGTTTATGAATTAGTTAATATCGATTCTTTCTTCTTCTATTTGTAACCCTTGCTATTTATTTGATCTCACCGCTTTCATTTTCTTACCATCAGTAGGTTATGAAGAGTAGTTCACTTATTGATTTTCTGTTGATGCAGTTTATTATGTTTTGTTATGTACTTTACTTTATTACCTTTCCAAATTTAGTTAGAGTTACATATATGTATATAGTTTTCTTCAAGACTATTTATCTTATCATTACATTAGGATTTCATTTCATTAAATCATTCCAATGTAATAAGTAACTCACCGGCTCTATTCTAGAGGGGCAGGGGCATTACAGTTGGTATCATATAATGTTTGGTAGAAACCTTGGGAAGTAGATTTAAAAATAAAATTTTAGTGAACATAACCCTACGTTAGACTTAGAAGTAAAAAATCGAATAACCATCGGTGTCTATTTTTTAAAAGAATTATACATGAAAATTTTCGAGGATTAAATTTCAAAATGTGGGAATAATATAACACCCAAATATTTAATGGTATGAATAATTTCAATTCATTATATAGCTTATAATACATAAAACATTGAGAATTTGTGAAACAAAACTTTTTTATAGGATATAATTATATGCTAGCTATAATACACAATTTTTCCACCTCTATGATTTGAATTTTGAAAAAAAAACTAACATATAAGGTAGCGTTCAATATGATATTTAAAGTATGTTAAGGAAAATATATTTTTAATGAATATTAATGAAACATTATGTATAGTATATTGACCCTTATGAATATTAATGTACCTTTAAAAATAATAACATGACCCTTATGAATTGTAATATACCCTTATGAATAGTAATCTAACCCATATAACTAAAAATAGAATATAGGCACCTTGTAAATGAGAGTGAATATTTCAAAAATTAATAATTATGTGATTTTGTATTTATGAGCAATAAATAGTGAAATAAAATTTTATAATTAATATATTAATATACAAGTTAATTAATTTCTATAAAATGTATAAATCTATCAATATGTTCTTTTCCTATGATTGTATGATTATTTTATGACACCATATTTAATTTTTTGGACTATCATAAATTAAGTTATAATATTAAAATTAGTATTTTTCGAGCAAATGTTGATTTTAATTAAAATAATATTTCCATATTTAGAAAATTATTTTATTGAAATGGAGTTACTTTTTAAATTTCACATTTCAAAAAAAAATAGGAATTTTTTTTTTGGTTTTTATGAAATAGTTTATTTTTGGTTGAATTGAAAAAAAATACTATTTTTTATGAAATAAAGCATTATTCATGACATCATCAAGAAAATGTTATGATATAATTCTTTAAACTATTTAATATCTAAATAATAATATAAAAATTATAATAATGGATATAATTAATTTAAAACATAAAATTCATATTTTTGATGAGAATAAAAATCATCGGTAATGGTGTCACGAACCAGGCCGGGTCGTCATCCGACCCACGCCCGACCCGGTCCGCGACATGGCCCGAAGGGCGTTCCCGATCCCCATGGGCTGGAAACTAGTTCCAGGAATCAAAACAAACCAGTTGGGAACGGTTTGGCCCATGACAAAGATAAACAAACATAAACTGAACAAGAAGATAAATAAAGGAAAATAAACTGAACGACATGGCAGCAGAAAAAGTAATAAACAATGAAACACGACATACCTCTGGTGACCCCGTGGATCACCACGGTACGACAACCACTAACTCCCA
Organism: Viscum album; assembly: GCA_963277665.1. Taxonomy (NCBI): domain Eukaryota; kingdom Viridiplantae; phylum Streptophyta; class Magnoliopsida; order Santalales; family Viscaceae; genus Viscum; species Viscum album. The sequence goes on from OY728128.1 coordinate 1,488,573,040, forward strand.
AAAGCGATCCAAGATTGAAACCTGCAACTGAAGAGTAATGTAGGCGTGATCACCGAGATGCTCAATAGGAAAGCCAAAAAAAAACCACGTCCTATACCTCCGCCTTTATTAAGAAATCCACTATGCCGGTTTGGAAATAAGATATAATAAAATAGTGTTTCTCCTTTTCAAATTCATGTAACGAGTTTGCATTTTAAGGTAAAGCCTTTTACTCCCACTACATTTTCAAAATAGGTTTCAAGCATGCATTAACATTTCAAAATGAAAAGAAACCAGTTTGAATTAAAATATGGTTTTCACAAACAAGGCATCAAGTATGAAATAACTGAAAAGAAGGTTACATCATTAGCAGCATGACAAATATTGAGCACTATGGGTAATCCCTATAGGCATCTAGAACAAGTGGGAACCTAAAGACCTCGTACCTCAGTGAAACGTGGCTTAGAAGACCACGAACCTCAGAAAACGTGGCTTAGAAGGCCACGACCCCCAGAAAATTATATGTTTAGTTAGTGTTGTTGCGTCAATCCTGTTAGACAAACTGGGACGAACCCCTGCCGTGTCATCTAGCGTACTAGTCCTGGTCACCCACCTAGATACCCGGGTTTTCCCATTGTTCTCTATTTCAAATGGTGGTGAGTTTTCATTATCAAAAAAAAAACAAGTACATTACACTTTTTTTATCTAAAATTCATTCACCCTTTCACCACCACACTCCCTGCTTAAGTGAATTCCCCCTCTTTACATCACACAATCACGCACAAGCCTTTACACTAGGCACATATATCACAAACCGCTCATAAACACTTGCATCACATTTTATTTTCAAATTTAGGGGAATGACTCAAAAGGGGTTTTCTATTTTCGCAACTCAAATCTCAAAGTTCCAAACGGGCCTCAATAGAGGTTTTTTATATTTCATAAGACATTATTAAGATTCCAAACATGCTTAACTACAAAAAAGGAACACCCTTTTACAATCAACCTTCCAAAATGCCAAACAACTTTGGAAATACCTCTAACCAATTCAAAACCACTTAGGAAATCCATTTCTCAAAAAAAGTCACTTCAGACCAACGGCTTTGAAATACATATTCAATTTTCCAATATAAGGTGTAATAGTATCTAGCAACCTAAATCAGGTTCCATAGCATGTGTATATAGTATAGTGTAAAACATGTTTTTAAAATAATCAAGCAATTATGAATTTCAAATTAAAAGCATAGGCATAGGGGACCTACCTCAAACATGTCTCTATTTGCCGATGGCCACTCGAACCGACACTTGGCGCACACACACACATGCATTTATACATATATATAAACACACCCCTAGCTGAATTGCACATATTCCCCGCGCCATGAAGGAATATGTACAAAGAGGGAATATATATATATATATATATATATATATATATATATGTCTTACCCTATGCATGTACGTGTAGGGTACTTCGACACCCGTGGCCCAAAACCATCGCAACAAAATCCAACACACTACACATGTAATTTAATAAAACAAATCAAAAAATAAAATAATCTATAAAACATTTCAAAATAACACATCAAAGGCCCACACCAATTACACACTCAACTTCATGTTGGGAAGCCACTTTGAAACTAGATTTACAACAAATAGGCATTAAAACATACCTTACATAATTTTAAAGAATTTACAATACATACTGATGAATTCACAACAAAACACACGCAAACCCCAATTCCATTTTGAAAAATGACACACAATAAAAACATTTGAAAACTTCATCTGCATCACCCACACAATTAAAGAAACCCCCAGAAAAACTTGCCAACCCATTTGAAAATACGACGCATGACTAAAACAATGAAAACCCACTCAAAAGCTCATTTATGACAGAACTCATATCGACACTACCCCAAAACACCAATTGCACCCCTTGCACACCCTAATAAAGTAACTGCACAACTTACAAAATTTTAAATAATAAAACTTAATGATTTATAAAATAACATCACATAACACAACATGAGTTTTCTTCAAAAACACATCAAATTTTATACAAACATGCTATAAAATATCAAAGGCATAATAAACCTTTTTAAAACCAGTTTCGCACCAAACGGATCAACCACAGAACACAAAATTCATTAAAGCAAGTAAAATAATTCGCCAAATAAACACAATTCGCACCCAAAGAATTAATAAAAAAACATCCTAAATTATTTAAATAAGAAAATTAATTGAAACAGTGCATATAAGAGGAAACACTTACCATCGATGTCGAAAGCCCCGAATTTCGAAGCGAAACTCCAATCGTGCACCAAACACATCAAAAACAACCTCAAATAACCCTAAATCAAAAAAACCCCACACAATGAAAACAATAAAATCAAACTCCAAAGGAAAACGAACTAAAACCCTAGCTATGTGGAAAATGAGGGATAACCAAGGGAAGGGGATGGTTTGGCCGGAAGGAGTCCGTTCACCGGAGGGAGAGGGAGAGGAGGCGTCGGCCGAAGGGCATGCTGGAAGGGGGGGTGTGCGGGTCCGAGAGGGAGGGAGGCGGTGGTTGCGGGAGGTGGCAGGGGACCGGAGACGGTAGGGGGGGTGGGTCGCGGCGAGCGCGGAGGGCGGAATGGCTGGCCGGAGGAGCGGCGTGCCGGAGCGGGAGGACGGGACGACAACGAGGGCGGTAGCCGGAGAGGGAGGAGGCGCAACGACTCGGCGGGGAGAAGAGGGTGCGGCGTAGGGTTCGGCGCGGGGAAGAGGGGTAGCGCGACGAGGGGGGGGGGGGGAAGGGGAGAGGCCCGAGTGAGAGAGGGTGAGGGAGGAAGGAAAAGGAGAAAAAAAAAGAAAAGAAAAAAAAGAAAAAAAAACAAATAAATAAAATGAATAAAAATAAATAAATAAAATGAAATAGAAATAAAAATAAATAAATAAATGAAATCTGAAAATAATATTATATTATTTAGTAATGTTAGACTCTACGCACGTTCACGCACATAGCCGCGTGCCATAGAACAACCCAAGTGTGTATATATATATACATATATATATATTTATAAACCAGTTCAAACTGAAAATTTAAAAACTAGGCCCAAAATAATTAAAATAAAGTAGGAGGCATTGCTACATCAAAACGCACATTTATCAGCATCGCAAAACTCATGTCGAGTCCATCATGCACCTCGACATAACAAATTTAATTCCAAATAAAAATTATAGAACAAGAATAAAATTAAAAGTCATTGACATAGTGCGGAGTTTGGGTGTGACAATTCTCCCCACCAAAAAAACTTTCTACCCCCATAAAGTCACCAAGCCAAACGAGGAAACAAACTCGAGTTTGAAACTAAATGTGGCCAACAAAATCACAACTCGGCGTGACTTTTCACTCCTTCAGTCACACCTGACCTACTCTGAGGGGAACTGAATATAAAAGAACCATCAGGAAATGGGGAGGGTTCTCCCCACCACAAGAACCCGACTAACACAACCGACATTGAGGCTCTTAGCATGGTTTAACTCTGGAACTGCTAACTTGATCCAAGAGGAGCCGTCGCATATACTAAAACTCAAAGACGGAACGACAAGATCCGTGGTGGGTCTCCCCACCATTTAAGAATTGACCAGCTTAAACCCACCAGTATAGAACGACATGAGAACTTCCAACCCAAAACAGAAACCACAGACACATGAGAAAACCCACAGAAGAGTTCGACCAAAAGACAAACTTAACCATTAGTCATCATTTCCACAAGAGGTGAGCATCTCCAAAACGATCATGTACTAAAACAAAACGGGTCATACATGAGGAGGGAAACTACTCGAATTACATTAAAACAAGATCACCATGCATTTGTTTTACAACCACAGTGGGGTATTCAAGGAACAAAGACCACAACGTGAAAAAGAGACCTTTGCGCCTCTTACAGAAAAATAGAACCATCAATGATGAGGAGGCTACAACAGAGTTAATCAGACCATCCCTATTCTAGCACTGAAGACAGAAGTTAGACCAAGGTTCCCCATACCCGACGATTCCTGACTACGTGATAGGCTTCACTCCGAGACCTGTGGTTGGAGCTCTGATGACTTGAAGCATCTGCTGCCCCGCAGTCAGGAGCTGACATTCTCTTGTCGAGACTCCTCCTGACGAAGCCGCTAGCAGAACCTCTCTAGGTTTCCCAAACAGCCACACTGACAACAAGTCTTAAATGGATGACTATAAGGAGACCTAATGTACCCAAACAGGCCACAAAAGAAGAGAACAAGAGAGTGGCCCGACTAATAGAATATGGAATTGATAAGAAAACTTGTCTGAGATGGGTTCCTCCGGTTCTCTCTCACAGAATGGGGAACCATCCCAAACGCCAAAAGGAATCGGTCCTTGAACAATAGACGAAGACCCCACACAAGAGAAACATTAACAGATTCTGCGACGTTATCTTTGGAGAAAAGGAAACCAACATCTTGAGATGCCCAACGTAGGCCTTCACTATTCGTTAGCCTTGCTGGACACTCACGAGCCTTACCGCTTCCCTTACCTTCACTTCCAAAAATATAAACCATCAAACGAGAGTGGTCCTAACCACCTTCCAAGACATACCATCATGAAACGACGCTAGGATTATCTCCTCCACCAATCCCAAGTTGCACCTTCAAACGGACCTGAACCAACACAGACTCTCTTAGCTTTGGGAGTTTCCAATAACCTGAAAACACCAACGATTTCACCAAGCCAGTCCGCTACCTTTGATATATCATGATCACCACGGAATATGAACAACAACCGGAAAGAATTCAATTCCACCACCCCGCTAAGAGTCTAGGTAGAACCAACGACTAGAAGAGACTCACTAGAAACTTCTGGGACTTTTCTGGGCAGCATACTCAAAACAAGAGGCACAAATCCGAATCAAAAGTAATTATAAATAAAAATTCCACACCACAATCACAAACAAAAACTCAAACTCAAATCACTATCCCAACCACAATTCTTTACGTCAAAACCAAGAACTCACGAAAAGAAATACCCAACATGAAAAGAGAACGATAAACAATTCCTCCCTCACTTTTCCAAACATTTGAAAAACCCCTTTTGAAAACCATTTTTCCGCAAAGAAAACAACTTAGATATCCACCATTGATATCCCATGAAGTCTCACACATACATATTCCTGTTCTAGCTCACGCACCCATCCAATCACATCACCAATTTCCCCACTTGCCACATGCGCACCTCAATGTATGTGATCACTCATAAGAATACCAAGGGTCAATTCAAGACCCTTCCCATTTCCAAAACAAATCATTCAGCATAAAGCACAAATTCCCAACCAATTTGAAAAAAATAACTTATCACCAAAGCAATACATTTCCAATTTCCAAAACATTTTCCAATTCAAATTCCAAAAGTGTTACTGAGATTCCAAAACAACTTCCAAAACACCTCCCATTTTCCCTTTTGAAACCACACATTTGTTAAAAGAAAAACAATTTCCATTTCAAAACCACTTTTCCACTCTAACACCACATTCCCATTTGAAACCACCTTCACAAAAATCCATTTTCATTTTTATGATCTACTCACACCAACCAAAATGAAGGTCAAACATAACTCACATCAAAATTTCAAAAAATAAGGGACTAGTGGTATGTCAACCCGGAAACATGGCTTAGAAGACCATGTTCTGAGCGGGCATCCACCACAAGAAGTATCTTGAACCATGCACTTGGGCCGTACATGGGTCTCTACTCCATTCAAGCTCATCGCGTAACATTGGATCACTTCCCTTGTCATCCCTCATCCACACATACCAATCCATAGAAGAAAATATGAATCCCAGAATACCCCTGGAAACACGAGTCTCGGGACGGGCGATGGTTCATGACGTCCTTCCCGCACCTACCTCTCGAGTCCCGACACACATAATCACCAAGCTACTTGACACCCCAAATAACAACCTCCCTCTGATACCATTTTGTCATGAACCAGGCTGGGTCGTCATCCGACCCACGCCCGACCCGGTCCACAACATGGACCGAAGGGCGTTCCCGATCCCCACGGGCTGGCAACTAGTGCCGGGCATCAAAACAAACCAGTTGGGAACGGATTGGCCCATGACAATGATAAACAAACATAAAATGAACAAGCAGATAAATAAAGGAAAATAAACTGAACGATGTGGCAGCAGAAAAAGGAATAAACAAAGAAACGCGACATACCTCAGGTGACCCCGTGGATCACCACGGTACGACAACCACTCACTCCCAAAAGTGATCCAAGATTGAAACCTACAACAGAAGAGTAATGTGGGCGTGAGCACCGAGATGCTCAGTAGGAAATCCAAAAAAACAACCACGTCCTATGCCTACACCTTTATTAAGAAATCCACTATGCCAGTTTGGAAATAAGATATAATAAAATAGTGTTTCTCCTTTTCAAATTAAAGTAATGAGTTTGCATTTTCAGGTAAAGACTTTTACTCCCACTACATTTTCAAAATAGGTTTCAATCATGCATTAACATTTCAAAATGAAAAGAAACCAGTTTGAATTAAAATATGGTTTTCCCAAACAAGGCATCAAGTATGAAATAGCTGAAAAGAATGTTACATCGTTAGCAGCATGACAAAAATTGAGCACTATGGGTAATCCCTATAGGCATCTATAACAAGTGGGAACCTAAAGACCTCATACCTCAGTGAAACGTGGCTTAGAAGACCACAACCCTCAGAAAACGTTGCTTAGAAGTCCACGACCCCCAGAAATTTATATGTTTAGTTAGTGTTGTTGCGTCAATCCTACTAGAAAAATAGGGACGAACCCCTGCCATGTCATCTAGCGTAATAGTCCTGGTCACCCACCTAGATACCCGGGTTTTCCCATTGTGCTCTATTCCAAATGGTGGTGAGTTTTCTTTATCAGAAAAAACAAGTACATTACACTTTTTTTATCTAAAATTCATTCAACCTTTCACCACCACACTCCTTACTTAATTGCATTCCCCCTCTTTACATCACACAATGATGCACAAGCCTTTACACTAGGCACATATATCACAAACCGCTCATAAACACTTGCATCACATTTTATTTTCAAATTTAGGGGAATGACTCAAAATGGGTTTTCTATTTTCGCAACTCAAATCTCAAAGTGTCAAACGGGCCTCAATAGAGGTTTTTTCTATTTCATAAGACATTATTAAGATGCCAAACATGCTTAACTACAAAAAAGAAACACCCTTTTACAATCAACCGGACAAAAGGCCAAACACCTTTGGAAATACCTCTTACCAATTCAAAACCACTTAAGAAATCCATTTCTCAAAAAAAATCACTTCAGACCAACGGCTTTGAAATACATTTTCAATTTTCCAATACAAGGCGTAATAGTAACTAGCAACCGAAATCAAGTTCCATAGCATGTGTATATAGTATAGTGTAAAAAATGTTTTTAAAACGATCAAGCAATTATGAATTTCAAATTAAAAGCTTAGGCATAGGGGACCTACCTCAAACATGTCGCTATTTGCCGATGGCCACTCGAACCAACACTTGGCGCACACACACACATGCATTAATACATATATATATATACACACCCCTACATGCATTGCACATATTCCCCGTTCCATGAAGGAATATGTACAAAGAGGTCATATATATATATGTCTTACCCTATTCATGTACGTGTAGGGTACTTCGACACCCGCGGCCCAAAACCATCACAGCAAAGTCCAACACACTACACATGTAATTTAATAAAACAAATCAAAAAATAAAATAATCTATAAAACATTTCAAAATAACACATCAATGGCCCACACCAATTACACACTCAACTTCATGTTGGGAAGCCACTTTGAAACCATATTTACAAAAAATAGGCATTAAAACATACCTTACATAATTTAAAATAATTTACAATACATATTGATGAATTCACAACAAAACACACGCAAACCCCAATTCCATTTTGAAAAATGACGCACAATAAAAACATTTGAAAACTTCATCTGCATCACCAACACAATTAAAGAAACCACCAGAAAATCTTGCCAACTGATTTGAAAATAATCCGCATGACTAAAACAATGAAAACCCACTCAAAAGCTCATTTATGACAGAACGCATACCGCCACTACCCCAAAACACCAATTTCACCCCTTGCACAGCCTAATAATGTAACTGCACAACTTACAAAATTTTAAATAACAAACTTCATGATTTATAAAATAACATCACATAACACAACATGAGTTTTCATCAAAAACACACCCAATTTTATACAAACATGCTATTAAATATCAATGGCATATTAAACTTCTTTAAAACTAGTTTCGCACCAAACAGATCAACCACAGAACACAAAATTCATTAAAGCAAGTAAAATAATTCTCCAAATAAACACAATTCGCACCCAAAGAATTAATAAAAAAACATCCTAAATTAATTAAACAAGAAAAGTAATTCAAACAGTGTTTATAAGAGGAAACACTTACCATCTATGTCGAAAGCCCCGAATTTCGAAGCGAAACTCCAATCGTGCACTAAACGCATCACAAATAACATGAAATAACCCTAAATCAAAAAAACCACACACAAAGAAAAAAATGAAATCAAACTCCAAAGGAAAACGAACTAAAACCATAGCTAAGAGGAAAACGAGGGATACCGAAGGGAAGGAGAGGGTTGGGCCGGAAAGTGTCTGTTCGCCAGAGGGAGAGGGAGAGGAGGCGCCAGCCGAAGGGCCTGCTGGAAGGGGGGTGTGCAGGTCCGAGAGGGAGGGAGGCGGTGGTTGCGGGAGGCTGCAGGGGACCAGAGATGGCAGGGGGGTGGGTCTCGGGAAGTTCGGAGGGTGGAACGGCTGGCCAGAGGTGCGACGTGGCTGGATCGGGAGGACGGGACGACGGCGAGGGCGGCGGCCAGAGAGGGAGGAGGCGCGGTGACCTGGTGGGGAGAAGTGGGTGCGGCGTAGGGTTCGGCGCGGGGAAGAAGGGTAGCGCGACGGGGGGGGGGGGAGAGGCCCGAGCGAGAGAGGGTGAGGGAGGAAGGAAAATTAGAAAAAAAAAAGAAATAAATAGAAATAAAAACAAATGAATAAAATGAATAAAAATAAATAAATAAAATGAAATAGATATAAAAATAAATAAATAAATGAAATCTGAAAATAATATTATATTATTTAGTAATGTTAGACACTACACACGGTCACGCACACAGCCGAGCGCCATAGAACAACCCAAGTGTGTATATATATACATATATATATATATATACCGGTTCAAACTGCAAATTTAAAAACTAGCCCCAAAATAATTTAAATAAAGTAGCAGGCATTGCTATGTCAAAACGCACATTTATCAGCAACGCAAAACTCATGTCGAGTCCATCACGCACCTCGACATAACAAATTTAATTCCCAATAAAAATTATAGAACAAGAATAAAATTAAATGTCATTTCCATAGTGCGGAGTTCGGGTGTGAAAAAAAGTGATATAGTGCCTTATGTAGCGCAGACAAAGTCAAAATTGGTAATATATTTAATAATTTAGTGAAAAAAGATATTTCGATGGATTATTTTTTAATTATTATGTATCTTTTATTACTTTTATTATTAATTTATAATTTTATTGTTATATAACATGATTTTTATCCAAATGACTATGCAATTCTTTTGTTAGGTAAGAAAACCCAAAATAATAAATTTAAAAAGATATCCTGTTATGTATAATATTAAATATGAATTATGAACTAATTTAGACATTTATTTTGAACCTAAATAATATATTTTTATGATAATTATTTATTTTAATTTTTTTAGGGATTAATTAATATTAACGCATATTAAATGTCAATGGAGAACTTGTGAAAGAATATGAAAAAATATAAAACGTTTTTAATTAAAATTTGATGAATTATTAATTGACCCATATTTTAGATAAAACATAATATAGAATTATTTTTCAACTATTACCTATTTTTATTTGATTTGGGGACACGTTTGGACCCACAAGCCTCATTTTAAGACCATTAGAATATTTTATATAAAAGTAAGACCAAGTGTTCACACTATAACGATTAGTTTTAAAAAAAAATTAATGTAAGTCTTTAGTTATGATTTATTAAAAAAATAATTTGGAAGCCTAATAATATTATATTTCTCATTGAATTTTATTTTTAATTTTTAGAATATATATATATATATATTAATTTCCTCCACAGCGATGATGCAATATTAATTTAATTAATGAATAAATCAAATAAATGATAATAAAAATAACAAAAAAATATACACAATTTTAGTACATTAAGATAATTCACATATTCAATTGTTTGATATGTAATTTATATGATATAATATTAAATTTATTGAATTTTTAATCTTTTATAAGATGTTTTTAATGTCTCATTTATGAAAAGTTTTTATATTGAAAAAGTTTTATTTCAAGAATAAAATATTGTGTTAAATTATATTAAAATACTAAAATTGTTGAACAACACCCAAAAGGATATGATTAATTTGAAAATTTCACCCCATTTAGTTTTATTATTTTTTAGAATTCATGAATCCTATGAAATATTTCTTATAATTTATTAATTTTCGTAATTCCAAAGATACCCTCCAACACACTTATAAAAAGAAACTCTTTCTTTCAAAAGAATTAACCACATTAATCCTTCTTGTTCGTCCATAATTGTCCAAATTTCATCCGTCATATCACTTAACACATTATTTTGCTGCTATTCAAACAAAAAGACCACTCCCAAGAACCTTAAAGAGTTTTTAAAAGAGATATTTTCAATATGTAAGATTCCTTCTTCATCAATTTCAAAATGATTCTCACTTATAAAAAATCCCTTCCTATTATCCAATGATTCATGACAACTCTATTGTAATATACATACTGTAATGTTGTTTTTTCAATGTTATAATAATCATAAAAACTATTATTTTCTTCTTTTATTCTTAAATAACAAAATTTCTATTTTTGGCATGTTAATTTACCGCCTTTGTGGACGATGCATTTTCCTTTTAGTTTACCACAATCATGGGTTGTTTCAAATAAAATGTAATTGTTTAAAATGACCTAAATATTTATATGAGTTATTAATTATAGAATATTATTAATTTTAACAAGATATGCAATTATAAACTGGCCTTTGAAACCATGAGAAGAACTTCCACAAAACAATGGGAAAAACATTATATTATTAATAAATTATTGGAAAAAGGTATAAGAAATGTTTTTATATTATTTTAATCATTATTTTAGATTATTAATTATTTTATAAAACTATTCAAACCATTATATATTTGGTCTGAAAAATGTTTAAGGATGTTGAACCAGAGGTAATGGATATCTTAACTCAATTTCCATTCATTGAGTTTAACATCAATGTCATTGGTTTTGTCTTTACAATAATATGTGTGAATAAACTATGATTGTTTTATTCGTTATATCCACTTTTATTTTGTGGGTCTATTCTTTTAACACATAATTATGTCATTGAATTTTCTTCAATATAATGATACATTCATTGTAATGGATCCTCTATATCTCACTTTTAATCAAGAATGTCCTTTATGTTATTCCATTTTATTTATAGTTTCTAATGGAGTATGATTTCTCACCTCCCTCATACATTACTCATTAGGTATAGATGATTGTTAAACCCTTTATCTGTTATTAATCTTTCTTAAGAACACCTATTACTATACCGATTTTTTGTAAGGGTTTTCTCATATATCATTCATTTGTGTGAGATTTCAGTTTCTCGTGACTTTTTTATTTAATGTGGGGAATGTGTACGACACTATGATATATAATATCACGACTCTCTTAATATAAATGGAATTAAACTAATTATTTTATGATTATTAATTTTTGGTGACACAAAATGATTGATTACAATGTGGTAACATGCTTTGTCTCAAATTTTCCATTTCATTGTGACATACCTTGTATTGTGAACCAAATAATTATTATGTTGTGTAACAAATGACCATTTGAGATCACTTTTCATTTGAAATTATATTCATTATAAATATCCATATTCACATCTCATGGACATGTTTATTTTGTTGCATACCATTTTACATAAGTAGTTTTAACTATGGAAGTATTGATGTGTCTATATACTCTATTCTATATGGATAATGTAAAGAAATATTGATCTTGTATTGAATATATAAGAAAATAATTAGTTGGACATGTATTGAAGCATGGGTACCTCTATATCCACATTATGCATTAACATGTCTAATGAGACAATCAGTTTGCAAAAAACCCTTCGAGTTTGTTTCCGAAATCAGATTGCTTTCTACACACAGACATAAACTGTTTCAACGGAATATTGGTATTATGTTCCAAATACATTATTTATTAATAATAATAATTATCTTCATTCATTATGAGATATTACTATATGTGAGGTTTTCACTATGAAAAACTCTATGGATGTTGTTTCATTCTCAGCTTATTAAAGGAGTGAGTTTTTCATTTTTTTCACCATGACATATTGACTATGAAAAGTTGTTTATGATTCAGATATTATTGATTCATGCTACTTTTATTTTTAACTCTTATTGAGAATTTTATCGTACCCCTTTCATTTGCTTACATTTAGAAGGTTATAATGATTATATAACATATTTGTTTCTGGGAATGATTTTTATTAGTTTTTGTTATGTATATTAATTTTTAACCTTTACCAATGTAATTTGAGTTACATATATGAATATAATTTCATCAAGACTACTAAAATATTCATTCCATCAATATTTAATTTCTTTTATGCAAGAAAATTTAATAAGTAATTCATCAGCTCTAGTATAGAGGGGTCATGCCATTATAGAATAATAGTTCATGGAGGTAACAAATATGAATATAGATCTTTATGATTTTATTCAATTGTCACCTAGTGAATAAAAATGGGACTTTATCTCCATCATGTTTGATTTTGTAGATGGATATTCTTTGGAAATTCACAAACTCCATACAAAACATTATAAATAACATGATAATTATAAAGATATAAATCATCGATGGAATACTATAATGGTTAACCTAGAGTTAATTCTAGTTGGAAATATGTTAATATAAAATTATCATTTATATATTATTCATCCTATGGATATATGTTTCTCTTTTGTTTTTTAATTCGTTTATATATTCCCATCCAGTTTTTTCATTAGTTAATAGAAAAAATTTTGAAAACTCATTCCATTTCATATGTGATAAGAAATGTTTTGATTGAAAAAATGATATTCCTAACCTCATGGGAGAATGATTTTTTAGAATCAAAGTAGTATTGTATTAATTATCCCATGTAATGAATAAAAACATCAACCATTTGAAATTTCCTCTTCTAATGAAATATCATGTTATTGTTGATTCTTTAATGTGACGGTTTCCTCCTTCCATTAGTGGATATTATCTTCACCTAATCATGGGAAAATTTATTACATCTATTGTAAATATATATTCTAATAATATAATATATAATTCAATTGAAATTTGATCTTTTTTTATAGTATTGAAGGAGATGATAATTAGTGGTGGACACTATTCAAGAACACAATTTCTGAAAGGTGAAATGATTAAATTTAATTAGAATACATCCTGAAAAATATTGTTTCAATAAATATTTTCCTAAAACACTCCATCATAAAATTGAAGGGGTGTTCCTCAGATTGATGAAATTTGAATATGTGGCTACTGAGCTGTATTAGGAAAACATCACAAGGGTTTGATTGAATACTTATGTATATTTCATCAATGTACAATATTTGGTAGGCCACTTATTTAGAGGGTTAAATACATTTTTATTAAAGAATTTATGAATTCTAGACATTGATAGCTATGAATTTATTGTTAATATTTACATCATAGTTTAGATTTGGATTAGAGTTTCATAGTGTTCTCATAGTCATTGTGATAAAAATAGTCATATTTATTTTTCTTCAGGAGTATACATTGGTAAATTCAATGTTGGAATGAAAACCCAATATCCCACTTGTTAATAGTGTGGGATGAAGAATATATGAAATAGTCTAAAGGATAAAATTAAACAATTGGAATATGGAAATGTGGTGAATCCCACTAATTTTAGAAAAGTGTCAATGAAGAAGATCTCTAATAATTGAGAAGAAGAAAAATGTTTATAATAACACCCAAAAATCGATGTAGAGTTTCAACTAATATTATCAAATTAATTATAAAAAACCAATAACCTCAGAAAAGGGTTGAAAAATAAATTCGATGACAAGAACATCAAAAGAATAGAGAAAAAGGAATGGAATATGATATGATTACTACTATAGTGGACCGTAAAAATCTTGTGGTGAAAGGGTCACTAGTTTTGTATTCAATAATAGGTGGAATTATATTGGATTATTTTTATGCACGTTTTTATATCATTCATGTTTAATAGACATATTCAAACCCTAACTAAAAACATGGGGGTTGAGATATCTCGGATAATAGAATATAGAATGACTGTTTCATCCAAAGTATATTACTCCTACATAGAAAATTATTTTATAATTAATCATGTATAAAATATAGTCTTTCATCATTTATTGTAGACTCATTTTATTTTGGTCATTTATTGGTTATCCATATATAAGACAAACATTAACCATCAAGAGAGGGAAATAACTCTTCACATCAGAAGATGTCCTCCAATGTTGTAAAAGTTTATAAAAGGGAATTAATATCTTCAAAAAGATTCTATTACAGATTATATATTATTTTTTATGAGTAAAAATGTATAGAATAAATAATTGACAAAAGTTAGATATTAATTTCTGAACACATGAAAAAATTGAGTGATTATACTATTATATTCCTTGAAGAGTTATTTATTCTTCCATTAAATTCAAAGGATGAGTTCACAATTAGAAAAATTCTTTTTTATATGTGCATATCAAATAATATTTGTAAAATGGATTTTTGTGAGTAATTAATGATGAAATATTTGATAAAATGTAATACAAAAAGCATTGTATGTGACATATTTATTCATTTTAGGGTGCATAAGTACCCTTAATTAATATTAATGATGGGCCAATGTACATCTACATTAATTATAACAAACATAATAAAATTATAATAATGAAATATTAACCCATGCCAAAAATATATGACTTATTTAAGAAAATAATTGGGGCACTTCATTATGTTATGTGGGGACATTGATTTGGATATCACTAATACAGGTTAAATTATAATGATTTTGACCAAAATTTCTTTTTTTACATTGTTTGGACATAATGAGTTCATTATGATTTTTTTTGACTCAACAACGTTCCATAAATACTTATGGAGTTAATGAATATATTATTTATATATTACCTTAAAAACATGATAGATTATTTATAGATGATATTATGATATATGAAAAATTTAAGGAGTATCTTGAGGATCAATATAATACTATGAAAAATGCATTGAGAAAGGATAATCCATATGAAACGTATTGTAAAAGTCAGTTCAATGTGAAGGAATTATCTGTGATGGGGATTATTTTCAGTAATGTAAGAATATTTGTGGACTCTTCTTTGATAAAGAATGTGGGGGACTAAGATAACTAGAATCTATAATAGGGATATGTATTTTTCATTGACTAGATAAATAGTTCTGATAATTTTTGACAAATGTCTCATGATTGTAAAAACAACCAACCAATATACATAATTGGTTGTATTGTTTTTATTTTTTAATGAATGAAAGAGATCATTATGGAATTAAAAAAATATTAATATAATTGAATCTATGATCATCCTTACCTCTTGTGGAATTTTTTTTTGGAATATTTCAGTGTGTTAAAGGTGGGTTCAGGTAGTCTGATAGTGAAGAATTTTGATGTTATTTCCAACACCTAAAGGAATATGACGGTTAATTAGAATTAATATCCATGTAGTGATTTTTTTTGGTTGTATTGAACTTCACATTGAAAATCATGTTGAATCTTCACTATGGTGGAATTATGGAACATATATGAATCATAATATACAAAAATATATATTCACATAGAAATAATTTAATATGAACAAGTTAATATTGTTATATAATATCATGGAAAAGGACTACCAAATCTATTATCATCATAGGAATGAAAACAAAATTGATGACTCTATGAGTAGAAATGAATATGTAACATTATCATTGATTTTATTGAGAGGGATCTAAAATTCATAGACAAATGAATGTACGGTGTGGGAATTGTAATGGACATAGCATCATCATTCGTTATAAAATTGTTTTCTCAACCATCCCACATGGTAATGAAAATACATACAAAAATAGATGATACATAAATTTATAAGAAAAGAAAAACTATAAAAAATGGATATCCTCTGAGATCAATATTGATGAAAATTGAGTTATATTATTTGTGTCATAGCTATGTTTACCATTAAATCCTAGAAAATGAATGATATTTTGAATCATTCACATAGATCAACCATATCCATCCCGATGGAGAGTATGAATATTAATTGTGATCTCCAATAGAACTATTAGTTGATAAATATGAAGATAGGGTTATTTATATATATAAAAATTATTTTATATATTAGAATTTTATTTTCAAAATGTAATAAAATGAGAGGATTATGAAACCATTATAAAAACCTAAATTAAAATTGAAAAACATAACCATAGATATTTTAAATAGTATTTGAAAAACATTAAGAGGAAATAATTCCATAAGTATTGTGAAGGATTTTAATATAACAATCACTCTTTTTATTTCAATAAATTATTACTTGTAACGTTATCTACATGAAAGGATATAAATTAGATAGATGGTGATACATAATAGAAAAATATATTGATTATATCTGATAGAGATATGAGTTTATCAAGATTTTCTAGAAGATTCGCTAATATGATCCAAATACATAGATGAAAATTAGTTTTAAATATCACAAAAAACTGAATGAAATATGGGAATACTATTCAAATAATAGAATAAATTTTTATGGTGTTGTTATTAATGTATTTATGAAATATATAATTTTCATGTATATTTATTCTCGTGGATATCTTGAAATATACGCAACACTGATTTCCAATAAACGATTATGTCCTATTAATATTAATATTTAATCATGTACATTATACCCAATTTTTTAAACATGGAGGTATGAATAGTAAAGAAAATTAAATTATGTAAAATCAGGTTATATTAAATCCATATTGATAAAATGTACATAATTTTTAGAAAAGAAAATATATTAATATAAGATCACATTTTCTAAAAAAAGTTCTATTCATGAAAAATATGTAAAAGTAATTTTTCCAATATTAAGAAATTAAAATTTAAAAGGAAAACATTTTTTTAAAAATAACATGAAAAAATTATCTTTGAGCTACTTTTTTATAATTTCTGGAGATATTAATTTTTCATTGAAAAGAAAATATTTTTTAATAAAATTATCATATTAATTTTAAGAATTTATTTTCTCCATTTTAATTTAATCTTATTTTCACTGTAAAATTACTTTACTTATGTATTTATTAATCCAATTTAGTAATTGGAATAAATTTAATGTTGAATTTTGATTTTAATTCTTTCAATGTATATGAAAAATTTTCTTTAGAATCCCACTTTTTCATCATGTCTATGGGATCAATTTTGAAATATATTTTTCTATATCAATGAATTGAATTTGGTAAAAAAATTAAAAATTTTAAATAATAATAATTAATATTATAATATAGTCTCAACTTTATTTTTGTTCATAATGAATAGTAAAAAATGTATATTAATAATTGTCGTTAAGAATAAATCGAGCATACATGGGGTTGAAAAAAAAAATAAATGTTAAGATAATCTAAATATTTATGTATTTATATATATTAAGTCCAGATAAATATATAATATCATCTAATATTATAAAATAGTCAATTTATGTGTATTTTTCTAGATTATGAAATCAGTTTTTAGTTTTCTTTTCAAAAATTTCAAGTGTGTCATCTCCCCCTATTATTAGACTTATCCACAATACTCACAACGTAACTATTCAGAATCCATTGTGTCCACTACATACCTACATAAATAACTTCCTTATTTCCATCCCCATCTCTTATAAATATTATTTATATTTATAAGCACTCCTTGGAATTATTTTGTTGAAAATATATAAGTTATATTGTATGAGGTGGTAATGTTCATAACGGATCATTTTTTTAAATTTCATCGGCCACCTACATAAAATATTCATCAACTATGATGATATAATAATTTTGGTATAATATATATATATATAATTATGTTAATTTATAAACATTATACATCTCCTTTTCTATCATATGGGACATTAAACCATCACTCAAGTGTATGTCGAACTACTGTCTCACAAACTGGTGTAATTTGTTTTCTATTACCACCTCTCATAACTTGATATAATGAATGATTTATTTTCTATATATGATTTTTATAATATTATATACATCTGTAATTATCATGACACATGTTTTTCTTACCCGCTAATGTTTTTGGAAATGTTAACGGCACCCATTCGCATGTCTGGACTACCACTACCACAAAGTTATGTGATATATTTTTCATTTTATTTTTTTCTTGGATGTTAATAAGGATAGATTAATCTGAATATATAGGATATATAACACAAAACATTATTCTAAAGGGTGAATAATTATTTACCTATTTCAATTAATCCATTGAAAAAATTGGAATGATATTTACGAGTACTTATGACTGATTACCTATAAGAACATTATTATCTATTTTATATCACAAATATCAATGAGATAATCTAAATAAATACATAAAAATATTATATTATACTTAATATATGTTTATTATAGTGATTATGGAGATATGATCAATGTAAAAGAGAAATACCAAAATATAACAGACATGAAAATGATGAAATTATTACTGAAAATTTTATTTTAACATGGAAATATCAATAAACAATTAAAAATAAGGTCAAATATAAAATTAATATATCTTTACAATAGAGGTATATCTTTTTTTAAAAGTGATTTTTTTGTTGGTAAATCATTTTCCAACAACAATTTTCATGTCACTAAATTATTGCTAAAAACTCAAGCTCTAAATGTTATTGCAACAGATAAAATAATACAATTAGAATTATAGTAATACCAATAGATAATATATATGTTGTTCAAAATGAATATAAAAAAATTTATCTTTTGGTTATATTATCAACATTTATGTTTTCACATATTATAAAAAATATTTTATGATTATTATTTATTTATAAATTTTATTTTGAATAGAATATTTTATGTGGTATAACATAATTTATTCAAAATATTAAAAATTATGTTAATTACTATAATATTTTATATTATAAATATTATATTTAATATATATTCATTATAAATTTAGATTCTATTAACATTTTCAATATTGACATGAACGTTAATAAACATGTCATAAATATTGTTAAAAGTATTATAACTCCAAAAAACTATACATGAAACTCCATACTATGACACATTATTTCTCCATCAATGGTTTATAATATAGGTGGATCCATGAATGTAGTAATCATATACCTCTCTATAATGACATGATCTCTATGCCTCTTATATTTCATGATATCCCCAACTATGAGTCTTTTCTATAGCTTCGACTTCTCTTGAATTTTCATGATAAAAAAAACTACTATGTCATGATCCTCATGGACATATAGATGCTTCGATATTACAAATTTTGATTGTGAAATATAAGAATTTATACCATAAAATAGTTCCTCAAGAATATTCCACGTAGAGATATCCCAAACAATGATTCTCCACTACAACATATTCATTCCATGACTATTTCATTCTTCAATAGAACCACCTTGACATGCTCCCCATAGATGTATTGATGTTCCCATATTAAAATATTTGAAGATGTAGCATAATATTTTTCTCACTTGACATAATCAACTTTCATATTGTTAAATTCCATTTTCAATATTTATTATTGATAAATCATTCTTCTTCAAGAAATATCAGTTAATATTTATATATAATTACCAATTAAAGAACATATAACAAAATTAAAATAATAATTTTGTAAAATAATTTATATTTTCACCCAATATCATATTAAAAAATGAGAAAAAGGTCTTTGAGTTACAGTAATAGTAATTGAAACTATAAAAAACGAAAAAAAATGATGAATTAAAAACCATACACATTATGGGACAAAATATTGAAATATGTAACCCATCAATCATTCAATCATAATAATTTTTTTTTTCTCAGACTACAAAATTTAGTTCCTAGAAACTTTCAAACCATTAAAATGTACATGAATATCCTATAGCAACTCTATGGGAAAAATATAGTTGAATAATGATAAAAAGAATGGAATTGAATATATGATATGTATATGGAAATACTAAATGATATGACGAATGAATGAAACTAAAACAAATTGAGTTAGAATGAATATATTGAAATAAACTAACCAGACCTAGCTTATTATTCAATAAAACCCATTATTCATTACATAGAAAAGATTCCTCTCTATAAATACATCAGATTCACAATAAAAAATTTGTTTTGTATATAACTATAAAAAATAGATAGAAACCTTTAATGTAATCATAATGAGTGAATTTAGTTCCAAAGAGGGCCAATAAATTCATTTTTTATTGATATAAAAAAATATTCAATATAAACTAACTATTATCATACCATTTTATCAAGAACCAGAAATTTAAATCATGAATAAAAGTTCAATTTTCAATATAATGTTTTTAAACACATTAAATTGTATATTAATTGAACATATGAGAATGAAATAAGTTGATATCATATTGATAAGCTGTACTAATTTGTTGAAAAATATACATTATTGAAAACAAACAACACCAGATATATTTAACTGCAAAAAACTAAAATATGTACATCATAGTACATGTTTTCAAGAGGTTTTATTTTTCTAAACATATAAGAAGTAAGCTAAAAATAATGATATTATATTGTGAGAGTAGTTCAACCTTGAAAAAACATGTTTAGATGAAAGACTCCATCCCAAACATTAAAATAACAACTCAAGGGAATCACATTTATAGAATAAAGTAGTGAACATACAGAGAAAACCATAGAAAACTATTGTCCAATACATCTCTGAGATGGGAGTCTTCATAAAAATTCCCCAGTGTGATTAATTAAGTAGAATTAAATATATATAATATAACATTACTCATATCTTGAGTAGAACTATAATTAATATTTATTGTCTTTCATCTTCAACAGAAATCGCATTTTCTTCACCGTCAAAACAAATTAGCCACCTACACCCGCTTTTAACAAAATACTTCTTAGAAACCTCCTAAATCATGAAACATTCCAAATTCAAATCATTTGATTTAAACTAATGGTTTTTTTATAATAACATTTCTATTTCACCTCTTAAATAAATATCCCAGTTCAACAACATACAAATTTATAATTAACAAATAGGTAAGACATGTAAAACATCATTAGCTTCAGGACTCAAAAGTTAAGGATGTCGTATGACTATAAAATCTTGTGCACATAATGAATAATATTTCAAATATTCACCTTGTTAACTGTAGTAATCATTTAGTTAACCAAGGGATCTTCACACGGGCCTCCCAAATTAGATTCTTAGGCTGATATTTTTTTGATCACAGCACATAACCATGAATACTGACTCTCCATTTTATCAAAAGCAATGAACACATGAATGAAAAAAATCTCTAGATTACCAAACGACTGTCTGGGATAAACACTACTGATGATGATGAACTATAACATAAAATAAAAATTTGAACCCCTCTTATGCTAAATTATTCATTCTCAATAGTCATATCTATGTAACCACCAAGAACTGCACAACATGATCCTCTTCAGATAAAGCACCAAATTCTAAATTTCGTGTGGCCTCATATATTAGAAGTAAAAATGGTCATGTTAACCAATTTTAACTTCCCTAACATTAGTATCAATAAGCTGGAGAACTATTTGAACTAGACTAGATGCATTATTATACCCATCATCATCTTTGATAAATAAAATATACAAAAAACCCTCTCCAAAAACAGTTATCCCAAACTCAATAAGAACAACCAAACCAATGTTTATCACCAGACATGGACTTGCAATTGAGACCACATGCATACCCCCTATTAGGAGGTCGAACTATGAAATATCATAGTCATTATAATGAACTCTATGTTGTCCTTCTCATTGGACTTTTCAAGACATCATTACAAAATGGAGGCCCCATAATCAACACTAACTATTCCACCAATTAGACCTTCCCTGAAAAAATATATTTCTTTAATGGTTTCTCCAACCATCAATGTTTTAGATTTGGTGTTCTAGGCTATAAATTTATTTCATTTTCTCTATTTTCTCAGTTGGATTGTTTTAGACATCCAATCTCTAGATATAATTTCACGATTTATGGAGATTAAAATCTTTTTTTTTGTTGTGGGTGCTTTGAAACACCATCAAATTTATATGAAACTCCTTTCAGAAACCAAATTTCCACTTCCCTAGTGATTGGTTGTTTAGATTTAGGTGGACAGCAGGTTTATTATAATATCATGCACTATTTATATCAATAAAGAAAAAAATACTATAAGCATTAAATAGCGTGGATTACACTCTATGGATTTTTTCTCACCTCATATTTTGATCCTTAAAACTGTGGTCAAGTAGGTAGTGGTATAGAATGCGAAAACCAATGTACATCTTCCACCATTCCTCTCTTGAGTTGATTGTTATCAGTTTTCAAGTTATCAAATTGGAAGGATTTTGGGGCATCGTTAGAAGAGGTTTAATTTTATTCATTAACATTAAATTAATATAGATAATAAATAACTATATATAATATAAAAATATTTAATTTTAAATAAATATATATATATATAATTCATATGAATCAATTTTTTGGTAAATGTTATTAAATTTTTATTTTTTTTATTGTTTTGTAATAATTTATTAATATGTTAATATTCTATATATTTATTTGATGAAACACTATTTAAATAATAATATTACAATTCAATGTATAAACACTTGTCTTTTTGTTGAAAAAATACATGTTAGAAGTAAAAAAATAAATATATTTTACATAATTACAAAAAGATTTATTCTTATCCTATAATCTATTACAACATATTTTTCTAATGGAATGAATATTGCTAGGTATAATAATTAATATAATAGATATATTTTTTAATAACAAAATTTTGTTATAAATATGATAAAAAATATATTTAACTTTTTTTAAAATCTGTTTTGTTATTATGGATTAATACCAATAAATATTTTCTATGGTAAAAACATTTGTCATCACCAAGAAATAACTCCATCAAGTATTTTTATCTGTTAAGAATACTCATTTTAACCAATAGATATGTTACTTGTAATTGAATTTATATTGGAAAAGGGTATTTACTTTTTAGTGGTAATATGTAAATTATTAATGGTATGATATATATGATATGTTATTCAAACAGATTTATTATAAACCTATATTTATTTTATGAGACATCCCAATCTTGAATGCCATTGATGGTGCCTTGAGCTCAGTAGCCCACATGGACTCAAGCAGATCTACTCAAATGACAGAATCTTCTGACAAACATAAAGGATCTAGGGTGTGCATATGGTGAGACTATACAGTCATTACCATAGTGTGGAATAATGTTTCGATATAAAACAAATGTAAATATAAGATACAGAATAAGTTAATAGGAGTCATAGTGGAAAAAGACTAGAATAATAATAACTGATAGAGAATGAATAACTGATATAAATATACAAAATATGATGATGATATTTTAGATATCTAAAATTTTGGTAAATTGATACACAAGATCCATACATTCACACTTTAAAAAGGTCAGAAAAGAACTCAAAAACTATCCCATGACTCCCAAGATCAAGATCAATAATCTGCTACATAGTCCATTCTAAGAAAAGAAATCATGTGTCTGAAGCTACCTACATCCCTTTTTCAACATCATCATACATATATCCTACCAAGGTATCGTATGCTTTCTAGACAGGGTGTTAGATAAATCTTCATAATCCAAAACCAATGTTTTCAATATCATCCTACCCATTTAATAGAAACTGATTGGTATACAAGTATGTATATATAAACGAAAATAATTTCAGTAATATAAAAAACCATGTACATACATCACACATTGGCTATTGTCTCAATGTGAAACAATTTCATTAATTTACTAAGTTACTATTCATATAATTGGTGTAGGTGGTTCATATCCAGTACTGACATCACTTAGAGATAGTAATAGTAGTTTTTTCAAAGAGGTTAGAAGGAAACCAATATTATTATAATAAAAAAATAAATTGCGGGTAAACACAAAGGAAAATTGTTATGTAATTATTAATAAAATGGTTACAAGTTATCAATCAAAGTAACCAAGACCATGACGGTCACAAATTAAGTAGAAACTGCACCCTAGCTCTGTGTAAAGACTGCATTCCAAGGAGTATCATCAAATGTATTCCACAATATCATGATTTAGCTGATTCTATTTAATACATCTATGGTAAAATGAGATAATTTATGGCTATTCCCAATGACATAACAATGGAACCTCATGTCCGTAGAAGATATTCCTAATCTAATAAGTGTATCTATGGAATCTTGTAATATTAATGGAGGTATCATATGGTTTTATACTAGGAATCCACTTATGTATAAGGATTTGGTTCCAATGAGGGTCTCAATAAAGGGATGTAGAATCCTTGGATTAGGATGGTATCCTCAAGTTCTCAAGGAATCACTATATGAATCCAAAATCTATCCCAATTCATGACCTTACTATAATAATTCTATTGTATATATTTAATTAGTGTCCTTTCATTTATTTGATTTAATTCATTGGGATAATTAATAAATAATATATTAAATATATCATACGTTTCAAGACATTGAATCTCTTTGTGTGAGAAGGCCAATTAAGAATGAAAGAATTTTAGTAGTCAATTTAAATAATACTCATTTAATATGGTTCACTCTACTAGCATTCAATGTCCTATGAAACGGGTTCTACAGACATAAAACCGAGATATTAAATTAAAATTAATTACGTTATGCAATGAGTATTCAACATACTTTTCAACATACTTGTAAGATAGTTATTAAATATCTTCAAGCTGATTACATAGGTGGATAAAGTGTGCAGCACACATGGTACATTCCATTGTAAATTTAGATTTCAAATTTCATTGAATATTGAAAGGCTTTCCTTTGGAATGGTTAGTATCAAGCACACATAAACAATGGCTCAAAGGTGTAAAAACACAAAAAACCCAATTATTCTAAAACACACAAAATGAGGTGGTTGGAGTTGTGGCTGTTACCCATGAAAATAACACACATATATGGAATGGTTCCTAGCACATGGTTTTAATGACTTTTATAATGAAATATATGTTCAAAAAATGAAACCTGATGAAATATGGACGATTATACTAAAATTTATAAAAAAACAAAAAATAATGAATGAGTTATTAACCACCTAATTTATGATTATATAAAAATCCACATCTAGTATCATCCTTCGGTTATCCCTAGATTAGAGAAAATCATCAAGATAGATCAATGCATTAATATTGGGTCATATGATCGATCATCTAAATAGTATTTTTTATAAGAAGAATGATGAAAAAGAATAAAAATGAATTGTGAACATACAACTAAAGATAAAATGAGTCGAATGATGGTAAATTTAGACTATGAAAAGATAATTGATTTAAATTCCTATATTAGGATTCTAAATGAAAAAAATGACTTTTTTGGAGGTTTTTTCAATTGGGATTATATATAGAAGTATATGATGGAGTTAAAAGATATTTTAAGGGGAAATAAAAAAATTCCCAATTTTTCCTTTCACATGGTTTGGCTGCATGGTTAGCCAAATCATTACATAAACTTGAAAGAGAATCTCTGTGTGAGAGGAACCCACCTTTTATTGCCATACAATTTTAGAAACCAATCACCAACCATGAAAAATTACTATGTAATTTGTCTAAATCCATTCACATAGTTTTCTAACCCAATTCACATTGTTTGGGCTAACTATGAACACTGCACCATCTCAATGTATAGCCTATCATGGTTAAATAAAACTATTTACCTACTTTTTATAGATTATTCAAACCACATGACATGACATTATCCTCCACCGTTAGGGGTACTGAGCTTCAAACAATCTCTATACACTCAAAAAAACCTTTACTAACACATTAGGAATTGTAACACCCTTAGCATCCTTGGTACGTTTTCCATTGAATAATGCAGAATCTTGTGTTGTACGCAACATGGAGTTTTGACACACCACGACCAGTAAAACTAGTCGTTATTAATATTAATAATGACTTTTTAAAATTTTTAAATATTTTAAATTTCAAAATGGACTTCATTTTTGGATTCGGAATATAAAAATTAGCTTAGGGTAAATTTTTGGTATTTTTCTGTGAACTTTCACGTTTTGATGAATAGAGAAAATACTACATTATTGTTTAAAACAGGATTTTTTTAAATAATTAGTTATTTTATTTTGATTTATTTCTGTTCAAAATAGATACATAATACCTATATATGTTCAATGCAATTAATTGGAGTGATTTCATAATAGGTTTAGATATATATAATTTTATTTAACTTTTTACCGCCTTTTACCCACTTTCAAGGAGCATTTGAATATATGAATAAAACACAATTTTATTGCTTTTATGATTTGAGTTTCTAAAATCATAGAGACATGGTTTATATTAGTATGTAATATGTGGTTCAATAAGATAAAAATATTTTTTGGTCAATAGTAACTTTTGTCTTTTATTTACCACGTTTAAAAGTAAATAGGGTAATTAACGGTAAAAATAATATCATAATTACCCTAAACAATGTACTAATAATATTGGATAAGTGAAATTCGACCAAAAACAACCTTATTAATTAAATATGATCCCCTTTGGTCCACTTGTATTAGATTAGGACATTTATTATTATTTTATTTGAAGAACTGTTAAAAGAGTTAAATTCAATGTTTAATAACTAAACCATTTTCAATATAAGGTTACACACAATATAAATTGGACTATAAATATTAATGATAAAGCTAAAAATATTTCATACATAATACTATATTATTTATAATTTTTATACATATAATAATTTATTTTATTTATGACACAATCAGGATATTGTAAATATCTTGATAATGAACAATTAAAATAATTGATATTATAAATATTAATATAAATGTAAATTGAGACTATTGATGAATTAAAGTAATATTATAGGTTAATATGACAAGTTATAGTTTATTAAATTATTATTTTTCGAATGAATCATGATGTTTTGATTTTCACAAAAACCATATACTAAATAGTGTCAAAATTGACATAATTGAGTTTTTAAAACATATACTATATTATTAATTTATATAATAATTCTAAAAATATAATGTTTTCCAAAAGGATATAAATAAATATATATATTTTAATTATTTACTACTTGGGTTTTGGATGTATTTTTATAGTATGTTTATTAACTATATAATATAAAAATACAAAGAGACATGTTAAATTTCAAACTATTTAAATAATAGTTAAATATAAAAGATAAGGTTAATAATGTGACCTAAAACTGAAAAAAAACATATTGGTTGAGTGGTTTTAGACCCATCTGCACCTTATCCTCGAAATAATTCATATTGGAGAAATTAGAAATCGAATATAAGTTTATTATAAGATATTATTTCAATTTTTTCCTAAAGTGACCCTCACATCTCTTATAAAACGGTAATCCACCTTATCTTAATTTCAAACCTACAAATCCATTTTTCTCAGCACAAAACTACAAAAATATCCTCCCAACTTCCCATAAATCAACCTAGAGTCCTTACTTTGATATAAAATTAATCATATGGATCCATTTTGATCAACACAATATAAAACACCCGAAGAAGAGATAATAATTTCACCACCCTCTTTAATGTTTTCTCATCTTCCACATCCTCTTTATTTGATTCCATACCAAAATAATACCTATATTATCTTCTACATACTATTATGTTATTATAAATATGGAACAATAATATTCATTATTCTATCAATCATATAAATGAAAATGTCACCATTCGTGCGTACGTACGGCTTACCGTCTCCTCGTCACGGTGTAGTTTGTTATTGAATCACACCAATATTTTGTAAGTGTATAATAATGAGTATAACGGATGTGAAAAATAAATATAACATGTGAATTATTCTTTATATATGATATATAATCTAATAACATACAATTTCACCATCAATATAATGATATTGTCGCTCGTGTGTACGTACGGATTCCTGTCTCCACAAACGTGATGAGATTCATTCCCCATCGTTATCATTCAAGAATAATATTCATTTTATGATTAAAAATAATTTTTATGATCATAATATAATTCATTATATGAATCATGTAAATATTATTCAAAATAAACATGTCCTATGTAACAAATCATATAATAGAAAATGAATCAGTTAACACACGAAAATAATATACTACAGAAATATTATTAAAAAAGAAATATTAGAAGATCATATATGATATCATATTTATCTATATAGTTATTAAATATTTTTATAACAATGATTTAAATATTATATTGGAGATTAATGTACCCTCTACCAAGTAAAAGTACATGGTACATGTTAATTTTACAATCTCTTCCTTATCTGTTGTTGTTTATACCTGAGAATCTACTGAGACCACTTTATCATCTCCATCTATGTTTCTTAATAATATATTTCAAAACATATTTACTACTTCCTATTCTACAGGTTTATTAAATTTATTCCCTTGTTTGACATTTTAGATATTTTTTATAATAGAATCTTTCCACTATTTTCTAACCAGGGTCCTTCACGACCTTTTTGACAAAATTAAGCAATGAATGTTTTTTTTAATTTATACAGTGGGTGCAGTAATATTCCGACATTATAAAACCTTCAAATATTCCCTTAAAAAATTATAATTTTTTTTCAAAATAAATTCTTTCTTTTATAATTACATGACTTCTAAATTATTCCAAAATAGAAAGAGATATTTCTATCAAAAAGTTTTGATTTCATATATGTCTACATCCTTTTATGGACTTCCAACTTGTTTGATGTTTATTTTTTATGATACAATTCTTCAATATTTCATTGAAGGTCTTGTGATATGTTTGACTGTGGATGTGTTATTTTTACACCATTCATGTTTGATGGATTCAGTATTGACATTTTTTATGCTAGTTTTAATACGAATGTTATGTTCTATTTAAAAATTTTCATATGAGGGATGCATTTGACATTGTATGTGATTGGTGGAGCCTTCTATTGCTCCTCGATGCATCGACAAGTCTCATGATACAATCTAGTGTCTTGGCATAAGGCCTCGACAAAATATTATTTTTAGTCTGGGCACAAAGCCTTGGCTACGTGATTATAAAGTTGGTATTATGCATTCCATCATTATGAAAGTGTCTATTGTTATTTCATGTGATTATTTGACTAGTAGAACATCTATATGAATAAGTAAATGAAATTATTTGAATTTATATTTACCATATTATTCTATTGAATAATTTTAAAAGGATTTTGTTTTTGAATTATACATTTCCTTAAATGTTTATGCTTATTTATGAATGTTTCTAATATATTGTTATCCTGTCTGAGCATCAGACCTCACCCATTTCAATGTTTTATTTTTTCTCAGGATGTAAAGTAGTATTTTATGGATGAACTATAGGGATAGGCTAAGAATATAAGTTTGTTCAAAATGGGAAAAACTTTGTTGAATTTTTTTATTTAATTATGTAATGTAACACTTATGAATGTATCTAGTACTTCCAAGGATACTAAACTGATCGGTCTTTCAGGACATGATTACTTATATCATGGAAATGTTATGTAATATTGCACAGACTCTAGGTTAATAGGGTCAGAGTGTTACTATTGTTATAAAAAAATATTAGTACAAACCTTGGAAACTATATTTCAAAAATCTATGATTAGAGAATAGTACACTAAGATGGAATTTTTTATTAGTATAGAAGAACTTCCTTGAATATTGGCACCATATAGATTTTTTGAGTTTTATAAGAAATACATCCCTATTTGTTTTCGAGTAGGAAGAGGTGGCTCTGATAGAGATATACCTAGTTGTAAAAACTAAAAACACCACTTTTAGCTATGCCCTAATGGGAAATGGTGCACGATAATGGGCATTGCTACACTCATAGTTATGACACTCCTGGGGTATAGGCTTAGGGTAATTTTAATTTTCATTACAATAAATTATTAAGGGTTTATGAGTATATACATCTTCACAGAATAAAATTTTATTTTTATGGATTGTATCCAAAACCTTTTCAATTGTTATCTATTTTACAAGTTTGGAATTATGTATTTTGATTCATAAACTATACTACTCTATGCCATTTTTTAGAAATGGATCCTATTTGAAGAATGGAAAATGTATCAATTCATGTAATGCATGTAGGTATTTCCCTTCATAAAATATAATTATTGTAGAGATGGTGATGTTACTAGTGTAGTTCATCTTATCACTATACTGGGACAAATCACTCAGGTCATGAATAATAACCTTACCAATATGGAGAACCTAGATCAACAATACAGAGGATCAATGTTAGACCACTTAATGATGCACAAACCACCAGCATTCAATTGGAGTACAAATCCATTATTATATATTCAATGGATAAGTTCATTAGAGAATGTATTTCATTCTTCGGAGAGTAGCGAAATGGAAAAACTTTTAATTGCAGTTCATCGCCTCACGGGAGTTACAGATCAATGGTGGTCATTCATACAAATCACAATGGAAGGTGAAGAAGTATCAAACATGGAATGGAGGGTGTTTAAATATATTTTCAATGAAAAATAAATTCCTCATGACTATCGAGAAGATATGTAAAGGCATTTTCTGATTTCAAGGAAAACGGAGGATGAGAATGTCACAAAGTATGAGGATAACATTACAATGTTAGAAAGGAATGAAGCAGATTAGATACATAACCCCTGGAAAAATATTGATCAATTATTTAATGGGTTAAGACCATTTCTCCATAGAGAATTTTTCTCACAATACTTCTCATCGTATGAGGATATTGTCTATTCTACTATAAAGAAAGGAAAGGAATTCTCCAAGTCTTATAACTTTAAAGAAAAGCAAGAGAAAAAGAGATATTGTAAATACACTGGAAATTGAAATAAAGCGAATAAGGGAAAAGTTGAATATCCATTATATGTTAAATGTTGGAAAACACTATGGTACTTTCCTTAAAGGAATTGGAGTATATTACATGTTTGGTGAAAAAGGCCACCAATCTCATGATTGAAAGGATAATAAAGAGGATGTCAATGTTGTATACTACCATTATAGAAAAATGGGGCATTATGAAAATGAATTTCCTAAAAACCAAGGGAAATTACCTCAGAAAAGGCCAAGTGGGCAATGCCAAGCTTATGTGATCACTACTGCTGAGGTTAAAGCTCCGAAAGACATAGAGGCAGTTAATTTAATGGTTTATTCATGTTTGGCCAATGATTTATTTTATTTTGGTTCAACGCATTGTTTCATATATTTCCAGTTTTCTAAAAAATCAGATATTTTCAATTTGACATAACAAGGGAGTTGTAAGTAAGAACACCTAAGGGAAGTGTCATCACAACAAATTTCTGTGAATAAGTTCCCATTAGGGCATTTAAATGTTCTATATTTACTGATGTAAGCATCATACCAATTATTAAATTTTATATAATCCTCAAAATGAATTCTTTTTCAGAGAATGATGCAAAAATTTATTTTAAGGAGAAGGAGGTTACAATTTTCTAGAATGATAAGGAGTACCTTATCATTAGAGAATAAATATCACACCTTCTTCTTATCTAGATCCACCCCCACTATCTCTACTAAATTCAATTTTTGGGGATGATGAGAATAAAATAACTATGGGTGAGGAAAAGAAAGTTTGGATAGATGACATACCTATTGTGCAAGAATATATTGATGTGTTTCAAGAGGATTTACCTGGACATCCATGAGAATGTGAAATTGAGTTTTACATTGATTTAATTCCTGTTTCAAGCCCCATATCGAAGAGTCCTTATAGAATGTCCACTGTGGAATTAGTGGAACTATAGAAACAACTAGATGAATTTAGTAATAATGGATTTATTCACGCTAGTGTTTCACCATGGGATCCCTTGTCCTTTTTTAACAAGACAGATGGATCTATGAGGTTGTGCATTGACTACAGGATATCAATGTTATAATAATATAGAAAAAGTATCTCTTACCTCTCATTGATGATTTATTCGACCAACTTCATGGATTTTAATAATTTTCAATGATTGACCTTCGATCTAGATATCATCAATTGTGTATGAAGAAGGAAGTCATTCTTAAAAAAGAATTTCAAACTAGGTATGGGCATTATGAGTTTACAGTAATTCCTCTTGGATTGACTAATGAACCCTCTGTCATTATGGATTTAATGAATAGAGTTTTCAATGTATAACATGTTGACTTTGTAATGGTATTTATTGAAGATATCTTGTTATACTAAAAAAATACAACGATCATCAAAATCACTTGTGCTCTATTCTGAAAACCCTTAGAATACATGAATTATATGATATTTTCATCAAGTGGGAATTATGTCGTCAAAATATTTCATTTCCTGGCTATATTTTCTCTAAAGATGGAATATCTATTGATCCTTCATAGAATAAAGAAATACATGAATGTCCACCACCGATGATTATAACCGAGGTACATAGTTTTATTGGATTATCATACTATTATTGACATTTCTTCCAGAATTTTTCTCGATTGGATAACCTATTAACCAAGCTCACACATAAAGGGGTTCAATTTTTTGGACAAAAGAGTGTGATGAATTTTTTGAAGAATCGAATAGAAGTTAGTTAATTATTCAATCTTGACTCTACCTTTGGGGAATGAGGGGTTTATTGTTTATAGTGATGCGTTAATGAAAGTACATGGCTATGTCCTTATGCAGAATGATGGAGTTATTGCATATCCATCATGGCAGCTAAAAATTCATGAACAAACCTATCACACACATTATCTTGAGTTAGAGGCTGTAATATTTACTCTGAAAATATGGAGACACTATATCTATGGTAAAAAATGCGATATTTATACTGACCACAAGATTTTGATGTATATTTTCTTACAAAAAGAACTCAACATGAGGAAAAAGTGATGTCTTTAACTACTCACGGATTATGATTTCAATATACAATACCATCCGGGGAAGGAAAATAAGGTTGTAGATGCTTTAATAAAAAAGGATCATGGATTTTTGAATAGGATGAGTGTTGAAAAGGATCCTATATACATGGTTCTCATAATTATTGAAATGGGAATAACCATGGAAGGTGAAACATCATTGATTTTCAAATGGTAGATAGACCATATATACTAGAATGGATAAAAAGTTCTCAGACTGATGATGAGGAATTTCAAAAGTAAATTAATGTTGTGAACGATGGGAGATTGATTGACTTTGTATATGAGGATGGAATGTTGAAATTTTGGAAGAGACATTGTGTTTTTGAAATAGCTATTCTAAATAGGGAATTTTTTTATGATGCTCATTGCTCCAATTATTCTTTACACCCTAGTCCACTAAGATGTATAGTGATTTGGAAGAACATTTTTTGTGGGAAAACATGAAGAGAGATATTGATGATTTTGTGTCAAGATGTACGGTTTTCCAACAAGTGAAAGCTAGATGAAAACATCCAAGAAGAGTCATAAAACCACTTCCCATACCTGAGTGTAAATGGGATGATATTACAATGGACTTTGTCATGGGACTACAAAAAAATTCTAAATGAAATGATGCAATATGTGTCATTATTGATTTTCTTACCATGTCAGCACATTTTCTTGATATAAGAGAAGATTTACCACTTGAGTTTTTAGAAATACTATATATTGAGGAATTTTAAAGATGTCATGGAGTACCCCAATCGATTGTTTTTGATAGTGATACCCATTTAACATCATTATTCTGAAAAAGTCTTTAGAAATCCTGGGATACTAAACTTCTTTTGAGCACTACCTACCACCATCAAACCGATGGACAATCAGAACAGACTATTCAAACCTTAGAAGACATGTTCTGATCTTTTTCACTACACTGTCAATGTATGTGGGATCAATATTTACCTCTGGTAGAATTTTTCTATAATATTTTCTTCTATTCAATTATTCAGATTGAACAATATGAAAAATTATATGGAAAGAGATGTTTCACACAAACATGTCTCGATGATGTTAGTGAAATAAAACTCGTAGGCCCAGAACTTATTGAGGAATCAATAGATGAATTGATAATTAACCAATCCCACATCAAGGAAGCACAATGTAGGAAAAAGATATATTCAAAAAACTGAAGGAAGGATTTGGAATTTCAAGTAGGAGACCGTGTTTTCATGATGGTATCTCTATGTAGGGGTGTTATACGTTTCGGTAAAAATGGTAAATTGAGTCCCAGGTACATCAGACCTTTCAAAATTCTAGAATGAATTGGAGTTGTAGCTTATCATTTGGAAGTGCCTCTAAGTCTCTCCGAAGATCATGATGAGTTCCATGTATCGCTATTGAAGAAATACATGTCTAACCCAATGCATGTACTCACCTATGAGAAAATTCAATTGGAACCATATCTTTGTTATTGTGAAGAGCCTGTAAAAATTCCTGATACAAGAGAATAAGTACTCAGAAATCGAACGACACCTCTGGTAAAAGATCTATGAAGAAATGATAAGATGGAAGAGGCAAAGTGGGATCCCGAGGAACTTATGATGAAGGAACACCAAAATATTTTGATGTAGTAATATTATATAAATTATGAAGTCAAAATTATTTTGATGAGGGTCGAATGTAACACCCCATGATTCCACAGTATGTTTCCCATTGAATAATGCAGTAGCTTGTGTTGTATGAAACTTGAAGTTTTAACACACCACGAAGAATGAAACAAGTCGTTATGAATAGTAATACCGAAATTTTTAAATTTTATAAATTTTAATTTTCACAATGGACTTCATATTCGGATTCGAAATAACATAATTATATTAGGGTGAATGTTTGGTATATTTCTGAGAACTTTGAATTTTCGACGAATAGGGAATAACACTATGTTATTTTTTAAAACAAACTTCTTATTTAAATAATTAGTTATTTTAGATTAATTTATTTTTGGTCAAAATAGATACATAATACCTATATATATTCAATTTAATTCAGTGGAGTCATATTATAATAAGTTGATATATATAAAATTTTCTTGAGTTTTTTACTATTTTTTACACACCTTCTAGGAGCTTTTGAAAATTTGCATAAAACATAATTTTACCAATTTTATGAGTTGAATTTAAAAAATTTGATATAAATTGTTAATATCAGTTAGTTAAATGTGGTTCAATAATATGAAAATAATTTTTGGTGAATAGTAACTTTTGACTTTTATTTACCACGGTTAATTTAAATAGTGTAATTAATAATAAAAAAAATACCATAATTTCCTTAACAGATTTCCTAATTCTATATGATAAGTGTAATTCGACCAAAAACAACCTTATGAATAAAATATGATCCCATTTGTTCTACATGTACTAGATTAGGACATTTATTATTATTTTACTTAAAGAATAGTTAAAAGAGTTAAATTCAATGCTTAATAACTAAAACATTTTTAATATACGGTTAGAGAAAATATAAATTAGACTATAAAAATTCATTATAAATATAAAAATATTTCCAACATAATTTTTTTTTAATTTTTATTCATTATATAATTTAATTTATTTATGGCATAATGATCATGTAGTAAGTACCTTATTAATGAATGATTAAAATAATGGATATTATAAATATCCAAATATATTTAATTTGAGAGTTTTTAATAATTCTACTAATTTTATTGGTTAATATGACAAGTTAGTGTGGATTAAAAAAATTCAATGTAATCATTCTATTATGAATTTCCCAAAAACCAAATACTAATTAGTGTAAAAATTGACATAATTGTGTTTTTTTTAAAAATATTATTTTATTAATTGTTATAATATTCCTAAATATATAAGGATGGGACACAGGTCTTATGTTATGTTATATATGTTAATAATAAACCAGTTGGGGTTCTATTGGCTACTTATAATTAGTTTATTAACCATATAATATAAAAATAAAAATAAAAACGGTATTTGTCATACTATTTAACTAAGAGTTAAATCTCAGATATAAGGTTAATATAGTGGCCTAAACCTGTCTAAAACCTGTTTGTTGAGAGTTTCTCGACCCATACCTAACTTATCTTTCAAATAAATCCTTATGGAGAAATTAGAAACTAAAAATTATTTTATTATAAAATAATATTTCATTCTCTTCCTAATGAGACTGTCACCTCTCTTATAAAAGTGTATTTCCACTTCTCTTAATTTAACATAGCCAAATCCAGTTTTCTCGGCCAACCCCTTCCCAAATATCCTTCCACCATCCCTCACATCATCATAGATTCCTTAATTGAATCATAAGGCCAACCTAATGATCCATTTTGATCAACTCAATTGCAAACACCCAAAAAAGAGGTAATAATTTCACCACCCACTTTTAAGTTCATTTCTTCTTTCACTTACTCTTTTTTTCCATAAAAAATTAACATCTATAGTACCTTCTACATACATTGATGTTATAATAATTATTCTACAACCATATTCATTATTCCATCCACCTATAAATGATGAATTCATTATAT
Source organism: Viscum album (assembly GCA_963277665.1). Lineage (NCBI taxonomy): Eukaryota > Viridiplantae > Streptophyta > Magnoliopsida > Santalales > Viscaceae > Viscum > Viscum album. Next base: position 1,488,609,902 of record OY728128.1, read on the forward strand.
GTGTGTACGTACATGTTACTATCTCCACTTCGTGGTGTAGTTTGTTATTCAAACACTTAATTATTTTGGATGGGTATAATAATGAGTATAACTGATGTAAATAAAAAACATAACATTTTAATTATTATTTAAATATGATATACCTTATAATTACAAACTATTTCACCATCATTATAACTATATTGTCGCTAATGCGTAGGTACAGATTACTATCTCTACGAACATGATAAGAATAACTCCCCATAATAATAATTCAAGAAAAATTTTCATTTTATTATTAAAAATAATTTTTATGAACATAATATCATTCTGTATATGAATCTAATACATCTTATCCATAACAATCATGTATTATGTAACCAATCATATAAAGGAAAACAAATCAGTCAATAACCGAAAATATGACAATACTGAAATATTATTAACAAAGAAATATTAGAGGGTCATATATTAAATCATATTTATTTGTATAGTTCTTATATAATTTCATAACAGTGATTTAACTATTATATATGAGGTTCAAGTTCCTTCAACCAAGGAAAATTACAATGTAAGGGTTAATTCTACAGCCTCTTCATTATCCGAGGCTGTTTGTACGTGAGTATCTACTAGGACCTCTTTATCATCCACATATGTGTTTCTTAAAAATATATTTAAATTCATTTTTACTATATCCTATACTATAGGAAAATGTCATTTATAACCTATTTTGACATTTTATAAATATTTTATAAAGTAATCTTTCCGTCGTTTTCCAAACAAGGCCCTTTATGACCCTTTCGACAAAATTACGGAATGATTGTTTTAAACCTATACAGAGGGTGGAGATATTTTCCACCATTTTAACAACTTCAAATAACAACCTACATGATTATTAGAGTATTTTCAAAAAAAATTATTTTTTATAATTACATGACTTTAAGATGATTTTAAAATATAATGAGATATTTCTATCAACAAGTTTTGATTTCATCAAAGTCAACATCCTTTGATGGATTTTAAACTTGTATGAAGTTTATTTATTATGATAGAAATTATCTATATTGTATTGAAGGATTGTTGATATGTTTAACTATGGATGTTTTATTTTTACAACATTTATTGTTTATTGATAAATTGTTGAAATGTCATATGCTAGTTTTAATACAAATGATTATGATATGTTTAAACCTTCTCATATGTGGAATGAATTGGAATTAGTAAGTGATAGGTGAAGCCCACTATAGCCCATCAATGCATTGGAAGGTCTTATGAGACAAACTAGTTTCTTTTCCCAAGGCCTTGACAAAATATTATCTGTAGTCTTGGCAAAAGTCCTTGATTACATGGTTATGAAGTCTGGATTTATGAATTCCATCATTATGAATGTGGCTATGAATATTTACTGTGATTATTTGAATATTATAATATCCATGTGAATAAGTAAACGTAATTATTTGATTTTCTATTTTATATTTTATGCTGAAGTTTATGTTTAAAATTTATTTTTTTTGGTCTTATACATTACCTTAAATAATTATGCGTATTTATAAAGGATTCCACTATATTGTTATCCTTACTGAGCATCTAAGGTCAACCCTTTCTATGATTTATTTCTCACAGGATTTGAAGATGTATTTTATGGTTGACCAGAAGAGATATGATAAGGGTATAAGTGTGTTAAAAATGGAACGCAATGTTGTTAGTGTTTTTATTTAATGATGTAATGTAAAACATAGGAATGTATCTAGTACCTCAAGGCTACTAAACTAATCGGTCTTTTAGGACATGATTCCGTATATCATGCCAATGTTATGTAATAATGTAAAAAATCTGGGTAACTCGGGTAGGGTCATTATATGAATCCATATTAGATAAATAAATTTAAATCATACCAATATTTAAAGGATTCATTATTGAGTGAAAACTGTGTTTTGATGGTCTTCCACCATAAAAGAACTCATCCCTAAATTCACCTTAAATGGGAAGAAAGACATTTTCTAAGAACAAATCTAGACACTGGGAACATACATTGACCCACCACTCCCATGTCTAATCCTGTATAGGATCATGATGGTATGAAACCCTTACTAGAGGGCTATAATGACCCAGAAGACACTTCATGATTCAGTAGTTGATGTGTTTAAGATACTTCTCAAATGAAGCATCAACAACTATCTTGACATCCTTTTGATCTAATTTATGATATGGGTCGACATGATAGTAATTATTCTATGAAACATATAATATGTCGTACATTAAAGTATATCTAGAATGTAGTATCAACTAATAGGATACAGAATTAAATATCTCTATAATCTCAAACATCCAAAATATGTGTGATGACAACTTCCCTTACCACTGTATCTTTCTATGCCCATGCCTGAGTGATACCAACATGAAGACATGATTCCTGACATCAAATCATATAGTTCATTAGTGGGGATTGAAATACACAAGGATACAAACTAATATTATAACAATAGATCTAAACAATTGGTAAAGGATAAAAAACTGGTGTTATAACTTATGCCAATGTTTTCCCAAACTATTAGATATAGATGCATGGGGGTAGACATATACCAATTGTTATTGAATAATTTTAGGTATATAGAAGTGGAAAGAACATTATACCAATAGTTTATAGAAACCATTCGTATAAACTTTTACCAATGATTTGATACTATTACAATAGTAAAATAATCAGGTCTACGCCAACAGTTTTCAAACTATTAGAATTGACTTCTACTAATAGTTTTATTGAAACGATTTGTAAATATTTATTTCACAAGTATATAAAAACGGTTTTGAAACCATAGGTATATAATTACACCAATGTTTCTAATTAAAATATTTATATATAATTGATTTTCACATAAATAGAAATAGTTTTAAAACTATTGACCTAGAATTCATGCAATTACAGCAGTAGCCAGTGGTTTGCCTCCTCCTATGCAATTACCTGCAAGTATAAAAATACAAAATTTTGAATTCATAAGATAATTAACCACAATTACCAAATAAAATTAAATAAAAACTATATAATTAAGTGGTTCATGTCAGTGTTTCTCATTAACACTATGATAGTTGGGTGGATTCTATCAATGACATGTGCAGGTCCAAGAAATATTTGTTACATGGAGAACTAGTAAAATAAATTAGGATTGGACTAGGAGTCATGATTCTGAGTTTACCAATAGCCTGGACTTGTCTCATTGAAATTCATTTGGATGAGCTTATAGACCTCTTTAAATTTCAATTCGATAGGTGGAACCATGTAAAAAATCTAAATTGGGGAAGCTCTTAAACGCATGTGAGGAATAGAAAATCAAGTACATTACAAGACATAGTATGGGGTAATGTGTTTATATAGTGGAATGTGGTAAGGGTCATGGGTGTTGAACTTCTGATATTATGGGGTAGAAGAATATTTGGATATCATGAATTTCTGAACAAATTATAACTTTTGGGATGAATCTTTGAGTATGAAATTAGAATATTCAAATGGTTGAAAATGCTTGGGTGATGATAGACATATGTACCAGTTGGTTATCTAGGTTATTTGGTGAGTGAATTCAAATTGTGTGGATTGTACAATAAACTGATAAATTTTATGACAATTGGTTTAGATTTGATATGGATAGCATAGATTTAGGAATGTTTGATAGATAAAACAAAATAATAATTGTGGATTTAGAATATTTCTTGAGTCCCTAAGAATTATTCATGTCAGGATAATAAATCTAGAATCATAGTAGGTGAAAAAAATATAAATTTGATAGGGTTTTGAACCATCATAATGAGTAGTGTGATGAGGATGATCATGTATTTATATGTGTTAGTAAAAGAACAATTTCTTTTACCTTAGAGTATGTTTCTTTGGATAGTTATCCCTGGATACTTTAGGAATGTATATAGAATGCTGATTTTCATGGGTTATCAAATATTTGAATATAAAACTAATGTTAGATAAGTGTTGATGAATGTGTATATTTACCCTTATAGGTTAATCCTCTAGTGAGTGGATGGAGTTTTGTTGTTGGGGATGGATTTGTAAAGGATGGGTCATATCTAATATGATGAAAATACTAAATTTTATGATTCATCTGTGGTAATTGGGTATGATCTGTGTTTTGGCTAAAAATTGAGGTATATATTTTAGTGAAGGGATCAAATATGGATCAAAAGAAATATATATATATATATGTTAAAAAAATAACATAAAAATAGGTTCATTAATAGAGGCATTATATAGATGTCAAAATGATTCATGATAACCCCTATATAAGGAAATCATGTTTCATGTTTTGAATATGGAATTGTATTTCATAGGCAAGGGTTAATTTAGATGAATTCAGTGTGATTGAAGATTGTCTATTTCTTTTCACATGTATATAGATATGGAAATAGATAAAATACTTCAAAATTTTCATTTTTAAAAATGATGGATTCATAATGGGGATTGAATCTGGACTTTTCATTGAAATATTATTTTAAAGGGATTGATTTTGGTGATATACCAATTATCCCACACTTTCAATTATGATAAAATGATGATAAATGATTTTATAATATGGGATAGAGATTGAGATTTTATTATAAATTCTTCTCAAGGATTAGATATTGTATGGTTACTATTTTGTTACTACTGACATTGTTATAGGATAGTATAACTGATGAAACATTATATTTTCTATAGTAAAAATAATATTATGCTTGACTTTAAGATTCTAATGTAATACATAATTACATTACATGAATGACAGGATTGTTTATTCATTATCATGGGTTCAAGAGTTGTTTTATATGTCTGACCGTGTTTTGGAGTAGGGTGGTGTTTCTTCCAAGTGTAATAGACACCACCGAGTACCTGGTGTTAATAGAACCTGTACCCTATGTGGTCTAGGTGGTCATAAATTCCCATCATCTAAAATCTGGAATATAATGGTGGGGTAACAATGAAGTGATATTTTGGACTATTTGGTGACCTTTCATGGATGGCCATTAAGAACTCAGGGGGAGGGGGGCAGTATACAATGTACAAAATGTGGTTTATGAATTATTTTATGTAGAGTTTCGTGGCCAATATATCATATGTATCCTACCTTTAATTTTATGAAGTTATGGTACAATGTGGATGTCCATTTGGATAGCTCCTCATATCCCTCATTCTCAAATAGATCCTCCATGATTAAGGTTTATTTTAGTGGCATGTATATGGAATTTTTTTGTATGATTCCTCCTCACCTCCCCCAATTTTACACTCTACCAACATCTCTTTGATTCAGGGGTTGCAGATTTAGGAACTATATGAACATTTCTCCATGACATATTGAATTCCACAAAATATGATGAGGAATTTTTTGGAGACTGACAGTGGATGCATGACGATGATGAATACTCATTGTTTATTAATTATTTAGATACAGTAAATAACTCAAGGGACATATAGTTGGTTGACATCGATGATATAATTACTCAATGGGTATATTAAAAGGATTTTATATGGTAATTTATATACATAGGGATATATTTTAAAGAGAATGGACAAGGGACTATTGGAATAGTATGAGTAAGGATCCGAGTGTGACCTTATAGAACTTGGGAATATTTTACTATGATGTAAGATATGGGATTATCTTAGTTGATGGGATTCTTTAATTCCAATTTAAAACATTGATTTATGAAAAAAGGGGTTATAAAATCTTACCTAAAATGGTTACAATTATTTTGACATGAAATAATATATATTTAAATCTATTGACACAATCATGGTTGAGGTATTTTGGTGATGCGACCAACAAGAAGGTGACATATAAATAATATAATTGATGAAAAAGGTCATAAGATTTATATTTAGATTCATGTGTTGTACATTTACTTGAGGTAAATGTGATAGTTTATAGGATTAGTATTTATGAATGATAAAATAGTGGTGAGGTTTTCAATGATTCCCAGAATGGTGTGCTGAGTGATGGAGTTAGGATTTCAATAGAAAATGTTATTGTATAAATGACTCGATCAAGTTAAATAACATATTTGGATATACGAAATTTCTATGTTTTTTGAAATTCTTACAGGAATTTAGAAAATTAATGATATCACTCAAATTAACTCATAGTCCCTACTGATAACATACAGACGACCTCAAAAACACCTTATAGGATCATCATACATTATACCATGATGTATTCATACAAACTTGATTAAAAATATTACTAATATTTTAGAAAATAAAAATATTTTTGGTATCATGTCCAACAACACAATGTATAAAGTTCACCATTTTATGTGAGCGAGAGTAGATAAAAAATGGGGACCCATAAGGAAAAGTATCAAAATACAATGAATTAAAAATAGATAAGTAAGAAGTGGTATAATGAAAATGAATATGCTCGTGTACTTAATCCAATAAATTGAGTGTATATCAAAAGATAATTGTTAAATATCTATGATACCATTTAAAAAAATAATTCATAGTATACATTCCTCCAAATAATGTTTAGTTTTATTATTTATAGGTAATGGAATAATGATAATGTGACCTACCTAATCACAAGTATATTCTCTCACAAAGAAAATCATCAAAAACAAAATTTCAGTCATATTATTAAAAATAAATGGATCAATCTTTCCATCATCACCATCACAATCATCACCATCATCATCAGACTCACCATTGTCCTCACCTATTCCCCCATCATCATCCCCTACCTCATCCCCATCCACATTCCGATTCTCATCCTCAAACTCATCCTTTTCCTCCTCCTCTCCATCCTCCTCTCCCCCATCCTCCAACTCAGCCCCCTCCTTGCCATCGTCCTTGGAATCATCCTTTTCCTCGGCCTCTTCCACACCATCATCATCACCAGGAATGAAATCCTCTCAACCACCACAAGAAATGACACCTATTTCACTGTATATTGTCATATATTCATCACAATCTATTATAACCTTTGGTGGGAGTGTTGGACATAATTTTTTTTTCAGTTTCATAAATTCAATATTTTCCACCATAAACCATCCTTCCACCTGTGGTTCCATTTTTTCATCCTATTCTGCATGTGCATTAACCTGTTCAAAATTGATGTCTCTATAACTAGTACCTGAAGAGGGAGAATACCTCATAAGGACTATACTCTTCCCATGTTGACAGAGTAATCTTCCAGGGTGCTAAAATCACGACACCTGATGTAAGTGATCATTTCACCCAACATTGTCAGGTTACTAGGTATCAAGGGCCTCTAAAAATCCAATCACATATATATATAGATAATTAAGATAACAATAGATATAAAAATTTTAAATCAATAGTGAAAAACATAAAATCAGTTATTGTATTGGTTTTTTAATAGCCCTTCCATATTTTTTCTTTTTACTCGAGAAAATTGAGTTTTTCTCGAGCCACTCATCCTTTAATATACAGGACATTCATCTAAAATGAAATTTAATATAGGAAAACATAATTTAAAATTGGTTTATAAAAATGTAATCAATAACTAAATTAATATAAAAACATTTGTAGTTTAATAAATTATTGTGGAAAAATAGAATGTGAAAGTCCTAAATAAAAATTGTAAACAACTGTCTTACCTACACCCTCTAATGATCTGACATCCTAGTACATCCTAATGTATAGAAGAATTTTTTAGAATCAACGTTTATTGAATTTTTTATCATGATTCCTAAATAAAATTCAAAAATAGAAAAGAAAAAGTTAATTGAAAACATTAAAATTTTCATATAAATACATCAAATGTGATTAATACATTAAACCAGATATTCTTCTAATGTGTAATCATTTGGCGATACTATTCTATCAGATATTCATCCCTGAAAAAAATCACCTCTAACTCTGTACCAACTCTAGAATACCATCTAATATAAAACATGTTCTTATAGGCACTCCAATGCACAACTAACTCCATTAGACGTGTTGGTCATGCACCCTCACCATCAGGGAAATTAAACTGATGATGAAACGAAAATATTAATTCATATAAATACAAATATAATATATTACATTAATAAAAAAAGATTTTCTAACACATATACATGCCCAAGAATTATCCTCGACGTCATTTGGAAATTTTCTCCATGAGAGCATGTTGATGGGAATGATATCAGAGTATTTGGCAAGAGTTGCCAAAAATATCCAACATTGCTAGCCAATTTTTTCATCAAATTATTTTTCGTCGTTGTAGTCCACCATCAACTACATGTGGCGGTTCCACACCACACACAATCTTGTACACCTCTGCCCCCACATCCTATTAGTAGATGTATTTGTTATATAAGATAAACAAATTTTTTATCAATAAATGTTATAAGGAAAATAAAAAATGGTATAAAAATTTGTTATAGTTCTATAAATATACCAACGAATGTCAGATCAATGGGCGTCGCTGGATCCGAATAAACTAAAGTAACATACTATATATGTAACGACTCATAGTTCATCAATGGAAATTCCCATTTTATAATCATGTTAAAAAATCACATGAAAAACAACATAATTAACTACTAAGTGATATGTGACCTTTAAACATAATTTTTTCACTTCTGTGTTTTGAATTTTGAAAATCTGACATACACTGTTTTGTTCAAGATGATTTTTAGAGTCTAATGAAACAAAGATTAATATTGGGTGAATTGTAACCCACCCTTGTGAATTGTAACATACCATTATGAATAGTAATATGACCCTTATGAATAGTAAATCATCCAACATAAGAGTAAACTTACCAAAGAATAATTAAATACAATTTTAACGTCATATAATATAAAAATTTGACCTTGGTAAACGTTTTGGAATTTTGTACGTCATAAATAATTAATTATAATTAATTAATTAATTTAAAAGAAATTTTATTTTCTTAAAATGTGTTCATAAATTAACAAATCATTTTCTTATAGTTTTTAGATATTTTTATAAGACCCTACGTAACTTTTGAAAGTACTATAAAATTTGTTTTAATTTTAAAAACTATTTTTTTATGTAAATTATGATTTTAATTAAATATTAAATTAATAATATTTAGAAAATTAATTTTGTAATGTGGAAATTATTTTTGGATTCTACGCATCAAAAAATGGTTGGGGTAAATTTTTGGGATTTTTTGAAATACATGAATTTTTGGTGAATAGTAAAATACATTAATTTACCATATAAATACATTATAACAATTACCCACTATTAATTACATCACAAGTGATTTAAGAAACCAAATCCCGCACTCACATGATTTATTTACTATTCTTCGTCATGGATGAATCATTATTCATTGTCTTTTGAGGAAATAATAAACTAATGAATTTTATATTAAAAAAACCCCTCTCCCCTCTATTATAAAAACCACCCTTCACACCCTCAGTTCCTCACACCTCTCATGAAACAATACTTCTCTGAAATATGACAAAAAAATCTTCCCTATCCCCTCCCGCACATCCATGATCTTCTGGTCTCATCAAAAAAGAATTCATAGGCCCTTACGGAGGATCTCAAGAGGAGGGTTCAAGAGGTAATTTATCTCCCTGTTCTCCATTACTTTCCTCTCTTGTTCATGTTCATTTCTTGATCTCTCACCACATATCATCATACAAATGGTATTTTAACTCCATTATTATAAATCTACTTGAATTTTATGTTGACAATGGGATATTATATCATCCAACCACTTTTCCTCTTCCTTTTATTTTATTAAAGAGAACGTTGTTCGTGAGGTGTTAATTTAACACCTTTAAGAACACCATGTTTTTCATATTCCATTTATACATTTAGATCTGGTCATGAAACAATTTTTTTGGTTGAAACAGATGTTTTATATGTATTATTTCTTATTTAATGTTCTGGAAATAACTCATGGCCATATTACTATTGATAAAAATAAAACAAGTTCATTATGATCGAAAAACAGGTCAAATTAACCCAAACAATCATCATTTAATTTGTATCTAATGATTCATCCACATGGATGTAAAATGATTGATTATAAGATCTTTAAGTCTCCTATAATATCATTAATAACATGTAATATCATTTCTCGATGATTACCCATGTTCTACCCGAACTTCAATTAATGAATACAAGTGAACCACTCAAGAAAACCATATAAACAAACATTCTCGAACAATGTTTTTAAACCCAATAACTCATCCAAAAGAACCTAAAATCACTTAATAAAACCATAATAAACCATATTAATGTAAAATGGTTCTTTATTTCTAATATAATGTCATTATAAAAGACATTAAAGTGAAGGAAGCATTCAGATACAAGGTAAGTGGAAATTCTCGAACCCAAATTTCTTCTTTCAGGTTCTCCCTATTTCACTCCATTTTTTATATGGTTACTACTAAAAAATATTTTTTTTCATATTTCAATTTCCTTTTCTAGGATATACATGTTTACCACTGTTTTTTGTGTTAAACTGTTTGTTTTAGAGATGAACTCTTCTTTCAAGAACACACCTTTTACTTCTCATTCAAGATTTACGGTTCTTGTATCAAGTATGTTATTCCCCCTTTCTTTTGGGAACCCAAACTTTATTAATGTGTTCTTATGAGATGAAACCCATTCCATTTCATGGATTTTTAATGTTAATTAATTCTACATGTTTTGTATGGAATGCATGATAAATGATAATGTTAGGATTTGACGGTTGCAGTCAAAATTATAAAATGCTTCAATGCATTGGGTAAAGTGATTAATCTCATGAGTAAATGTGAAATAATTTTTGAAAAAGATTCTATCATGGATCACAAGTATGTGTGGTAGTTAACCACTAAGACATGATATTTCATTTCCATATTTCAAGTATTTTTATTTATTCTCCTCTCATGTTCATGTTCATTTTCCTATGTCATGATTATGTTCGCCCCATGTTATATTCTACTTATCTATAATCTTACTAGGCTTCTATCTCACCCCTTTTATGTATATCCTTAGGTGGATACGTATACTAAGGATAGGACAAGTTCCAATAAGATTATAGAAAAGAAGAAAATAAATAAATGGTTTTTCATTATATTGTAATTGTTATGTACGGTCCATGTTTTCCGAAGACACTAAAGCTTTGGATCCTCTATGTGTAATACTAATATGTTGTTTATATTTAAAATGATTTAATAGAAATGTAATAAAAAGTTGGGTTGTTATAGTTGGTATCAGAGGAAAGGATTAGTTAATTTGGGAATTATGATTAGTGAAACCTAGAGAAAACCACTTGCATGAGACTAACTAAAAATATTCACACAAGAGTATATACATTGTGATCCCATATTTTATGTTTTTAGAATAAATTGTGCAAATAAATAAGTTATTTATTCATGATTTTTTTTTATTTTGTTCTATCCTTTTCTATTTTTGAAAATTGTGGGAACCCGGAGAAATTAGTCCAACAACTCATGCAAGGGCCAATTCAATGTTGTCCAAAATGACAGCCCCAATTATTTGGGAAGTGGAGTTCAAAAAATCATGGCGATACATACCCAATTGTCTCAGGTTTTGTACAATAACCATAATAATGGGGAACATCCTCCTTCACCAAAGTGGGAGAAACTGGAAGTTGAATGTTTTATACAGCAATGACTACCGATGATTACTGGATCTTCTGATCCACTTGTTTCGGAATAGTGGGTCAACTCCATGGAGAAGATCTTTTCTGTTCTTCACTATTATGGGATGGATAAGGTGACCCTAGCCATTTATCTTCTAGATGGAGAAGCCGATCAATGGTGGGATTTGACTAAGAACACCAAGACAATGGAGGAAATTGAAGAGATGGAATGGGAAGACTTTATGATAATTGTTCTTAACAAGTATTTCCCAAACACTATTCACACAAAGATGGAGATAGAATTCATAGAGCTCATGCAAAAAAGAAGGATAATATTTCACAACTTATGAAGAGAATTTCACAAGGTTTTCAAGCAACACTTTGGGTTTTATTATCAACGATGATTGAAATATTGATAGATTCTTTAGTGGATTGAAACCACACCTTCGAAAGGCTCTTGCAATTAGTGACTTTGGGAGTTATGAAGAAGTAGTTCGATGTTCTCTCAAAGTGGACATGGAGTTTGGAGAATGTTCCCATGGATATGGTGATATGATAAGAAAGATGGAGTTTCAAGCTGGTGGATCAAATGATAAAGGTGGGAAGAAAACTCATTGACCCACATACCAAAAATGTGGGAAGTTGCACCTTGGGAACTGCCTCAAAGGGATGGGGAAGTGCTAAATGTGTGGTAACGAATGACACTATTCTTAAGAGTGTCAAAAAATATTAAACGGAAAGAGAATATAGCCGATGAATGTAGAGAACCATGCATGTATCAATGCTATAATTGTACGGAGCTAGGGAACTATTCAAAATAGTGCACTAATCCCCATGTTCTCGAGGGTAATCTACATTAGTAACCACTAAAGACAAAGAAACAAGGTAAATCTTATTCCATCACTACTAAAGAGGTGGAGCATGATAATGAAGTAATACAAGGTACACTTCATATTCACTCAAGAATGGAAAATGTCTTATTTGATTCTGGTTCTATGAATTCCTTTATATCTTGCATGTTTTCTAGAACTATATAATCAAATCCCCGAAACCTTGAAGTTGAGATATCTATAAAAACACTAAGTGGTAAAATCATTGCAACCCAAGTGCTAGACTCATCTCTTGTTGGTGTATGTGAGAAGATTCTTCCAGAGATATTTTGAATACATAATTTGGTGGAATTCGATGCTAAAATAGGAATGGATTGGCTCTCATTATATAGAGCACATATCAACTGTTGAGAAAAGGAAATATCTTTTCATATTATGAACTATCCCATGCTCATCTACAAATGCAAGGACGATCATTAATTGCCTTTGAAAAATCATTTAGTGGTGTGGGTGTTGATTCCCTATGAAGAAGCATACCTCACCCAAATGGTTGATTTGAAGGAAAGTTCCAACCTTGAAGAAATTCCTATTATGAGGAGATACGGCGATGTATTTCCTGATGAGTTACCCAGAATTCCCCCAGATCATGAGTTAGAGTTCTCAATTGAACTCATACCCAGAGCTACTCCAACATGATGTGTCCCTATAGGATAGCTCCTATCGAGCTGGAGGAGTTAAAGAAGTAGTTGTAGGTTTATCTGAACAAAGGGTTTTTATTCCCTAGTACATCACCTTGGGGTGTTCCAATGCTCTTTGTGAAGAATAAGGATGGAACAATGTGGAAGTGTATCGATTATCGAGAACTAAACAAGATCAACATAAAAAAGTATCCTCTCCCTAGGATTGATGACTTGTTCGATCAGTTAAGAGAAGATCAATACTTCTCAAATGTGGATCTTCATTCTGGATATCATCAGGTAAAGGTAAAGAAGGAAGATATTCTGAACACTGCCTTCCGAACAAGCTATGGGAACTATGATTTTTTAGTGATGATGCCCCTGCAATCTTCATGGATTTGATGAATAGAGTTTGTAGACATTACCTCGACAAATTTTTGGCAGTGTTTGTCGATGATATTTTTATCTACTCCAAGGGAAAGGAAGACAATTATGAACATCTATGACTTGTGTTGGTGACATTACGAAAGGAGAAGTTGTATGCCATGTTAATCAAGTGTGTGTTTTGGATGAACCAAGTCACGTTCATGGGACATGTGATCAGATGTCAGGGAATTTATATGGATACTTGAATAACAAAGGCGATTGAGGAATGGCCCAGGCCCTCTAATGTCATAGTAATACATTTTTTTCATGGATTATCTGGGTACTATTGACGTTTTGTGAGAATATTCTCACGATTGTTAATCCCGCTAACTATGTTAACAAGGAAAGGAGTAAAGTATGTCTAGATGGAAGAATGTGGGGAAAGATTCAAAGAGCTAAAGAGAATGCTTATCACTACACCTTTACTCACACTACCAAAAAGTGGAGAATGTTTTGTGATATATAGCGATGCTTCAAATAGAGGCTTGGGTTGTGTTGTCATGGAAAATGATAATGTGATAGCCTATGCGTCATGACAGTTGAAGATCCATGAGAATAACTACCAGATGCATGATCTAGATCTGGCAGCAGTGATTTTTGCCTTGAAAATCTGGCGGCACTACCTTCATGGTGATAAGTGTGACTTATACACTGACCACAAGAGACTAAAGTATATATTCACACAAAAGTAGATCATCATGCGTCAATGGAGATGATTAGAGATAATCAAGGATTATTATTTCTCTATTTAATACCATCCTAGAAAGGAAAACAAGGTTGTTGATACTCTATGAAGAAAATAACCTGCTACTCCATCCATGTTGTAGATTGAGAAAGAACCAATATTCATGGATATTAAATGACTGGATTTGGAAATCATAAGGGTAGGGGATAGATCCTACCTTGACCAAATTATTGTGTAATCATCCATACAGAAGAGGATTAAGGATGCCCAAAGGGGTGATGAAGAGAAACAAAATTGGGTAAATGCAGTAAAGGAAGGGAAGATTCCAGAGTTCCATATCGACGATGATGATTTGATTCGGTTAGGAACGCTGATTCGTGTGCCTTCATCACTTAGGATAAAGAAGTAGCTATTTGAAATTACACATATCTCAATATTCTTTATCCATCATGGGAGTTCCAAAATGCAATGTGATCTCCGACAACACTTCTGGTGGGATAACATGAATAAGGAGATTGTGGAATATATATCAAGGTGCTTGGTATGTCATCAAGTTAAAGTTGAGTGACAAAAGTCCAATGGTATAATGCAGCCATTTCCTATACCCATGTGGAAATGGGAACATTTTAATGTGGACATTGTCATGGGTGTCCTGAAGACATTGAAGAGAAATAATGTGATAAGATTTGTGGTTTACTGACACACCAAGACTTCCCATTTTATCGCTATTTGGGAAGATCACTCGCTTGATCAACTTGAAAAGATATATGTGAAGGAAGTGGTGAGACTGAATGGTGTTCCACTCTCAATTTTATTTGACTGTGATCCATGGTTCACATCAGAATTCTATAGGAGCCATCATCATGCTTTGAGTACTGAATTAAATTTCACCATGACCTTTCACCCCCAAATTAATGGCCTGTTTGAAAAAACTATTTAGATTCATTAAGATATTCTATGAGACTTATCTCTATAATTAAAAGGTGGATGGGATCATCATCTCCCATTGGATTAGTTCTCATACAAAAATAGCTTCTACTCAAGTATTCATATGGCTCCATATGATGCTATGTGTGGAAAGTGATGTATAACTCCAACCAGTTGGGATGAAGTTGGAGAAAGAAAGCTACACGAACCCGATCATGGTCAAGAGATGATTGAGTATGTTGAATTCATCCAAAATCACATCAAATCTTCTCAAAGTCTGCATAAGAGCTATGCTGACAACCACCAAAGGGACTTGGATTTTGATGTTGGGGATAAAGTCTTCCTTCGAATTTCTCCATGGAAGAGAGTCATGCGTTTCGGGAAGAAAGGGATGATAAGCCCAAGATATATTGTCCCGTTTGAGATCCTTGACCGCATAAGATCCGTGGAATATCATCTTGCACTTCCACCGAATTTGGTTCAAGTTTATGTTGTGTTTCATGTATCACTACTGAGAAAGTACATACCATAACCCTCACATGTATTAAACTCTGAGGTGTTGCAGCAGGATGATGATCTCTCCTTTGAGGAGCAGCCAGTAATGATTCTGGTTTGTAGAGATATGTTTCTACATAAATGGACAACCCATCTTGTTAAATTATTATGGATGAACCATATGTTTGAGGATGAAAAATGCGAACCAGAAGATGCAATGAAGGAGAAGTACCCTCACCTATTTTTGTAAAGTGAAATTTTGGGTGTGAAATTTCTTTAGGGGGGAAGAATATAACAACTCAAAGTTTTTCAATGGAAATTCACTTCTTATAATTATATCATGAAATCACATGAAAAAAAAACATAATGATCTACTAAGTTTTAAGTGACCTTTAAACATATGTTTTTCACTTCTGTGTTTTTAATTTCAAAAATCCAACATACACTGTTGTGGTCAAGAAGATTTTTGGAGTCTAATGAAACAAAAATAATTTTTGGTGAATAATAACATACCCTTATGAATAGTAACATAGCCTTAAAAATAGTAATATTACTGTTATAAATATTAAATCATCCAACATAAGCGTTACCTTACCTGGGAATAATAAAATAAAATTTAGTCATCTTAGAATGTTACAAGTTGACCATGGAAAACATTTTGGTATTTTGTAAGTCAAAAATAATTAATTAGAGACAATTAATTAATTTATAAGAGAATTTATATTCTTAAAATGTGTTCATAAAATAACAAATCATTTTCATATATTTTTTTGATAATTTTATTGGTCCTTACAAAATTTTTTAAAGCACTATAAAATAAGTTTTAATTTTAAAAACTGTTTTTTATGTAAATTATGATTTTAATTAAATATTAAATTAATAATATTTAAAAATTTATTTTTGAAAAATAGACATCATTTTTGGATTCTACACGTCGATAAATGGTTTGGGTAATTTTTTTATTTTTCCGAAATACTTGAATTTCTCGTCAATAGTAAAATACATTAATTTACCGTATAAATACATTATAATTAAAACCCACTATTCATGACAAAACAAGTGATTTAAGCAGCCAAATCCCAAAATCACCTGATTTATTTACTATTCTTGTTCATGGATGACTCATTATTCATTGTATTGTGATAAAATAATAAACTAATGAATTTTATATTAAGTAAACCCCTCTCCCCTCAAATATAAAAACCACCATTCACACCCTCATTTCCTCACACCTCATAGGCTCCAATCCTTCTATAAAATCTACCCAAACATCTTCCCTATCCCCTCCCCCACATCCAAGAGCTGTTTGTCTCAACCAAAGACAAAGATTAGGCCCTTAAGAAGGAGCTCAAGAAGAGATTTCAAGAGGTAATTTCTTTCCTTCTTCTCCTTTAGTTTCCCTTCAAGTTCAAGTTCATTTCTTGATCTCTCCTCACTTATCTTCATTAAAATTGTATTGTAACTCCCGTATTATACATATACTGGTATTTTATGATTATAATGGGATATTATATCATCCAACCCCATTTCATCTTCCTTTTATTCTATTAAATAGATCGTTGTTCGTGAGGTGTTAATTAATCACCTACAAGAACGACATGTTTTCCTCTTCCAATGATACCTTCAGATATGGTCATAAAACCATTTTTATTGTTGAACCAGATGTTTTTATATTTATTATTTCCTATTTAAAGTTCTGGAAATAACTTATGGACATATTACAAGTGATAAAATAAAACAAGTTCATTATGATTGAAAAAACGTTCAAATTTACCCAATAAATCACCATTTAATTATTATCTAATGATTCATCCACATGGATGTAATATGATTCATTATAAGATCAATAAAACTATAGTAATATCATTTATAACATTTAATATCATTTATGTATGTGTTCCCATGTTCTAACCGAACTTAAATTAAAGAATACAATTGAACCACTCATGAAAACCATAAAAACAAATATTCTCAAAAAATGTTTTTAAACCCTATAACTCATCCAAAGGCACATAAAATCACATAATAAAACCATAATTAACTATATAAATTTAAAAAAGGTTCTATTTTTTTAATATAATGTCATTATATAAGACATTAAAGAGAAGTAAGCATTCAGATACAAGGTAAGGTGAAATTCTCAAACCAAAATTTCGTCCTTCTGGTTCTCCCTCTATAACTCCATTTTATATATGGTTACTCCTAAAAATTAATTTTTTCATAATTGTATTTTTTTGGGGATATACATGTTTACCAATATTGTTTATTTCAAAAAAAATGTTTTCAAAAAGAACTCTTCTTTCAAGAACACACCTTTTACTTATCATTCATGATTTACAGTTCTTGTATCAAGTATGTTATTCCCCCATTCTTTTGGGAACCCATAGTTTATGAATGTGTTATTATGAGATGAATCCCATATATTTTCATGGGTTAGTTATTTTAATTTATGCTACATGTTCATCATGGAATTCATGACAATTGACAATGTTCTAATGTGACGGGTGCTCCCGAAATTATGTAGCGCTCCAATGCATTGGGTAAAGTGATAAATCACCTGAGTAGATATGAAATGATGTATGAACAAGATGCTAGATTGTTTCACAATTATGTGTGGTAGTTAACCACTATGACATGATGATTCATTGACACATTTCAAGTCTTTTATTTATGCTCCTCTCATGTTCATGTTTTTTATGTCATGATTATGCTAACCCCATTATATATTCTTCAAATCTATCCTCTTACTGGGATTTTAGCTCGCCCATTTTTTTGTATATCCTCAGGTGGCTACTTGTACTATGGAGAGAAAAAGTGAAAATATGATTCTAGATAATAATAAATTAAATAAATGTTTATGTTTGATGTTGTAATTTTTATGTATTGTCCTAGTTCCCCAAGACACTAAACCATGGGATCCAATATGTGTAATACTATTACGTTGTATATAAATAAAATGATTTAATAGTAATGTAAAAACAGGTTGAGTTGCTATAATATAGGTGGAGTGGGTCCCACTATATGCTATGTAGGCACATATTATGGTAGAGTATATGTCAATGAATATGAAATATAGACTCAATGAGAGAATGGAGTTGAGGTAAAAGAAGATGGCAAGGATGGTTGGCCAAATTTCTGATATTTATGAGGAGTGGGAATCATCCTCGTATATGGTAATGATGGGTGATGAGGCTTAGATGTAAAGGGTCGTGAAAACATGGGAGTCCTAAATATCATGTGTGTCCCTAACGACACACCAAGATAATAATGTGGGATAGAAGGTGTGTCGGTTGGAGGGGAATGGTCTAATCGAGTACACCGACTAGATCTCCTAGCTCTCATACCACCCTCTCTTATACCACCAACCTCTATAATGGAAAAAAAATTTATTTGATGATATCAAAATAACAATCATCTAAGTGGTTTACCCTTCAAAAACATTAAAAAACATTTATCACATGACATTATATGTTATTTATAAATATATATATATTTGAAATAAAAAAATCAGTACAAGCACAATGGAGGAAAGTCCTTCTCAATAATGTGATGATTGTTTCCTATAATCTTTTTTTTCACATATCGTTAATAGGTTTCATTAAATACATTTGAAGAAAATATGGAATTAATTATAAATGTATTACTAATTTGCAACCCAAAAATCAAACTATATTTGAAGGGGTTAATGTATTCATGGGTTTTGGGGTGAACCAGCCATGATCAATAAATCATTGAAATCTTAATAGGGGGTCTTATAGTTATAATAATTTTATTAATGTTCAATAAAGATTTTAAATGTTCAACAAGTTAGAAAGGATGGTTTCCAATTATTGAATACAGTTTAATTCCAAAATAGAAAATGTAACGTGAATAAAACTACAACCATTAAACTTCAAGAATTCCCATTAAGGTCAAGTAGGATTAACCATATTTTTAATTAATAATAAATCAATTTGAATAGTACCCACCTTAAGAACCCATGTAGAGATAAACAAAAATAATTGAGAATATTGATGGATGATCCTATTTATTTTCCACAACAACTTCAGGTTCACTATAAACTCTCACAATTGAGCTATTAGAGTCATCATTAGTTATAAATGGATTGGTTCTAATTGTTGTAGGGATGGTGTCAATTTTATCATCACCATCATCAAAAAAATTTCATGGAATTACTTCAATAATGACACCAAATTTAGGTCGAGTATGATCTTTGACATAAAAAATGTTTCTTCATTGATTCGAATATGTATGGTTCATTAGTAGGAAGATTTAGAGTCATGTTAATAAATTGAAATCCATAATAATTAATAAAGGTTTCATGCCTTGTCATAAAATCAAAGAACATGAATATCATCATTGTGACTTGATAATTATAGTAATAATCCAATATTATTATTTTATAAATGACTCCATAATAGGCTACATTTTCCAAAAGAGGTCTAATATTTGATTCACTATAATAATATTCTATTTTGGTAGTTATAATTACATCATCATGTTTTTTTCTCATGTTATTTTATAATTTAGTGATAATAAATTAGTACCCATTTATCACAATTTATTTAAATCCACGAACCATTGTATTAGGACCAAAATCCAAAGCTCTTATTTCCTCAAAAATGTGAATATAAGAAAATATTATACATGAAATATTAAAAAAATTGATTTAATTAAATGTTTATTTTTTTTATTTATTACACCAATATTTATACCTTAAATTTCAACCAAGTAGAAAGCTCATTGTTATTAAAATAATATCCCTTTCTAAAAGATAAAGAATGATTATTTCTATTTATCATTTCATTATGTTCGTTGTTGATAAAAATATAAATAGTTTAACAGATATATAAAATTACAAGAGAGTAGACAAGATATACATGTTCAATTTACATACTTTTTGTAGTCATAGAACAAATCATAGTTGAATAGGACTGTGTGATGTTCCATCTCCCGCAAATTATAGAATAATGTTTCTAATGTATATGATTTAGGAATTAATATTATTTGAGTATGTTATGGAAAACATGGTTCAATTTTTTTACATTTTGTCTTCTTTTCTCATTGGTCTATTCATTCTCGTAGTAAGATCATAAAAATACAATGACATGATATCTAAAAATTCAAAAGAAATGTATCCATTCATGATAGAACCTCGGGGATGATTCCAATTATAGACATAAAATTTCAATGTGTAAATAATTTATTCATTTGAATACATAAAAAAATCAATAGGTCCTATGGGAAGTATTTTAGTTGGAAGATGGACAGTTAGATGCATCATGCACGTGAAAAATAGCGGAGAAAATTGTATTCTCTAACATACACAAAATTTATGGCGTCACTTCCAGATTTTTTAACAATAAATACATGAATCAATAATTGTCACAAACACCTATTAACAAATGTAAAAATTAAACAAATGACACCATTATATTATTGGAAAAAATATGACTGAATTCTATTAGAATCAACTCACATATAATGACATGATAATCACGAGTCTTCCGAAATATTTGCTTCAACTCTCTTATGTTGACATCTTTTGATATATTTCATTAATATCCATAATTATAATTAATATTCTATAGTACTTCCAGAAATTAAATTTTTTCTTTTAGGTGTCATCACATAAGAATCACATGGATGTTGCAGTTAATTTTCACTAATACACATAGGATGTATTTCTGGTTTGATTTTACAATCGACGAAGTCACAAAGAGATCTTAAATCATATTTTGTTTGTCCGTTTACAAAAATAAGATCAGAACTAAACATTTAACATATATTCTTTTCAATTTGAGTTACTTTTAAGCAATGATGTAACAAATAGGTTGAGAAATATGGAAACTAAAAGTAGATAATCCTCTTCTTCCAATTGTAATAGTTATTATTAGAAACATTATTTATATTTCGTGATTTCATTTGACACTTACAAAATGAAAAACTAATGTATCTAAATTCATTTGACACACATGTTCCTTACATATGCTGAGGTGGACCATCGGTATCCATGATATTGTCAAATCTTCGACGATTGATTCTATAGGGTGGTCCAATGACAAGAATCGTCGATGTCCTTTAAAACTAAAAATACTATGATATTTCAATCTTTTAGATCATGTATTCTTCATAAAAATAGGACATGATAGTTTTCCTTTTTTTCTTGATCCAGAAATCACTATATGATAAGGAAAGTCATTTATCATCCACATAAGCACAATACAAATTTGAAATATGTCTTATAGACATGCATCATTAGTGCACACACCCACATCGTAAATAATTTTAAACTCTATTATTAAATGTTTCATGTGTACATATATATCATTTTCGGGATCATAAGGGCTTGATATAAGTATACCAATGAATGTGAAAGGTTTTTTAATACACAACCATGGGGGATGGTTATAACTGTGAATGATTACCAACCATGTGTTGTGAGAAGAAAGAATCTACACAAATAGATTAAAACTGCCACATGATATACCCAACCTCACATTAAACACATGAGATTCAAAATCAGGATATCTAGGATCAAATCTATACCACAAAAATCCATCTTTTGGGTGAACTGACTCTTCATTATTCTTATTTCTCTTTGTATCATCCATTCAATTTTATTTTGATATTTCCTTAGACATGAAAACATTATGGAGCATGGAGATCAATATAAAGTTTCCTGTTACTTTATGTGGTACACGAGATAGTGTTCCATCATAAATTGGCTTCCATCGCGATACACCACATTTGATACAATTATTTCATTCAAAAGTTTTCTCTCTAAATAAGATGGGATCCTTCATGAAAGGATGAATTTTGTTTTTTTGAGAATCCATATTTTTCAAATAACAATCATTCCTTATAATGGTATGGAAAAATATCTACATCATCTAGAAGTAATTTCATCAAGAATGTAAGAATGTAATCGATGGAAGTATTAGAAATTCCATACATGGTTTTCCCATGAATCAATCAAATTAAAAATTTATGATTTTTTATTTTCCCTCATTGCTAATATACAGGAGTCATCACGTAATCTTTCAATTTTTTCACCCTATCAACATCATTATTTTCATTGGACACATCAAGTGTGCCCATAGAAAATTCTTCATGTGATGAAATCCTTTCCTTATCATGATGATGAATAAACAGAAAAATTTCATATATCAAATTCTCCAATCCATTTATCTCATTTTGATTATCAGTATTTAGAGAATCCATTTTCTCTCCATTGGGATACCAAACATAATATTTTTTTTTCGAAAAACCTATTTGGATATATTGTAGCTAAATTATTCACAGCTCAACCAAGGTATTCCCACAGAATTATAACATGAGAAGCTTATTTGACGACTATATGAAGCGTTGTAAAATTCCAAATATAAGAATCTCTCCAAATTGTTTTGAAAATTTCTTGAGATCTGATCAATTTCATATATCCAATGACTATCCACTCTATAAAGAAATTATAATCAGTCATTTCATGAATGAATTTCAATAATAGTACTGTTCAATCAGAAATATTTTTATGTAAATGATAATTGCTCACATTATAGAAAACCATAACCCAAACAATATGTAGATACACGTTGAAACATAGAATTGGAAATTACAGTATTGTATCGACATCTATTTTAGACATTGTAAGAGACAAAATGACATATAGTGGAATTAATAAAATATTAGGTTTTTCTCTAATATAGAATATAGTCCTCTATACATGATAGTAACCCACAACAATGTACATTTATTTTAAAAAATAAAATGAACCATAACATGGATCAGGTTTTACATGCAATAGTTACACACTAGGAAGACCAGGATTCAACTGGCCTCTATTATAGTTATTCATGGGTAAAATATTTAAAAAGAAAAAACATGTATTATCGATGTAAACCCTTTTAATGAATAAGATATGTGATAAATAAATGTAAATTAAATGTAGGCACAACATAAATGTAATATGAAACATAGCGGGTGTATAGTGTATTGATTTTTCAATGAAACTCAGTATTAGATCATCTTTGGTTGATGAATTAGCAATAAATATATACCTCATATAAGATTAAATGATGCAACGAATCAATCTCTTTGGCGTGGTAATATATAATAGAATACAAAGTTTTATATGGATATATATATATATAAGATAGTACCCTCATATGTTCCATTAACCCATTTCATTTGAGGCTTTATCAAATTTATACTCAACTACTAAAATATTATCCACATAGGAACAATCATAATTAATTAATCATATTGATAATTTTATTGAAATTATTAAATGGTAAAATATTCATTAATTAAATTGACAATATTATGGTGTATCATGAAATTCAAGCCACTAATGAATTTGAAGTTATTGAAAAATAATAAAAACTCAATAAAACTCAATGTGTTACAAACCCAATTAGTGTATAGTCCCATATCTCCCAATAAAACCCCAATTCTCATTCTCCAATGAGTCACATGCCATAAAACCTAGGCTAATTCAACTAAAAATGTTATTATGATTCTCATTCACATCATGTTTATCTTGAAAAAACCCACCTTTGGTGCTTATATCCCAAAACCGCTATGGAATCACACACATTCAATGGCTTACTAAATGATCACTAGTCACTCGGGCATTACTAAAAACCCACAAAGAACATATGCATGATCTATTCATCCTAGATCCAACCATATCAAATCATAATAAATTGTGTCATCATAAACCACTAGATAAAACAATAGTTCTAGGCATCTAATTAATAATTCCATCATTACATAGTCAGGATTCTTAATTTACATAAAGTAACTTAATATAAAAAGATTAAAATAATTCTACATTTCGTCACTTTTACCATCTCAAGCATATCAAAATAATCAAGGAGATTCATTCACCTTATGAACCATCTTTTTATGATTAACTATAAAACATTAAACAATTACAAATCCATAAAATTAATAAATGAATCCCCAAGTGTTAAAATACATCCATTGCTTTAATAGAATTTATTTACTTCATCAGTGAACATCCCAAAATAAGATCTGCATCTTCTTTCCCCAAATAACATTTTGTTTTAGGTGGGTATAATTCAACTAACATGTTATATATTAAACAAATAAAAAAAAATTGGACGCATTATAAAACTATAAACTATGTCATTGTAAAATTTAGTAACACATTATAATATATATGTCTTGTGAATCTTACATGCCACATATGCTGAATATACCCAATCATCTTTTTTGAATGGTCCATGATCCAAAACCACAAATTGCAATATAAAATCAAAACATCGTAGAAGAATAAATATCTCAACTATAACATTGATAATCATGAAGGAACCCTTTTGTAACCCTATTAACCTAAAATTACCTCTAGATACGTGTTCATGACAAAACGTTTTTGGACTATCACAAGCCCAACACATTCCTATCAATATATAATTTTCCACAAATTGTCATAAAAATAAAAAATCACTATAATATTGGTTTATAATTCCCATAATTAAAGAAACACAATATAATAAATGAAGTTCCAAAAAAACAAATCTGGTGAACATCCACAGACCTCAAATATTATTAATTTATATTGAGATATTAAATCATACATTGGGAATACCATGCATATTTTATTATAACTATTAATAACAACTTCCTAAACAAAATAATTAGTGATATATAATAAAAACGAACATAAATCAATAATAATATTACATATAACAAGTAAAATTAAATAATACTATTTTATATCTCAAATGAACACCTACATGGATGATGAATGACAACATGAAGCTCCAATTTAGGCTATATCAAAACACAAAAAAAAAATAGATTCATAGCATTCAAACTAAAGTAGAATGTATATATTTGAAGTGTATAATAAAAAAAATTCTAAACTATATATGGACTGATCAGTGGATGAAGTTTTGTAGGCTGGGGAAGAGGGATATTTGATTTAGGGAATAAATCGCACGGAGGGGGTATTGGAGTCTTGATATGGATTTAATTTCAAACATTACCAACAGTTTTAGAAAACAGTATTGATAAATTTTTTATCACAACGTTTTATAAAAATTGTTTGCATATATTTTCAAATGGGTGAATTACCAAATGTTTTAATCAAACCATTGGGATATGATGATTCTAAACAGTCTCTACCATTAATTTGTACAAACTTTTTGTATTGTCTCTATATACTAATGATTTTTTTCAGACCATTGGAATAAAAGTAGTGGTAAATAGACTATTTATAGCAGTGATAGTATATATACATGTAGTAGTAGTCATATTCCTACCGATCATCTGAACCTACTATAAAGTATCTTTCAAAAGAATATGACCTAGTAGAGGTACTTCACTTACATCTGTCTAGTGGAGGGTTGAACAACATGACTTATGGTACAAGGCATAAAAAGATCCATCTAAATCATCTATTGAAAGCTATTATTATTGGATAATTCCATGAGTGGGATATAATTCTCACAATAAACATTTAATTCATGGACACATGCTCGTATCATATCATCTAGAAACTTTTTCTTCTATTCAGACTATCCATCGGTATGAGGGTGAATTTTCTGTTCCAATGAACATGGGTACACAATGAATTTTACAACCCCTTCCAAAATCATTATTTGAATCAAGTTTACGTATTTTCAAAAATAACATGAAGGATACTGTTTGGTAGAATGATCTCATGTACATAAAATCTTCCTAGAACATCAAATAATAATGTATCCCAATTATGAATGATGTTTTCTAATTTTCTTAGTCAAAAAATAACTACATGTGCACCAATTCCACCACTTAGAGACCTATGTAATCCAGCTACGAATTCTATAACAATGACTTCCCATTTACAATATAGGATTGTAGGTGGATTTAATAAGTCTACAAGACTCTGTTACACCTCCATCACATTCTCAAAAGTGCAACACCTAGGGAAATAATCTTCTTATCGGATGCTTTACACTAGGAAACCAATATGGCAATCACATATCACATAACATCACGTAGATTTTTGGATTAACCGACTAATGTGAATTGTGAAAATTTCCCATCAACTCATATACCATATATGTAGAAACCTAGACACATCTATTTATATGAGGGATGTTTCCACTAACCGTAGACCAGTCTGTAGGTGGGTCAACTCTTGAAATACTCTCATAGGGAAACAAGCTCTTTAGATTAGAAAATTGCATGATATTTACCAAATCATGGAGGGAAGAGGAAACATTCAAGACTGAGGGGTAAGACTGCTCATGAATATAATAAAACTATATATGTAGTTCAATGAAATGGTCTATCAACATCCATTTGTCACATTATTCTTGTATAATATGTTGTTGAGTTTTCTAACTCAGTACATCCGCAACTCCATTCACCATTATAGGCTTATATGGAAGAAATAATGATTTATTGATGATATTAAACTAATATTCACTATACTTGACTCAATTCACATTGTGTAAAAATATATTTTAGCCTCTTCTGGGCTGTGCACACTAAAAATCACTAACCCATTAGATAGTAACTTCAACAATGTCTGGAAAGGAGTACTGATGTGATATCAATGTCATATGTTAGGTAATTTATCTCATGATACCTCTACTCCAAAAATCAATATTCAAAGACTATGTCCTATTTTATCAACACGGATCCTAGTCTAATGCCTCATGCATCCTAGAAGACTGTATTTCCTTTTCCATGCTTTCTTCCAATCAGAATAGCAGTCAAGACAGGGTTCCCTATCAGATCCTAAAAGGACATTTCACACTCGTTTGACCACAAGAACATAGAACCCATCTTTGTAAAACTAGTATATGGTGAAGAATGGCATGTGAAGTCAAGTATGAGACACATATAGTAAATATCTAAACCAAAAAAATCCATATATCAAACACATTTATGGTATTATCCTATAAAACAACGATACTAACCTTATTTGGGTCAACATAGACATCTGATTCTGAGATAATATGACTCACAAAATTAACATGGACGATATAGAAGTGGTACATATCATGATTTGTATAAATTTGACGTTCTCTTGGTGTGCTCAAAATGATATCAAGGTGATTATAAGGGTCACTTAGAGTAAAATAATACCCCAACATTTAATCCACATATACTATGAAATTTGAAACCAAATAGGGGTGAAAAGGCATATCAATAAGATCTATGAAAATATTGGGCACATTTGTGAGACTGAAAAACATAACAAGGTACTCAAATAGAACAATCCAAATACATAATGTTGAATGAGGTATGTCTTATTGTTTTAATCAAACATGATGGTAACCTGATCTTAGGTTAATCTATGAAAAAACTCTAGCACCTCTGATCTCGTAAAATAGAACATATATTTGTGGTAGTGTATATAGTTTCCTGACTGTAAGCTGGTTAAACCATATTTAATCCACATATAGACCAAGGGTCCCATCCAACTTTGTTCTAAAATAATTAGCGAACTCTAATAGTAAGTGTTAGGCCTTATGAAATCGTGGTCTTGTAGATCCTCTGAAATCCTGATGAGATCCTTGATCTCTGTAGGTTACATCCTATATGAGGGAGTGAAATCTTGATATTCTCATGGAATGAGATCAATAATGAACTCTACATGTCTCTCTTGATGCAAGCTAGAAAAATATTTTGTAAAGAAATACCTTAAATGATATACTTTTGGAGAAAATTCATCATGTCATAAACCCTGATTCTCAATGATGAGACATGAAATTTTGGTGGTCACTCTACTTACACAATGGTGCAATGATCAATATCTACTATCCCAGACTTCCCAATCACCATTTTATAGATAACTACTTCCTTCTAGTGACATAGGTAAATCCCTGTGAAGAATTAATTCTACAAAGTAGTGATACAAATCCAACCAATCCATCACAAGAATGGCATCAAAGCATGTCATCTTAACAAAATGATGTCCCATGGAAATGGAGAACATACTACTTTATACTGCAAGTCCTTGTACATGAATATTCTCTCTGATCATACTCTCAATATTGTATCTAGGGTAATTACTCCAAAATAATTCTTAATTTTAGGCCCATGTAATTCCACAATAGATAAAATGGAAAAAGAGTGTGAAAAAACTATATAAAATTAAGAGATACTATAGTAGAGGTAACTAGAATAATACCACATAAGCTAGATGGTCCTACATCTAGATCCTCAGGTATCAAATGTACTGAATTCAATTGACCTATTCTATGCCCTTATGAAACTACTGAACTACCATAATCAAAACATCTCTACTAGTACAACTTGTGACCAGGAATCTAGAAACCATGGTCACAACCCCCTCCTCATCCAGTCTTACCAATTTTACATTAATATCCTGATTAATGTAGTGTAAAATTAGAAGCTTATGATTATGGAGCTTTTGAAGATCCTAATCCACTAGAATCTAATTGAATGATCTGATATAATTATTTCAATTTACCCATGTGATCGCTAGAACGAAACTCCATAGGGTCACTATGACACTCTGGCTTTCGGTGGAGTTGTCATTCACACATGAAACATTAAATAAATAGACGTGTATGGTTTACCTGGTTGTCACTATCCTAAAAAGAAAAATTGAGAGATCACATTATTATGTCAAAATAATTACATTCCTATATCAACAATGGTCTTCTATGTTTGGAACTATTGGTGTCCCTTAAGATTCACTAAATGTCAAGTGCATGATCTATAATTTAGATAAATTAGGAAGGCATAAATAATTCACCTAAGTATGGATTTCAAACATGAGGCCATCCTATATGTGTGTAGTTTGTGCATTATTACCACATGATATAATCAGTTCATAGAATTTGTCACTCATTGAAATGTGTTGATTAGTACATAGGTGATATAGAACCATGTTCGAGATGCATCAACCCTCTGTCTCTGTCAAATATCTGCATCCTTGGAGAAACCATAGATAGAATTCCAGATGTCATCCCCTACCATTAGATAATGATGACCTTCATGGGTAATTACATCCCACCATCACTTATACAAATAAAAAATATAGGTTGAAACATTGACACTATGCTTTGAAGTCATATTTATATGCTCAAAGATAGATAACGTGTCCTTTTACCAAGACTCAATAGCCTATAAACTACCATCTCTTGATAAGGTAGGAGGATTATAAAACTACTACTAATATTTCAAATCATCCGTCATTAGTGTCTCTCATGTAGTATCGTACATGGACTACATCAGAATTAAAAAACTATCACAATCATTAGTTTCAGTTCCCAAATCACACATAGTTGGTTGTGCCTCAAGTTTCTCTCTGGGAGGTAAGAATGGAAGCTCGGGGCCCACCGAATATGGATCATGATCAATACCATCCTCCTAGAACATGACATAGAGATTTCATGGGCGCATTTGGTCGATAGATTCCAAGAACACATCTACGAAGAAGCATAAAAAATATATGTAGCAAGACAAACTAAATATAAATGTAATATAATGTTTCACTACCCAATGTAAACAACCCATGATACTGGCTTTGATTTTTAAGTATTATTAAGTGTCGATGTATTAATTTTGAAGATTCTAGTAGATGATAGGTCAATAGAACATTTCCTTTTCATTTACTAGCAACAATTACAATCATTTTTAATTACCAGATTTACTCTTTTACCCTTCATTAATTTGAAAAGAAGGGATAATGACATGAAAATATTTCATTTTAAAATACATGCATCAATTTCCTTATTAATTTTTCACATGTTCATGTACCACGATTCATTTAAAAGGATGCTCCTCTTCCAATGAATCTAGGACCATTTTACATATTGATTATATTAATACACATTTTAATTTCTAATTATAATTTTGATTTGGTAAATTAATCATTAAAACACTTGAGGGACCATGAAACCTCATGAATTGAAAATGGAAACAAATCAACCACAGATTCAAAATAATAAAAAAATATATATACAATAAAATTCTCACTTAGTAGTGACATTCATATCATGTAATGATTATATTAAAATTCACATTTATGGAATAGAAATATGCATAACCTGGATGCAACAATGTTCTATTACCTCATATCATCGAGACAATGATAAAATATATTATCAGTTGAAATAATAATCAACAACACCACATATAATGTGATTCCCCAAATTGTTAAATGATATCAACTTTAATTTGAAGAAAATAAGAAAATTATCAATTTATGAAACTAGGCCTTTACCAAAATATGTTTTCATGATGAAAACTCCAAGATTATGACTATGTTACATGTGTTCTAAATATCCAATATTTATCTCCAAATACTTCATAAAGAAAGGAAACACCCTAATACCACATTGTGACATCCCAGACAACAATACCACTATGTGTGCATTGTGCCTAGTTGGCCACATGTCCTTAAAAGAATCTCCTTGAATGCCAGAGGCTTCTGACATACAGCATTAGACTAGGGTGTACCTGTGGTGAATCAATTCCCTTATTTTCAAATCATATAATATTTTATCAATAAGAATCATAGGTAAAAAGTGGATGAAAAATAATCATATGGGAGGAAAAACTGAAATAGACAGGAATAACAATAACTATGAAATATGAAATAACATATATAAATATACAGATGTTAATATTGATATGTCATGTAGCATAAAATATAGAAAATAGGTAGATAATATGATTAAATTCATGATATGTGGAATTATACAATGGGAATCAAAATCTACTCTAATCATCCCAAGCTCCATCTAAGTCATGTGCTACTAGATCCATCCTATGAAAACAAATCATGGTTCTAAAGGTACCTATTTCCCTTTATCAACAACGACATACATATCGCCTACCTGAGATTCATAGGGGGTATATATAGAATGTGAGATAAATATCAATAAGAAACCAAAATGCTTTCTATGAAATCATGTCCATGAAATATAAACTAAATCATAAACATGAATTATTATAGAAAATAAAAGTGGTAAATTAATGAAAATACCTAATTTCCATATTCAACCCTTAGATGGTGTTTAAATGTGAAACTAGCTCAATAATTAACTATGTTCTATTTTATATAATTGGGTCACATGTGGAATAACCATAAATAACATCCACTTATGATAGTAGTTGTAGAGGTTCCAAAATGTAACAAGGAATCCTTGGTGACTATAATATAAAATAAATTACAATGTAAAAAACAAGGATATATATAATTTAATTATTAATGTAAGGGTTCCAAGGTATCAACCAATGAAACCAATGCCACATAGGTTTCCAAATCAGTATTAATAGTATACAGGATAAGGTGAAAGAATATAATCCAAGGACCACCATACAATTCATTCTGCAATAGCATGATCTTACCAAGTCCGAGGAATACATCCAAGGTAAAATGAAATAAGTTATGACAGTTCCTAAGGTTATTACAAAGGCAACTTTTTCCCCATACAATCCATGATGGATCAAAGGAGTGTATCCATGAAATCCTAAAATAGTAATGGAGGGAAAATATTGTGTCGCAATAGGAATCCATTGATAAATGAGGAATATGATCTAAGGTGGGTCTCAACTAAGGAAACTAACATTCATTAATAAGAATGAAATCATCAAGTGCTAAAGGCGTCCCCTCCTAAATCCAAATTATAACCTCAGTAAAGCCCTTTCTATAATGATTTAAAATTCAACATGTAATTATGAACCTTAAATTTAATTAATTTTCTCAATTATTCTAATTAATACTCAATACATTCAATATATCATAAGGTTTAAACCATTTAAATTCATTAGTGTGAGAAGGCCAATTAAGCATGAAACCATTTATATAATCCATTTAAATCATATTAATTTAAAATGGTTCACTAAACTACATTCCCATATCAAGGAAAAGGGGTTCTACATATGTGAAACCAATCTATTCATTTACAATTCATTAGGACCAGTCCTGATTATTCAACATAAATGAAAATTTAACAATTAAACATTAATTAATCATGTTCAAGCACTTTTCTTAGGTGGGTCATGTGTGATTCACAAATTGTACTTGACATGGTCAATTCATAATTCCAATTTCAATAACATATAAATTCATTACATTAGAATATCCAAGCTCGTGAAAACCTAAATGTCAACTCCAAGGTGTTAAAAAAATAAAAACCCAATTATAGTAAAACTTCAAACACGAGGAGATTGGAGTTGTAATCATAAATAGAAATAATAAAAAACATATATGGAATGGTTCTTTGAACATAATCCTAATTAATAAAAGTGTGACATATAATTTCAACAAATGATGAATGATGAAATCAGAATGATGATGTGGAAATTTATAAAATGATATAAATTTATTAATGACTTAAAGACTACATGACATAGGATTTTACTACTCTCCTAATCTAGTAACTGCCATCAGTTTAGCCATAATTGGAGTATATTTGATGAAAAAATCATTGATAGGGAATTTGGGTATATGATCATTCATCTAAATAGTGTTTTTTTATAGGAACAAGAATGATGAAAGATTAAAAATGAATTGAGAATGTACTGGTATGGATCAAACGAGACGAACGACGGTCAATCCGGACTCTCGATAGGTTGTAGATATGAATTCCTAGATTAGGCTTCAAATATCATCCAAATGGGTTGTTTCGGGTGTTATGTCCATTAGAATTATAAATGAAGGAATATGTATGAATTAAATTAAATTTTATGGGAAAGTGGTAAATCATCAAATAAAAACCTTTAGCATGGTTTAGCTACATTGATATTCAATCCATATTCTAAACATGCATGAGTATCTGTAGTTATGGGTGACCCACATTGATAGGCCACACATTTATGGAAACCATGCACAAACTATGAAAAATGCCTTTGAAATTTATCTGCATCTTTTTTCATAGACAAGAAACCCATGTCACATAGTTTGGGGAAATCGTAAACCCTATACAAGCCCACTAACCAGCCTCACATAATTTAATCAAACTATGGGTCCTCACTCACATGTTTTATTCTAACAGGGCGATATTCCATTTTCCTCCACCAACTCGGGATCTGAGATTTAATCAAGATTCTGACACCCACTAAACCATTAATAACACATTAATAATTCATATCTGTTCTATAAAAGTAAATTAGAAAAAAATTTAACGTATCCAAACTTGTGTGAAAAATTGTTTTCTAAATAACATTGGAGGTTCAAATGTGTATGAATAAATTCATGAATTTACCTAGTTGATATTTTTCATCGGTTTTTATTTCTATGGGACACATGAATTATATAATATTTTCTTATTTTGTGTGGTCTATATACTACCGATTAATGAATTTTAATATCAATTTTATGAAATTATGGTATATAAATATACATATAAGTTTCTTTTTTCCAATGGAATATGATTCAATTGTTACCAATGATGTAAGGAGTTTATATTACAATATTAGTGTTTATTGGAATAGTTTATGATAATGAATCCAATGATGAATCCTTATGATCTGTTACACAATAATTCATTAATTTCATTCTCCTCTTGATTTTTATTTAATTCATGTTTTACATTAATCTATCCTCTCTTTATGTAATCATGAGTCTGAAACAATAATTTTAGAAAAAAATATCATCTCTTCTGTTGGATGAAAATATTCTATATTACATGTACATGTTTTCAATGAATGTTTTAAGGAATGTTTTCAATATTATATAATAAATTATTAATGTAATTTGTCCCTTTTCTACATTTTAAAATAAGGTTTTAAATTTTTCTTCATGTTGTTTTCTGAATGATCAATATTTGACATTTTGGTAAAATGTAAAAGGAATTTTTTTAACATGTATAACATTATTTCTCTTTTCCACCATAATGAACACCGAATGATTTAAATAGTATGTAATATTTTTCATAAATAT
Source organism: Viscum album (assembly GCA_963277665.1). Taxonomy (NCBI): domain Eukaryota; kingdom Viridiplantae; phylum Streptophyta; class Magnoliopsida; order Santalales; family Viscaceae; genus Viscum; species Viscum album. The sequence goes on from OY728128.1 coordinate 1,488,644,362, forward strand.
TTTTCAATGATATTTATAAATTAAAATTTTGTAGTTAATTGATGTTATATTTTTTGATTTGCAATTTCTGATTTCAAATTGAAAAAGATATTTTCAATAATTAATGTTCCATCTAATATTTGAAAATCATTTTCCATCTGTATTGAATTACTTAGATGTTGTATTATAATTATGTAGTATGTGATAAAATTATAACATTATTATTATAATAAAATAGTGTATGGATATAATTATTAATTTTCATATTTATCAGTATCAATCAGATAGTTATATTTGTTATAAAAATAATAAGTAATTTATAATCTGTGAGGAAATTATTTTAATTGTACATATTTCTATTTAGATTTTATATATAATTGTATTCCAAAAGTTATTGAATTATAATTTTATAAAATAAATACAATTATTAAATTATGAATATCCAAATTTACATTGGGGGGATGTTTTGGGATTTTTTTATAAAACATTGATTTTATATTGAATTGTGTAAAATACTTATTTTTGTAAAATAGTTATTTATTTTAATAAATAACCTAATTTAAGAGTCCAAATAAACTTTTAATATGATTTCAATTAATTTAATTAATATTCACGACATATTTAATCAACTTAGAAACTTTTCAATCAACATAATAGTGTTTCTTAAAATATGATTTTAGGTCAAATGTCGTGTTTTCTAAAAAACATTAAATGAATAATGATTCACTTGTTTAAATAATTAAAATAACACCTTAAAAAAGATTTTTAAATGAAATATATTGTATTTAAATGAATAAATATTAATTATTTTCATATAAGGATTATTAATATTCTTATTGTTAGTATAGAATCGTTTTTTCATAAAACAATTCTCCTATTAAAAACTTATTATCTCATATCTATATGATGGTTCCATTTTCACCAAGATTTCACTATAGATTAAATTACGCATATAATTTGGGTTTCTAACCTTTTAGGTGTCACATATATTCTATTCTACTTGTTTTCTTCTATCACTCACTCTCTTATCCATCGATGCTGGTCTATTCATACTTCTCAAATGATTTTTGTTGTCTCCTTGGTCTTGTTTCCTCTTAGTGGGTCAATTATCCCTCATACATCCTCATTTTGCATACCTATAGAGGATTCACCCTCCTAAAAGTTTTTATGAACAATCAAGTATCACCCTTCTAATTTTATTCTCTCTTATTGCTATAATGGGAAGTTTTTGTTGGATGATATCATGCCGGCTCACCTCAAGGGTCATCCTTGGAGGATTTATCAGGGTTTAGTCATGGTGATTGTCATGAAAAGGATCTAGCCGCCACTATAACCCACACCAAATCCAACCAATGAGAAGTCCAGAAGGTAATTCCTTGTCCCCATGGTCTGACACAAGTTCATAGGTATTAATAAATCTGGTTTGTGAATGATTTTATGGAGGAAGAAATCAGAATACATTAAAAACAACCACTAATAAGAATATGAAACATTTTTTCCAAAAAATACTTCATAAAAAACTAGAAAGTAATAAAATCGTATTAAAAAAAGTACAATAGACGCAAAAATTAAAAAAAAAACCCAAAATACATCCAAAAATACTCCACACGACAAGGGGCCATCACCCAAAGCCTTCTCCACAACACCGCCCTATATGAGGGATCCAACAACCCAATGTGCATTCACCTTAGGTCATGCCTTTACCTGAGTCAAACATAATCAAGTATACTTAAACACAAGAGGTGTTAGTGGGGTGTGATATGAATACCAATAAGATACGACCCAAATATTTAAAAGATTATGAAATACAAGGTGAAAAATAATGTATTTCTAATATGAAAATAAAAGTGGTGATAATTTCCAAGAAGTGAAAACTTAAATTGAAAAAATATTTCATACTAAATCATTCATAATCTTAAAAAATTTGAATAATACATGTTATATAAATTAATTTACATCCATACAAAACCTTAAAAACATTTAAATACCACAAATCCAATTACCAAAAAAACTGGTAACACCCCTAGGCTATTTGACAGTCTCAGGAACTATGTTCCTCGTGACTTGATGTAAACTAACCATGTCACAAATCCTTACACATTCATGATCCACTAATAGGGAACATAACCATAACCTTTTAGTCTAAAAACATCATCCATATATTTTAGTTAGAGTATCTGTTATCCATATTTTTTTGTGAAACAGGTTCAAAACCCATCTAGATCACAAGACGTACTAGTACATATCGACCCACCTAGGTACCTGAGTTTACATATTTGTGATCAAAAAATATAAGCTTATAAAATACATCTATTTTAATATAAAAACACTTCTGTTGTTCACAAAAAAACAATACAATATCAATACACACCTTATACCTCTTTAAAAACACAACAATGAATTTTGATTTTCAATAAACAACTTCCCAAAATCATGCCTTGTTTTGCATCCAAAACTCATTGAAATATCCACTTTGCACAATATGTTCATAATTACAAGAATAAAAAAGTAATGGAAGCCAAAAAAATTCTATAAATCCAAAAAAATCAATTTTAGGGTAGCCCCATATTATTTATGAAGTGATATGGTTGTAAAACCTCTATTTTTACACAACACTACACTTAAAATTTCATGTGTTTCCCAAACACTATTAAAACAGTTTTTCACAGAAACAACCAATAGATATAAATATTAAAACTAGTATTTCCAGCCCGAATAAATTTCTATAAAATCAAATAAGAAATTATATTGTGTCCCAAAATTAATTAATAAAATCTTTCTTTGAAAACCCTCCAATTTCACATAAAAATGCCCCTAAAAATTAATTTTCTTTACAAACATCTGTAAAAAAGTTAACAAAAATAAAAAAATGATATAATCATTAAAATTCCATAAACACACCATTGAAGTCACAATTATTTTATACACAATGTAATCACCTACCAAAATGGATAAAACCTTGAATCCTTCATGAAAAAATTCAATCTGACCACTGCCGCACCTCAGGGAAAGTAGATTGAGTCTAAAATCAAAATATTGGACCTAAAAAACCAAAATGTAAACCCTAGGTTTGAATCCCTAGCTTCGTAACATTAGGAAACTCAATGATAATGGAAGAAATCATGTGTAAATTGATTAAAACCCTAATCAAATTGAAAGAAGAATGACGGAGACCCACTTACTTCATAGATCATGAAAAAACCTCTTAAAATATACCATTATATGAAATTAAAAACATTCCAAAATTCTATTTTTTTTAAACAAGGACTAGAAGGTCATGTAGGGATTGGAATGGGGAAAATAGAGTGAGAAATGAAAGAGTTATTAAGGAAACAAATTACCTATTAAAATATGGATGATTTGAGATATCTTGATGCAATTTACACTAATACGTGATGGAAATGACTTCTAAATAGGTAAAGCGAAGCTAGGTCACAAAAAGGGATTTTTTATTAGATTGGGAGGAGGAATCATAGAAAAAGTGTATAAAATAAATAATTATTAAATAAACAACCTTATTTTTAAAACTGGAAATGAGATTCTGAGTTGGACGAATTCCATAAATAAAAACCCAAATCTACCATTATAATAGATTTATAAAGGGTCCACAATAATATGGTGGTATTAATAGGTTATATAAGGTCATTTTGGATGTAGAATGGGTGAAAAATATTGACAAATTAAAGAGTTATAAATGACACAAAATTTATTTTTACACTTGGAAATGACCTCACTGTTTGGCCCAAATCAGGAAAACTCAAACATTCCTTCAAAAATTCATGGGAAACCACAAAAAAAAAATATAAATTAAATGGAAATGAACATTAAAATAAGTCATGGATGTGAAAATTCTCCCTACCATGAATGACATTCCATCCTGGAAGGTCAACCTAAAGCTTGATCAGAAAACTAGAATGGGTACTCTTCCTCAACACATGACTTCTATTCTCATGACTCATTTGTATCATTCTCATTCTTCCATAGAACTCAAACAAGTGGAATAGAATTTCCATTAATAACCTTTTCTTGGATTTTAACTATTCATATCGGCCACTCAATAGTAGATAAATCAGTTTCTATATCCAACTCTTCATAATTTAGAATATGGGATGGATTCGGGTTGTATTTCTTCAACTGGGAGATATGCAAGACATCATGAATGGTTTTTAACTGAGAAGGTAAGGCCAACCTATATTTTACCTTGCCAATATGGTCGGTTATCTCAAAAGGTCTGACATACCACGACGTTATCTTACCTTTCTATCACAATGAAAGATGGCCCAGAAGAGGGCCCACATTCAAGAATACAATTTCACCCACAGAAAGCCCTAGGTATAGATTCCTTTAGTATGAAAATGATTTATGGATACTCTGAGCAATTAATAAGCGATTCCTAATCATCTTGGCCTTCTCAGACATGTCTAACACCAGACTCATCCTCAGTAGTGTGGTCTCACCAACCTCATCCCAATACAATAGGAACCGATAATGACGACCATAGGGCGCCTCAAAAGAAGACATTAAAATTGTGTATTGGAAACTTTTATTAATGGAAAACACAACCAATCAAAAAATGGGTATCTTAGCAAACTCCAATGTCCAGAACATATAAATAGATCATATAGTCCATAATTTTATTTGTATGCTTGATATGTCAATTTTTTTGAGGGTGGTATGTCATGATCATCTTAATGTGAGACCTCTAGGCCTTATTATGGCCTTCTAAAAACCGATATGGGAAATAGGAGTCTCTATCAGAGAAAACTAATAATGCAACATCATGAAGCATTACCACCTCATGAAGATACAAATGGCCCAACACATCCACTTTAGCTGTATCTCTGATCTTAATTTAGTGGGTTGATTTGGTCATATTATCAATCACCATGAAAATGGATTTCTCATACTGAGTTGTATGAGGAAATCCAATAATGAAGTATATGGTGACCCCTTCCCACTTCTAAGTATTAATGGGTAATGACTAGAGAAAACTAGAGGGACTTTGATGACCTACATTCACCTGCTTGCATGTATAGTATCTATACACGATGTTTGCGATGTATCGTCTCATATCATGCCACGATAAATTCTGACGGACATCATAATACATCTTTGTAGCACCTAGATGGACTGCCCACTATGACTGGTTGTTATCCTACATCACCACCTTGTGCAGAGATAACAAAACTATTAAATGTCCATTAAAACATTGGATGCACTAGGTTAATGATGACCAATCAAAGGATGTCTCCCTACTCTAAAAAAACTACTTCAAATGATGAAAAAGATCATAAATAGGTTTTCCTGAGGAATCAACTCTAAGAGAGAAGGAGTCAACTGAATTCTGTTCAATAATTCACCTACACAGTGCTACTTTGCTCCACATGCATATTATTAAAGAGTTCTATCAGAGTCCACTCATCACTGGACATTATCAAATCCTACATTGGATCTCTTTTGCTTAAGGCATCAGCCACCACATTACGTTTTGTTGTGGTATAGAAAATTTAAAAGTTGAACCCATGCTCTTAGTCGATCCAAAGAGGCTACCTGTTGTTGAGGTCCATCTGCGAGAAGATATAGGCTATGAATTTGTTATCTAATTACACCAATAACATCTCCCCAAAGAGGTAGTGATGCCATGTCTTCAAAATGTGCATCACAACTACTAACTCTATGTCATGGTTCTGGTAATTCTATTAATATGTTCAAAGTTGGTGAGAGCCACAGCCCACCACGTGATCAACATGCATATGCAGGCACCCAAGACCCATACCTGAAGCGTCACTATATAAAACATACCCCTTCACGACCACTGGAAAAATCACCATGGGGTGGAAGTCAATCGACACTTCACCTACTCAATGGATGTCTGACATTCTGGGCCCCATACAATCATCACCCATTCCAGGTGAGTGCAGTCATCGATGAAGTATTCCAAGATAAATTCTGAATGAATCGCATATTATAAAAATCTAGGACAAGGAAACTTATGATATCAAACCCATTATTTAGGTGATCCCTTGAAATAACCACACTAATCTTCTTGTGGTCTACTGAAACCCCCTAATCTGATACCACATGCCCCAATAATATCACCTCTAGATCCTGAAATAGAAAATTAATTTTTTTTGAAGAGGTGGTGATCTTGAAAAAGTGCCCAGAATGATTCTCAAGTGATGTTCGTGTTCCTCATCAGAGCGAGTGTAAACTAGAATTCCATCAACGAACAAAACAATTTAAAAATAGAGATATTGATTGAACACCCATGCCATTAGTTCCATAAAGACCATAACAGTATTTGTCAATCTGAAGGGCATAACTAAGTACATGATGTGGTCATAACTACTTTGGAAGGATGTCTTTGGGATATCTACCTCTTCCACCCGGAGTTGATGATATCCCGAAGGAAATTTGAATTTTGAAAACCATTATTCACCTTAAACTGATTGAACAAGTCATATATTAGGGGAAAATGATATTTGTTCTTGATTGTTAACTTATTTAGCTTCTATCATTAAATTCAAAATAAGAGTGATCTATCAGCCTTTTTCATGAACAACACAGGAGAGGCCTAAGGAAAGATTCTCGTGCGAATGAATCCATTGGATTCTATGTCGTCCTCCTGTAACATTAATTCCATCAGCTAAGTGGGGGCCATGCAATATGAGGGAAGAGATATTTGTAGAGTTCCCGGAACTATATTTATTGAGAACTCCACATCCCACCCTGGGGAATACATGAAAAATTTTCTAGAAAAATCTATAGAAACTCTTTAACTACGTGTGGTAATCAACCGTCAAGACCATGACTATCATCCTTAATCACAAGCGACGATAATTGAAATACAACATCTTCAAATTGTAGTAGTGGATGTATCACATGAATATACTATGGATCCCATTCCCAAACAAAAAACATGAAGAATACCATTATGTGTCTTGAAACTATCCCGCCACCTATAGAAATCGATGTGTGATTGAAAGTGTATTATCCCATCCATGAAATATATTCTGTCAAACAAATCCATATATAAGACAAAGAGGTCCCACTCCATCTCAACTCCTAACATGGAATGCGCACATGATGGGAACCTGAGACCCTGACCCTTCTTCATTAGCATCATTTTCACCAATTCCATCGCAAAAGACAATAACTCTATTGGAAATTCAGCGTGTTCATGCATACTCAAAAAGTAGGAGTATGATTTTTCAGGAACTCTTATGAATTGAACATCCTAGGACCAGTCTCATCTTCTCGAACAAAATCTAGAACATGAGCCAGTCCATGTTCTAGTGGATGTACAGCCCGAAACACATCCTCTACAAGCCTCTGATCAAGAGGTGATGGAGAACAATCTATGGATTACTCCTATGGGTGCATGGACAATTTTCAAGGAGGCATGTTGTGACAAAAATGCATCAGTTACAAGGAAAAAAACAGCAAAAATTTTCTGAAAAAATTATATCAATATAATTAATTATAATGAATCCAAAAACATTACAACATTAAAATAAACCACTACTTCACCCCCACTTGATGTCAACGTGTAATCTGAAGCCTAAACCTCTTACCTTAATGTGAAGCCAAACAAACAATTCCATTATCTTATGATAAATCAATGTATTCTAATAGAGGTCCAGGCCAATCACCTTACTCATGACTGAAACACCGACTCCCAACAGTCATTGTTCTTGTCTTTCTCTACTCACACCAAAATAATAATATAACCCAAAAACATTAACCACTATTGATGTCATTTTGTCACAAACCAGATATGGTCGCCAATATTACCAAATCAAATCCATCCCATGACAAGTCTGGAAGGGTGTTCCATGTCCCCATGGGCTGGAAGAAGTTCCCAGGTATCAATAAATATGGTTTGGGAATGATTTACCTAAGTATAAAATCATAATACATTAAAAACAACCAATAATAATTTTCTAAAATTTCCATGCCAAACAAGACTTCCTCATAAACCAGAACTAAATACACTGATTTAAAAAAAGTAATAGATTTCAAAATATAAGCAAAAACACTAGAACAAAAACAAAAAAGACTCCACATGACAAAGGGCCATCACCCCCAAGCCATCTCCATAACACCACTCTGTTGGATGGAACTAACAACTCAAACCACCTTCACCCAAGGATTTTCCTTTACCTAAGTCAAACATAATCAATTATACTAACACAAAATGAGTGTAAGTAGGGTATGAGACTAATACCAATCAGATAAAAACCAAATATTCAAAAGAGTCTGCAATATAAGGTGAAAAAGTAGTCATTTTTAACATGTAATGAAAAGCTCTTATAATTTCCATGAAATAGAAATTTGAATTGAAATCAATTTTCAAACTAAAACATTCATAATGTTAAAAAATTTGCATAATGAATTTTATAAAATTTAATTTAAATTCAAACAATACCTAAGACAAGTTTAAATAACACAAATTCAATGTTCAACAAAACATGGAACACCCCTAGGCAACTAGACAGTCTCTGGCCCTATGTACCTCGTACCTCATTGTAAAGTAACCAGGTCACAAATCCTTTCCCGTTAATGATAAACTAGTAGGGAACATACCCATAACCTTTTGGTCCCTATAAAACTTTAAAATAGTATATTTAGAGTTATTTTTATCCATTCTCTCAGTGAAACATGGACAAAACCCATCCAGATCATAAGCCGTACTAGTACATATCTGCCCTCTAGGTACCCGATTTTGCCATTTTTTCTCATAAACATTCATCATACAAAATACAACTCTTTGCATATAAAAAATATCACTACTAGTCACAAACAAACAATATAGTATCTATATGCATATTATTCAACTTAAAAAAATCCACAAATCATTTTGATCTTCAATAAACAACTTCACAAAATCATGCCATGTTTTTCATCGAAAAATCATTAAAAATATCAACTTTTCACAACTTGTTTATACTTACATGTCACCAAAAAGATATTTAAGGAAGAAAATTTTCAATGAAACCAAAAAATATTTTTTATGGCATCCACATATTAGTTAAGAAGTTATATCATTGAAAAACCTCTATTTTCACACAACATGGCACTTAAAAATTCATGTGTTTCACAAACACTATTGAAAAAGATTTTAAAAGCAACAACCAAAGGATATAAATATTAAAAATAGTATTTTTATACCAAATAAATTTCAATAAATTCAACTATGCAATTTTATGGTATCCAAAAATGAATACATAAAAGATTTATTGGAAAACCACCAAATTTCACATAAAAAATGAACTTAAAATACATTTTCATTAAAAACACCTCTAAAACCAAATTTCACACAAATAAAAAAAAGAACAAATCATGAAAATACCATAAACACGTCAATCTAGTCATAAGTATTTCATACACAATTGAATAAATATCCAAAATGGTTAAAACCTTGAATCCTTTGTGTGAAAATTCAATCACTTCACTGATGCACCTCAAGGATGGTATATTGAGCATAAAATCAGAATATTGGACAAATAAAACCCAAATATAATCCCTAGGTTTGAAACCCTAGTTTCTGTACATTGGTAACCTCTAGGATAATGGAAGAAACTCTACGAAAATTCAATAAACTTCTCATCATATTTAAGGAAGAATGAAGTAGACCAACTTAGATGAGGTATCTTGAAGAAATATCCTAAAACATACAAGTAGCTTTATTTCCAAACATCCCAAAAATCAATTTTATTTTGAATAATGATTAGGAGGAAATGTAGTAACAATAATTGGGGAATATAGTGATAAATAAAGGTGTTATGAAGGAAACAAATTACCTCTTCGAATCTTGATGGTTTAATAATTCTTGAGGATATTTCCACTTATACGCGATGAAAATAAGATTCAAAATGGTTGAATCAAGGCTGGGATCATTCCATGGGATGTTGTTTCATAGTGGTTTGTGGAATCACTAAAATAGAGTATATAATGAATATGTTATTAAATAAACAAAATTTATTTTAAAAATGAGAAAAAGGCTTCTTGATACGCCCAATTACTTAAATAAAAACCCAAATCCACTAGATTATGGATTTATTACGTGTCTACATTAATATGGTAGTTTTAATAGGTCCTATTAAGCCATTTTGGAAGTGGAATGGATGAAAAATATTGAAAAATTAAAGAGTTTTAAAATAAAAAAGGTAGTTTTTAAATCTAGAAATGGGTTTAGATTTTGGCCCAAATCATGAAAACTCACCCTTTCCTTCAAAAATGCATGGGAAACCCCCAAAAACACGAAATAATAGAGATTTTACTAAAAAATAACATCATAATAAGTCATTAATGTGAAAGTGATTCTATCCTTGAGTGATGATTAATTTCATCCCTCACTCAATGCATATTAGTTTCTTTAGAGGTTGTTTCCTGAAGGCATAGGGTGTATGTTTGATTATTTAGATCATTTCATATGGTCCATTCTTAGAATTTTGGTTTGGTGTCATAGGGTTTTGGTTTTGTTTTTATTATTCTATTTCTAGCCTTGTGTTGGGAATTTGTGGTCATAAAATTGGTTTAGATACATTAAGGAAGGAAATGGTTAAGTCGAAATTTGAGGTAGACATGTTATTAGATGGTGGTTGTAATACGAGTCGTGAAGTTACAAGATTGTTGAATTGGTTCATTTCTATATACCTCATGATGGAGGTAATGTTTTATTAAATTTATTTTAGGTTTTATTGATTATGAATTCTCCTAGGAATTTATGGTCTCCAATGATGGTGTGCTTGGTGACAATGATGGGTTTGATGTCTATGGTGATGTGCGGTGAAAACCGATCATTGGTGATAGTTATAGTGTGGTCATCATTCTGTGCAAATGAGTTTTCTGGTTCTGGATATTGGTGTTTTATGTGGTATAGATTGTCAAATATAACAATTTCAAATAGGTCTAGTGGGGTGAGATATGACAACAGTGTGGTGACATTTCATGATGTTAATAATGACTTTACGTGCCTCATTTTTTGTGAACTAGAATGTTTCTCAATACACAAATGGTGTGATAGGGAATCCCATCTACGAGATCGAATTTTTATTTTTATTTATTTCTTGGCTTTGATGCCTTCTCTGATTGATTCTATCTATCTTTTTATTATTATTTAGTTCCCACATAACCTCAATGTGGTGTATTGAAAATATTTTCAAATCCCCCACTGTGTCACATTATTTATAGGATTATTATTAAATTTATTTTTTTCTAAATTAATTTATTGAAATTATAATAATGGACTAAATATTTTTATTCAACACAATTTATTGTTTTGAATAATGAAAAATAATTTTTTTAAAAAATAGTGGTTAGGTGAAATAATAAAAATTAGTCACTTTGATAAAAGTAATAATGAGAATTACCAAGTGCCTAAACATCATTCTTAGTAGAAAAAATTACATAGAAACATGTCAACAATCCATTTCATCAACATATTTAAACCTTATGAATTCTAATATATTTTTTTAAATTTTTTTTTGATCCACTGTTATTTTAAAAATCATGGGTGGAATTTCCTATTTAAAAAATCTAAACGTTTTCCACTCACCCCACATATAAAAGGAAAAACCCTCTCTTACTCACTTCACTCCTATAAATCGATTTTGATCAACAAAAAACAGACCAAAATAACATCTAGATTTTCATCATCTCATCTTGGAGGAAATAAATTGGGAATAATTATAACCATGAATGTCATTAGGTGAAATAAAAATTTTGTTCTCTATAGGGGAGGAATCAATCATCGACATGTTATTTTGTTTTATTTCCTCCTATACACTTTCAATTGTTCTTATAATATTATTATATAATAACCATAGTATAATAAATATAATGAGATTCTATTTTGTTAGTGGTATTGCCTACACCCACACACACTTCTATAAAATCGGTTATGAAATCATCATTCATGTACTTGGTAGACTACCGCCTCATGGAATGATGTCATTCATTTTTTGGATTAATTACTATCATAGATCGATATAATGATGAAAATTATATTTATATACAATATATATGATATTTATATATTATAATTATGAAATTTATAACATAAATATTCAATATTATTCATTATATCATATTTTTCATTTTTTATATTTCATAACGTAGTTGATACGGTAACATAACTAATGTGTATGGTGGACTACTGCCTCACGAAGCGATGTGAGTCATTTTTCACTAATGTGTTAAATGAAAATATAAGGGTAAATAAAATTAATATATCTAGAATTATTTACTTAATTATGTAATTAATGATATAATTATATTTCTGGTTAAATAATATATAATGTGTTTTATACCTTTTCACACACTAAAAAAGTGATAACATAGTTTGTGGATGTTTGGAATACCTCCTCCTTGAAGCTATGTGATTCATTCCACATCATAAGAATTATATGTATACATTTATAATTAATTACCATTTTAATTATGATATAATTTTAATTTTGTAAACACAAAATATTATATACATTATTTCTATAATGATCATAGAAAAATGGTATTTTTACCCATTCGTATGTATGAATTACCTTCTCAATGATCGTAAAGTTGGTTTATTTTTCATTAAAATATATCATGATTGGTTTTAAAATTATAAAGTTTGTATAAATATAATAATTATTTCATTATTATAATTCTGGGGATGTTTAAATAAATACATTTTTGATCTTATTCAAGTGATGAATGTATGTTCTCACATATATGCTAATTACGATAATTTTTTTTACTAAAACGAAATAGATTTAGAAATATAAGATGTCAATAATTGAAATATAATTAATATTGGAAATTAAAAATTTTATCAAGACACTAAATAATAAATATAACATAATTATCTTTGATGAAAAATACACAACTGACATGTTATACTCAAGGTAATGGACTTCGTCTAAATCTCTTTTTGTAGAGGCATATCGTGATTTTATGCACTATTATATTTTTTTTGGTTTATATATAACCCATTTGACATTTAATATAATTAATTTCTCAATTATCATGGAATTTTATGTTTTTATAATGTTATTATTCAATGGTTTTTATGATTAATGTATTCCCATTATCATAAGGGGCATGTCATTTAATGAAATCCTCTTATAATATAATCCCCTAAAACTCTCTTTCTGATCATTTTTATATTAAGTAATTATATATACATATAAAATTTTTATTAATTATTTTTTATACATTATTTTAATTTTTTAAAAGTAATATTTTTTTGTGTTCTATACATATCTTTTTAACAAATTGAAAAAGGAATGATCTTTTCTTAACAATCATAAGAACAATGAATTTTCCTCTATTGTATCCATTATTTGATTTTCTTCTGCCTTTTAAAAAATTCATGTTTCCATAAATGAAAAAATGATTTTATTTTATTTTTAATTTCTTTAATTAAAATTTTATTTAAAAATAAATTGGTTTATTTATATTGGAAATAGTGTTTTAAAATAAAATCATATTTTTTTAAATGATTTTTCTGTAGTATTAAATATGATTCCTAATGGAAAATTGCTTGCATTAACTATTTTACTCACAATATCGTAATATAAATTTATATTAAAGGGTTTCATAGATATTTCCATGTAATATATTAATATATTATATTTTTGGGTTTCCAAGACATCTTCATGTGATCAATTTATAATCTAAATGGTGGGTTCACCACGAAAACGCTCCAATGAATTGGGTAACGTTCATTATCTTAATAGGAAAGAAAAAGGTAGTTAACGAGTGGTTTCTCCTATGAATTTTACTGGCCTCAAGATACAACTGACATATTGTTAATATGATTTTTGTATTTTATTTTATATATTACGTAGAAATAATTTTGGATTTCATGAAATAGGTTTTAATTTTTTTCAATGAGAAAAATGTATATGTGTATTCCAGATAAATTTTTTATTTCATATGGTCATGCAAATATACAGATAAAATAAAATGTTTTATGGGTTTTAATCTCTTTATTGTAATAATATATTTCGTTCTTTTTGAATCCCTTAATGGTCTTCTATGCTATACCCATGTTTTTAATTGATTTTCTTCGAAATTAAGCATGGGTAATGGAATGGAAGAATATATATTGAATGTAGGGGAGATTATCTAGGAAATAAAATCATTCATTACATTAAATTTTTTATTTTATGGGAATAATGTATACTAATTGTAAGTGTACACATTGTATCATATGGTTCCTTTACGAATGAGTAATAACATAATCGCCGATAACTAAAAACCAGGACAGTTCCTCAAATTCATGAAAATGAATCCTTGACATAAATATCATGAATATATAATATTTAATATTGATGAACTATAGTTGGTATAAAATTATAGTTTATATAAATTAAATGGATATGATATTAATAATAGTGTTTTCATATAATATTTTACATTCTGGTCAAGTTAAAATGTTATCGAATTTCAATATAACTATGTGATTTATTTTAAACGATTTCTATTCAGAATGATTTTGAATAGAGTAGACAAAAAATATTTAGTGTTATGGAACTGAGAGGAATATATCCTTCAAAATTAGCATCATGATATTGTTGGAATTATGATAGAACTAATTTTTGTAGAGATTGTTTGGTTGACATAAGAGATAAATGGTTGTGGTATCAATAATAGAGAGGAACCTGATCTATCACGAGGGAACATGTCTTTTTAAGAGAGTTTAATATGTCAAGACCCCCAAAATTCTGTGGATTATCTCTCCCTATTGTTTCTGATGGAGGGATTGATGCACTTAAGAATATATTTTCTTTCATGGGATGTTTGGAATGCTAAAAGGTAACAATTTTTTGTTTTTTTAGTTCTAAAAGTGATTCTGATCGATGGGGTTCCTAGGATAGGAATACTAATGAAAAACATGATCTTTATTCCATGTAATGGTAAAAATTCTAAGAAATTTTCCTTGAGAAATATTTCCCTCATGTTTTCAATTTTGGATGTAAAACAAATTTCTAAAATTTAGTAAAAAAATATGATGTTTCTATAACTATATATAAATTAAAGTTCACAAAAATTGAAATGTTTATGTTGTATTTTATTTCAATCAAAGATAATGGAATTAATATATTTAACTCATACATGATACTAAGTTTACCAAGATCATTAGCAGCACGATAATTTACAAGTTATGAGAAAGTGGTTCATTTTATAGGGAATGTTGATGTGTTGTTTCCCGACATGAATTTTCCTTAAGATGACAAATATAATAAAATTTCAAGGATCTAGGAATTATAGAATCATCCAGCTATCTAATCTAGAGGTAAACCCCTAATAAGTTCCTTCTATCACAAATAACATTTCATGGAATTTATTACGAGATCTAGGAAGTGTTATTAAAGTGTAAATTTTTTCCACTTGACGATAACATGCATGTAATAAAATTATATAGAATAAAAGAATTTGGTATATGATTTCTATCCAATGGTGATTTTTTTTAGTTCCAATGCATTGGATCATTATTTTAATTCATGCTTGTTGTTAGTTTCACATGAAGGAAATAAGGACTATTAGAAATATAATGGTATATAAAAGTAATATGCTAATAATATAACAAATGATTTGGGCTATAAAATAAAGTGGTGGCTGGTATGTGACTACTTTAACAGAAAAATATCGATACAATATTTTACTCTACATATTCACAATCTTTCATTTTGGATGATTTTTATATAAAATTGGGAATATAACCTAATGAAATTTATATAATTTTTTTTCAAAAACTCTGGTTGGATGTTTTGAAGAATCCAATATTTATATAAATCATTCTATTTCTATCAATGGTATTGTATTTAATAAAAATAATGTCAAACTATCCATATTATAGTTTGATATCATTATTGGTATCGATTACCATTTAGATTTTCATGAAAAAAAAGATTTTAGTTCTAAGAATATTGATTTTTATGGGTACATACCTAAGATAACTTTTTATAAAGATGAAAAATTACATGGATATTGAAGTGGATTTACCTATATCATATTATTAAAAATAATGGAAGTATTTAAATTAGTGTTATTCTAGTATTATATGAACACATGTTATTTTTTAGATGATATTCATTTTGTTATTCTTGATATAGATGTTCAGTTTTCAAATATAATTAGTACCAGATTCTTTGATTATTTAGAAACCCCTTATTAAGATAGTAAATTTGATCATTAATAATAGGAAAAGAAATTTTAGGTGTTATTAGATAATTGTTTTATCCAACCTAGAACTTTACCACGTGGTTCACCTATCTAGTTTATAAAAATTAATGATTGTTCGAGGAGAATATTCAATGCATTATAGAACCATAAATCAACTCATTATTATGAAAAGGTATCTACTTCCTTATATAGATTACTTTTTCGATCATATCTATGGAGATTAGTACTTTTGAATTTTTGACGGAGGTCAGAGTACCATTAGTTGAATGTGAAAGAAGAATACATTCTGAATTTTTTTCCAAACTATATATGTCTGTTATGATTTTCTAATTATGATATTTGGGTTATCTATTCAACCTACTGTAATTATGGACAATATGAAGAGAATAATCAATTATTTATTACATAGGTTTTTTGAAGATTTTATTGATGATATTTTTGTATATTCTAAAAGTGAATTGAAATATTAATGGAATCTATGGGTTATTTTTAAAACCATAAAACAAATTAAAATTTATTTATAATTTATAAAGTGTGAATTTTTTTTTCAAAAATATCAATACCATGGACGTAATTTTTTTCAAAATTGAATAAATTTTAACCCAAATTATTATTTTTGAATAATATTATGTACCAGAAATTTCTAACACATTCATAGTGCTCTTTGATATATGGTTAATATCATAGGTTTAGTGAAGATATTTCCCATGTTTCTATCCCACTGACTAAGATAACATAGAATTTTGTTATCATCATTTGGAAAAAAGATGTGATAACTAATTTTAATAACTAAAAAAAGATTGGAGACTTTCTAGTTTTGGCCCTACCTTCTAAAAATGGAGATTTTGTAATCTACAGTGATTCATCAACAAGATTACTTGTTTATATTATAATGATGAATGATTAGTCAATTTCTATTGATTCAATTTAGCTGAAACCACATGAGTGAAATTACCCTACACTTGATATGGAATTATGTTCTATTGGGTTTTCATTAAAATAATTCATCCATCATTTTTATGGGGTAAATCAAAAAATGTATTATGATTGATTTTTTTAATTATATATTTACATAGAAATAAAAATACATGATATAGGGAAGATGGTTGAAATTAGTTATGTACTATGATTGATCGATCCAATACCATGATAGAAAATAAATCAAAGGTGTAGATACATTGAGCCAATAAATAAATTCCACATTAAACAAGTTACATTTGGAACAACACCCTTTGGTTATTGATCTGAGGAAATTAGTTATAGTTGTTGTGAATTGTAAGACATTCACTATTTTTTGGTTTATGTATATTCAATGTTGTAATAAATATTTATGAGATCTTGGAAGGAGGATTAATCATTGTAAGAAAATGTAAAATCCATTAATATGTGTAATTTAAAAAATGTCACAATTGATGAGGAGGTGTTATAATATTTACTAAAAGAAAATGTGTTCCATATGATTCCCTGATGGTGAAAGTGTTTTTGACTAATGATCATTTCTCTATTTTTCCATCATCATGGAAGCACTAATATGTATAAATAATATCACCAATATTACCTGTGGGATTGAATGAAATTATATACTACTATCTTCTCTAAAAAGTATTTGAATTTTAAAAAAGTGAAATTAGAATGTTAGTAACTAATGGGAAATCATCATCCTTTTCCATTTCTATCATGAATATGGGAGAATATATAAGTGTATTTATTGTTAAGATGTCTAAATATTGTCTATAGATCAAATAACTATATTTTCACTTTTCCATCCCATTAGAGATATAATGTCTATAGATCAGTTTTTTGAATTATGTCTCTTGTATATATACTAGTTACATGGAATGACAATATTTATTCTATATTTACATGATTCTTGGTTCACATAAATAATTTGGAAGGGACTTCATGAGTGAGGGGTTACTGATTTAAATTTCATCACCTATTTTCAGCCTCAATATAGGGTAATGATTGAAGAGAAAAATAAAACCATTTATGGAATGCATAATTCATGGTCATTGAATTAATATGGAAGTTGGTTTAGATATATATCTTTAGTCATGTTATCTTATAAAAACAATTTTCATTCCAATATATAGATGGAATAATTTGAAAAATTATATGGAATGTAGTGTCAGACTCCAACATTTTGGATGAAGTTGGATAAATGGAGTTTTTTATACCATATTTGGTAGAGGAAAATTGTTGAGATGGATTGGTTTTCTCAATGACACTTGGGGGAATCACAGAGCAAGATGAAAGGTTATATAGATAGTAGAGCAATTGATCATTCTTTATAGGTATGAAATCATGTCTTTCATAATGATTCTCTATGGTAATGGGTGATGTGTTTTGACAAGAGGGGGAAGAATAATAAATGGATTTTAGGACTAATGAAATGTAGGGGAATATTGGACAGTTTTTCTCTTGAGTGTATTTACCTTTGACTTTATCATTGTAAAAAATGTATTTAATTATCCAATGTTAATGAATTACGTGTCAGATTTATCTCATGTATTGAGCACTAAAGAAAATCAGTTTGAATAGAAGGTTTTTTATAAGGTAAGATTGTTTTGTATCATTACTGCATAGAGAATATGTTGTAGAATAAAATGATTCATTAGGTTATGGTTTCGTGGAAAAACCATATTGTTGAAGAGGTTAAATGAAAATAAAAAAAAAATTAATTATAGAATGATTCCCCACATTTTAATATGTGAATAAAATTATGAGGAAATAATTTTTAACTATGGGTCTGTATGTAAATGTATAGTTAATGATATAATAAATAATCTTATTAATTATTAATATTAATTAGATAGTTATCTTAGTTTTAAATTTTTTTATAGTGTATAAACTAAATGTTAATTGTTTGAATTTATCACATTTCAAATATAATATAACATATATTAATTATTGAAAAAATTAACAATGTTAATTTGATAAAATAAATATATTCTTTTCTAATTTATCATATAAAAATTATATATGAGTGAATGATTGGGATTTATTAGAAAATATTGATTTTTCATGGAATAGTGTAAAATACCCACTATTGAAAAATATACATTTCTTTTAACAAATTAAGTAATCTTAGAGTTCTAATATGTTCTGAATATTATTTAAGGTGACCTAAATATTATTTATTATATATTTAATCAACTCAATTACTTTTTTAATTATCATTATATGTTTTTCTAATTTATGATATTCATGGGTTTAATGTTTGATATTTAAAATATTTCTTTTAAAATGAATAATGTTTCACCTTTTTAAATTATTAATCTATTAACTAATGGGAATTTTTTTAAAGAAATATAAAAAAAATATTCTATTAAATTTTAATTTCATTTAATAAAATACTTATAATTAGATATTGAGTTATTATATAATAATCATTTTCTAAAAAATACTGTTATTATTAACCTCTTTGTCTCACAATGCCTGTGGGATTATATTAATTTATTTAAATCTTATTAGAATTTAATTATGAAATAAGGATTCCTTATTTTGATTTAGTAGAATTTTTAATTTCTAAGAAGTTCATGTTATTTTTTCACCAAAATGAATAGTGAAAACCATTAAAAATAATAAGAACGATTAAGGTAAAAATTAAAATTACCATGTGACAAATCTTTTTACATAAGGTAAAAAATGAATTAGAAAAATTTCAAGAACACAATTCATGGAAATATTTTAACCTTTTTTCTCATATGTTTTATTTTTTTAATTATTAGATTCAATTTATATGGTAAAAATGTGGGTGGAATTCACTTTTTTAAAAAATTTAAGGTTTTCTACTCACCCCACCTATAAAAAGCCCACCATGTTTATGAAATCACTCATCTTGATCCCTTTATCGAAGAAAATAACTAGAAAAACTACATCCCCAATTCAATTCTCTCATACATGAAGCTGTACTTTGGGATCGAAACTAACCGAGGATGTAATATGGTTGAATCCAAATGAGCTTACCCGAAAAAGAAAAAAAATTCATCAAAATGAATTTTTGTTTTCTTTACACATGTTCCCCCTGAAATTATTATCATATAATGATAACATACAAACCTTGGTATAATTAATGTACTATGTTACTATTTATGGTTATAATGTAAAACAACACACACATACATCAAATAGGTTACGAAATCATCATTTGTGTTTATTGTAGACTACTGCCTCATGAACCATTGTCATTTGTTTTTCTACTACAATCTCTCATAGGAAGGAATAATGATGTAAATACTATTTTTATACAATTTTTATTATATAATAACTTAATTATACCTCTGCAGTCACTATAAAATATTCAAAATTTTTACATTTCATAACGCAAGGGATACAATGACATCTCACATGTGTATAGAGAACTACCACCCCATGAATTGATGTTGAGGTTTTTTATATAATGTGTTGCACGAATGGAATTAAGGGTAAATATAATGAATATTTATGATATAAATTATATCATTATGTTATTAATAATATAATTATATTTTTCTGAAATATAATAAAAAAATTATTACATTTTCACATAATGAAAAAGTGATATCGTCGTTCGTAGACATGCGGACTACCACCATCTCAAAGTGATGTGATTAATTTTAAATCACAAGAATGAAATATATTTATATATATAATTAAATATCATGTAAAATAAAAAATAATTATCATCCTAGAAATTTTATGTATTGCATACCTTCTTTCCATAATGATCATTGAAAAATTCAAACGTCACTCTTGCATATGGATACCCTACCATCTCTTTTATCATTACATTAGTTCGTTTTTCATAACTATAATTACTGATTTATTTTTATATTATAATGTCTATATAGATATGATAATTAATTCATGATTTTTATTTTGTATATGTTTATATAGTGTCATCAATGATGACATTCAACTACAACAACTATGATTTTTTCATGTATTATACTTGGATATTTTATGGATTATTTTTATGACCAAGTGTCGAGACATCATGTGATTTTGAGGGCGACTGTGCTCCGAAAAAATAGATTAAATATTTTTAAATAAATTAAATTCATGTGTGTGATCCTTTCCTAAAAAATTTCAATAACATCCAAATTGGAAAAATTTAAAAATATATGAGCTTTTCATTGAGTTCAGAGTGAGTATTTTACCATAGGAAGCATATAACTATGGAACACGTCAGAAATTTGGGTTGAGGTGCGATCATAAAATGATGTTTAAAACATTATTTTATTTAAATTAAATTATTTAAATACTCTATATAGTTTAATTCCTCTATAATTTTTCTATTACTGAAAATTTGCAGGGTTACTCGCATGACCCTGAAAATCGATGAGATCGGCTTCAGAAATGTTTGATGAACATTATTTGGAGAATTACAAACATATCATAGATGAAAAATAGGTGTGAAATAGGAATAGAGGCTCTTTACAAAATTAATTACACAAATTCATTCATCATCATTTATTGATCCTAATCGACGTATTAATTATTTTATTTGGAACTCATACTATACTATTTATTTCAACGACGAAAACGAATCAATGGACTAAATAATTGATTAGGAGATCACCCATATTGTGGGATGTGTAATCTGTGTGGATTTTATAAAAGTAATTTTATTTTTATTTTTAATTCATTTTTCATACTAATGAAAATGAATTTATGCCACACAAAATGGAATTGTTTTACTATCCTTATGTGTTTTTCTTATTTTTATCCCATAATTATATGTTTATTTGTCATTGGGTTCCATTTGAGTTGTGGTTCTAATGGTACCTAATAAATTTAATCTTTTCTACCCATTTCATATATCAATGAATCAATACCAAAATACTAGTCTTTGTAGGGATTATATTTCATGGGATGAAGATAGTGATGATCAAATAAAATCCGAATGGATTCCCCCAATTCGAGGGGCACAAGTGAAGATGTTAGAGATGAAATCTAATATATTCCCATTAAAAAATTTGATTTTATTCTAGTTATCTTAGATTGCGAGGGTTGTATGGTGTAGATTTTTTCTTCTAGTAATGATTCATGGTAGATTCATGGGATAATGTAGTGGATGGAGTTGAGGAGGTTGAACCCAAGGGTTATTGAAATTCCTAATATGAACAATGTGTATTTATGAACTAAATTTCATGTGGGACCCTTTGTGTTGAGCTAGAGTTTATGAGAGATGGTATTTGTCACACGGTGAGTGACCCCATAAAATGATTTGTGAATCGTCCAAGTAGCGCAAAATGCAGCTTAGAGAGAAGAAAAATGTGACTAGGAGTACACAAGAAAAGGAATACCATGTATCCCTATATGGAGACAGCTAGGCCAGGTGTACATGGGATAATCAAAGTAAATGGGTACGATTAGAAGTACATGGGTTCATACACAGTGCGTGATTTGACACTGACATAGAAACATGTATGGGAATGAGTAGTGATACAATGTCTAGACCAAATTCTAAAGATAAAATACCTATACTACTAATAAAAATTTAATAAATATTAAAATATATCTTGAATCCCTTATCGTATTCATCTAGGAAATATATTCATTAGGGTACATTCCAATGAATAATTTACCAGATGGTTTTATGTAATCATGTCATACACATTGGATAGTTATCCCGTAAGTATGTCTTCACTGGTATATTTATTATAATACTTCCATGAGATCTAGAGGGATATCATATCTCCTTTTATTTACCATGTTGAAGATGTTGGTATCATTATTAACAACACTATGTGGGCACCAATACTCTACAAAAATGGTTATTCAATATTGTGTTGTTTATATACACCATGGCCTTGTGTGTGATTCTTACCTTTTTATCATTTCTATTTAACACTATCTTACTCATGGAGTTTATCTCCCATAACATGTGTTATGTGGAACATTTGAGCATGAATCATATCCTGGAATTACAGTTGTAGATTTTTTTTGAGAATGTGAATAATAAATGTGTAAATTTGGTTTTTATTGTTATATGTGTTATAGAAAATTACTTCTGTAGAGATGTCAGTTATTATTATTTTTATTTATGTAGAGATTTCTTGGTGTCTTACTATTTATTATTATTAACACCACTACATGGTATTTTCCCACATGATTTATTTGTTATGTTGATGATCAAACCATTGATTTAGTATTATATTGAATAAAACAATGTTGTGGTCCTGGATTTGAATAGGCTAAGGTGTGTTCCTATGATTAGCATGAAATAAGTCCCCATATAAAGTTTCTAGTATAGACAAGTTTTAATACTCATTTTGGTTTGGTTATATTTGGCCACGATTATTTTCAATTACATAGTTTTATACTAAGGTTTTTTATTTATATTTGGAAATGTAAAGACTATCAATTTTTTTACATTTCAACATATTATGGTCTTGGATATGTGTTCATGAGTATAGTTAAAATAAGATGAGGCCTACCATGATAGTGATATGCCAACATTTAATTAATGTATTTCCCCAGTCCTATTGGATGTGAGATATCAGTGTCCTATAATGGACCCCATTTGAGATTTTTCATGACATAGTGGTATCCTAATAGTATATTCTTCCTTAATACTAGAGTCATTGATAATGGTTTGGTCATATAGTGTTATGTGTTTTTAATTTAAATTTCAAGATAGGGACAACAATATTTGTGATGAAGCCAACATAACTATTCAATAAAACGGTGATCACCTTAATTTATATTGGTACATGGGTAAAATAGTTATAGGGAAAAAATGGTGCATTAAACATAAAGGAATGAGTTGTGGTTTCCATGTAATTCTTGATTCAACTCCATAGATATACTCATTGACCAATTTAATTCTTGTATTTTATAGGATCACTTTGTAATATATACCATTTAGGATTCATCTTCATTATCATGATGATGATCCCCTCTATGTCAAAGCATTGATAAAGGGTCTACTTCCATGGATTTTCCATTAAGGTGGTGCACCAGTTATACCTGCAACATTGAGTAGCAGATGGTATATGCATTACCAGAATATGAACTGTGTGGGTTCAACATGTTTTTATAATTTTTATAGATGTGACCCCATAGGTTTCAAGGAGATATCAAATATCCCCAGATGAGGACTTGATTGAGAAGAAAATTTTAGATTTCTCTCTTTGTAGGACACCATCATACAATGTGGTGGTTCTCATAGAGTTCTTTTTCAATTGATCTGGGGGATGAGGGTGATGTTTTTGTGACCACGTTGTACGCCTAGAATATTATTTCATCATCAAGGTTTCAGTAAATGTTTTGAGAAGAGTTATCATCAGATATGACTATGTATATATGCATCCAGAAGCTTATAAAATTCAACATGGACGTGAGACAGTATATGAGTATTCATCGTGGTTCACCAGCCACTCTAGGTACTTGATTGATATAATTTATGATATATTATTTGGGGATTGAACATTCTCGGGTGGACTGTATAAGGATATATGATATAGTATTATACCTCTATGAATTATTACATATGCTAGGGTTTTATATAATTCCTTAGTGTTTGAGAGTTTCTTATGTGAGAAAACACAGATATATGCTGCTGGAAGTTGGAAATTAGGACTAGACTTTTCCGCATTAAGTAATTGACATCAGTCTCAAAGACATGGACATAAAACACATTTTAAGAGGTAGTATTTTGAATGGGGGTATGTATTTTAGGGACCATAGGCTAGGTGTCATTATCCAAGAGATATGTGATTTTTATAATGTGATATTTTGTGGCATCTCGTGTTGGATTGTCTTACCCACAACATGTATAATTAGATAGTTAGTAGATTATAATCATAGGAAGAGGTAGTGGTAGCATAACATAGGTATATATGAAAAATTATATCGATGTGGAGCTATGAATGTGTCTAGAGGTGGTAGATTTCTTGTCTTATTTTCACCACCACCTCTAGGTGGTTCATGTCCATCTTAGGGATTCGGAAGAAGGGGGTGAGGTAATATGTATGTGGTTATGACATATAAACCATCAGATCGATGGAAGGTACAAGGTATGATATGATTCTTTCATACATTATCTTTAGAATGGGTAAAAAAAATTCTACTCATTCCTTTATTTCAACATATTTGGTTTGAAACATAGAGATTATTGTTATGTCATTAGATCAACCATTTCAATTATATAACCCTACGAGTGATTACTCGATGATAACAAACTTATGAAAATAGTGTTATGGGGACTTAAAAAATTATGATATGTATTAACTACAAATATGTACTTTATTCATAGAAAGACTATTTTAGGTGAAGGAACCACTATGTCCATAATAATTTGACTATGATTTCCATTGTGGTTGAAAACAAAACCCTAAAAATGTATGATGGATTCAAAAATTAGAGTTTCTTCTGATTACCCATTAGTTTAATAGAATTTCCCATAGTGTGGTAGATGCTATTATTTTTCAATTACCAACAGTGGGGACAAAGTATGAAGTCATATTTCCTAAGGATGTTCAAGGATTACATCCCCACTAAGACATATAATTTATCATTTATCAAAATTCTAGGATGATATAGATATCTATGTAAAATAATCAGATAACTCACACAGAGATTCATGATAAGATGGTTAAATTTGAGGACTTCTAGGGGAGGGGATTTGAAAGATCTGTTGTTTCACCGTCGGAATCCCTATTGTTGTTTACTAATAATGTGGATAGGATTATGAAGTAATAATTTGATTACCATCCCCAAAACAATGTGACCATTAATAATAATAATACAATAATATCTATCAATTACCACTTTGAACAGTTTCATGGGGAATAATGGTTCTTGAAGATTATCCTTAGATCATTGTATCACAAATTACGAGTATAATATGTGGATATAAGACTGATGACATAGAATAATCTATATAGTCACTATTAGTTCCTATTTATTCCATTTGGTGTGAATAATTCCCCAGCAGTGTTCATGGGTCTCATGAAATGGAAATTTCAGCCCTTCTTAGACCACTTCACTGTAGTCTGAAAAAATGATATCCTAGTTTACTCGATATACAAGGAGGATCAAATGAGAAAATTGTGTATAGTCCTAGATAAACCTTTATATAATCAAATTTATATGATGATATAGAACTTATAACTAGGTATTATAGATGTCAACTTTTTAGGGCATGTTATGTCAGTAGAGTGTGTGATAATGGACCTAGTGAAGGTCAAGGTAGTGTTAGCTTGGGAAATTCTAAATACCATGACCATGTTGTGTATATTCCATTCTCTAGTAGGATAATGTCAAAGATTCATACATTATTTCTCTATAATATCATCTTCAATGAAATCTTCAAACAGAAATGGGAATCCTTTCCTATGGATATAGAGGATCCAACATGATATTATTGGAATTGAGATAAATATTAATGAGTTCTCCCATGTTCAGTTTTCTAGAGGTGGGTATTGAGTACATAATTGTATTAAATTCATCTATGATACTGATTATAATTTTTCTGATGTAGAGATAAGTAGTGATTGCATACAATTTATGACAGTTGAGACAAGATGAGTATAACAATGTGACCCAATATCTTGTGTTAGCAGTACTGGACAACACACTCGGGTTTGGAGATAATACCTAATTGATGAGAAGTTTATCATATATTATTACCACAATAATATCATGTATATATTATATCAGAGGATATTTACTTTTTATATAGGTGTTGTGCATATTATTTCAAGGATTTTAATTTTGAGATTAGTTATACTTTTAGATCGTGAAATATGGAGGCATGTGTTTTTTCTGGGAGATCTTATTTTTAGTTTTTGTGCGAGGTGTAAGTGAATTTTTCTATAAAAAAATTATCCTTTTCATATGGGGATGGGGTATGTTACATAAAATTTTCAATTTTTGTACCATCAATTTAACAATGACCCATGAATTCATATTGAGGATATGTTGGTTTTGAGACCTTTCATACTCAGATATCCACTACATATTCTCATGATAAATTATATAATGGTGGGATGAATGTTGTTCTTTTCATATGGGTGCAGTATGGAACTAGTAATGTTATTGAAGGAGGATATGGGAGACATTTATACATATAATTTATCATTACATATTTTCATGAGAAAGATAAACTAGGATGTTCATCATTAGTTTTGGTGGCCATGTATAAAGAAGGGAGTTGCCGATTTCTTCACTCAATGCCTTACATGTCAGAAAGTGAATGCTGAGCACCAATTGTCGACATGTTTTTCTCAACACCTTATGTTTCTAGAGTGGATGTGGGTTGGGATATCCATGGAACTTATGATAGGGTTAGAAAGTATGTTAAGCTGACATGATTCCATATGGATGACGTTGATTAACTCACAATTTCATCCCACTTCCCATCAATCCAAAAGATAATTTCATTATTGATAAGGGGATAAATCTATGTGCCCATGATAGAAAAACTCCATAGAGTTTCTTTGAAAATTAGTTGTGAATATGATAATCACTTCACAGAATGGTGTATTGTTGGCCACTTGTCATTCTTATTTGTCTTTGAGAATAGATTTTTCACCAACAATCTAATGGTTAATCTGAGTATAAAATTGATGTTATGGAGGGAATCATGTGATCATTCATATCAGATGTTTTCAATAGTTATGATGATCAACTACCTCTAGAAAGTATTCTTACAACAAAAGTTACCATTCCACCATTGGTATCACACCGTTTGAGGCCTTATAGGGATGACCCTATAGGTTACCCCTATGGTAGAGTGAACTTGGAATGTCAGCACTTATGGGACCAGAGTTCTTTCGAGCCACAATAGAGAAGGTGTGGATAAACCCAGAGTGGATGAGGACTACATAGAGGTATCAAAATTCATATTCTAATAGACAATGAATGCCACTAGAGTTAGAGGGATGATTCCATGTATTTCTATGAGTTTCACCTCATATTGTATTATGATGATTTAATAAGTGTGGAAATATATCATCATTATTAATTATTAATTTATAAATATATCATAGAGTTGGTGAGGTTTCATACATCTTAGCTCTACCACCACCCTTCAACAGGGTTAATGAAGTGTTCTCTATGTATTAACTGAGCTGATATGTGTATAAACTATTTCACATTAATTACTATGGTAATCTGGACATCGAAGATGGAGTTACCATTTCTTAGTACCATTTGGAGATCTAGGATCAACATGAGGGGATACTTGGTTTGTGGTTAATTCCCCTAGTGGATGTATAGATATAACACAAGAATAATCAGGAGAGAACATGGGAGTGTGATACTCATATGCATGATCAGTACTAATGAATCTTTTTGTATGATTTTGTATTGGATTTTAGAGACATAACTCTTAAAAGGGGGGATAATTTAGCAACACATATTTTCTCATTCATTATTTTTTGGATAATTTATGAACTATTTTTGAGACTGGGTCGCAATAAGGAATGTGATTTTGAGGCCCGATTTTCCCAGCATAAATTTTTAACACATATAAAAATATATTAAAAACATGTTTTCAATGTTTTACAAAAAACATGGAATAAATTATAAATAGAGGATAAATCTATAAATTTTAGGATTTCATGAGTTTAGGGCATGGTTTATACCATTTTCATGATATAACCATTGAATGCCTCAAGAGTCTAGGTTGAGTTATGATCATTGAGAGATGTTAAAAATTAAATAAATTAAAAAGATAATGAATTTAATTACCTCTCATAGTTTAATGACATGATATAGATACAAATTTATAAAATTATTAGGTTTTTCTCTAAAACACGACAAATATAGAAGATAAATTTCAGAAACGTTGGTGGAAATTATAATGGAAATTTTTTACCATATTAATGATCAAAAAATAGTGTGAAAAAAATCCAATGATATCTCCAATGACAATGAATCAACATTCATCTTAATCAACAATCAAAACAAATTAATGTATTATGTTTTTTTAGTTAGATTTTTTGGTACTTTTCTATGATGAATGTGAAGAAATCAACCAACATATTATTTAATGGATCATTCATATTACGAGTTCAAATAAATGTGGGGATTTTATTAGGAGAATTTACTATTGTTTTTGTCACGTATTCACCATTATTATAGAAAATAATTGATGATCACCAATGATGAAGAAGGTTCATTCCTTTTTTTGTTTTTCTTTGTTTTATCAAATTTTCCTTCATTTGTTTATCGCTATATTTCATTTAATTGGTGTTTTGAATGATACATGACAATATTTCATGACCCTTCCCTCGAGGCCTATTTCGTGACTAACCTATCCCACCTTCCATAGGCTAGGGTTTGATGACAAGATACATAATGCAATTTTCTTAATATGGGAAGGAATTTCCTCAAAAAATGTACACACATAGATAGAGTACACTGCACACATGTAAATCACAATGAAAGAAGAAAGGTTAGACCAGAACTAAAAGCCACTAATGAAAGTAAAGTAAGTACTGATGTAAAGGGTATGGAATACAAGACAAACTATAATTGAAATATAGAAAAAAGGGAAAATATCTCTCGAGGTCGTCTGCTAGGGGTCCTACCTGAAGTGTAGGTACAACTAATATATGTGGCTCTCCATGACAACTGGTCACCTTCGTACACCGTCTAGTCATGGTTACCATGTCTTGGTAAATGTTTCACATCGTATGACCCATAACCAACAAGTTACGGGTGACACCAATGATGGAGTGTGTATAAAAAACACCCAATATGGACCCTAAGACCCCCAAAGGTCTCCTAGAATTTCAAAAAAACCGCAATTCAGCATCCCAATCACAATGAAAAAATAATGACTCAGCTCAAACTAGGTATATGACTCAGATATAAGAAATAAAAATTATTATCCTTAAGCTACTTCATTTTATACTGTTAGAATGTTCCACAACTAAACCATGAAGATGTTGTTCCATTTTTGATCCACACAGGGTCATATGTCGCTGATCCATGATGTGCTGCTATAAGGCTGGTCCTCTTCGAGTCATGCACTACCGATCCACACAGGGACTCTAAGATATTGATCCCCACAGGGTTACTATGATGTTGACCCCCACAGGGTCTCATTGATGCTGATATATACATTGTCTCTCTGATGCTGATCCAAACATGATCTCTATGATACTAATCCCCACAGGGGCTCTATGACGCTGATTCACATAGGGTCACTATGATGCTGATCCACCCAGGGTTTCTATCTAATTGACATCAAACCATAATATTACCTGAACTCTATGCGATTGAGTTCAATAAAATCTGCTCTTCAAGATATTGATCTACCCTCAAATTATATGAAGTTCCACAAAGAAGTAACACAATGTACTGCCATGTTTAAGGGTTCCAATGAAAAAGTCAACAAATATAACATCCTAACCCCATTTACCCTGATTTGGTATATTATTACATTACATTGGCATAATACAAGGAATCTTGTCTCGAAAGACCGATCAGTTTAATAGTATTAGAAGTACTATATACATTCATAAGTTTTACATTAATTCATGAAATAAATAAATCAACACAAAAATTTCCCCTTTTAAACACACTTATATCCTTTTACTATCCTTCTAGGTAAACCAAAATATAATTCTTCACATCATGTAAAAAATAATACATAGAAAGGGGTGAGCTCAGATGCTCAGTAAAGATAACAATATACTATAAAGATTCATAAATATTCATAAACATTTAAGGAAATTTATTCGACTAAAAAAATCCTTTTATTGCTTAAACATCGGCATAATATGAAAAATATATAATAAAATAATTAAATTTACTTATTCACATTAATATTCTCCTAGTCAAATAATCACATGCAATATCAATATCCACTATCCTAATGATGGAATGCATAATGCCAAACTTCTAACCACATAGTCTAGGCCTTGTGCCCAGACTACAAATACGATTTTGTCAAGTACATGTTCCAAGACACTAGTTTGTCTCCTGAGACCTACCGATGCCTCGAGAATTTTTAGCGGCTCCACCTGTCAATTACTATGTCCAAGTCATTCTTTATACAAAAAGGTTCAAACATAACATAGACATTCCTATTAAAACTATCATTCTAAATGTCAACACTTTATCTATAAACCATGAATTGTGTAAAAATAACACATCAACAGTCTAATATATCACAAAACCTTCAATATGATATGGTTGTCTATATCATAACAAATCAACGTCAAAAAACTTAAAATCCCTCAAAGGATGTTGACATCAATGAAATTTGAAATTTTTTAGAGAAATATCTCTTTATATATTGAAATCATTTATAATTCATATAATTATAAAATAAAACATTTATACTAGAAATATTCTTATAAGATTTTATGGGAGGCCTCAACGATGTTATAAAAGTGGAAAATAGACACACCCACCATATAAGTTAATAAATTACATTCCTACCTTGATTTTGCTGAAAAGGTCATAAAGTAACTTTCTTAGAAAATGATGGAATGATTAATTTAAAGAAACATAAGGTCAAATAAGGGTATAAATAACTTTAACCCATTTTCTAGTAAATAGTAATTTTTTTAATATATTTTTTAGAAAACATGGATGTGGATGATAAAGAGGTCCCACTAGATACTTCTGTAAAAATAAACTCTAATAATAAAGAGATTGTGAAATTAACCCTTACCTAGTACTTTTCCATGGCTGATCATACATAAACATCATGTATAATAGTTAAATCTTTGTTATTAAATTATAAAATAAAAATATACATAAACATGATATCATATATGATCCTATAATATTGCTTTGTTAATAATATTTCAGAAATATCATTGTTTTCGGTGTTAACTGACTCGTTTTCCTGTATATGCTTTATTACATAGGCCATGTGTGTTATGGATATGATGTATATGATTTATATTAAAAATGATATTAACTTTTTAAAAATTATTTTTAATCGTCAAATGAAAATTATACTTGAATTGTTGCGATGGAGAAATGAATCTCATAACATTCGTGGGGATGGTAATCCTTACGTACGCACGAGCGAAAATAACATTGATGGGGATATAATTTGTAATTTTAAGGAATATCATATATACCGAATCATTAACATGTTATTTTCATTATTTACAATAGTTATACTCATTATTATACCCATCCAAGTAGGGAATTGTTTGAATAACAAACTATACCTCGACGTGAAGACGGTAAGCCATACGTACGCACGTAAGGTGAAATTGTCATTTATTGGATGGATTGAATAATGAGTGTTGTTGTACCATTTTAATAATAACATCACATTTTATAGAAGATATTGGATTTATTATTTTAGAATGGAAACAATCTAAGAAAGATGATGTAGAAGAAGAAAAGAACTTAAAACAGATGCTGAAATATTAACCACTTCTTCAGGTGATTCCTTTTGAGTTGATCAAAAAGGCTATATAGATTTGATTAATGAATAAAAAAAGGCCTATATGATAAATTTAGGTAAGTTGGGTGGATATTGTATCAGGTTTTGGCCGATCCAAATGGCTTTGGAGGTGTAAAATAAAGAGAAGGGAATGTGCAATTTTTATAAGAGAGGTGAGGGTAACATTAGTAAAAGCATGAAATAATATATTATAATAAACTAATTTGAGATTTATAATGGCTCCAAAATGAATTATTTAAAGGCTATGGTGATTATGGTTAGAAAACCTATCAACCAATAGGTTTTACACAGATTTAGGTCATTATATTATCCTTCTCTTATAGATTTAACTCTTAGTTAAATAGTTTGACATTTACCATGTCTCATTGTGTTTTTATATTATATGGTTAATAAAATTACTCTAATAATTCAAGAGAACCCCATGTAGTTTATTATTAATATATATAACCATATCTAAGAAATTTTTCTAAACCATAGATTTTTTGGAATATTATATCAATTAAATATATATTATGTGTTTAAAAAACTCAATTATGTCAATTTTTCCACTATTTAGTATATGAATTTTTTGAAAGCTATAAAAACATTATCACTTCGAAAAAAATTTATTTAAACATTCCTAAGATGTCATATTAAATTAGAAAATTAGATTAATTCCTCAGTAGCCTCAATTTACATTTATTATTATATTTATAATATCAATTATTTTAATATTTCCTTAATAAGGTCATTACTGCATTATCATTGTGTCATAATTAAATTAAATTACTAAATATCTAAAAATTATAAAAAAAATTACTATTATTTAGAAAATATTTTTATATTTATAATGAATATTTATAGTTGTATTTATATTTGGTGTGACCCTATATTAAAAATGTTTTAGTTATTGAACTATCAATTTAACTCTTTTAACTCTTCATTAAAATAATAATAATAAATATCCTAATATAATCCATGTGGACCGTAGAGGGACATATTTTCTTCCTAAGGTAGTTTTGAGTCTAATTACACTTATCGAATAGAATTGAGACACGTGTTATGGTAATTATAATGTCATGTTTACCCTTAATTACCCCATTTACTTTAAACCGTGGTAAATAAAAGTCAAAAGTTTCGATTCACCAAAAATTATTTTCATCTTATTGAATGACATTTAACATTATTATATTAACTATGTCTCTTGGTTTTTTTTTAAATTCTACTCATAAAAGTGGTAAAATTAAGTATTATACAAATTTTCACATGCTCCTAGGAGGTGGGTAAAAGGCAGTTAAATGTTCGATAAAATTTTATATATCTAAACATATTATAGAATGACTCCAATGAATTACGGTGAAAAAATATAGGTGTTATGTCTATATTTGGGCATAAAGTAAATTAAAATAAAATAACTAATTATTTAAATAAAAATTTGGTTTTAACCAACAATGCAATATTTTTCTCTATTAATAAAAAATTGAATGTATTCAGAAAATACCAAAAATTCACCCTAATCTAATTTGGATATTATGAAACCAAAAATAAAGTCTATTTTGAAAGATAAAATTTATAAGCTGTAAAAAATTGTGTATTACTATTCATAACGGCATGTTTGATTTGATGTGATGTGTTTGAACTCAAAGTTGAGTACAACACATTCTATTGTATAATTCAAAGGGAAACATCATGTGGAAGCTTGGGGTGTTATATTATCCCCTCAATAAAATAATTGCATTCTAGAAATTTCTAAAATATTACTGCATATAATGATTCAGGTGGTTCATCATAATATGTTCCTTAGGATCCCACGTTGTCTCTTCTATCTTATAGTTTATCCGTAAAACTTTTACCAGACGAGTCGTCGAGTTTCTCAGAACTTTTTCTATTGTATCAATAATCTTGATAGGATCTTCACAATAAGAAAGATCAGGTTCTAGTTCAATTTTCTAATAGGTGGGTACATGCTTTGGGCTAGGCATGTATTTTCTCAATATTGATACATGGAATACATCATGAACTTTGGATGGACGTGGTGAAATTTCCAAAAGATAAGTCCCAACCACAATTTGTTCTATAATTTCAAAAGGTCTGATGTACCTGGGACTAAATTTACCCTTCTTACCGAATCATATAACTCCCTTCCATGGTGATACATTCAAGAAAATATGATCTCTTACCCAAAATTCCAAGTCCTTTCTTTAGTTATCATCATAGATATTATAACATCCTTGATCCACTTTGTTGTGGGTTTCGATAACCTTCACCATTTCCATCTTTTCCTCAACATGTTCTCGGCCTACACGTATTCTTTCACCAACATCATCCCAACATGTTTATGTGCGACAACTTTTTCCATATAATGCTATATATTGATCTATCTAAATACATGAATGTAATCAATTGATATAGAAAAATTATACCACAGGTAATTATTGATCACACATACCTATAAAATCTCGTGATCCAGATCTCAAGATGTCTTCTAAGGTTTTAATAGTCCTCTCTGATTTTCCATCAGTTTGAGGGTGGTAGGCTGTGCTCAAATGAAGTTTAGTATCCAGTGCTTTCTAAAGAGTTTTCCAGAATCATGATTTAAAATGGGGATCACGATCAGGAAAAAATCTAAAGGGGTACTCCATAAAGACATTAAACATCATTAATATACATTTGGGATAAACGTTCAAGTGGTAAATCTACTCTTATATCAAGAAAATGTGCTGACGAGCTAAGATGGTCAATAATGACTCATATGGCATCATTCCTTCTAGTAGTCATAGGTAGTCCCATGACAATGTCCATTGTAATATCATCCCATTTCGACTCAAGTATGGGAATTGGTTTCATGACTCCTTTAGGATATTTCCTTCCATCTTTTACAAATTGACAAACCATACATCTTGACACAAAATCATCAATTTCCAAATTCATGTTGTCCCACCAATAATTTTCCTTCAAATATATATACATCATAGTGCTACCTGTGTGTATAGAGAAATTGGAGGTATGTGAATCATCCAACAATTCCATTTTTATATTACGTATATCGGGACCACAGTGTCTCTTCTGAAATTTCAAAATTCCATCATCATATACAAATTGGATCAATCTCCCATCATTCATAGCTATAATTTTCTTTTGAAATTCATCTTCATAAGTCTAAGAACTTTTTATCCATTAATGTAAATATGGTTTGGAAAACTTATCAAAATGTACTGATGTTTCACCTTCAATGACTATTCCCATATCCATTTTTACTAGATCCATGAAAATAGGATCCCTTTCAAATCTATTTTTTTTAAATTCCATGATCCTTTCTACTCAAAGGATCTACCACCTTATTTTCCTTCACTGGGTGGTAGTGTATAGTGAAATCATAATCCTATAGTAGTTAATGACATGTCCTTTGCCTAATGTTTAGTTCTTTTTGTGATAAAATATACTACAATCTCTTGTAATCATTATTAATCTCACATTCTTACCATAGAGATAGTGTCTCGATATCTTCAAAATAAAGATTACAACTGCTAACTCAAGATCATGAGTGTTGTGTTTTTTCATATAAATTTTAGCTATCGTGATGTATAGTCAATAACTCTATCGTTCTTGCATAAGGATACAATTGAGTCCTTTCATTGAAGCATCACAATAAATAACTAATCCATCATTCCCTACTGGTAGAGTCAAGATAGGAGCATTGAATAATCTTCTCTTCAGTTATTAAAAACATTTTTCACACTCTTTTGTCTAAAAAAATTTAACCCATTTACTTGTGATCATGTTTAATGGGTTTTCCAATCAGGAAAAATTATGGACCAAACACTCATAATAACCTGCTAAACCAATAAAATTGCATACCTTAGTTATACTCGTAGGTGATGGAAATTCTTGGATTTCTTTGGCCTTTGAAAGATCAAAATAGATTCCCTCATTTGAGACAATATGTCCAAGAAAAAAATCTCTGGAATCCATAATTCACACCTGCTACGTTTCAAATATAATTTATTTCATCTAAGAGTTCGTAGGATAATGCCCAAGAGATTTTCATAATCTTTGTAGCTTTTGGAGTATACAAAGTTATCATATATAAATACCACTAAAAATTCATCAAGATATTCCATGAAAACTCTATTCATTATATCTATGCAGACATAGGCTTCATTAGTCAATCCAAAGGGCATTACTGTAAACATGAAATGACAATACCTGGTCTGAAATTCTATTTTTGGAATGTCTTCCTTCTTCAAACACAACTGATGATATCCAGATCGAAGTTCAATATTTGAAAAATATTGAGCTCCATGAAGCTGGCCAACAAAATAATCAATATGAGGTAGGTGATACATTTTACTTATTGTTATAGCATTGATCTCCCTATAGTCAATGCACGACCTCAAAGATCTGTCTTTCTTCTTGACAAAAAGGATATGGGCTCCACCTTGAGAAACACTATGGAGAATAAATAAATTATTACACAATTCCAGTAGTTTTTTTCTATAGTTCCACTAATTACACAATGTCCATTATATAAGGGCTCATTTATATGGTCCTTGAACTAGTAATTAAGCCAATGGAAAACTCAATTTCACATTCTGGAGGATGTCCGGATAAATCCCATCGAAACACGTCAACATATTCTTACATAATAGGAATGTCCTTTATTCGAACATTATTTTCCTCAAACATAGTTATTTCATTATCTTCTTCCCTAATCATTTCATTTAGTTGAGCTACTGGGGGTGGATCTAGATAAGAATCAAGTGGTGATGGTTCTCCTCTAATAATATGGTACTCTTTATAATCATCAAATATTTTACCCACTTTCTTCCTACAATAAATTTTCGCATCATGGTCAAAAAGCCAATCTATTTTGAGGATTATTTCAAATTCAATCATTGGTATCATGATGAGATCAGTAGATAAAATACATTTATATTCTTTAATTGGAACTGATTCACAAAACATTATTACGATGATACTTCCCTTAGGATTTTTTACTGATGAATCTGTTGTTATGTCAAATTAAAAATACATAATTTTCTTAGTAAACTGGGAAGATATGAATCAATGCAATTATCCAGTGTCAAATAATACATTTTATATACTTGAGTAATTCTATTAAATTACTCTACTTTATGTCTTCCGACGTTTTAACCTCAGCATTAGTGATCGCATAAACTTGGCCTTTCTCCCTTGTCCTTCTCTAAGGTAAGATCCCTTGGATAATTGGACATTCTGTGACATCCCAGGTAAATGAAAAATAAGAATTATTTCATATTTATTAATATTTGTTAATTAAATTTTAATTTTACTTTAAAGGGGTTTCTATGTTGTTGTAGTTTTTTTTAATTTATGATGTAATGTAAGACTTATTAATGTATCTAGTGTTTCCAAAGCTACTAAACTAATCGGTCATTCGAGCCGTGATCTTTTGTGATCTTTTCAATGTTATGCAATAATGAACCAACTCTAGGTAACTGGGTTTGGGGTGTTACAGTTAGTATCAGAGGCAATTTAGTACTAACCTTGGAAGCTAGATATAGATAAACTCTAATTAGAGCACATATCCCTAAGATAGACATTGAGGATTAGTATAGAAGAACATCCTCGAATTTTGGTATTATAGAGATTTTGTGAGTTTTCCAAGAAATACATCCATGTCTGGATACGAGCAGGTAAAGGAGGCTCTGGCACACATGTACCTAGGGGTAAAACCCAAAAACACTACTTTGAACTAGACTCGAACGGGAACTGGTGCACGACAATGGGCCATTCTACACTCTTGGTTATGACACTCTCGGGGGATATCCTTAGGACAAATCTCATTTACGTTACAAAACATTTTGAAGGGATCATGAGTATATAATTCCTCAAAGAAAACATTTTTATGATTATGGATTATATCCATAAATTGTTCAATTTATGTTAAGTGTTTTACAAGTTGGGAGTTATGTGTTTTGATTCATAAACAGATCTAGTTTATGCCATTGTTTAGAAATGATTCCTAGTTGGAGGAATGAAACCCATATCAATGCACACACTCCATGTAGGGATTTCCCTCCTTCTTATGATAATTATAGTGGAGCTGGTGATACAACTGGTGCTGATCAACTTATCACCATACTGGGACAAATCACTCAGGTTATGAATAATAACCTTACTCATATGGAGCACACTGATTCGTAACGTGGAGGATCAATGTTACATAGCTTCATGAGGAAACAACCACAAACATTTAATGGGGTAAAATTACATTAGTAGTTGAGTAATGGATAAATTCCCAAGAGAATATATTTCAGGCATCAGGGAGTAGTGAAAGGGAAAAAGTTGTCATGGCAGTTTACCGCCTCACTAGAGATTCCGATCAATGGTGGTCACTCATTCAAAACATGAAGGAAGATGACGAATTATCAAATATAGAATGGAGTGTGTTAAATGATCTTTTATTAGAAAGATACATTCCTCGTGACCATCGATCACATATGGAAATGCAATTTTTGAGTCTGAGACAAAAGGAGGATGAGAATGTCGCAAGGTATGAGGCCAACTTTACAAGGCTAGAGAGACATGTTGCAGATTATATATGTAACCACAGAATTAAGATTGATCGATTCTTTGATGGGTTAAAACCATTTCTTCTTCAAGATTTAGTATCACAATCCTTCTCATCGTATGAAGATGTTGTCTTATGTGCTATCAAGACAGAAAAGAAATTCTCTATGTCTTATGACAACAACGTAAAGAAAGAGAAGAAGAGAATAGTGGAACAAGAGAACGATAAGGGGAAAAAGGGAAAGAAGGATTTTCCATTATTTGATAATTGTGGGAAGAATCACCCTGGTACTTGCCTAAAGGGACTAGGAGTTGGTTATAAATATGGAGAAAAAGGTCACCAGGCTCGTGATTGTAAGGGAAATAATGTTTCTATCAATTTTGAATGCTACACTTGTAGAGAAATGGGGAATTATGCGAATGAATGTCCTAAGAGTCAGGGAAACATTCCTTAGAAAATGGCAAGAGATCAAGACCAATCTTATACTGTTACTACATATGAAGTTGAATAATTATTGTATTTGTGTTTTTGGACTCAAGAATTATATTATGGTTATAAGAATAATGTTAAATATATATAAGGATTGTACTGCAGTACTTGTTTTTTTCATTAAGTATTTAATATGATAAAGGTAATCATATTTTTTTATGTGACAATAAGAGAAACATTACTTTATTCGGGATATTTGATGTTACAATTGATTTTGGAATTTAGAGACATTTTAGAGAAAGACTGGATAAGAGTATTTTGGATAACTATAAAGGTTGGAATGGATTAAGTTGAACTTTGGATAGTATTTTTTAAGGTTAAAACATTTATGAAGAGTATTTTTGGAAAATTATAATACTATAGTTTTAGGAAAAGGACAACTTGTAGGTTGGGGGATAACCCATCGCGTCGGACAAAGCTCCAGGAATCGAACCCACAACCATAGTGCAACAGGCCTTTATTACCTACTACTAGCCTACAAGAAGTACCTGGTTATTACAAAATAGTTTTCCTAATCTAAATGGTATGTGTTAATATTTGAAACCTTGTACGATTAAGATAAATATAATATTTTTGAGTTCTATTATATTTTTGAGTGAAAGATGGGTTTGTGGTAAAAATTTATTAAAGAATTAAAGTCTACATGACAAGTATGTTAATTCCCTTATGTTCTTAATAAACCACCTAAATAAATTCCTCAACTTTGTGAAAGGTAACATAAAACAAAAACGTTGTCGGTTAACTTTTCCTACTGGGGAATCAATAATCGTTTAACCAATCACATGTTTTTTATTATATTGTAGTTAAAATTTCTCATAATCTTGTTTTCTATAACTCTCCATCAGACCTTGATGGTTTGTTTTTCCTCCATATCCATATTTTCATATAATCCTAGTATGGGCTATCTCGGGTGACCTTTGTACTTCTCTTTCATCCTTTTAAAGTTATATTTTTATTAACCCTGTTTTCGATGTGGGTTTTACACAATGGTATTTTCTATTTTCAACCTTTTATTTTCAAAAATTAATTTCAAAATTTCAAGGAAGCAATTTATTTAAGGAGGGTAGAATGTAACGCCCTGAGATTCCACGGTATGCTTCTCTTTCAATAATGCAATAGCTTGCATTGTATTCAAGTTCGAGATTCTAACACACCGCAACCCATCAAAGTAGACGTTATGAATAGTAATATCAATTTTTTGAAGTTATATAAATTTTATATTTCAATATGGACATAATTGTTGTATTTGAAATATCGAAATTATCCTATGTTGAATTTTTTGTAATTTTCTGAGAACTTCAAATTTTTTTATGAATAATAAAAAATACATAAAAACAACTTTTTTAATAAAATAATTTATAGTATAAATTATACTACTAGGTGGTTTTAATGTATAATTAGAATATAATTTTACCATTTTATCCAATGGTGGTCATTATAATTAATTTTACTTTGAAATTTGACATAAACCATTGCTAATCTTTTGATTGATATTGTTTTATAATAACACGCTATTAGTTTTGACAGTAGGAATTAATTATAAAATTAATTAATGAAACTTATATGTTTGGAATTTTTTAAAATAGACATCATTTTTTAATTCAGAATATCAATTATATCTTAGGGTGAATTTTTTGTACTTTTCTGAAAAACAACAATTTTTGATGAATAGTGAAACCACTAAGTGGTAGTTAAAAAACTGATATATCATTTAAATGAAACATCACCACTTCTGTGATTTTATTTTCAAAAATCCAATATACATCGTAGTCATTAGGATGTAAAATGTGGTTCAATGGGATTAAAATAATTTTTTGATGAATTGTAACTTTTAAGTTTTATTAATCGTGATTAAAGGTAATTAGTGAAATTTAAGGTAAAAATGACGTTATAAAAATATGAAAATATATTGACACTTTTCCTACCCTTATTAGATGAGTCATGTCCAACTAATACAATCCATGGGTCATCTTGGGGACCCCATGGTGCCACATGGGTAAGAAAATGATATTAATAACTTATTATTTCAAGTAAAAATAAAATTGTCACAAACATGTGTTGTTATACTAAAACAATTATTAGATGGGGTTATTTAAGTTAAATTTTCTACTATAAATATTAATTGGAAATCTAAAAATATTTCATACATTATTATTTTTTATATATAATTTTTAGACATTAAATAAATTAAAATTTTTATGACACCATGATGATGCAGCGATTACCTCATTAATTAACGCTTTAAATAAAATGAAAAGATAATGTAAAATCTAAGACTTACACTTGTCAAAAACCTATTGTATGAGTATATTTCTAACCCTTATCACCTTATCCCCGAAAAATATCATTTTGGGACTTTTAATATCCGAAAAGAATTTCATAATAATGTAACATTTCATTACTTTCCAAGAGTGCCCCTCCTTTCCTTTTAAAAAATTCACCCAACTCTACCACCTTATTCACACCATCAAAGCAATTTGGATCGGCCAACCTCTTCCCAAATACTCTCAAAACTTCCCTCTCTTACTCCTAGAAGCCTCACTTTGGGCAGAAGTCTTCCCAAGGAAGCCTTTGGCCCAAATCAGAAAGAGTTACCCAATTTTAGGGTAATGTATTCTCTAATGTTATTTTGTTTTATTTTGCTTCCCCAACCACTTAAAATATTTTTATTCCATTATATTCAAACAAAAACAGTATCTTCAATACACTAGGATGTTGTTATTATATGTATTTGATTTACACTTACACACACCTTTGTCTAATGGTTAAAGAACATACTATTTATTTGGGTGGCAAATTACTGGCTCGCGAAACGATGATTGTTCAATATTCTTTTAACACCTCTCATGGTGGCCATTATAATGACACTATTTTCATTTATGATATATATATTATGATTATAATTTCCTTATTCTTCTGTATTTCGAATTTATGGCATACCTATATGATTTCCATTATGGTTAAACACGATAATTTAATTTTAGGAAGTGAAGACTACCTCCCCCACAAAGTGATTTGAATCGTTAACGCCATATATGGGACATATAAAGGATGGAGTAAATGATATTATATATGATATTATACTGGAATTATAATACACCTTTATATAATTATGATTTCATTCCATTAAATATGAAATATAAATGAATGATTCATTCATACATACGTACGGTTTCCCGTCTCCATGAACAGTGCATTTCATTTCTTAACTCTGAATGTTATGTAATATTATAAAGGCAAGTATATACTGGATATATATGATATATATGATATCTACATCAGGAATGTAATTATGGATATAATGGATATTCTACAACATAATCAATTTGTAATTATAAGAATTTTATTGTTGACTCAAGTATCAAAGATCGAAAAAACGACCGTTATTAACTAAAGTGACTACATAATTTTCATAACCTGGTAATATGTAATATAAAAGGGATAATGAACATGAAAATGGTTCTTATGAAAGTAAATATTAACTCTAGTTTATTATTCAGGTGATTAAAGAATGATCAAGTCAATTCGGACACGAGGTAAGGGAACTTCATAACCCAATTTCTGTTCTTTGGTTTAATCTCCTACTTTCAAATTATGTCATCATATTATTATGTTCTATCTTATATTTGTACATTATTATAGTTTACTTACAGTGAATACACATAATATTTATATTTTATTTAATATAATTATTTTTTATGGGATTTTTTCTCAATCAACTTTCATTGAAGCATACTTTGTTTTATACACAGCATTCCTTTATACAGTGTATTAACCCCTTTGACTTTTACGTTTATTCAAAAGGAATATTTTTATAAAAATCATTTTACTAAAGGACAAAAATGAATGTTTTTTTGTCATACGTATGCAGCAACTATGACTTCTCCACTGCCGTTACCATTATTTGAGTTTCAGTTTCCTCTACAAGCCATAACTTTTTTTTAAATGAAAGATAAATACAATGTTTTTATTTTCTTTTATTTTGGTATTGAAAATGGTTTTGAAAGTGTTTTTTATTATATCAATTTTTAGTATTTCTATCTTGTGAATGAAATGTATAAATGTTGTGTTTCCTTTATGCATTTTTTATGTGATACGATTATGTTATGGTTTATGACATGTTTAAACCTATTCATATGAGTAATGCATTGGACTTAATAAGTGATGGGTGGAGCCCGCTACAACTCCTTGATGCACCGGTAGGTCTTATGAGACAAACTAGTGTCTTGGAATTAGGCCTTGACAAAATATTATTTGTAGTCTTGGCACGAGGCTTTGTCTATGTTGTTATGTTAGTCTATCATTATGAATTCCATCATTATAAAAGTGGTTATTGATATTGCGTGTGATTATTAGACTAGTAGAATATCCATGTCAATATGTAAATGGCATTATTTCATTTTATTTTTCCATATTATGCTGAAGTTAAAGTTTAAAAGGATTTTGTTTTAGTTATACATTTCTTTAAATGTTAACTTATATTTATGAAAGCTTCCACTATATTGTTATCCTTACTGATAATCTGAGCTCACCCCATCCAATATTTTAATTTTCCAAGATGTGAAGAGGAATATTATGAATGAATTGTAGGGATAGTATGAGGGGATATGAAGACAAGATTTTGTTGTAGTTTTGTTTTACTTTATGATGTAATGTAATACTTATGAATGTATCTAGTGTTTCCACGGCTACTAAACAAATCGGTCTTTCGGGACATGATATTTTGTGATCATTCCAATGTTACGCAATAATGCACCGACTCTGGATAACTGGGGTCGGGGTGTTACAGGTGGTATTAGAGGCAATTTAGTAAAAACCTTGGAAGCTAGATTTAGATAAACTCTGATTGGAGCACATAGCCCTAAGATAGACTTTGAGGATTAGTATAGAAGAACTTCCTAAAATTTGGTATTATAGAGATCTTTTGAGTTTTCCAAGCAATACATCAATGTCTAGATACGAACAGGTAGAGGCGGTTCTGGCACAGATGTACCTAGGGGTAAAACCCGAAAACAACGCTTTGAGCTAGACTCGAACGGGAACTGGTGCATGACAACAGGCGTTGCTGCACTCTTGGTTACGACACTCCCTAGGGATATCCATAGGACAAATCTCATTTTCTTTACAAACTATTATGAAGGGTTTATGAGTATATACATTCTCAAAGAAAATATTTTTATGACTATGGATTATATCCA
Source organism: Viscum album (assembly GCA_963277665.1). NCBI lineage: Eukaryota > Viridiplantae > Streptophyta > Magnoliopsida > Santalales > Viscaceae > Viscum > Viscum album. The sequence continues at coordinate 1,488,689,111 of OY728128.1, forward strand.
CAAACTGTTCAATTTATTTTAAGTGTTTTACTAGTAGGGAATTATGTATTTTGATTCATAAAATCATCTAGTCTATGAAATTGTTTAGAAATGATGCCTAGTAGGGGAATGAAAACCGTATCAATGCAAACACTCCATATAGGTATTTCCCTCCCGCTCATGATAATTATAGTGGAGCTGGTGAAACAACTGGTGTTGATCAACGTATCACCATACTGGGACAACTCACTCCGGTTATGAATAAAAACCTTAATCGTATGGAGCATGTTGATTCACAACATGAAGGATAAATGATAGATCGCTTCATGAGGAAACAACCACCAACCTTTAATGGGGGTAAAAATCCATTAGTTGATGTGAAATGGATAAATTCCCAAGAGAAAATATTATAGGATTTAGGAAGTAGTGAAAAGGAACAAGTTGTCATGGCATTTTACCACCTCACTGAAGATGCCGATCAATAGTGGCCGCTGATTCAAAACATGAAGGAAGATGATGAAGTATCAAATATGGAATGGAGTGAGTTCAAAGAGAATTTCTTAGAAAAATACATTTCTTGTGACCATCGAGCATATATGGAAGGGCAATTTCTGAGTCTGAGACAAAAGGAGGATGAGAATGTCGCCAAGTATGAGGCCAACATTACAAGGTTAGAGATACATGCTGAAGATTATATATGTAACCCAACAAGTAAGCTTGATCGTTTCTTTGATGGTTTAAAACCATTTATCTGTCGTGCTTTATTATCTCAATCCCTCTCATTGTATGAAGATATTATCTCGTGTGCTATCAAGAGAGAAAATGAATTCTCTAAGTATTATGAAAAAAAAAGTAAAGAAAGAGAAGAATAGAATAGTGGAACAAGAGAAAGATAAAGGGAAAAATGGAAAGAAGGATTTTCCATTATGTGATAATTGTGGGAGGGATCACCCTGGTACTTTCCTAAAGGGACTAAGAGTATGTTATAAATGTGGAGAAAAATGTCACCAGGATCGTGATTGCAAGGGAAAGAATGAGACTATCAATGTTGAATGCTACAATTTTAGAGAAATAGGGCATTATGCAAATGAATGTTTTAAGCGTCAGAGAAACTTACCTCAGAAAAGGCCAAGGTATAAAGACCAAGCTTATACTGTTACTACATTTGAAGTTGAATAATTATTGTATTTGTGTTTTTGGACTCAAGAACTATATTATGGTTATTAGAATAATGTTAAATATATATAAGGATTGTACTTCAGTACTTGTTGTTTTCATTAAGGTTTTAATATGATTAAGGTAATAATATTTTATTTATGTGACAATAAGAGAAACTTTACTTTATTCGGGGAATTTGATGTTACAATTGATTTTAGAATTTAGAGACCTTTTAGAGAATGTCTGGACATAGGTATTTTGGATAACTATAATGTTTGGAATGGATTAAGTTGAACTTTGAATAGTAATTTTTAAGGTTAAAACATTTATGAAGTGTATTTTTTGGAATATTATAATACAATAGTTTTAGGAAAATGACAACCTGTAGGTTGGGAGATAACCCATCGCGTCGGACAACCCTCCAGGAATCGAACCTACAACCATAGTGCGACATGACATTATTATCTACCACTAGCCTACAAGAAGTCCTTGGTTATTATAAAATAGTTTTCTTAATATAAATTGTATGTGTTAATATTTGAAACCTTGTTCGATTATGATAAATATAATATTTTTGAGTTCTATTATCTTCTTTAGTGAAATATGGGTTTGTGGTAAAAATTTATTAAAGAATGAAAGTCTACATGACGTGTATGTATATTCCCTTACGTTCTTTATAAATCTCATTAATAAATTCCCCAACTTTTTGAAAGATAACGTAAAACAAAAACGTTGTCGGTTAACTTTTCCTACTGGGGAATCAATTATTGTTTAACCAATCAAAAGTTTTTTATTTCCTTGTAGTTAAACTTTCTCTTAATCTTGTTTTATATAACTTTCCATCAGACCTTGATGGCTTTTTTTTCCTCCATATCCATATTTTCATATAATCCTAGTATGGGCTATCTCGGGTGACCTTTGTGCTTCTCTTTCTTCCTTTTAAAGTTATATTTTTATTAACCCTATTTCCTATATGGGTTTTCCACAAAGGTATTTTCTATTTTCAACCGTTTATTTTAGAATAGTAATTTCAAAATTGCGAGTACGTGATTTATTGATGGAGGGTAAAATGTAACACCCCGAGCTTCCACAATACGCTTCTCTTTCAATAATGCAATTGCTTGCATTGTACGCATGTTCAAGATTCTAACACACCGTAACCAATCATAGTAGTTGTTATGAATAGTAATACCCCCTTTTTGAAATTATATAAATTTTTTATTGAAAAATGGACTTTATATTTGTATTACTTATATCGAAATTTTCCTTAGTTGAGTTATTTGTAATTTTTTGAGAACATCCAATTTTTTTATGAGTAGTGAAAAATACTTAAAAAAACTTTTTTATTCAAAATAATTTATAGTGATAAATTATACTATTGATTTGTTTTAATGTATAATTAGAATATAATTTTACCATTTTATCCAATGGTGGTCATTAGAATTAATTTTAATTTGAAATTGGACATAAAAAATTGTCAATATTTTGATTGATATTGTTTCACAAAATCACTCTATTTGTTTTGACAGCGGGAATTAATTATAAAAATAATTAATGCAACTTATATGTTTGGAATTTTTTAAAATAGAAATCATTTTTGAATTCAAAATATCAATTATCTCTTAGGGTGAATTTTTGGTATTTTTCTAAAAAAAATCAATTTTTGACGAATAGTGAAACCACTAAGTGGTAGTTAAAATACAGATACTTCGTTTAAATGAAACTTTACCACTTCTGTGATTTGATTCAAAAAAATCTGACATAAATGGTTGTCATTAGAATGTAAAATGTGGTTCAATGGGAATAAAATAATTTTTTGGTGAATAGTAACTTTTATGTTTTATTAATCGTGATTAAAGGTAATTAGTGAAATTTAAGGTAAAAATGTTATTATAAAAATAGGAAAATATCTTGACACTTGTCCTGCCATTATTGGATGAGTTATGTCTGACCATGAAAATCCATGGGTCAACTTTGGGACCCCATGGAGACAATTGGGTAATAAAATGACATTAATAACTTATTATTTAAAGTAAAAATAAAATTGTCACAAACCTGTATTGTTTTACTAAAACAATTATTACATGGGGTAATGTAAGTTAACCATTTGACTATAAATATTCATCGTAAATCTAAAAAGATTTCCTATATCATTTTATTTTATATATAATTTTTAGACATTATATAAATTAAAATTTTTAGGACACCATGATAATGCAGCGATTACCTCATTAATTAACGATTTAAATAAAATTAAAGGATAATGAAAAATCTAAGAAATACAATTGTCAAAAACCTATTGGATTAGTATATTTCAAACCCTTATCACATGATCCTCGAAATATGTCATTGTTGGAACTTTAAAATATCAAAAACATTTCTTAATAATTTAACATTTCATGACTTTCCAAGCATGCCCCTCCTCTCCTCTTATAAAAGGCCCCCAACTCTACCACCTTATTCACGCCATCAAAGCCATTTGGTTTGGACATCCTCTACCCATATACTATCTAAAATTCTCTCTCATACTCCTAGAAGCCTCACTTTGGGCAGAAGTCTTCCCAAGGAATCCTTTGACTCAAATCTGAAAGAGTTACCTGATTTTAAGGTAATGTCTTCTCTTATGTTCTTTTGTTTTATTTTGTTTCTACAACTCCTTAAAATCTTTTTATTACTTTATTTTTTAACAAAACCAGTATATTAAATGTACTATGATGTTGTTATGATAATTATTTGAATTAAACTTACACACACTTTCGTCTAATGGTTAAAGAACATACTATTTCTTTGGGTGGAAAATTACTGCCTCACGAAACGATGATTGTTCAATCATCTTTTGACACCTCTCATGGTGTCAATTGTGATGAAAATATTTTCATATATCATATATATATTATGTTTATGTTTTATTTATTCTTCTTTATTTCTCATTTATGTCATAGCTTTATGACTTCCATTATGAGTAAACACGATAATTTCATTTTAGGAAGTGCTGACTACCGCCCCCTCAAAGTGATTTGAATCGTTAATGCATATCTGGGACATATAAAGGATGGAGTAAATGATATTATATATAATATTATACTTGAATTATAATACATATTTATATCATTATGATTGCATTCCATTAAATATGAAATATAAATGAAAGTAGCGTTCATGCGTACGTACGGCTTACCGTCTCCATGAACGGTGCATTTCATTTCTTACCTCTGAATGTTATGTAATATTATAAAGGCAAGTATATACTGGATATATATGATATATATGATATCTACATCATGAATATAATTCTGGATATAATGGATATTCTACCACATAAAAAACTTGTAATTATAAGAAGATTATTGTTGACTCAAGTATCAAAGATCGACAAAACGACTGTTATTAACTTAAATGACTACATAATTTTCATAACATGGTAATAAGTAATATAAAAGTCATAATGAACTTGAAAAAGGTTCTTAAGAAAGTAGATATTAACTCTAGTTTATTATTCAGGCAATTAAAGAATGATCAAGTCAAGCCGGACATGAGGTAAGGGAACTTCTTAACCCAATTTCCGTTCTTTGGGTTAATCTCCTACTTTCAAATTATGTCATGATATTATTATGTTATATATTATATTTGAACATTCTTTTTGTGTAATTATAGTGAATACTTATAATAGTTCCATTTTATTTAAAAAAATTATTTTTGTAAGGGACTTCGTCTCAATCACCTTTCATTGTGGCATACTTAGTTTTATACACAGCTTTCCTTGAAACAGTTTATTAACCCCTTTGACTTTTATGTTTATTCAAAAGGAATATTTTTATACAAATAATTTTACTAAACAAAAAAAATGAATGTTTTTTTTCATACGTATGCAACGACAATGACTTCTCTGCTGCCGTGACCATTATTTGAGTTTCGACTTCATTTACAAGCCATAACATTTTTTAAAATGAAAAATAAATAAAAAGTTTTTATTTTCTTTTATTTTGGTATTGAAAATGGTTTTGAGAGTGTTTTTTATTATATCAATGTGTTTTATTGATATCTTGTGATTGAAATATAGAAATTTTGTGTTTCCTTTATGCATGTTTTATGTGATATGAATATGCTATGGTTTACGACATGTTTAAACCTGTTCATATGAGGAATGAATTGGACTTAATAAGTGACGGGAGGAGCCCGCTATAGCTCCTCGATGCATCAGTATGTCTCATGAGGCAAACTAGTGTCTTGGAATGAGGCCTTGAAAAAATATTATTTTTAGTCTTGGCATGAGGCCTTGGATACGTGGTTATGATAGTCTGGAATTAGGCATTCCATAATTATGAAAGTGGTTATTGATATTGCATGTGATTGTTCGACTAGTAGAATATCCATGTGAATAAGTAAATAGAATTATTTCATATTATTTTTACATATTATGCTGATGTTCAAGATTAAAAGGCTTTTGTTTTAGTTAAACATTGCCTCAAATGATAATGTTTATTTATGAATGCTTCCACTATATTGTTATCCTTACTGAGCATCTGAGATCACCCCTTCCAATGTTTTAATTTTTCCAGGATGTGAAAAGTATATTATGAATAACCTGTAGGGATAACATGAGGGGATATGAAGACATACGTTGTTTTAGTTTTTTTACATTATGATGTCATGTAAGACTTAGGAATGTATCTACTATTTCCAAGGCTACTAAACTAATCGTTCATTCGAGACATGATCTTTTGTGATCATGCCAATGTTATGAAATAATGCCTCGACTCTGGGTAACTGGGGTCGGGGTGTTACAATTAAATTAATATCCATAAATTAAATTATGTTACTATTGACATCATATAGAATTTATGGATAACCATGTTTCGTCGCCTAAGATATTTATGTGTTCAGAATGGTTTTCCGCAGAGGAAATAGGGTCGTTGTGTTGGGATGGAATCAGGAGGAAGACAACCTTCAAAATCAGAAACCTGATATGGTCAGAATCAGAACTGAATAGTTTGTTGTAGTGATGGCAAAATTGACTCAGGCTATAAATGGTGGTCGTATCCATGTACGAGATCAGCCAGATCCACCACAGAGGAACATGTCAGTAGTGGAACATTTCATGAGGCAACATCACCCATCATTCAGAGGATCATATGAACCTGTTCTAGCATAAGGGTGGATTACAACACTGGAGAATATTTTTGATCTCATGGGTTGTCCATAACATCCAAAGGTTAGTCCTGTTGTTTATCATTTTTATGGTGAAGCTGATCAGTGGTGGTCGATGGTGAAAATTATCACGAATAGTGAGGTGATTGATGCTCTCTATTGGGATGAATTCAATGGTATGTTTCTTGAGAAATATTTTCCTATGGTGGTTCGTCTTAGGATGGAAAAAATAATTTCTAGAATTGAGGAAGTAGGATGACTTAGTGGCTACTTAAGAAGAAAAATTCACTCGACTGGCAAGGTATGGTCAAAATTTCATTCAAGATCTTGATAGTAATATCAACAGTTTTTACATTGGATTAAATCCAAAGTTTCGAAGGGATTTAGATTCTTTTGCATTCAAAAGTCATGAAAACCTTGTTCGTTGTATAGAGAATGTTGAAATGGAGTTTGCTGATGATCAGATATTCTCTTAAAAACAACAAAATAAGAGGTCAAGGTGGCAGTAATAAGTGAAGAAATCTTCAAAAAAGTATAATGGTAAGAAAATTAAGTTTACAGTTTGTGAAAATTGTGGTAAAAATCATGCTGGGGAATTTCTTTTGAATTCTGGTACGTGCTACTGATGTGGTAAAGTGGGACATGAGGTTTATAATTGCACTGAAAATGATCAGTGTAATGGTAAGAAAAAATCTGATTTATAGTAAGTCAAATGTTTTAACAGAAATGAAATGGGACCTTATGCAATTGAGTGTCAGAAAAAGAACTCAACCGAATGAAAGATTCCAGACTACAAGAAGAAAGGGGTGGTGAAATCCTTTGCAACTACTTCAGTATTGTTGGGCCATCAAATTAAGTTATGTCAGGTACATTGTTTATTTGATTCTATTTTTCCAATGTGTTATTTGATTCAGGGTCTACAAACTCTTTCTTTTCATAGAAGTTTTCTACTAAATTGGGAATTCCATATCATGATATGAATACTAAACTTATGATAAAAACACCTAGAGGAAATGTTGAGACAAAAAGAAAACATAAGAACATTCATGTACTTTTTTGTGGAAAGAATATACCTGCAAACCATATTGTTTATACTCTAGTAGATTTTGATGTTATATTGGGAATGGATTGTCTTTATGTTTATCATGCTAAGATTTATTTTATAGCTAAAGAGGTTTCTTTTCAGAATTATTTTCAGTTTGTATACAAAAATGAACCCTTGATGTTGATAACATATTAGGAAGCTGAGAAAATAGTAAATGATGTAAATGAATGTTACCTTGCACATATCATTGAAAACAAAGGAACTCTTCATATTAATTATGTGCCAGTGGTAAATGAGTATCTTGATGTTTTTCCTGATGAGTTTCCTAGTATTATACCTGATCGGGAAGTTGAATTTACTATTGACTTAGTTCCCGATCCTAAGCCAATTTCAAAACCCCATTATCAAATGGATCAAATTGATCTTTTAGAGTTAAATAAGAAATTTTAGAAGTTATTAGATAAAGGTTTCATTCATCCTAGAATATCACCATGGGGTGCCACTATCGTTTTTGTTAAAAATAAGGATGGTTCAATTAAACTTTTAATTGATTATAGAGCATTGAATAACATTATATTTAAGAACAAGTATCCTTTGCCTCATATCAATGATTTTTTTGATCAGCTCCAAGGATTTTAGTATTTTTTAAAGATTGACTTGAGGTCGGGGTACCATCAGTTGAAAGTAAAAGAAGCAGAGGTTCCAAAGACCATTTTTCTTACTAGATATGGCCATTATGAATTTTTAGTTTTTCCTTTTGGTTTAACCAAACACCTTCTGTATTCATGGATCTTATGAATAGAATTTTCTGTGACTTCTTGGATAAGTTTTTGGTTGTGTTCATTGATGATATTTCAGTTTATTCTGAAAGTAATGAGGAACATGAAAGTCATTTATGGATTGTCGTAAAAACCTAAAAAGAAAAGAAACTATTTGGGAAATTCATAAAGTGTGAGTTTTGGTTATAAGAAATTTATTTCTTAGGTTACATTATTTCATAAAATGGCATAACTGTTAATCCTGCTAAAACGAAAGTTGTTTAAGAATGGCCAAGACTCACAATTATAACTGAGAATCATAGTTTTCTTGGTTTGGAAGGTTATTACATGGGGTTTGTTGAAAATTTTGCATGGTTATCTAGTCTAATGACTATGTTAACTCGAAATGGTGTTATGTTCATCTGGACAAAATAATGACATGATTATTTTTAAGAATTGAAAATAAGATTGGTGAATGCTATGGTTTTGGCACTACCTTCCAGAAATGGTGAGTTTTTTATCTACAATGATGATTTGTTGAACGGACGTGGATGTGTACTTTTGCAGAATTATCAGGTAATTGCTTATGCTTCACGTTAATTGAAACCACATGAGTTAAATTACACTACACATGATTTGAAATTAGCTGATGTTGTTTTTGAATTAAAAATTTGGAGGCATCATTTGTATGGAGTGAAGTCTGAAATACATATTGATCAGAATAATTAGATGTATATATTCACCCAAAAATAATTGAACATGAGATGTAGGAGATGGTTGGAATTAATCATGGATTATTATTGCATGATCCATTATTATCAGGGTAAAGCAAATAAAGTAGGTGATGCTTTGAGTATAAAAAGTAATACTTAATTAAACATATTACATTTGATACAAGATCCTTTGGTTTGGGATTTGATGAACTTTGGAATAGAAGTTTTTGTTGTAGGATATTCTTCTTTTTTGTTTCATGTGTTAGTGAAAACATCTTTATCATAAATAATTAAGCAAGTGCAGAAGGAAGATAGTGAGTTGATGAAAAAGGATCTGTTGGGTTAGAAGGGTATGTTGCCTGATTTTAACGTTGATAATGATTGTGTTTTGAGATTTTTAAATTGATTATGTGTGCCTTGTGATTAAAATTTGAAGAATGATTTTTTATGTGATGCTCCTAGCTCTTAGTTTTCAGTTTATCCTAGAAGTAATAAGATGTACAGAGATCATTGGGAGTATTACTGGTGGGATGGAATGAAATGAGATATTACTGACATTACTGTGAAGTGTTTGACTTTTCAATAGGTTAAACCAGAGTGACAGTTACCAAAAGGAATGCTTCAGACTTTACCAGTGCCAGAGTGGAAATGGGAAAATAAATCCATGTACATTGTTGTGGGATTACCAAAGAAATCTTGCGGTAATAATGAAATCTGGGTTATAGTTGATCGATGGACTAAATATGCTCATTTCCTTCCTATTCTAGATACTTTATCTCTAGATCAACTTGCTCGGTTTTATAATAAAGAGATAGTTATGTTGCATGGTGTTTCCTTGTCTATTGTATCTTATCGTGATCACAGGTTTACTTCTATCATTTGGAAAGGCCTTCAAAAGTCATTGGGTATTGAGTTAAATTTTAGTACGACTTTTAATCCTCAATTAGATGGAGATTCAGAATGAAAAATTTATACCGTGGAAGATATGTTATGTGTTTTCTCGATGGATTACCAGGGAATTTGGGACCAAAATCTTTCTTTGGTTTAATTTTGTTATAATAACAGCTTTCTGTCTAGTATACAGTTTGCTCCATTTGAGTCATTATATAGAAAGAATTGTCGAACTCCAGCATTCTGGGATGATGTAGGTGAAAGGAAGTAGATGTGACCAAAATTGGTGGAAGATATTTTAGCGAAAGTTCAATTGATTCAAAAGCACATGATAACAGCTTTGAGTAGACAGAAAAGTTATACTGATAACCGGAGGAAGGATATTTCTTTTGAGGTAGGTGATCATGTCTTTCTCAAAGTTTCTCCATATAAAATTGTGATGCATTTTGGAAAGAAGGTAAAGTTGAGTTCAAGGTTCATTTGACCTTATCAAATTATAGAGAAAGTTGGATCAGTTGCATATAGAGTGTCTTTACCTCCATGTTTATCCCAGGTACACAAATTTTCATGATTCATTGTTGAGAAAGTATATGCCAGATCCATCTCTTGTTTTCAGACCAGATGTAGTTCAGTTGAAAGAGAATATCTCATATGAAGAACATCCAGTTCAGATTAATGACTATATAGAGCATGTGTTGCAGAATAAGGTGATTTTCCAGGTAAAGGTTTTGTGGAAAAACCATATGGTGGAAGAGGCAATGTGGGAATCTGAAAATTCTATGAGGGATAAATACCCCCACTTATTTTATAAGTGAATAAAAATTGCAAGGACGCAATTTCCAAACAGGGGGAAGGAGGTTACATCCCAGGTAAATGAATAATAAGACATCTTTCATATTTATAAATACTTGTGAATTAAATATAAATTTTACTTTAAATGGGTTTCTATGTTCGATATTGTACTTGATACGCAACAATGGGTTTCTTTGGAATCTTACATTGCACAATAATAATATAATATTATTATTCTAAATGGTAGCTAACTCTAAGCCATTGAAATGGGGGGAATTAATTAAACTAACTACAATATGATTATACATGTTTGTTGAATATATTTACATTCCACAATAAAATGATAGAGGCTTAAAATGTGAATGCATCTACTTTTATGCATAATTTACATTAAAAGGCTGATTTAATGCCTTTTAATGGAGAGATCTCTTCAAATATAGTTTTTGTCAATTTAATAAATTTTAATAGACCAAAAAAAATATATCTTTAGAATGGGTACATAAAATTTTACTTTGGGTAATATTTTGGTATTTTTCTGATAAAGTTCATTTTTTATGAATAGTGAAAAATATTGTATTTTATTTCAAAAGTGCCTTTTAATATAATTTATGTATATGGTTAGATTATATTATTAGTTGGGTTTAAAGGGATATTAAAATATATTTTAACCATTTTATCCAATTTTGATCATTGGAATTAATTTACATAGAAATTGGACATAAACAAGTATCAATCTTTTTATAGTTATTGTTTCTTAAAAACATGTTATTTGTTTTGATAACGAGAATTATATTTAAAATTAATTAATTCTACTTATATGTTTCTAATTTTGAAAAATATAAATCATTTTCGAATTCGGAATATCATGTATATCTTAGAATAAATTTTTGGTATTTTTATGAAAAACTTCAATTTTTGATGAATAGTGAAACCACTTAGTATTAGTTAAAAAACTGAATCTTTCATTTAAATGAAATTTTACTACTTCTATGAATAGAATTTCAAATATCCAACATACATGGTTGTTATCAAAAAGTAAAATGTTGTACAATAAGATGGAAATATATTTTGGTAATTAGTATCTTTTGACTTTTATTTACCGTGGTTAAACGTAAATCAGGAAATTCAAGGAAAAAAGAATATTATAATAGTTTAAAATTACCTTAAAACTTTTTCAAACCATATTTTTTGATTCATTATCGACCATGTTCATCTTTGGGTCGATTTTGGGACCCCTTTGATCCATTTGGATGTGATAATGACAATTTAGATTAATTAACATAAAGTAATGACCAAATTGACATTAACAAAAATCTTTTAGTAATTAATTTTTATATGGTATTATATAAGACCTATTTTCTACTATAAATTCTAATTGTGAAAATAAAATGATTTCATAAATTATATTATTTTTTTATAATTTTTAGATAACAAATAAAGTAAATTATTTATGACATTATAATGATGTCGTGTTTAACTCATTAATAAATCATTTAAATAAATTAAATTATAATGAATAAAATATTATCCAAAACAAGTCCAATTCTTATTTTATGATTTTATTTAGACCACAAGTCATCATATAATAATCTTTAATGATTTTTGGACCATTAGAAACCGAATATCTTTATGTAATAAAATAATATTATCACACTTTCCTATAGAGCCCCTCTTCTCCCTTATAAAAGGAGACAACTTATAACCAATTCCTCACACCTCTCAAACCATTTTAATCGTCCAAAATCAACCCAAATAAGCTCCCTACATACCTCTCCTTCTCCTAGAATCCTTACCTTAGGTAGAAGGCACTTCAAGAAGTATTTTGGTTCAAACCAAAGGGAGTTACCCAATTTAAAGGTGACGATTTCTCTTAAATTGCTTTCATTTATTTTACTTCTCCAACCCCTAAAATGTTTTTATTACTTTCTTTTGTAAAAACAATAGTATCCTCAATATACTAGGATATTTTAATGATAAGGATTCTAAAAACTCTTACACACACCTCAATCTAATGGATGCCGAACATAATGTTTCTGTGGATGGCAATCTAATGCCTCACGAAACGATGCTTGTTCAATTACATCTTACCGCCTCTCATGGCGGCCATTATGATGGAACTATATTTATATATGATATATATTATGTTTATGTTTTCTTTATTCTTCTTTAATTTCAATTTATAGAATTCATTTATGGTTTCCATAGATTGTAAATACGATATTCTCATTTGAGGAAGTGCGGACTACTGCCCCCTCAAAGTGATTTGATTCGTTAATACCTTATGTGGCATGTATAAAGGATGGAGTTAATGATATTATATATGATATTATACTTTAATTATAACGTACCTATGTATAATTATGTTTTATTTCCAATAAAATAAGAAATTGAAATGAAAGTAGTATTCATGCGTACGTACGGCTTACTGTCTCCATGAATGGTGCATTTAATTTCATACCTCTAAATGTTATGTACTATTATAAATACAACTATATTCTGGATATATGATATATATATGATATCCAAATCATGAATATAATTCTGGATATAATGATCCTTTGAGCACTTGAACAACATTTATTTATAAGAAGTCCACTTTTTACTCAAGTACCAAATATCGACAAAATGAACGTTATTATCTTAAATGATTTCATAATGTTTATAACATGGAAATAAGTGATATAAAATGAATAATAAACAAGAAAAAGGTTCTTAAGTGAGTATAAATTAACTTTATTTTATTATTCAGGAGATTAATGAAAAATCAAGTCAAGTCGGATATGAGTAATGTGACTTCGTCTCAATCTCCTTTCATTGAGGCATTTTTAGGTTTATACACGAATTTATTATATACGGTGGATAAACCCCTTTTAATTTTCATTTTATTCAAAGGGAATCATTTTATACGAATTGTTTTACTAATCGAAAAAAGGAACGTTTTATTATGTAAGCGGTGACAATGACCTTTCCATCGCCGCATGTATTATTTGATCTTTGGCTTTCTTAACTAGCCGGAATGTTTTTAAAAGGAAAAATAAATACCACATACTCTTTTTAAATATTTTTGTTTTGAAAATTATTATGATAATGGAATTATTATTTCAATATCTTGAAATTATATTTCTTTTATTTCAATGTGGAAATTGTATCTTTCCATTATGCTTGTGTTATGTGTTATGATCATGTTGTGCTTCTTGGTAAGTATTTATGTATATGTGTTGTTTCGTGATAAACCTAGGGTGGGTGAGCCCGAGATAGCTCTCCAATGCATTTTATAACGTGATGGAGGTAAACATGAATATTTCTACTAATAGGTTTAGGGAATATATTGTGATGGGTATTTCAAAGAAAATACCTATGTAGTTGTGCTAACTATAATGTACGCATGATATGGATGCCACAAGTTACCTTTATGATTAATGATTTCTATATGTCATTCATAAATCTTATGATTTCATGGGGAATGTAAATGAATTCATGTTTTGTATGTATTTATGAACAAATGTTTTCATTCTTTGTTTTATAACTCTTACTAATATTTTTATACTCATCCCATGTTTTGAAATGTTTTAACAGGATTTAAAGATGAATAGGGTCAAGGATGGGATCAAGGAAAAGTCATGATGTCTAATATATGGAACTTGAAATGAATCATTTTTCAAGAGTTTTTATATTATGAAATAAATGGAATCTATGTAGATATGTCTACCTTTTAATCTTTTGAGATGTAATTGTTATGTCCTAATTCTCTAAATCTCTAATCCTGAAAATATCCTCAATGTGAATTATTCATTTAATTCAATATTATGTAATTTATAAGGCAGCTTCCATATGCATTAATTTCCGTAATGCCCCTTTTCTCTACAATTTTTTCATTCAACAACCTATTTCTTCCCCTTGAAATCATGAACTTGGAATCCATTTTAACCACATTTATAAAAGACCCTCATTCCCTTCAGGCAAGTACCAGGGTGTTTCTTCCCACATTTACCGCAGGATGGATATTCAACTTTTCCATTCTTCACCTTACATCCATTTCCAGAGTGCTCCACATATCTATAATTCTTCTACTTTTCTTTAAAGTAGTAAGACATAGAGAATTATTTTTCTATCTTGACAGCACATGATAAAATATGTTCATATGATGATAAGAATTATCAGACTAATGCTCGAAGAAAAATAGTTTTAACACATCATATAGTCAATCATTATTACTCTTTGTGTTATGTATATAATTTTTTTCATGCCTTGATAACCTTGTGAAGCTAGCATCATATTTTTAGTCAATTTCTTCCTCATTTTTCCTCAGACTCAAAAATTGCATTTCTATATCCACTCGTGGGTTATGAGAAAATTATTTTTCTAAAAAAATACCTTTAAACTCCCTCTATTCCATATTTTATTCTGCATCATCTTTAATTGTGTTTTGAATCAATTACCACCATTGATCTGCGTCTCCAGTGATGCGATAATCACCCATGACAAATTATTCCATTTCGCTACTCCCCACAGTTTGAAATATTTTCTCTAATGTATTAATCCATTTCCCAGGTTATAATGGATTTGTACTCTCACTAAATGTGGTGGTTTTTTCCTCACAAAGTTGTCTATCATTGATCCTCCACGTTGTGGATCAGGGTGCTCCATATGGGTAAGTTTATTATTCAGAACCTGGGTGATTTGTCCCAGTATGGTGATAAGATGATCAGCACTAGTTGCTTCACCAGCTCCACTATAATTATCATGAGCATGACTGAAATTACAACATCGATTATGTGTGTTTATACTGTTTCAGTTCCTTCCGCACTATTCCATTTTTTAAAAATGGAATATAGTATATTAGTTTGTGAACCACAATACCTAATTCCAAAAATGTAAATTAGTTTACATAAATTAATCAGTTTATAGATATAATCCATATTCATAAAAATGTTTCCATTGAAGAATTATTTACTCATAAACCCCTCATAATGAATTTTAATGAAAATGAGAATTATCCTAAGAATACCCCCCTGTAGTGTTGTAACCAAGAGTGCAGTAAGGCCCGTAGTCATGCACCATTTCCTATTTGAATCTAGCTCAAAGCGGTGTATTCATGTTTAACCCCTAGGTACATATGTGCCATATCTGTCTCTACCCACTCATATTAAGATAAATATTTATTTCTTGGAAAACTCACAAAATCTCTACAATACCAAAATTGTAGGAATTACTTCGACACTAATCCCTAGAGACAATCTTAGGGTAACGTTCTCTAAGAGAACTTTTTTTTAAATCTAGTTTCCAAGGTTTGTACTAAAATTCATTTGATACCAACTGTAACAACCCGTACCCAGTTACCCAGAATCAGTGCATTATTACTTATCATTGGAATGATACAAGGAATTGTGTCCTGAAAGACAGATCAGTTTAGTAGCCTTGGAAGTACTAGATACATTCGTAAGATTTACATTTCACCCTGAAATAAAAACATCCGCATCATTTTTCCCCTTTTGAACTAACTTATATACATAGAGTATCCCTGAAGTTCATCATTAAAATTATTCTTCACATCATAGGAAAAATAAATCATAGAAAGGGGTGAGCTCAGATTCCCTGTAAGGATAACAATATTATGGAAACATTTTTAAATTAGCCTAAAAATATAAGGCAATGTGTAAGAATGAAACAAAAGCCATTTAAAATTTACACACCAGAATAATATGGAAAATATTTAATCAAATAATTCCATTTACTTATTCAGATGGATATTTTACTATTCGAATAATCACATGCAATATCAATAGCCAATTTCATAATGATGGAATTTATAATGTCAGACTTCATAACCACATTGTCAAAGCCTTATGCCAAGAATAAAAATATTATTTTTTCAATACAATGTTCCAATTCCCTAGTTTGTTTCATTAGTACTACTAATTCATCAAGGGGCTATAGTGGGATTAACCCGTCAGTTACTAAATCTAATACATTCTTTATATGGAAAGGTTTAAACATAACATAAACATTTGTATTAAAAATGGTATACAAAATTTCAAAACATTATCCATAAACCATGTATTATGTAAAAATAACATATCCACAGTAAAAAATATCAAAATACCTTCAATAAAATATGTATTTTTTGTATCATAATAAATCAACTTCAATCAAGCATAATATCCATCAAAAGATGTTGACATAGACAAAATAAAATTTTTTAAAAGAAATATCTATTTCTATTTTGAAATCATTTAAAAGTTATATAATTTTAAATGAGAACATTTATTTTGAAAATATTATTATAATATTGTATTAGATTCTTTAACAATGGTATAATGGTAGAAAATAGCCTCACCCGCCGTATAAGTTAAAGAACATTCTTACATTAATTTTGTCGAAAAGGTCATAAAGTACGTTGTTCGGAAAATGAAGGAAATATTCCTTTCAAAAACTATAATGTCAAATAGGGGTATAAATTTCATTAACTCATTATCAATTAAATTTAAAAAAAAAATTAAACACATTTTTAAGAAAACACATATGTGGATGATAAAGAGGTCCCATTAGATACTTAGGTAAAAACAACCTTGGATAATAAAGAGATTGTAAAAAATTGCCCTTACCTTGTACTTTTCCTTGGTCAAGGGTACGTTAAACTAATGTATTATAATTAAATAATTTTTATTAAATTATAAAAGAACTATATACATATATTTGATATCATATATGATCCTCTAATATTTCATTGTTAATAATATTTTAGTAGTATCATCATTTTGGGTGTTAACTGAATCGTTTTACATTATATTCTTGGTTACGTAAGCCATGATTGTTATGGATATGAATTATTTGATTCATATATAGAATTATATTATATTATTAAACATTATTTTTAATCATAAAATGAAAATTAATCTTGAATGGATATGAGAGGGAAATGAATCTCCTCGTGTTTGTGGAGACGGTAATCAGTACGTACACACGAGCAACAATATCTTTGATGGAGAAATTGTATTTAATTGATGTTTATATCATATATAACGAATAATTAACATGTTTTATTTATTATTTAAATCAGTTATACTTATAGTTATACTCATCCAAATAATTAACTATTTGAATAATAATCTACACCACGAAGTGGAGACGGTAAGCTGTACGTACGCACGTGTGGTGACATTGTCACTTATAGGATGGATAGAATAATGATTATGGTTGTACCTTTTTATAATAACATAAAAATAAACAGATTATACAGTAGTTATTATTTTAAAATAAAATTAATCAAATATAGAAGATGTTGAAGAAGAAAAGAACTTGAAACATGTGGTGAAATATTTACCTCTTCTTCGAGTGATTCTTTTTGAGTTGATTTAAAGGGCTCTATAAGTTGGATCTATTATCTAAAAAATGACTCTATGTTAAATTGAGATAGATTGGGGGAAATTTGGGTAGTTATTATTTAAGAGAAATGGCTTAGGAGGTGTTAAATTATGAGAAGGAGAAGTTCCCTTTTATAAGAGAGGTAAGTGTCACTTTAGGAAAAGCAAAAAATATTATTTTGTAATAAAATAATTTTCTTTTTATAATGGATCAAAAATGAATTAACTAAGGTATAAGGTAGTTATGGATCTAAAAACTTTCACCCAATAGGTTTTAGACCAGTTTATGTCATCTTATTTACCTTATCCTCTATATTTAACTCTTAGTTAAATAGATTGACATTTACCATGTCTCTTTGTATTTTTATATTATATGGTTAATAAAATTACTATAACAAGACAAGAGAACCCCATATGGTTTATAATTAATATATATAACCTTATCTAATTCTTTTGGATGATCCTTTTATTTTTAGGAATATTATATCCATTGATAATATAATATTTGTTTCAGAACTCAATTATGTCAATTTTGAGACTATTACATATTTGATTTTTTTGAAAGACATAAAAACGTTATCACTTAGAATAAAATTTATTTAACTAATCCTAACATGTAATATTAACCTGTAAAATTAGTGTAATTCATCAGAAGTCTTAATTTACATTTATTTGGATATTTATAATATCAATTATTTTAATATCTCATTAATAACATAATTACGACATCATCATTGTGTCATTAATAAATTAAATTATTTAAAATCTAAAAATTATTAATAAAATATAATAATTTGATAAATATTTTTATCTTTTTACTAAATATTTATAGTTGAATTTATATTTTGTGTAACCCTATATTGAATATTTTTAGTTTTTAAACTTTGAATTTAACTCTTTTAAATCCTCTTTAAAATAAAATTAAAATAAATGGCCTAATCTAATCCAAGTGGACCAAAGAGGGTCATATTTTATTCCTAAGGTTGTTTTCGGTAGAATTAAACTTATAAAATAGAATTAGGACATGTGTTAGGGTAATTATAATATCATTTTACCCTTAATTATCCTATTTACTTTTAACCATGGTATATAAAAGTCAAAAGATACTATTCACCATAAATTATTTTCATCTTATTAAACCACATTTTACTTATTTCTATTAATTGTGGATCACAAATTTTATAAATTCAACTCATAGAAGAGGTAAAATTATATTTTATAAAATTTGTCAAATGCTCATAGTAAGTTGGTAAAAGACGGTAAAACGTATGATAAAATTTTATATATCTAATCTTATTATAAAATTACTCAATTAAAATATGTTGAATTTATATAGGTATTATGTATCCATTTGAACTAAAATAAATTAATATAAAATAACTAATTATTTAAATAAATAGTCGGTTTTAACCAATAACATTGTGTTTTTTCACTGTTTTTTAAAATTCGAATGTATTCAAATGAATACAAAAAATTCACACTAAGCTAATTTCAATATTCTAAAACCAAAAATGAAGTGCATTTTGATAGATAAAATTTATAATATTTCTAAAAGAGGGTATTAATATTCATAACAACTAGTTTGATTGGTTGTGGTGTGTTTGAACTTGATGTTGCATACAAAACAAGCTATGGTATTTTTAAAGGGAAATGTACCATGGGAGATCGGAGTGCTACAACGCATCAATCTAATGCACACTCTATGAGTTTTAAGGATTTTAGTACTAAGGGATTTCATCGATTCGGGTGTGCTCCAACATGTACATACCCCAACTATAACACCCGAGATTTTTATGAGTAATATTTTGTTTTTATATATCATCAAAGGAATCTTTCACTACACACATTCTTGGCTTACTTTACACGCAATCACGACCTTCCTCGATAGCTTGCGTCGTACGCAATACCGAGTTTCACTAAACAACGATATGCTATTAAAATATTATTAAAACTAGCCATTATGAATAGTAATAACCACTTTTTTAAATTTTATAAATTTTATTCTTCAAAATGGACTTCATTTTTGGATTCGGAATACCGAAATTAGCCTAGGGTGAAATTTTGGTATTTTTCTGAAAACTTTCAATTTTTGATGAATAGTGAAACCACTATGTGGTAGGTTAAAAACTGAATTTTTGCATAAAACATAATTTTACCACTTATGTGAATGGAATTTCGAAAATCCCTCAGAAACGGTTGATATTAGTAAGTAAAATGTGGTTCAATGATATAAAAATAATTTTTTGGTGAATAGTAACTTTTTACTTTTTTTTACCGCTGTTAATAGTAAATAGGGGTAAATATGATATTACTATTACCCTAACACATGTCCTAATTATATTGGATAAGTTTAATTCGACCAAAAACAAACTTAGGAATAAAATATGACCATTTAGGCCCACATGGGTTAGATTAGGACATTTATTATTAATTTATTTAAAGAAGGGTTAAAATAGTTAAAATCAAGGTTTGATAAGTAAATCATTTTTAATATGGGATTATACATAAGATAAATTCGACTATAAATATTAATTAGAAATATAAAAATATTTCCTACATAATGGTATTTTATTTGTAATTTTTAGACATTAAATAATTTAATTTATTTATGACACAATGATGATGCAGTAATTATCATATTAATGAAATATTGACATAATTGATGTTATAAACACCAAAATAAATGTAATTTGAGACTTTTTATGAATTCCACTAATTTTATAGGTTACTATGATATATTAGTGTTTATTTAATCAACTTGGTTCGAACATATAATTCTGTTATGACTTTCACAAAAATCATATATCAAATAGTTTCAAAATTGACACAAAATAGTTTTTAAATCAAATATTATATTAATAATTGATATTTTATTTCTAAAAATATAAGGTTCGTCCAAATGACGTAGATAAGGATATATATATTAATAATAAACAATTTGGGGTTCGTTTGGCATGTTATAGTATGTGTATTAACCATATAGTGAAAGAAAACAAAAAGACACGGTAAAAGTTAAATTATTTAACTTAGAGTTAAATCTAATTGATAAGGTTAAAATAATACACTAAACTTGTATAAATACTATTGGTTGATAGGATTTCGACTCATCCCCACTTTATCTTCGAAATAAGACCCTTTGGAACCATTATAAACAGATTTTGACTTTAATATAAAATAATATTTTGAGAAATTCCTAAAGTGCCCCTCTCCTCCCTTATAAAAGGGCACCTCCTCCCCCTCGTCCTCACACCAATTTGAGCACTCAAGATCGTCCAACCCCTGCCAAAATCCCTTCTCCACTTCCCTAGAATAATCCTAGTGGTCCTGGTATTCTTCAAAGTCCAAATCATAGTTCCCTAAGTGGAGGATTCAAAGAGGCGTTCCAAAGAAGAGGTAATATCCATTACAGATCTTTTCAACTTCTTTCTTCTTCAACTTCTTCTTCCTTAGTTTTTTCATGATAAAGTAATAACATCAGTATTACTTACATACTTATATGTTATTATAAATATTAAACAACCCTAATTCACCTTCTATCCATCCTACGGAAAAATGAAATCACCGCGCGTGCGTACGTACGGAATACCGTCTCCACGCCGTGGTGTAATCTATTTTCCACCATCACCTTACAAGGATGGGTATAATGGTGTAATGAGTAACTATTTATGATTATTATAAAGTAATATTTATTCTGAAATAATATATATATTCTCAAATACAGTTCCACGATCATAGGAACGATATGATCACTCGTGCGTACGTACGGAATACCGTCTCCACGATGTGATGCGACTCGTTCTACATGATCATCATTACATAGTAATTATATAAATGAATTGAATGAATAAATATGATATATGTTACACTAATAACCTTCTGGATATAAGATATCTATAACATTAAAAGAAGAATAAGAATTTATTCGGCAAAACATGCATAAGAACAAAAAGCAATAAGGACCCGAGTAACAAGTAACAATGAAATATTACTAACAAGAAGCTCTGAATATGACCATATATGATATCATATCAATATGTATGATTCTGTAATTAGTCAATAACATTATTTAAACCATTATACAGGATCTTCGGACATGTACAAAGAAAATCGGACCTAAGGTACGGGGAAATATCACAACTTCATTTTTATCCGAGATTGTTTATACTTTGGTATTTACTGGGGTGTATTTTATCATCCACATCCATGTTTACTCAATATTTAATATTATTTATATTCACCTACAATTTAAATACAATTTTACCCTTCGTTGAGTTTTTAGTAAAGAATATCAAAGGAACCTTTTGTCGTTTTTCGTACGAGATACTTTTTGACTTTTCCGACAAAAGTACGAAGAATGTTTTTTTAACTTATACGGCATGAATGGATTTTTAAAACATTATTTCCAAGAAGATTCCTTTACAAGTTTTCATGTTTATTTTTAATCAACTTCTTTTAGTTTATAATTGTATGACATGTTATGAAAAGAAAAGTGTTTTTGAAGAAGAAAGGATATTTTCCTCAAGAATGAAGTTCAAGTGTTTTATCAAAATTATTTTCCATCTAAGATAATAAAGGGTTCTGTTTTATTACATTGATTTGATTATGTTGTGAGGGAATTATTTTTATGAAGTCATTTACCTTATATGTTTTGTTTTATGATGTCACGATGTTTCAAGAATCCCATTTTTGTTACATGTGTTATGCGATGATGTATGATTTATGATTATGTGGCACACATAAGAAAGGATTCATTATAAGATGGGTGGGACCTATATCTCCCTCCAATACATTGGGTAAAGATTTTATATCTCATGAGATAGACATGGCTGGAACGGTAGGTTATACCGGTTCAATGAAACAGGACTGGAACGAGGGTGACTCGGTTCAGAAAGGGACTCTGTCTACTAAGATAGTCTTGGCAACGAGTCATGACTAACAAGAAATGTTTTTCCATGATTATGTGTGCATGCCACAAAGTTTCAAGTTTCATGTTATGATTATGAGGATCTCATTTTCACTTCTATGATTTATTCCATGATAAGATATTATGATCTCTTTTGCAGGTTATGATTTTCAAAAAGATATGATATGATTTTTATTTCCTTTATTTTCCCTTGCTGAGCATTTGAACTCACCCTTTTATGTTTTCTTTTCCCCAGGTCAGGAAGATGGATATTAAGTAGAATATGCTAAAAGGGACCCTAGATATGATGAAATAAATGTGAGACACTGTAGAAGATTTATGAACCAGTTGTTTATGTTTCCCAGTTTCTAAAGACACTATACCTATACGGTCCTTTGTGTTTTTTTATATATGTTGTAATAAGTGTGCTTCAATTTTGAAGTATCAACAATGTATGTAATGTATGGGTCATTATAGTTGGTATCAGAGGAAAGGTATAGTCAACCTTTGTAAACCAGTATGTGAAAGCCTTAGTAAGAACCCTAAGGATATGTCTATGCATAGAACACAATCATAGTGTTTTATAAATGGTCATGAATAACCTAGGATAAGACCTTAAGTGTGAAATTTTATCCTTGATTATGTTGTTTTACTATTATAATTAGTGTTTCTCACACTATTCTTCTTTGTTTTAGTCAATGGATGGAACCCGAAGGAACCGTGTTAATGCGGAATGCGATGGGAGATGCAATGATTGTCCCCCTGAGCAACCAAACGATATGGGAGCTGGAATGCAAAATCTTGTAGACATGATCACACAACTTTCTCAAGCTTTGAATCATGCAAGACTTCCAAACAAGCAAAGGGAGGAGCAACATTCTGTTGAATCCTTCATGAGGCAGCGTCCACCTTCTTTCAGCGGGTCTACTGACCCATTAGTTGCTGAACAATGGTTTAGTACTACTGAAAAGATATTTTCAGTTCTTTAATGTTCTAAACATGATAAAGTCATCCTAGCAGTGTATCGTTTGGAAGGAGATGCTGATCAATGGTGGAATCTTATTAAGAATACGAGACAAAGGGATGAAATTGAGTCTATGGAATGGGACGAGTTCAAGAACTTATTTCTCAATAAGTACTTCCCTCGTATTCTCTGAAAAAAGATGGAGAAAGAGTTTCTTGAACTGAAGCAAAGGGATGATGAATCTTTTGGTACCTATGAAGAAAATTTTACAAGACTTGCAAGGTACGGTTCTGGTATTATTATCCAACCTGAAAGTAAGATCGATCGATTCTTTAGTGGCTTAAAACCAAGTCTTCGAAGGGCGTTAGCAAAAAGGGACTTCAATAGCTACGAGGAAATCGTTCGATGTGCTCTCAAAGTCGAGATGGAGATTGGAGTAACCCATCAGTCACATGGGTTTGATAAGAAGAGGAAGATGGAATTCAAATGAAAATCTAAAGAGCACACTGAAAAGAAGATGAGCTTTCCCTTATGCTCAAAGTGTGGAAAGAAACATGGAGGGAGTTGTCTTAAAGGGACAAGTAAATGTTTTAAATGTGGAAAGGAAGGTCATCGGGAATTTGAATGCTGCGATAAGGGGAAGAAGATGTCTAATGATGAAAACAAAGGAAGGGATACACAGAATGAACCTACTACACTTAAATGTTTCAAGTGCAAGGAGATGGGGAATTATGCCAATCAATGCCCAAATCCAAGGGTTGATGATGATGTTCGACGTCAACAAAATCTTAAGTCTAAAGACAAAGGAAAGTCACATGAAATTTATATCAGCGATGTGGAGTACGATAACGAAGTAGTGAAAGGTACTCTTACCATCCACTCTAAAGTAGCAAATGTTTTATTTTATTCTTGATACACCCACTCTTTTATTTCTGAAAAATTTTCTAAGGGTATCACCGTATTACCTCAACAATTAGATGTTGAGTTAGCTGTGACAACACCTAATGGCACAATAGTCGCATCAAAAGTTTATAATTCTTCTCTGATCGAGGTTTGTGGGAAAGTGCTTCCTGCAAATCTTGTGATCCTTCCTTTAGTGGAATTTGATGTGATTCATGGCATGGATTGGCTTTCTCTACATGGAACTCATATCAATTTCCAAAGAAGGGAAGTCACATTTCATATTCCAGATCAATCTACGATCGTCTATCAATGAAAGGATGAACATAACCTTCCAGTGGAAATTTCTTCCATATTATGGGTATTGATTCCACTAAATGAAGGTTATTTATCTCAAATGGTTGGTGAGAAACTCACGATTAAGAATATTCCCATTTTACGGGAGTTTGATGGTGTCTTTCCGGATGAATTACCGGGTCTTCCACCAAATCGTGAAGTTGAGTTTTCAATAGAACTCGTACCGGGTGCTTTGCCAATTTCAAAGAGACCTTATAGAATGGCCCCAATTGAGTTGCAGGAATTGAAGAAGAAAATCCAAGATAATCCTGATAAGGTATTCACACGCCCTAGTGCGTCACCTTGGGGATAACCTGTTCTATTTTTAAGAAGAAAGATGGATCAATGAGACTCTGCATTGATTATCGAGAACATAACAAGATCACTATCAAGAACAAATATCCTCTCCCACGCATTGATGACTTGTTTGACCAACTACGCGGAGCTCAATACTTTTCCAAGATTTATCTTCGTTCAGGGTATCATCAATTAAGGTTCAAAAGGGAGGATATACCAAAGACGTCTTTCTATACAAGGTATGGACACTATGAATTTATAGTGATGCCATTTGGTCTTACTAATGCCCCTGCTATTTTCCTGGATCTAATTAATAGAGTCTTTAGAGACTATCTGGATCAATTTGTGGTAGTCTTTATAGACGATATTCTTGTCTATTCAAAGAGAAAGGAAGAGCATGAATATCACTTGAGAATTATATTGAAGACCCTGAGAAAGGAGAAGCTTTATGCCAAATTTACCAAGTGTGAATTTTGGCTTAAAAAAGTTGCATTTTTGGGTCACATAATTTCAAAAGAGGGGATATATGTGGATCCAGCAAAAAAAGAGGTTATCGAAAGATGGTCAAGACCAACAATAGAAACTGAGATCCGAAGTTTTCTTGATTTGGATGGATATTATCGACGTTTTGTAAAAGATTTTTCGCGATTATCTAGTCCACTCACCAAGTTGACTCGGAAAGGAGTTAAGTTTGTTTAAACAGTGGAATGTGAAGAGAATTTCAAGGAGTTGAAAAGAAGGTTATCCAGTGCACCTGTGCTCACACTGCCTTGTAGTGGAGAAAGGTTTGTGATCTACAGTGATGCATCCATGAAGGGATTGGGGTGTGTTCTTATGCAAAATGATATGGTGATAGCTTATGCCTCACGACAGTTGAAAATCCATGAGAAAAATTACCCAACACATGATTTGGAGTTGGCTGCGGTAATATTTGCATTAAAGATTTGGAGGCATTACCTTTATTGTGAAAGGTGTGATATTTATAATGATCATAAAAGTTTAAAGTATATTTTCACACAAAAGGAGTTGAATATGCGTCAAAGAAGATGGTTGGAGCTGATTAAGGATTACGACTGCTCAATCCATTACCACCCTGGGAAAGAAAACAAGGTGGCAGATGCATTAAGTCGACAAGACCATTCTAGTTTATCCATGATGAGGATCACAAAAGATCCAATATTTATGGATTTACAAAGGATGGATCTTGGAATTATAATGGAAGGGGAAAAATCTTATGTTTCTCAAATGAATGTTCAACCATCTATACATGTGAAGATTAAAGAGGCACAGAAAGAAGATGTCGAGTTACAAAAGAAGTTGATAAATGTTCCTGAATTCAACCTTGATTATGATGGGATAATAATGTTTAGGAATCGGTTTTGTGTTCCTCCCATCCCCGAATTCAAGAAGGAGCTGCTGGATGAGGCTTATAGTTCATCATTCTCTATTCATCCTGGAAGCACGAAGATGTATAGGGACCTGAAATAGTACTTCTGGTGGGATGGCATGAAAAGAGATGTTGCTGAATATGTCTCTTGATGCTTGGTTTTTCAACAAGTTAAGGCTGAGAGACAGAAGTCTATGGGGATGTTACAACCATTACCCATACCCGAATGGAAATGGGAAAACATCACTATGGACTTTGTCACAGGACTTCCTAAAACATCCAAAGGCAATAATTCTATTTGGGTCCTAGTTGATCGTCGTACAAAGTCTGCACACTTCATTGCTATTAGAGAGGATTTATCCCTAGATCAGCTTTCCAGGATATATGTAAAGGAAGTGGTAAGATTTCATGGAGTACCACTTTCTATTATATCTGATCGGGATCCGAGATTTACCTCGATGTTCTGGCGAAGTCTTCAGCATACTCTGGATACAGAGTTCAGTTTCAGCACTGCTTATCATCCCCAGACAGACGGTCAGTCTGAGAGAACAATTCAAACCCTAGAAGCTATGTTGAGAGCTTGCTCTATGGATTTCAAAGGAGGTTGGGATAAACACCTACCTTTGGTGGAATTTTCTTATAATAATAGCTTTCACTCCAGTATTTAGATGGCTCCTTATGAAGCTCTCTATGGAAAGAAATGCAGGACTCCAACTTGCTGGGATGAAGTTGGGGAATGAAAGCTATTAAGACCTGATCTCGTTGATGAAATGGTAGAAAAGGTCAGATCTATTCAACAACACATAAGAGCATCTCAGAGTCGACAGAAAAGTTATGCCGACAACCGAAGAAAAGACCTAGAGTTTAAAGTGGGTGATAAAGTGTTCTTACAAATAACTCCCTGGAAGAGGGTTATGAGATTTGGAAAGAAGGGGAAGTTGAGACCTAGATATATCGGTCCTTTCGAAATACTGGATCGTGTTGGGAAGGTAGCTTACCGATTGGCGCTTCCACCGAATCTCTCTCAAGTTCACGATGCGTTCCATGTATCTCTCCAGATAAAGTACATACCAGATCCTTCACATGTACTCAGCTCAGAAGTTGTACCGCTAGAGCAAGATCTTTCTTATGAAGAACAGCCGATAGAGATTCTGGATCGTAGCGAAAAAGTCCTACGAAACAAGACCACTCCCTTGGTGAAAGTTTTATGGAGGAACCACCAATTAGAAGAAGCTACTTGGGAGCCCGAGGATATGATGAGGGAGAGGTATCCTCATCTGTTTGTTAAAAAGTGACGAATTTCGAGGGCGAAATTCTTTTTAAGGGTGGTAGAATGTAACACCCGAGATTTTTATGAGTAATATTTTGTTTTTATATATCATCAAAGGAATCTTTCACTACACACTTTCTTGGCTTACTTTACATGCAATCACGACCTTCCTCGATAGCTTGCGTCGTACGCAATACTGCGTTTCACTAAACAACGATATGCTATTAAAATATTATTAAAACTAGCCGTTATGAATAGTAATAACCACTTTTTGAAATTTTATAAATTTTATTTTTCAAAATGGACTTCATTTTTGGATTCGGATACCGAAATTAGCCTAGGGTGAAATTTTGGTATTTTTCTGAAAACTTTCAATTTTTGATGAATAGTGAAACCACTAAGTGGTAGGTTAAAAACTGAATTTTTGCATAAAACATAATTTTACCGCTTCTGTGAATGGAATTTCGAAAATCCGACAGACACTGTTGATATCAGTAAGTAAAATGTGGTTCAATGAGATAAAAATAATTTTTTGGTGAATAGTAACTTTTTACTTTTTTACCGTGGTTAATAGTAAATAGGGGTAAATATGATATTACTATTACCCTAACACATGTCCTAATTCTACTGGATAAGTTTAATTCGACCAAAAACAAACTTAGGAATAAAATATGACCATCTAGGCCCACTTGGGTTAGATTAGGACATTTATTATTAATTTATTTAAAGAAGGGTTAAAATAGTTAAAATCAAAGTTTAATAAGTAAATCATTTTTAATATGGGGTTTTACATAAGATAAATTCAACTATAAATATTAATTAGAAATCTAAAAAGATTTCCTACATAATGGTATTTTATTTGTAATTTTTAAACATTAAATAATTTAATTTATTTATGACACAATGATGATGCTGTAATTATCTTATTAATGAAATATTGACATAATTGATGTTATAACCACAAAAATAAATTTAATTTGAGACATTATATGAATTCCACAAATTTTCTAGGTTACTATGATATATTAGTGTTGATTTAATCAACTTGGTTCGAACATATAATTCTGTTATGACTTTCAGAAAAATCATATATCAAATAGTGTCAAAATTGACACAAAATAGTTTTTAAATCAAATATTATATTATTAATTGTTATTTTATTTCTAAAAATCTAAGGTTCGGCCAAATGACTTAGATAAGGATATATATATTAATAATAATAAATTTGGGGTTCGTTTGGCATGTTATAGTAAGTGTATTAACCATATAGTGAAAGAAAACAAAAAGACACGGTAAAAGTTAAATTATTTAACTTAGAGTTTAATCTAATTGATAAGGTTAAAATAATACCCTAAACTTGTCTAAATCATATTGGTTGATATGATTTCGACCCATCCCCACTTTAGCTTCGAAATAAGACCCTTTGGAATCATTATAAACCGATTTTGACTTTAATATAAAATAATATTTTGAGATATTCCTAAGGTGCCCCTCTCCTCCCTTATAAAAGAGCACCTCCTCCCCCTCCTCCTCACACCAATTTGAGCACTCAAGCTCGGCCAAACCCTGACAAAATCCCTTCTCCACTTCCCTAGAATAATCCTAGAGGTCTTAGTCTTCTTCAAAGACCAAATATTAGTTCCCTAAGTGGAGGATTCAAAGAGGCGTTCCAAAGAAGAGGTAATATCCATTACCGATATTTTCAACTTCTTTCTTCTTGAACTTCTTCTTATTTTGTTGTTTCATGATAAAGTAATGACATAAGTATTACTTACATACAGATATGTTATTAT
Organism: Viscum album; assembly: GCA_963277665.1. NCBI lineage: Eukaryota > Viridiplantae > Streptophyta > Magnoliopsida > Santalales > Viscaceae > Viscum > Viscum album. Next base: position 1,488,718,809 of record OY728128.1, read on the forward strand.
AAATATGAAACAACCCTAATTCACCTTCTATCCATCCTACAGAAAAATGAAATCACCGCGCGTGCGTACGTACAGAATACCGTCTCCACGCCGTGGTGTAATCTATTTTCCACCATCACCTTACAAGGATGGGTATAATGTTGTAATGAGTAACTATTTATGATTATTATAAAGTAATATTGATACTAAAATAATATATATATACTCCAATACAGTTCCACAATCATAGGAATGATATCATCACTCGGGCGTACGTACGGAATACCGTCTCCACGATGTGATGCGACTCGTTCTACATGATCATCATTACATAGTAATTATATAAATGAATTGAAAGAATAAATATGATATATGTTACACTAATTCCATTCTATATATAAGGTATCTATAACCTTAAAATAAGAATAAGAATTTATTCGATAAAACACGCATAAGAACAAATGGCAATAAGGACCCGAGTAACAAGTAACAATGAAATATTACTAACAAGAAGCTAAGAATATGACCATATATGATATCATATCAATATTTATGATTCTGGAATATGTCAATAACATTATTTAAACCATTATACTGGAGATTCATACACGTACAAAGAAAATCAGACCTAATGTAAGTGGAAATATCACAATCTCATTTTTTTCTGAGATTTTTTATACATTGGTATTTACTGGGGTGTATTTTATCATCCACATCAATGTTTCCTCAATATGTAATATTATTTCCATTCACATACAATTGTTTAAATCCAATTTTACCCTTCGGTGAGTTTTTAGTAAAGAATATGAAAAGAATCTTTTGTCGTTATTCGTACGAGGTACTTTTTGACTTTTCCGACAAAAGTACGAAAAATGTTTTTTTTAAATTATACGACATGAATGGATTTTTAAAACATTATTTCCAAGAAGATTCCTTTACAAGTTTTCAGGTTTATTTTTAATCAACTTCTTTTAGTTTATAATTGTATGACATGTTAAGAAAAGAAAAGTGTTTTTGAAGAAGAAAGGATATTTTCCTCAAGAATGGAGTTCAAGTGTTTTATCAAAATTATTTTCCATCTAAGATAATAAAGGGTTATATTTTATTAAATTGATTTTATTATGTTGTGAGGGAATTATTTTTATAAAGTCATTTACCTTATATGATTTGTTTTATGATGTCATGATGTTTCAAGAATCCCATTTTTGTTACATGTGTTATGCGATGATGTATGATTTATGATTATGTGGCACACATAAGAAAGGATTCATTATAAGATGGGTGGGACCTATATCTCCCTCCAATGAATTGGGTAAAGATTTTATATCTCATGAGATAGACATGGATGGAATGGTATGTTATACCGGTTCAGTGAAACAGGACTGGAACGAGGGTGACTGGGTTCAGAAAGGGACTCTGTCCACTAAGATAGTCTTGGCAATGAGTCATGACTAACAAGAAATGATTTTCCATGATTATGTGTGCATGCCACAAAGTTTCAAGTTTCATGATATGATTATGGGGATCTCATTTTAACTTCTATGATTTATTCCATGTTAATATATTATGATCTCTTTTGCAGGTTATGATTTTCAAAAAGATATGATATGATTTTTATTTCCTTTATTTTCCCTTGTTGAGCATTTGATCTCACCCTTTTATGTTTTCTTTTCCGCAGGTCAGGAAGATGGATATTAAGTAGAATATGCTAAAAGGGACCCTATATATGATGAAATAAATGGGAGACACTATAGAATATTTATGAACTAGTTGTTTATGTTTCCCAGTTTCTAAAGACACTATACCTATACGGTCATTTGTGTTTTTTTATATATGTTATAATAAGTGTGCTTCAATTTTGAAGTATTAACAATGTATGTAAAGTATGGGTCGTTATACCAACATTCCCCAAAACATAAGTAGAGTATTTAAAAAGGACTATCATCTTCCAAGGATTCCAACTCAGGAGACGGTTCATCGAATAGACGTCAGGTTTGAGAGATACGTACTTTTAAGAAAATCTGGTTCGAAAAGGGTCCGGGTCCAGTCTGGGCCGATCAGACCGTCCCATCCCATCCTGACCTGGGCCGACCCGACCTATTTCTGGTCGACCCAACCCAGACCGGGTTCAAACCGGCTTGACTCGAATAGGCTGGGAAAACATGAGCGAGCTGGGTCACTTCGGGCTTGCCCCACTAGGTCATGAACCATCCCAGCCCACCTTGGCTGGGTGCAACCCACTGAGCTGCTTGGGGGACGGCTCCCTTCCCGCCGCACTCAATGGAATGCCCCCTGATGAAAATGCGACCGGCCAAAGGCGGGTCTTCCCTGATGTCTTCCGCAGTTCCTTCAGTCACCGCCTTCCTCAACAGCCAGCAAGATCTGGTTGTCGCCACACTAGTGTTGTGCCAGCGGGGCTTCTACAGGCCACTGTGTGAGATTCTGTGGCTCGTTTTCCATTCTGTTTGTGACTAAAGGCCTCTGGGGATGCTTCCAATTTTTTTTGTCTTACAGATTCAACATGCCTCCATATTTTCTGGTAGCCCACAAAGAACTCAATCAATTAAACAAAGGTAGAGGGTTTGGGTCTTGTTCAGTTGGCCCGCGCCCTCTGCCTTAGCAACATAACAAGGGTAATATTTCAAACATCATTGAGAGAAGACTAAAACTTGTTCTAAACACCCACAACTACCACACACAATTTCGTACGAATCACATATTAACTTATTTTTTTTCCACAGTATTCATGTTTTTTACGAATGAAATATTGAAACAAATTCACATGAATTTACGAAAAACCCTTCCTCGGAATCCTAAGAAGATATCACGATTGTGGGAGAAGAATCCACGTTCGTTAAAGATATCAGCGATCGTCGATCCCGAATAGGCATCCCCAATGACATCATACATCACTATATTCTTCATTGGATGGGATGGTCGTGGGTTCTTCATTAGAGTTTTCCCACAATATCTCACCACCCTCTCCCTTTGGAAATGTTTATAAAATCCAAAATGATGAGTTAAGAGATTAATGCTTTTTTCAATTAAAGGTTTATTAAATTTTGAAATTAATGAACCATAATAATTTAATGAGTGGGGTGGTTACAAAATCAATGTGTAACCACGAAATTAATGTCCCTAGTTAAATTGTGGACTAACTACGTGGTCCCCACCATCTTCACTCAAGACGTGGTTGAAAAATAAAACAATATATTATATAATTTTATTATTCATTCAAAAAGTATGTAAAACTATATTTTTCTCCCAACCTTCTACGATCAATGTTAATCTTCCATTAAGATAATCTCTGCACTACAAGTTCAATGATGCCCTCATATTTCAATAATGAGAAACAATTCAAAAGATAGTAAATGTTTCTCGTACCTTTACTGAACGTACCTTAATAAAACTTTAAAAACTATTAATAATCACCATCAACTAAGATCAGTTGAGTTTAGGATCAGAATAATGGATACACAGCCTCACGAGATCCATGGTACTCTGGGATTTCAAATCTATGTTATTTTTTATGAGTTAAGGAATTTAACAACAAAATAATTGATACTTAATTATTTTATTTATGGAAAAAAAATAACATCCACGGTTGTCCCACACCAGCCAATTTTAGGATATGAAAAAGGAATGCATATCGTAATGATATTTGGTCTTAGGTTTTTAATTTGATTCATTGTTCGTGAGTTATAAGAATTTGAAAAATAAAATAATTTTATTAAGATATTTTAATTATCGTTATGTAATTTTTGGGTTTTCTCACTGGGGGCCTGTGCTGACAAAAAAGTAGTCGCGTCAAGGCTAAACCCACCATCATGAATGTAATGGTGCCCTCATATTTTTTATCTGAGAAACCATTTACGAGTTATTCCACTTTTTTGGGAAAACTACTCATACACACTATTTAAACATAATATATTTTGATGGATCATTCTGGATACTCTAGGCCACGGAATCACGTGCTGTCAATTTTAACAGTTTCGTAATAATCCCATATAATGAAAAAAAATCGCATGGAATATTAGGCCCTTTATATTCTCCATAAATTAGGGTATTTCATCCTCTAAATCTAAAATAAAGGATAATAAAAAGAGGGTATTGAGCACGAATCTGAGTCTGGCACTCATTATTTCTCACCTGGTGGTTCTCGTACTGCTATCAAACTCACAACATAGGGATCAACCATCCATGAACGACCTTTTCTTGATGATCCTCTCTCACTACTAAGAAATATTCAAAAGACGCCTCATCATCAATGTCCATCTCACAACCATGGTTAACGTGAGATGGATCATGCACATGACTCCTCATCTATGACACATAGAAAATATTTTACACTCTATGCAACTGTGTAGGAAGAGAAAGACGGTACTAAACCTCACCAACTCTGATGAGAATATGGAATGGATTGATTGATATCAAATATAGTTTTCAGCCCCTGCGGAATCTCTGCAATCCTCATCGGGGTGAACCCCTTAGAAATATCTGGTCTCCCTCCTCAAACTCTAAAGGTCTCCATATATTATCGACATAAGACTTATTCATGATCTGTGAAATTTTCATCAACTTCTGGATGATCTCCACCTTCTCAGTGGTAGCTCATTCAAAATTTGGACCCATAAGTGCTAACTCCCCTAGGTTTCCCTAGTATAGAGTTGATGTACAAGGTCACATGTACAAGGCCTTCAATAGTTCCATGATGATGGTGGAGTGATAAGTTTTGATGTATGAAAACTCCACAAGTGGTAGATGATCCTCCCAACTAGGACTAGAATCCAAGACATAAGGACAAACCTTTTCCTCCAAGGTCTGTATGGTCTGCTCTATCTTATAAGAATTTTGTGGACTAAAAGATGTAATCAAGAGTGATGGAACATGATGCTCAGCTTTTACTTGTTGATAAGCGAGGCATCGTGGTATAAAATATGAAACCACTTTCTTTATTCATGGAAAATATTACTAACATCTGAGGTCCTTGTATTTCTTTTCCACACCCGGATGTACCTCCATAGAAGATGTGTGGAAGTCCCTCAATCACCTCCTCTCGTATAGTCAATGGGACTCTAGTGCATCCTCTGAAATGGATGACATGCTCCCCAAATTCAAAATATTCTTCTGGAGCCTGTCCTGATTATAACTGAGCATATCGGGTCATGTAGTCCATGTCCCAAAAATATGCTTCTCAAACTCACTGAATGAGTGGAGGAGTGATAATCATAGACTAGAGGTATATTTCTCTCTAACTATCCATGAAGGATATCTACAATGCAGCTACCTGCTCTGTCACCTCACTCAGCTATTGTAGACCAAAATTCTCGATGAGCGTGTCTTCCACCACCTCCCCCTTCACAATAATATATATTATCTTAAAGTAATAGTCCTCATGTATCTCCTACTATTACCATTATCTCAACATATGAATAGACTATGAACATCATTTCATCCACGTAAAAGGATACCAATTTTAACTGATTATTGTGACATCTACCCTTTAGTAGTGTACACTCATTCTCTTCATCCTTATGGTTTAAGTGCCAGTAATACACACATAACCTCAAACACTAGGTCGTACTATTCCCTTCGTCTGCATGTCTCCCAACTATACTCTCAGCTCCCAGACCCCGTGGGAGCAATCTGAAATACAGATGTAGATATCACTGTTTTCCATGGGTAGAAGACAAAGCAAAATTCCCCCACCCTATGGGTATGTAATCATGGAAACAATTTTTGAATGAATGTTCCCACAATCTGCTACAACTATCGGGAACACAAAACTCAATAATCCATGTTTCATGGGGATAAGTCCGGCTAACTCAAGAGTGATCAGATGCACCCTCATAAGCATGATTTTATCCCATGCATCCTGGGTCACCTTTTTTGATGACCAATGAAAACCTCATTCCATCATCATAGATATACCAAATCTAGTTTTCCTAAAATATACAATCTATGCATGAATTTTTAATGACGAGTCCATACCCAAACTAACATTATAAGGCCTGTACACTACCCCCACGAGGTTCCAATGAAAAATCTCACCTCAAGGGTAAGATCACACCCTCATATTACATGTTATTATCAGGTCTCCTCTTATATGTATCTATTTTGGTAAGGGTATAGTCAACGGTTTAACTATACACTCTAGGTCTTGAACAAAATTTGTGAAAATAAGGAATGATTAATACATATGATTATTAATTACTGAAGATAGTACTCGACATAGAATATACCTGGAATCATTCATGGAGCCCTTCGATCTCACTCATTGTCCGTATGAATCTACTCCCCTCCCTTTTCCTTCAGATCCCTAAGACTAGTGGGAAAAACATTGGGGTAGTGGTTATTACATGATTAAATTTACACCACCTCATTATGCTCTCTTAGCTCCCAATCTAGATCCGCTACTATGCAGATTCGTATATCCATATCACTTCCTATTCCTGAAGAATTTTACATTTCAAAGTCTATATGACAAACGTCTGTTTCCTATATACCACTACTATCATTCACTGGCAGTATGTTCCCATCTTAAGAACACTCAACCACTGAGGTTTTCTATAGAAACCTTACATAAGTAGGAATGAACAATGAAATAGTGCTGGCTCAGATGCCCCTAGGCACATCTTGCTTAGAGGTACAAGCCCTAAAGCACTAGTCATATCTTATTCATCAAGTACCTAGAATGGTTTGTACGCCTCGATGAATACTCAACAACTGAAATGTCATCCGGCCAAATTTGTAGAAGCTATTGGGAAAACATACCCCTTATCTTCTTATGGAATGATACCCCTTCTAAGAGGAAGGTTCTCAAGCTCTGTCCATGAAAAGATTCACATCATCATAAGATAGGGGTAATCTAAACCTGACCATCTCCTTACTGAGCCATATAGAATTACCCTTCCATGATGACCATCTTATCTAATGGTTCCTTGGCTAGATAGAAAATCGTTCACCACCTCAGATTAGTCCTTAGATACTTGTGAGTTGGGATCACATCATAAACATATGGGAATAAATCACTAAAACTCATGTTAGACACTAAGCCTACATGTTTCCTTTAATCATAGAATCGGTAGTAATTTCTAACCAGTAGGCAGTGGTATCACTGAGACACCACCTGTTGGTACAATATCAGGAAATAGTCCTTGTACTAATGCCTCATCAAACGATGGACCATATTCATGGTCACACATTGTAATCCTAGATGGCTATCTGCATGAAGGCATCTTGGAAGAGAATCAAGATGAACCATGATCAATAATTTATACCTGTTGAGCTGACTCAAAAAAGATCATCAGAAAAACATTTCCAAAACACATGAAACTAGTGTTTTCATCTACCGAGCTGGAAAACAGAATTTAGGGTCTTGGTGTATGGATATGTCATCCGCCAGATCAACAATGGACAACATGGATTGCAATCCAAACTCAAAACACACAAAACTATTACTCCATTGAAAACAAAGACTCTTATTTCTTCTGGTAGAACTGACCACCTCTGGAACCACTTTGTCATGACCCGTCCCCTATGGCATGGGTCGGGACTACCCCAATCCCTCCTTTCTATAGGCTAGGGGTTGGAAAATAGCACCGAAATTGTATTTCCCTAAAAATGGTAAGGTATTTCCACAAAACTTGTACACACACATATAGGGCACACTGTACACAAGTAATACACAATGAATGATAGAAGGTGAAACCACAACTAAAAACCACCACATGGTGTAAAATTAAGTACAGAAATAAAGGGGGTAGAATTCAAGACCAACTGAAATGAAGATACTTCAAAATGGGATAAAATATCCTGAGGTTGTATGCCAGGTATCCTAACTAAAGGGTATTTAAATCTTGTCTCTGTGGCTCTCTACGTCATTTGGCCAACTCTGTACACTGTCTTGTCCTATCCCCCATGTCTCAGCCAAAGCTTCTCATCTTCTTCACCACACACAACATGGTGCAGGTGAAGCCCATGTAGGGGCAGTATAACAATAACTAGTAGGGACCCTAAGACCCACCAAGGACTCCCATAATTCCAAAAATTAAACACCAAAAAGCATGATACCAATCATAAAGCACTAGTAAATAATTAATTCAAACCATTTAGACAACTAATAGATCACGAATAAAAATGATTAGTCTTAAGCTATATCATTTTATTCTGTTAGGAAGTTCCACAACTGAACCACGAAAACAATTTCCATTATATATCCACACAGGGTCATATGTTTCTGATCCATTATAATACTCTCTAAAGATAGTCCTCATCGTGTGATGCATTACAGATCCACATAGTGTTTCTAGGATTCTGATCTACACAGGGTCGCTATGAAGCTGATCCACGCAGAGTCACTATGATGCTCATCCGCATAGAGTATCTAGTATGCTGATCCATAGAAGGTCGCAATGATTCAGATCAACACAAGGCCTCTAAGATGCTGACCCAATATGTTCACTATTATTTTTATCCACATAGGGATGCTAAGATGCTGATCCACACATGGTCGATCTCTAACTGATAGCCTTCCATAGGATTCCCCGCACTTGGTGCACTTGAGCTCTGTAGAATCTTCTCCTCAATATATATTTAGTTCCTCAAAAACCTCTAAGTTCCACAATGTAGTAACCCAATGGACCTCTAGGTCGTAAGGGTTCCAATTTGAGAGAATGTGTGTCAATCAGACACCCAGTCTATGAGTTATAAGTGTTTTAGTACTAAGGGACCATTTGGATTTGAGTTTGATCCAACCAAGCCATGCTCTAACTTTATCCAAAACCCAGTTGGAGTATCTCAAAAGTTCCTTCTTCTTCCAAGGTCGCTAGCACTGTAGATTTTTATCAATCGGACATCTGGTTTTTGAGATACAGCCTATTACGAGAAATTAGGTCGAACATGGTCCGAGATCGGGCAGACCCCTTCGGACTGACCTGGGCCGAACCTACCCTACCCGGTCTAGGTCTAAAATGGGTCCGACCCATCTAGGCCATCTCGAGTGATCTGGGCCGTGATGGTCTCTTCATGCAAGGCCGCGGACTGACCAAGGCCGTACAAGGGTCGGTTCCCCATCCAAACGGATATTCATCCATTCGGTTTGCAATAACAACCCCATGTGGCACTGTCTCCTCTATTAGCATGACCTACATGGAATGGGTCCCCCTCCACCACAGCTCAAAGCAATGACATCTGTATCCGGCGTGCTCTGGGGTACCGCCCATAGCAATCCTTGGTTTCTGCAGCGGTAGCTAAAGGCACCACCATCGCATGTTGGCCGGGCTTCTGTGGGCCACCGAGTGAGCTCTAGGGGTTCGTTTTCCCATACGATTTTTCCTACGAGCCTCCTGATATGCTGAAAACACTGTTTGGATCCCAAATTCATCTTTCCACTATATATTCAGGGTTCCCTTGATGAACGAAATCAAATCAACAAATGTGGACGGTCTGGGCCTTGTTCGGTTGCCCTTTGCACTCCACATTAGAAATATATCAAGGGTTAGAGTTAAAACATCATCAAGATAAGAATAAAACACGTTCAAAATTCCCACAACAACCACCCTCAATTTCATAAAAATTATCGATTAAATTTTTTTTAATCTGCATTCACCATGTTTTTTAAGAATGATTGATTGATACATATTCACTTGAATTTAAATAAAATCACCTACCTCAAAATCATTGGAGATGTCGCGGTTGTCTAAGAAGAATCTACATTTGTTTAATCCATTGACATTCATCGATAGCAAATCTAATTCCCTAATGATGTCGTCTAACTCTCTATTCTTTGTTGTAAGGGTTGATCATTGGTGCTTTGTCGGAGTTCTCTTACAATATCTCACCACCCTCTTCCTTTTCCAACGTTTTTTAAATACCAAAGGATGTGTTAAGGGATTATTAATATTTTCAATTAAATATTAATTAATTTGTTTAATTAATGAACCAAATTAATTATATGAGATGAGGGTGAAAAATCAATTTGTATCCTAAAATTTAATGTCCCTCATTAAATGCTAGACCACCTCCGTGGTCCCTGACACTATCACTCATGTGGTGGTAGAAAAATAAAATAACATATTATGTTATTTTATTGTTCTTTCAAAATTTCCGTAATACTATATTTTTAACCCAACCTTTTGAGGTCAATATTAAGACTCCCTTAAGAGAATCTCGGCCCGACATGTTCAATAGTGCCCTAAGATTTCAATTAGAAGCACCGGTTCAAAATATAAGAAACATCTCCCTTATGTTTACTGAACGTACCATAAATTATGATAAAAATTTATTAACAGTCACCATCAACCCACGTCGGTCAAGGTTAGGCTCTGACTAATGGAATCATTCCCTCATGAGCTCAATGATACACTCAGATTTCCAATCCAAGTTACCATTTTGGAGTTAAATAATTTAACAATATAATAATTTTTACATAATTATTTTTTTGTGGCCAAAAACTAAAATCCACTATTGGCCCGTGCCATCTAATGTTATGATTTTCCTAAAGAAATCCTACCCTTATGAGTTAAGCAGTGTTTTAGGATTTTTAATTTGATTCATCATTCGTGTCATATAAGCATTCCAAAAATGAAATTATTTTATTTTATTATTTTTTTTACGGTCATCACATTTCATAGATTTCTCACTGGAGTCCTGCGCCAACTAAACAGAAAACATTCCAAGGGTAAACCTGTCTTCTTAAACGCAAAAGTACCCTTATATTTTTTTTTTCTGGGAAACCATTTAAGAGTTATTACACTTTTTTTAGGAAAACTACTCATGTGCGGTATTTAATGCATAACATTTATCGACAGATCATTATGTGCACTCCGTTCGTTAGAATCATGTGCCGTCAATTTTCAATGTTTCATAATGATCTAAAATAATTAAAAAACTACATTTAATTTATGGTTCTTTACAAAATCAATCATTAAGCATCCAATTTATGGAACAATAATTTGATATCACAGATCTGAGCTTCGTATAGTGTGGGTATCATGAAATGATGGTGTAGATGAGTGAATTAGATTGAAATAGATACCTTGGGATAATGTGATCGATGAAATAGTGAATTGGATGAATCATAACCAATTCCAATAATAATTATGTGACCCAATTTCAGCAAGTGATGACTATCGGGCCCTAGCATTGTAGATCCACAATTCATAATCAGATTCATGACATATTTAAGGGGTCATGAATAGGAAAACAATGGAAGAAGAACCCACTAGTTCTATAATTTCATGAAATATAGGGTATGTATTGCAGATCTATAAATCACATGGGTCCTCTGGTGCAGCACTAGGGATTTCTGAAGACGTTATTTAACACATGAAATATGACCCCATCACATGACATGTGACATGAATAGGAAAATCATAATGTAGCTCCGAGGGTTCAAAGACATGGCTCGGAGTACACGAGCACAAAAATGACATGTACATGATATGGACATGTCCCATATAGATTTATATGGTTAAATTTCGATACTAGATCATAGTATGAATTACACAGGCTCATACATTTCAAGTACTTTGATATATTCTTAGACATGGTAACTAGCGAGATACATGAGAATAACCCGTTAGAGAATGGAGAGTTCATTTACTAATAATATACACCGTGTACCCCTTTAAAGTTGTCTTCATGTGATTTTCTTCATCAACAAGGAAATATCTTGTTATAGTAAGTTCCAATGATCCCTATCCCTAAGAGTTATATGGAATACCTTCCTACAATTATGACAGTGATTTATTTAGTGGGACATCATTGATATAGTTGAGGGAATAATTTATTGGGGATCAAAGTGAGATTATATATCTTCTTCATTCACTATGTGTAGTTTTTGGTATCATCATTACCTATACTACACATGGTTTTATCCCCATAATAATAGGTTATTCTAGATTGAGTTATTCGTATACCCCATGGCATTTAGTGTGATTAATATATGCGTATTATTTCTCATCGGTGATATATGATTTGTTAACTATATCTCTATGAATGTTTTCAATGAGGAACTATTTATTATTAATCCTACACTTTCATTATGGTTCTGGGTCTACATTTATGTTTTTTTTGGATTGGTTGAGTATATCATGATATTTTTGTTGTATGTTTGTAGACATATTCTTATTTTGATATTACTATTAACCTTTTTTATTTATATAATGATTTTTGGGTGTGCTTTCAAATATCATTATTCGCATCCCTTAATTGGATTTTTAATCACATTACATATATTATTAAGATAAATGACCTTTATCAAAATTCATAGAAGGATATATACCAGGTGGTGTATAGTGTGTCAGATAGTCTGAGTTGTGTTCCTACGATTATCTTGATATTATACCCCATCAGTATTTTCAGTTTTTAAAAGATTTCAAACTCTTTGGTGAGAGTTTATTATCCATATTTACTTTTTAGTACTTTTTTATCATACTCTGGTCATGGGATATAGGTGTATGAATACGTTGTTTATCAGTTTTTTTACATTTCAACATTATCAAGACATAGAGATATGATACTGTGTACATGTATAATATACTAAATCTATCAGTTATAGTGATATTACAAAAGGACACTAGTAAAAAGACCCTATACTATTAGTGTTAGGCTTTGGGAGTCACAAAATGGCCCCCTTACGGGCATGTTATGAAATCAACTGAGTAAAGTTAGTTTTGACACATAATCCAGATATAGTTAGAACATCTAGATTAATCATAATTGATTATGTAGCTTTATATAACTATTTAATAAGGGAATTATATATTATAATAAACAAGAAAAAATTTCACAAAAAATTAAATAAAAAACATAATTTTATTATTCATGCAGATGATGACAAACATGGAATGTCAGACTCAAGGTAAGAGACATTGTCTTAATATCCCTTCATTGACTCATATATTTATTTAATGGACCTTTAATATTTTATAAGGTGTATATACAACCTCTTTGATATGTTATATCATGAGTGTAAATATATTTAGTGAATTTAATGATGTGTATGTAATAAATCAATTTATATTATGATTCAAGTGTTTCAAAAGGGATAATAGAATTTTCTTTAAATATAATCATCTTAAAATTTTCTTATATAAAACAATTTTTATAATGAATTTATATGTTTTTAAATAATTTTATATGGGCTTAAAATATTTATAAGGTAAATTTTTTAATTTGTTTTTAATTTTTTTCAATGTAATACTTTTATAAGTTGTATAAATAAAATTTTTATGAATGAATAAAGAATGTAATATTTTTAATTTTTACAACAAAAATGACATTTAAACAGCCATGAACAATATTTGATTTCTATATTACACTATTTGAAAAAAAAATTCCAAAAATAAAAATTATATTTAATTTTATATGGGTAATTTTTTATTAAAACTTACATTTCAAAATATAAGAATCTTTTCAGATAGAAAATGGTTTTTAAATGTAATTAGTATTTTTTTGAATAGTTTAAAATAGTTTCTAAACATTTTTATTATAGAAATGTTCGTGGATAAATTTATTTTATTCCTGATATGACACATGGCCATTATTCGATGGATTGGACCAAATAAAATAATTTGATATTGCAAAAGCATGTGTGATGGGGTTTATAATATAACTCTGAGTGATCCCGTTCTATCTTAAATGATGTTTTCACCTTGATAGTGCCTTAATTTAATGTGTAATGTTACTCATAACAATGTGAAATAATGATGGAGTTACCATAGGTTTTCTCCAATTTATATACCTAGGATCCAGTTTCCTCTAAAAGGTGTATAAAATGGGTTATAATATTTTATGCTCTCACTTACCAAGAATGTTTTAAAATTACTTTATTTGGGTTTTAATGATTTTTTTGAGAAAAATGTATTTGTTTTTTTCATTTGAAATTTTATTATATGATATGATCATTGATCAATCATGATTGTAGAAATATATATATATAAGTTTTCATGTATTCATTGAAATAACAATTTTTCTTTTTTTATCCACTAATGAGATTTTCTATGGGAATAGAACAAGTCAAGTTAATAGTCATGGAGGTTTTTCATGAAAATAAATCATTAATTTTTTAAACTCTTTATGATATAAGAAAAACATTAATGAATAAAATGTGTATTATTTTCATTTTATAGTTTGTCTATAAATTATTTATGGCCGAATTCTCTAAAACAATAAATATAAAATGATCCAAAAAATGAAAGGGAAGTAATCCTTGAAAAAAAACTCAAGATAATGTAATGAATAAGGTTTTGAACTTATTTTTTATTTCTCTAGATATTTTAAATTTATTTTGAGAAGATTATAATGCAACATCTTCATTTTTCCATGGTTTATATTATGATGAAATGGTGAAATATTTATGAATCTGGTTTTGATTACCTGGGTTAATCAATATCTAAATATTTACGAACCCCATTTCATTTAATAGATGTTGATATGATATATTTTTTATAAAATTGTGGAACATACATTTATGATTTTTTTTATGTGGTGGTTGTGAACTATATCTTCATTTAATAAGTTCGGTAATGATTGATAGGTCCTATGATTAATATAACTGAATTGGGGCGTTGATCTAGTTCTATATGGAGAAATTTCCAATATGATATTCTTTTGAGTAATCCTTGACTACTATGGTAGTTCTATAAGTGAACCCAGTCCATTTTTATTGTTATTTGAATTAACCTTGACTAAAAAAGAAATTAATTTTTATAGTTATTTCTATCTAAGATTTCTATGTATTATAAAAATTTTATGATTTCATGTATGATTCATTAATTCCATTATGATTGATGTCTTATAAATATCCATGATATATCCCTGATCTCATGCTTATTACATATTATTTTGCAGCTAAATTTTTTAAATCGTATTCATAGGTTATCATAACCTTATTATCATATTATTTTGAAATATCCCTTGTTTAAATTTATTATGCACATGAGGTCAAAATTTCTTCTGTTATCATTCCCTATGTTATGATGAAAAATATTATCAACAATATTCCTATAAAGGGTGATAATAATGACAAATATTGTGTGAGATGATATTGTTCACTTATGGACCAGTTTTTTAAATATCCATATTTCCAAATGCAATTAAAATATATAATTAAATTGTATATCATTATGTTTTTAATGAATATATATGTTTCAATATGTAATATAAAAGTATCAGATGTGAGAATCTCTATGTTTTGAATCTAATAATGGTTTTTTTTAAAATGGAGAAGAAAACATTAGTGATAACCCTATGGGTATGTAACTGTATATGAAAATACCTTAAACTATTTTTGAATAATTGAGTTACTAGTTTATAAGAAATTTCATCACTTTCTAGATTTTAGAAGTTGAAATGGATTTGGAATAGATGTACCTAGTTCTAATTACTCTGAGATTTTATCTTTGTGTTTCATTTTTTATACCCTGGAGCATGATAGTAGGTATTACCAGTTATTTGGTATGAAAAATTTTAGTAATATGAATATGAAATTAAAAAACTCATTATGAACCATATTTAAGGATTTGTAAATAGGATAACTATGAAATACCATGGTTTAGCTAAAATTGTCAATGATTAAAAATAATGTTTCAGGATTTGGACATTATAAAAAATATTTCAAATGATTATGTGGTTTCTCACAATGATCATTGATTCATGCCCTATGTTATTTTATTTTTGTAAATGGATCGATCCTAAAAGATCCCTATTGTAGTTGAATGGTATGGGAAATGAAAGAAATTTTTTCTAAAAAAACAATGTTATTGTATATGAATTGAATTTTTTTCCACATATCACAAAAATCCTCAGTATATTAATTTTTATTAACATCTAACGATGAAAAGAAGGGAATAAAGTTCATTTGAGTACTTCATGAGGAAACATAAATCTTAATTTAATAGTTTCGTTGATCCACTAGTTGTTATTATATATATTAGTAACATTTAAAATATATATTATGATCTACAATGTTTGGATATTGGAATTTTCATTTTTGTTTTCTAACATTTGTATTGTTAAGAATATTAATGGGGAAAATTATCAATAATATGAATAAACAAGAAGAAATTCAAACAATGTAATTTGGTGAGTGTAATAGATTATTCTTTAAACATGTAAATTCCTTGTATTTTTTTGAATATAGAGAATGATTTTATTGTGTTAAAAAATAATACGAGGAATTAATTGGTACTTATAAGGTTAATTTTATAAAACATGTGAGCTATATTTCAGGTATTATTAACCAACCATGGAGTATGGTTGCTTGATTCATTATTAGCATAAAACCATATCTAAAATTGTTGGTGGCCAATAGTAACATTAGTGTATATGAATAAAATATTCAATGTTCTATCATGGTGGGAATAAAAATTGAATATAGCCATCAATATGATGGTTATGATAAAAATGTAATAGAAAAATTGATCTTAAAATCTAAAAACTTTGAAGATAATAAGATGATCTTACCTTTTTTCTATATGATTAGATGTACAAATGGGGGAAGTTTTTTAAGGGGACTTGTAAATTTTTTATTTATGGAATAGATTTTTCTTAGATAATGAAATTATATTGTGATTGGATGATGTTTGCTATTTAATAAAGATAATGATCCAAAGAATGAACAGCTGACACTCTAGTGTTTCAAATATATAGAGAATTGGAATTAAAATATCCAATTAAAAAATATTAGGCGAATGATTATGATCAATGTGGGAAATCTCTTATAAAATGGAAAAAGTAAAATCTAAATCAATCACTACTTATTTTGGTGTGTATGAAAACAATGTGGTGAAATGTACTATTAACATCCACTCTAGAGATGAAAATATCTTATTTTGTTATGGTTATACCACTCATTTATCTTTGAATAATGTTCTAAATGTTTCAAAATAGCTCCCCAATGATTTAATTATGAATTGGAACTGAACCCCCCCCCAATTTCATGATGATCAGAACTGAAGTGTACCATTATTCTCTATTTTATGTTTTTGGGAATGTTCATTCTAAAAATATCATTATTATTCCTATGGAATAGTTTGATGTTTTAATATTCATGGAGTAGAATCCTTTAAAAATTTACACTTCGATATCAAAAAAAGTTATGTTGCACTTAATATTCCAAACTATCCCATGAACACTAATCTATATGAAGACAACTACGATATCTCAATAGAAATAAAATTAATTATATGGGTCTTGATGCACATAAAATAGATTTTTAATCTCAAATGGTTGATCTGTAACTGAACATAAGTTATATTATTATTCTCTATGTGATGGTTGATGTCTTTTCACAATAGATGTCTACTCATAAATGAACCTAGGATGTTTAGTTATCAATAAAATGATACCTAGTACCAAATATATTTCAAAGACTCTCCATATTATTATTTCAATTTACAACTAATTATTAAAGAAGTATATCATGGTGAATCATTAAAATAGATTTTTTCATGAAACATTTTCCCCTTTGGGTGTAGATTTTATTTTGGTTAGAATAACTATGAATCAATATAATTATGCATTGATTATTATGTGATGAAAAAGATCAAAATCAATGTAAATTATCATCTAGACAACATATTTGACCTTTTTGATTAGTTTTATGGGTTTGAATACAATTCGATTGTTGATATTCAATTTCTATATCATCAATAGATTTTCATGGAAGATATACCCATGATGATATTACGTTCAATGAAAGAGAAATATGAATATATAGTGATTGAATTTTGTTTTAGTAATCCCCGTGTAGTCATCTTATATATGATGAACAATTGTTTTTTAAATTAAATTAATTAGTTATTGGTTTTCTTTGTAGCTAATATTATAATATATTTAAAGATAAAAGGTGAAAATGTTAATCATATTAAAATTGTGATGGAGACCATAAGGAAAGATAAAATGTATTACCAATAAAAATTGTGCGTGTTTTATAATTTTTTTTATAATATTAACTAATTCAAGGGTATTTTGTTGGATCCATAAACGATAGAGGCAATTAGAAGTTTTCCCTAACCAACCACTATGATAATATACATTGATTTCTTTTTATAGTTTGATATTATTAATGGGTTTTGGATAATTCTCATCAAAATATAATATATTCACTATGATATCTCATAAGGGAGACGTGATCCTTTTGAAACATTTATATGAGGAATATATCAAGGAACAATAGTTAAGTTCAATTTGTGAACTAGTGATTACACTCACTCATAGATAATAGGATATGAAAATATATAGTAATTCATCGAAGAAAGGATCTTGATGCATTCTTGTGCATAAGGACATGGTTATAGCCTATGTCTCATAAAATTGGATGTTCTTCTGAAAATATAAACAACTAATGATTTATAGTTATCTATGGTAAATTTCACAATAAATATGGGTAAGAATTTAATTATGGATAACGAATTGATATATATAACAATAATTATAGTGTAATGTATATAATTATATTCAAATATAATAACACTATCAAGAGAATATGATTGGAGATGATTAAAAGATTGTAATTTATCAATACATTACCATCCTGGTATTGTGAAAATGTATTATAATGATTTTAATTGAATATATACTGATATATTATCTATGATGAGGATCAACAAATATAAAACACTTTAAGATTTCAAAATGATGGTTCTGGACACTAGGAAGAAACTAGAATAAACGTATATCTCTCATATAATTCTTCCATTATCTATTAATATGAACTAAAAGGAGGCCTAAATGTGTGATTTAGAAATATATGAGGTGGATAAAAATTATCCAATGTTTAAAAATGATTATTATCGAATGATATGGTTTAGGAACCTTGTATGTGTTCTTTAGATACCCAACTTGATGTATCAACTGTTAGAAGGAGCACATAGATATCCATTACAATTCATTATGAATAGTCTATGATTTATAGTTATGTGGAATAATATTTATGGTGGAATGGGATAAAGATAAATATTACATTTTTTGTACCTAATTTCTTTGATGTTTTAGGATGTTAAATATAAAATAGTCTATTCTAAGGGGATGTTACAACTACTACCCATACCAAAGTAGAAATAATAAAACATCACCATAGATTTTATCATCAAACTCTCCAATTAATATGAATGGTGAAATAATATAGGGGTTTTAGTATGTCATTGTATGAATTCATAAAACATATAATATATAAGATAAGATATATCAATGCTTCATATTTCTATGATATATATAAAGAAATTGGTAAGGATTCATGTTGTACCACATTAATTTGTATCCTATTTCGATATTAGGTTTACCATCTTGTTTTGGTGATGTATTCAACACGTTCAAGATATATTTATGAGTTTCAACACATTTTATCTTCTGAAAACTTATCTTTTTGAGTTAATAATTCATACCCCAGAGATTGATTTGAGATATGTTTCTATGGATTTCAATTGTTGTTTTGATCAACACCTTCCTAGAGTCATGTATTCATGAAAAATATATTTTTTTCATGAATTCAGTTTTCTATTTTTTATTCCCTTTATAGAATAATCTATATTACAATGATGGATTGGGTTAATGTTATAGAAATAATTCTATTGGGACCTAATAGATATAAAATAATAGCCAAGAAATTCAATTCCTTTCAACAACCAATCAAGGAATTCTCATGTTTAACATAAACTATTTTCTAAGAATCATTAGTTTGGTCAAGAGTTTGATGTTTAAAAAAAAAATTAAGTATATAAAAAGTCTCAGTTACAATACGTGTTCCCTGTATCTCTCATAATTAAGTATATAAAAAGTATTTAAAATATATTTAAATTATAAATTTTACTAATATGTCATGATATTTCATATGAGTAAATATTTTTTAGATTTGGATCTTAGATATAAAATTATATTATTCCAAAATACTCATCAAGTATATTATTTGTGGTAAAACCACTAACTTGAGGAAGCTATGTGAGAAATAGAGGATAATATGAGGTAGAAGTATCCATAATGATTTGAATAATAGTGTAGTAATACTTATGATTAATTTTATTTAATGAGATATATAATATACCACACTGATATTTAATTTATAATTTAAAAAAAATATGTCACTAATATCTTGCATTACGCACAAAACTGAGTTTTATCATTCTACGTTAAACTATTAATCTAATTATGTAGACATGATAGTTATAAATAATCCATTAATATTTATAGTATGAATATTAATAAACATATTCCAAAATTTATGTATATTGATTTCATATAAATAATCCATATTGAAAGAAATTACTTAACTATTATTAAACCATATATATTCTTCAAAAATACCCTTCCCTAAAAAAAATTTATTTTATACTTCAATGAAAAAATATTTAAATTAGTATTTCAAACTTATAGAAAATATATTTACACAAATTAAAAAAATTATTTAAAATACATGTTAAAAATCTATTTGACGTAATTTTTGATAATTTTATTCAATTGTTAAATTTTCAATGAATGGTAGAAAATACGGATATTTATTAAAAATTGCGTTTTGATTTCAAGAATATAAAATATCAATTTTTTAAATATTTTTTTTAAAATTAAAATCAGTTAAATTATACATATTAATAAAATTTAGTGTATTAGAAACATTTTCATTTTTTATATTAATAATAAAATTGTATGTATTTATAAATACTTTTTTTGTAAGTATATTATTTTTCGTGTCTATGAAATGAATTTATAATTTAATACATCCAAATAATTTAATTTTAAAAAATTAAATAAATTAAATATTTCAAATAATACTAATTAATAGTTCAAAACATTTCTAACATACTAATTTCTCTTCATAAATATTAAAAATAGAAAAAATCATTATTGCAATAATCATTAAATGGGATTATTAGAGGTTACACTAAATAGAATGTTTTTAATATGGCCTAGAAAAAAGACAAATTCTTATTTAATGGAAATTTTTAGGCCTTATATCATCTAAGATTAAAAAATGTTACATTTTTAAAGATTTTGGAATGTTAAAAATTTGAGTATACATCTGTCTTTCCAAAAAATTCCATGTGTTGTCTCATCCCCACTTATAAAAAGGTAACCCATATCCTCACCTATTCAATCATACAATGATTTTTTGTTCATAAATTACCAACAAAACTACATTCGTTACATCAATCCCCATGAATTATAATACATACTTATATTTATAAACTCATATAATAAATATTTTCCATAAATCCTAAGGAGGTTGACCAATGAAGATGTAATGGTTCAAGATGAGAATTTTTTAAAACTTTTCCTACAAAATCATAAAATATTCATCAAATTTGATGATATAAATATATTATTATAACAAATATATTGAGAATTTATTATTTTAATATAATAAACTATATCCACCCCATCTTCTATCAAATGGGTAATTAAACCATTAATCACTGGTATAGAGGACTACCACCCCATTAATAGATTTAATTCATTTTCCATAACCACCTCCACAAGTAGATATAACAATGTATTTAATGTTTATATATGATATTTATGAAATTATTATACATCAGGAATTATAAATTCTTATTTTCTTTATAATTTCTAATCTATTGTAAAATGATTACTTTAGTTGTGCGTACGTGTGGGCTACCAGCTCCACAAAGCGATGTAATATGATTTTCATTTTTTTTCATAGATTGTAATAATGTTTTAATAAAATTAATATTATATAATCAAATGTGATCTAATATTTTGTAATTGGTAATTAATATTTACATTTATTTTATTCCATTCATCGTGATATTTATAACAACGTTCTTGAATATGTATGACCTACTACATAAATGTAAAATTTACTTCATTTTTATCACTAAATTTAATGGATTACAATAAAAAATTATAATGATCATATGTTATATTCATTTCATGGTTAATTTTTTTGTGATGATTGATCCATGATAAAAGTATATTTACAAAAAATATCAATGAAAAAACATACATTAAAATTAAGCATGATTATGTTGAACATGATTTTAATAAGGCGTTGTATATAATTGTGTTATAAAAGGGTTATAATTAAATCATATGTGGTATGATATATAAGTATATTATTGTATAATATTTGTATAGTAATATTATGCTTATTATAAATGGGGTTTGAATGTGTAAAAATTAATTCGAGAATTGAGTTAAGAGATATTAATCTCACACTTATTTCTATAGGTCACGTACCTTATACACCACATATTTCATTTTTGTAGATTATATACATCCCATAAAAGTTTATTAAGATTATTCTCAATGAAGTTTGTTAAATATTTTCCCATATAATTTAATTACTTCATGGGGTATGTTATAATAATATTCAATTTTAGAAATAATTTTACGTTACATCTTCATTATTTTATCAGTATTGTTTATGAATATGTTTTCAATGATGAAATATTATGATATATCGCTCATTAACCATAATTTATATCTCCCCATATGTTGATTTATGCTGAATAAATGTTTAAATTTAATATTCTCTTCATCATGTAATCAATAGACAAAAAGTTTAAAAATAAAATTAACATTATTTCCCACTTCAATAAAAAATAAATCTTCATCAGTTTCCATATTTTATGAAAAAATAAATAAATAATATTTTTACTATTATATAGTTCTTATTTACATTAATTTTTAAAATATATAATTTTAAAAAAATGGAATAAATGTAATATTATTTTTTCCAACAAGGTACTTCAAATTTATATTAAAAAAGGTGAAATGAAACATTGTTTTAACTTGTGTGGCCAGAACGATATTTTCTACAATCGTAGACACTCAATGATTTAAAAAATCCATCATAATTTATTAATTTTATTTTACAATAATATGATATTTATTTTGTATGAATTATTTTAATTTTAAAGAATTCATTTACATGTTGATTGGATATATTCCCTAAGAAATGATACATGGGATGAATGAAATTCATTTCTATCTAAGATGTCATCATTATATGTTACATAAGTGTTAATGGGGATATAATTTAGTGATAAAATTATTATTTATACTTTCAATGGAATATATTTTTTATTAATTTATGTCTATAAATAATGATCCTTTTTCTATTTGTAATGCTTTGAAAACAACATAAAATTTATATGAATCCCATTTCTTTTTCAAAAGATTTACTATAATGAAATATTTCTAAAATTCCTTAATATTGATCCATGTTATGTAACAAAATTTCATATATTATGAGATATTATCAGTTTATGGAATGTATTGTTCTTTATAGACACAATTCTCAATAACATAAATATTCTATAGGATCCATATGTTCCTATATTCATGTTCTCATATAATTATATGATTCACTAAATCATCCACATGGATCCAAATGAATTCCTTTATTAGATCATAAGTAAAAACATAGAAGATGTAATAGTGTTGTTGATGAAAATTCATTTCTATGGTAAATGGTTCATGAAATTGTGAGGTAGGTTAAGAACATTCAACACTACATCAGGGCTTCTCAAAGTCAATAGAAAATCTATGTTGACCATCATCGATGATACATACAGACCGTGGTTTAGGATAATGTTATTCTCTACATATATTTATATAATGGATTCATGATATTTGATAATAAGGGTAATATATTCCCTAGTTACATAATTCCCCTTTAAGATTAATAATTTGAATGGTGTTATAACTTATTAAATATCACTCCGACAAAATCTTCCTCAAGTACAATCATAATCAATGTATCCATCTTAAGGAAGTACATATAAGATCCCTAATATTTAAATAATTAATATTCATTATAGGTGGAATAATATCTCTATTATGTGGAGATGTTGGTGATGATCATGGACCATACATATAATGTTCGTCAGAATATAGTAACTCACCTACATAATGTACTATGGATGAACCAGAAATATGAATACATAACAAACGAACAAGAGGAAGCCATGTTTTATAAGTACCCTCAATATTTTTCAAAATAGAATATATTATTTAATTTAAAGGGTGAACTAATATAAGTCAGAATAATGTAAGACCATATGTTTTTTAGGAGTAAACATTGTTCTATAATGTATATCAAACACGACACCAAGAATAAATGAACCACTATTATTTACTATGTCCATTATAACCTATCCATTAAAGTGATGGGTTTGATAAAGATAAATAAATAAATTTAATATGGATTATTTTACTAATAATATAAATTTATTAGAGAATTATTAGAGAATAAGTATAGAATGTTTTTATAAAGACATTTTATACATTGAAAAAATATACTTACTTGATAACATATTATTATTTATTTTTGAGAGAAAACATTTTATTTTACATCTATAAATTTTAGAAATTTTATTTTACAGTAAAAAATTAATTTTTAATTATTTATTAAAAAAAATTAATTTGTGGAAATTTTAGGTTTTTTTTAAAAAATAATTATTCATGGAAAAGTGAAATTATCCAATATTGTAAAACTATAATTTCATTTAATGATATCAATTAATTTAAATTTAATACTCTATTATTCATTTGATAAGAAAATTAAAAATGATTAATTTTATTCTGAATAACATAATAAATTTAAAAATAAATTTAAATTTTTGTGAATTTGGAATAATTATATTTTTATTCAAAGATAATCAATTTTCTACAAAATATTTTCATGTGTATGCTGATTATAAATTTTAATCAATTAATGGGACATCTAATTCCCCACCACCTTTCTATCAAGTATATTTTAGCCTTTGTTTTTTCACTTTTTGATTAATTGATAACTATAAAAAACGAAATGAGGGGATTCCTATAATGGTGACGTTAGGGATTTTTTTAGTTTCCAACATAGACTGAGAGTTTTTTAAATTTACTATGAAATTAAATTCCCTATTATAAGGGAAAACATCATATAATGGACTCTAGGTAAATTTTGATAACTAGATACATAGTGTGAGAATTTTTCATGCCCCGTAATGGTTTTAACCAATGTCAAGAAAATGCATAGTTTTGTAATAAAAAAGACTATGAGTTATTTGTTATATATGAGTTTCATAGAATAAGTGACATGTAATGGGGTTACACACTATATAATAGAAGAAAAGTAGGATTTAGGGTGCTTCATTTGTGGTTCTTATTTTAATAATTATAGTATTCTTTGACCATTAATTATACATTTTTCCGAGGCAAGTTGTGGTAATTAATTCCCTTTTAGGTAACATCATTCATCAAAAGATCACTGTTTTAATTTATTTTCTTCTCACCAAGTACTAAATCCTTCATCGTTTTTTTATTTTGTTGTGGGTGTGTTTTTGGATATGAATTTTTCATTAGATAATGATTCTATCAATAATTTATAGTATTATGGAATTCAGTGGGTTATGAAGGCAGTTCTCTTGGCTTTCAATCACAACTATTGAATCGACGGATATTCCTACTATGTAGAGGTATTATTTTCTTTAAAATTTGGTTATTTGATGATTTTAATATCCTTATTTAGAAATTTAATTAGGATGTTATTTTATTTCAAGTGTTAAGTGTTTTAAAATGATTTCATGGAAA
Source organism: Viscum album (assembly GCA_963277665.1). NCBI lineage: Eukaryota > Viridiplantae > Streptophyta > Magnoliopsida > Santalales > Viscaceae > Viscum > Viscum album. Next base: position 1,488,744,324 of record OY728128.1, read on the forward strand.
GGAAAATGTTTTTATAAAGGGGTTACATGTTGAAAATTGAATGAATTTATTTGGAAATGTCTTTTCAAACTCATAAGTTTTTGGGAATTTATTTTAATCCATTTTATTAAATATTGATCAAAAAATTTAATATTTATTTAGAAAATTTCACATTGGGATCCGTGCGTGATTTTTGAAAGTGACGTGAGTATCCATAGTGTGTTTTTCACCACTAAGAGATAAATTTTTGTGATATAAATAGCAGGACTCGATATCAATAGTATCTAATGTATTTCAGTTTAATTTTATGATTGCATAGTATATATTTTTCCATTATCTATTTCCCAATATGAGGTTCTTCTTAGTTTTCTTTTATGTTAATTTTACATGGTTTTTTTATAAATGATTATTTCTTATAGATTTTTAAATGAGGTTTCATCATATTACATCAAATGGTAGAATATTTCATTGATATATATACCTCTTGATTCATGGATATTCTTCTCTATTTTATCAATTTAACTTTCCATATTTTTGGTTGGAGAATATAAAATAATTTTATGGACACCAAAGGGAAAATGATTTACAATTTAATTTATTATATGAAATTTATTTATAAATACAATTTTATTTTAAAAGGATTAATTGTATCATTCATGATATTATACCATATGTATGAACTATATTGGTTCCCATATGGGATTTGGACAACATATTAATTCTTCAATTGTGTTTTTGTAGATATTTTTTTAATGATTTAGGTAAATGGAATCAAATCTTGTAGTATACTTGATTATATTGATTCTTATGCTATCAATTTGGGTTGGTATAAAGGCCACTACTGGTCACATGGTAATGGATATAATTTTTTTTGTTTTGGATTGGATTGTATGTAATTATGGCCTCCTATCAATTTCAAATTTTAACACTGGTTTTATGTTTTTTTGTCTAAAAATCAGGACTATTTATACTATCCAATTTAAGCAATATTATGTGAAAGTACAGTTCATGAGTGATTTCATACAAACAAGGGTTGATTCATTACAATATTGTATCCAATCGATGATTAAAATAATGTCTGTTGCAACTAAATGAATTTCATTCTCTATCTTCTGTAGACATGAGTTAGGAGCATCTTAATTCACATAGTAGGTGCAGAAAGGGGTCCTAACCAGCTCACATCCATGACTAAACCCATGAAACCATGGGTGGCCATGAAAATTTACTAGGTTTTAGACATGGAGTTTGAGTTCATTTGAATGAACTGCATTTGATGTTTATTTTAACTGACATGCTTGTTTTTTATTTTTTCCATTGGTATTTCGGTGGCTTCTATAAATTATTAATTTTTTTGAATATTTTATAACAATTAATAATTTTGGTGTTGTGATTTTGGAATTTTATCAAGGTGAATGGTTTTTTTCATCTATTTGAAAATACCATTAAGAAACAATCTTCCAACTAAAACAGAGGAATCTATAAGATAGGATCCTTATGATAATCATTCATATGATCCAACTTTGGTATAATATTTTATGTATACTATTTAGATCTGGGAAAATGATTTTTTAGGAACCAATGTTTTATGGTGGATCATAGCTCTAAATTTACTGAGCTGAACCTTCCAAATACTAGGGTGACAAATACATGAGAAATCGTAGGAGTTTCTTAATTGTATATATATGATATTCATATTATTGAAGACTCTCGATGATACTAACATGGGGTTTACCATGTATGTGATTTACAGACTTATATGGAGATCAAGGGATCTATTTTTCAATCTAGGTTGTATAAGGATTTTTCTTGGGATTCATTTAAGAAAATATTTTTCAAGATTATTTACGCTGAGTAATTACATTTTGGTAAATACCCATGAGTTTCATACTATAGATTAGTGGGAACTTACCATTTTTTAGTCTTATAAAAATTTTGTTGAGTTGTTAATTTTTGTACTACTATACTTCACTAATGAGAACATAAAGGATTGCAGGATTGAGTAAGGACATAGGCAAAATATTATGGAAATATTGATAATGAGGTACCTAAAAAGTATTGTGAAGGTATTTTTATAGGTAGATTTTGCTGAGGAATAGATAACTAGGAAGTCATGTTTGGGTGTAGATTTAGTTACTTCAGTGGTTTTCATGGGTGTTTCATCTAAAATGAAAAGGAAGCATAAGAGTTATAGTTATCTTCCATAATATTTTATAAGGTAATGATATTGTATAAATAGTTTTTTTACTACTATTATTGAAGGAAATAAATTTCTAATATGAAATGGAAGGAGTTTACAAATACTGGTCAAATTTATGGATGAGCTATTAGTATACACATTTCCTCAAAAATAATATCTTAGTAAAGTAGGTAAAGATACACTCTCACCAAGGGTTTAGAGGTTTTTGATGATTCTTCCAATAATAGTGGGTCTAATCCTTAAAAAATTGGGAATTTTCTTGAAGCTATAATTTTTTGGATTTATAAAATGGAGTATGCACTAGAGAAATCTGATGTAGGAATCATCTATTGTTATAGATATAATGATAGTCTCAGATTTTAGGGTCTACAATTATTTAAATTAAGTGATACATAGTATTTTTTATCTTCAATGTTTGTTAATGTGTTAGCTTTGAAATATAAATTTATTCCAATATTGTTGGAATAATTGATGACTTTGGGAAAGAGGTATGAAAAATAATTTAAATGTCATCTCTATCAAGTAATGATAGTCGACAATGAGGTGGTGTGGAAATTCATATTTCTCAATGATGACATATTCTACATGATTAATGGCTTGTATTAGATGATTAGTGTTAAGGAAATGATATAATCTTATTTAGAATAAGTTCAGTTCATATATTCTAACGAGGTCAGTCATTTTTTTTTTCAATGGTTATTAAGACTTTAGAATGAGACGGGAAGGATTTGTTGTTCTTTATTCTGGAATGAACTCATTCTAGTAGTCAGAGATTTTTCTTGATGTGTTTGACCCTTATATTGGTGTTCAACTTATTATATTTGTGTGTGATTACATTGGGGCCCTTATTAAAGATCATTAATGGTTACCCCTATATATATTGGTTAGGTTTAAAAAATACCTAGTCTATAGTAAGATACACATTTATATGTCATAATACCATATGGAAATTGTAGTGTTGGTTGAACTAATGTTCCATATTTAGGACCCATAAGATAAATGATTCATTTATCCATGATTTCCATCATGGATTTCACATTTCCAATTTGTTAATAATTAACATGGGTTCCTCATAATTTCTATTAATTATCAAAAGTCATATTGGGAGACCGTTAAAAAAATTTATTTTCCAATGGTATATTAATTATTTTAATAACATAAAAAAGAATTTTTATTTTCTATTTTTTATATATGTTCATTATAACAACCAATAATTTTTTTGAGTTTTTTTTCAAATTAATTTAATCTTATCAAAATTGATTGAATTCACACAACACTACAATATAAGATTTTTTATACAAAAGAACTGTGGTTGGCTTGTGTTAAATGTAACAACATGTTAATATTTCACTTTATGTAACAATTAGGGTATCTTTCCTTTCACAAAATACTATTTTTTTTATTACACACAATAACATGTCCAATAGATAATATCCATTACATGCTAGTCCATGTGTGACCAAACTACAATATATCATTTATATAATTATTAAAATATTATTGTATCTACCACCTAGCCATTTGAATGATGTTATGAGTAATATTAAACAAATTTATTAAAATAATATTTATACATGTATAAAAAATAAATTATTTGGTTGTACATTATGTATAAATTACTATAATAACTATTTGAAAATAATGAAATAAATTTTCTAACAAAAAAATTTCTATGTAGAAAAAAAAAATTTAATCTATAAATAAAACAAAAAATTCTGATAAATGGATTCAAAAAAATTTTATATTATATTCTATCAATATTTTCAGTACTCATCCAATATATTTGAAAAATATATCATAAAAGTTAATTCAATTCTGTGAATAAAATGTTTTAATTCTATAAATGGTAATTTTTTAACCCATTAATAGATCACTACTTTTAAATATAATTTTTGAAACATTTATAATTTTAATTTGAAAAAATAAACATTATTTTTTATTTCATAATTATAATATTATCTTATTGTGAACAATATGTATTTTTTTGAAATAAACATTTTTTGATGAATAGTTATCAATATAGAATTTGAATTCAATATTGTGTTTTCATCTATTTTATTTACATTGTAGAATTATAGTTAAAATTATTTTTAAATTTTAATTATATTATTTTTTATCACTTAATCAAATTTATGTACTTTAATACCATTTCACATTGAAGTATGATATTAAAAATCCTGATCAAATAAATAGTTTTTTCTTAAAAAACCTGGTATCACGACACACCTGTGTGATTAATTTTAAATTAATTTATAATACTTATGTGATTATAATTTGGAAAAATTGATTTCATATTTCTAATAATAAAAAATTTTAACTAATAATATTTTAAAAATAGTTTTTTATAAAAAATATTAATCACAGTAATGAAATTTAATTAGATCATTTAAGAGAAAACTTAACTTAACAATAGCCTAAACTAAAAACATATGGGAAAATAGCCTAGAAACCCATCCCAAATACATTATTTCATCATATTTAGACCCTATCATCCTTTCCATAAGAAAATAATCATTATTGGTGGCACATTACATGGTAAAAATTGTGGTTGAATTCCATTTTAAAATATTTATAAGAATGGCACTTCTCGTCCACTATAAAAATACAATCACAACACCCACTTATTCACACCAATGAAACGATTTTTAGTGGTATTGTTTTTCAAAATATCCTACCGAAATACTTCCCTTAATTCTAGAACTCTCTCCTATGGAATAAATACAATGAAATATTCCCTTTGGTGAAAACGAAATTGAAATTCCCAAAGAAGATGTAACATCATTTATCAAACACATTTTTCTTTTTCATTCTACTATCACTAAACTATTTTTATTCCATGATTATATAATTGAAACAATATGATAAATATACATATATATTATTACATTATAATTGTTTTATATAAACTATCACACATTACCATCTAATGGATAACAAACACTAAATTATGGTGTATGGAGAACTACCGCCACATGAAAGGATATTTTTTGCTTTTCCTTAACCACCTGTAGTTTATTTGAATTAAAAAGGAAGAATTATTTTTATTTGATGTATTTTATATTTTATATTTATTTATACCTATGGAATAATTATAAAATCTATACCTTCCTCACTTTCATTTTTCTTACGTATGATATCCTCATTTGTGGGAGTGTGGATCGTTGCCTCCTCCATGTGATGTGATTCAATAAAACAATACATAGAATATATTAACGATGGGATTAGTTAATATATATTTTATTTATGAAATTATAAGCCTTCTATAGCGGTATCTAGTTTTTATAAAAATTTCATATTTATTACCATTAATATAATGTGAAAATAAAATTGAGACAACGTCTATGCATACATTAGATCTACCATCACCAGGAATGGTGCATTCAATTTCATTATTAAATATTTCATATATTATTATAAATATGTATATAACAAATATATATGAAATTTATTTCATGTTTTAAATTATAGTAAATAGTAAATCATGATCTTAGTATTAGGATCAATAATAACAATTCAAAATGTATACGGAAAACAAAGAAGATAGTAACCGAAATGTAACATTAAAATGGAATTATATATTAGAATGTATTATAAAGTGATAATAAAATAAAACATAGTCTTATAAATAATTTTATAGTTTTTTGGTAGATTTATAATATAATTATTGTTATTTTCAAATAGGATTTAGTGTTTTCAAAGAATGTCAATATTTACAATAAGGGTTTTCTCATGTCACTTTTTTATGTGACATTTATTCCTTACCCCCCACTTGTTTCAATTTTTGGGATAAAATACATAAAATTAATATATTCAATGATTATGATACATAAATTTATTTGTGATTATATATCCATTCTATGATCTCCCTTTTATGGGGTTTAGGTTCCAAATATATGAAATTTGTAAAGTAATTTTTCTTAAATTTTTTTTTCGTTGATACACAAGCCATGTTATGAAAAAATATTCCTCAACGACTTCTATATAGAACAATTATATATTTTATAAAATAAATATAATTATTTACATTATATTATAATATTCATTTAATTTTATTCTTATACTGTTATTTTTATAAAATGTGAACTATGTGGTAGTATATTATTTCATCAATCCCATCGTTTATAAAAATAACTTTTGATTAGGATTACATTGATGAAATATTAAGATCCATATCCCAAGAACAGTCATGATATTATTTTTCTGTTTTCATCCCTTAAATATTCATGAATAAGTATAATTTTCACACTCTTTAGTACTTATGTCGTTTAAGAAAATGTTTTATGAAAAATTGAGTATATTTCTCTTTTTGGTTGGAAATCATTGTTCCCTAAAACACATGTTTTATTAAAAGGTTATAGTTTTTTTACATTTAAAATTTGTTTTAAATTTATTCATGTATACATTATATGTCTTCAATGAAAATGATTTTCAATCATTTTCATGATCAATTTTTATTTTTTCAAATCTTTTTCAATGAAAAAGGTTTTCAAAAGGTTTTCAATAATATTTTATTCATTATAAAAGATATTTCAAAAGAAAAATGGTTTAAAAATTGATTTATATATTAAAAATATTTTTTAAAAGATGCAAATTTATTTTTCCCATTAATTTTTTGAATGTAATTGTATAGATTTATTTGTAAAGAAATGATTTTTGAAACAGTTTTTTAAAATGATTCTCAAGGAAGGATATTTTAGATATGAAATGATTCATGTTATCCTTAAAGAAATTTATCCATATAAAATGACATGATTTATCAGATTTTATTATTTAGAAGGGAAATTATACAAGAATACCATTCATATTATTTCATTAATAGTTTATGTTTTTATGGAATTATTTTTATGACACTCATTTCCCTTCTATATGACATATGCTTCTGAACACAATTCATTTTAAGGAATATGTGTTAATAAAATGATTATGAGGCCTATATATTTTCCAATGAAATGGTATGAAGAAATTATTAATATACCCATTTCATTTCATATGTTATGATATGATTCTGATGAAACCATATCTTTTTATTGGTCATGACATGATCTAATTTATATTATCATGTGGCATATGTATGTATGATTTTATTATGTGATCAGTGGGGCCTATGTGTCCAACGAATGTATTAGTTAAGGATTTTTATTCATAATATAATAATAGGAAACAAGTAAATGGGAATAATAAAAAATTTGTAAATAGGTGTTTCAGGATCCAAAATTTGAAAGATGAGTCTCTTTATCCACTATGGGAAACATGTGTGTCCAGATCCAAAAATGGGAAATGGGTTTGTCTTGATAAAATATTGGAAATATGTCACGACCCGTCCTCGGGACCCATGCCATGACTACCCGAAGCCCGCCTTCCATAGGACAGGGGCTGGCGGCTAGCACCAAAGGCGTAAATCTTGATAAAAAGGGGAAGGCATTTCCTTAAAATGTAAACAAACACCACAGAGTAAGCCAGTAGAAGTAAACACTAAATAAAAATGGGTACAATAGTAAGTGCATAAAGTAAATGAGCCAGAATACAAACCCAAACTGAATGTAAAGTACAACTAGAAAGAAAGTACAACAACTGAAAGTAAAACAGAAACGTCGAGCCATCCACTGGAAGTACCACCTGAAGGGTGGGTACAGATAGCCTCCTCATCTCCTCGGGTCTAGCCATCTGCTCCGTGTACGTCCCACCCAGTGGTCCACCTCCAGGCACCAACCTGCTCCACAAGCCTCAACCACAATCAGCGATATCCATCATCTGCATCCATCACAACGTAGTGCGGGAATAGTCCATGAAGGGGTGAGTATACGCTACTCAGTAGGGACCCCAAGACCCCAAAGGTATCCCAGAATCCACAAAGGATAATCCACAAGGAATGATACAATCATGAAGTAGCATTCAACACTACTTAGGTATATGCCCTTACATATACCTATGTCATCAATTCCAGTTCGACTCCAACATCCGAGCCCAAGTTCGATCAAGTCCACACTGGATAGTAAAACCAAATCCACACACGAAAGCACAACACAATCCACCTAGGAAAGCATGTCAATCATATCGATGATAAAGATTAAAAGTCAAGACTCAACTCACACATGTATACTTCTTTGTATGGTGATAGAGATGATCATATGTAGCCACTAATTCATCTAAGCTGGGACCCACGTAGGATACTAAACCAGCTAAGCTCTCAGACCCACGTTGGATACAAGTCCTGCTACTCTGGCGGACCCACGTCGGATACCACAACAGTGGTCAAATACTGTTGGACCCACGTAGAATACAAGAACGGTAGTACGGCCAGACCCACGTAGGATACATGAACAATAGTCATCGTCGTAGAACCCACAGAGGATTTCAGTATGGTCTTCATCGCTGCCGAACCCACGAAGGATTTCAATGCAGTCATCAACGCTGCCAAACTCATGAAGGATTTCAGTATAGTCGTCATCGTCGTTGCAGTCGCAGCCAGCTCTAGGGTTCCCGCACACAGTATGCTTGATTTGGGGAGGGTCCGCTCCACAAGCCAAGGGGGTCGATACATCAACTGACATGTACTCTGTAGTTGATGTATCCCAAAGTTCCATCTCGACAAACGGAACTCAACATGACAGATGACACATCAATTGGACGCCCGATCCTTGGAGTTATTAGCTTTTTCGTTCCAGGGGCCCAGTTGGTTTTTAAGTCGAAACCAACCCGACCGCACTCCAACTGTGTCCAAACCTCGAGCGGAGTAAGCCAAAAGCTCCGTCTCACTAAGAGGAATCCAAAAAAGTTGACGACACATCAATCGGGTGTCCGGAGCTCATGTTATAAGCATTTCCACTCCGAGGGCCCGGTTGGTTTCATGTTCGAGCCAACCCGGCCATACCTAAGGTTTTCGAAAACCTTTAGTATAATATACTGAAATGCTCGTCTCGATCCATGGATCCCAACACAATTGATGGTGCGTCGATTGGAGGTCCGAATACCAAGATATGGGCAAATGTATGAAAATAGTCCGAAAATGGGGGGTCTGGGCCCGGTCCAACCAGGCCCAACCCCCCTGGTCGGCCCGAACAGGGTGGCACGCTAGCTCGGCTAGCATCCGAGCATGGGGGGACATTTTCCCCCCTCTATGCACTCCGCGGACGTGGCGGGTGTCGCATCCTCCTTCGGATCCCGCGCGGCCGCGGGATCCCGGTCGCCTACCGCCACGGCTAAAGCCGCGGGGGATCCACCAGCTAGTGCGCCGGGACGCCGACACCTCTAGTCAGCAGCACCACCGGTCCGGGGACCCGCACCCCCGGTGATGTCTGCGGGCCACCAGAGTAGTTCCAGTGGTCCGTTCTTCCTCCCATCAACACCTGGGGTCGTCTCGGGACCCGTAGATTACTGTGATGTCCTCCAATCGCTCAACGGTCCTATTTAATTGTTGCCCAACGTTATGTGCCTCAAGAATAGAGAAACAGTGGGTTCGAACTTGAACATTGGTCCGCACCCACTGTTTTAGTGGTTCAAACAACATCGAACAATTTCCGAACAATTATTCACATGTCGATGATGTAATCCACATAAAATAAAATAAATCAAAAACCCACTACCTCGAAGAAGTTTTCGAGCGAGGGTCATCATGGGAAAAGACATTTTGGAAGACGGTGTTGCGGAAGTGGATCGTGGAAATCACGGTACACAGCGTCATAGAGAAGAGGATCGTTGGTGTCACGTCATCGATCTACGAGGAAGTAGCGTTCTTCGTCATCTTTTGTCAGAGGCCACTGTTCTTCGTCGTTCTTCACGTTCTCCAATGAAGAATATGAAGATTCAAAGGCTTGAGAAATTCCTCTCCAAACCTTCTCGCACAACGAAATAACCCCAAATGAAATAAGACATTATCATATTTTATTAACTCACAAAAGCCATCATTAAATTTTAAATTCAAAATAATTCACGATTTAATTACATTGAATAACTTAATTAGTTAATTATTTAGAGAGTTGACTTGCAATAAGTGGGGGTGCAGGTGTGTAACTCAAATAATGGTGGTTTTCCAACTTAATGGGAGGTTTTGAGGAAGTTGAAAAGGTGGGCCTCGTGTGGGGCCCACCTCACTAATTTCCTATCAAGAGGGGTTAGGATTTAGTGGGTCCATCCTCAACTTCTATATGTAGGTTTTAAATACTTATAAAATAAAATAAAAATTGTAGCACCAATTTTATATTATTCATAAGTTAACCCCCTTTTTATTAATAACCACACCAGAACAAACGCAACTCTAGAAAATGTGTTCCTATGTAATTGTCGGCCCCACGGTTTCATCAATGCCCTCAGATTTCTATTCTGAGAACCGGTTCAAAAGTTAGGAAAACCCGCTCATTCGTTCAATAAACGTACCCGAGCTATACTTTGGAAACCGATTCTCGGCACACCGGGCCTCAGAATCAGGTGCCGTCAGAAACTGCGTACTCATAAAATTCCAAAAAAAATTAAGAAATTGTTTTCCCTTTAGTTTTATGGGTCTTTAAATTACTCCCACCTCAAGTATTTATGTCCTCGTAATGATACATTACAATCAAGGGAAACAAATGAGGGTACTGAGCACGCATCTGAGCCTCCCACTCAAAAGTGCTCTCCTAGAGGTTCCCGTGATGCCATATGATGCGCACTAGATTAATCGACCGCCCATGTACGACCCTCTCCTGTCGATCCTCTCTCTCCATCGGGACCTCCGAAGAAGTCGCCCCATCGTCAATGTCCTACTCCCCATAGTTGGTGATATGCGTCGGTTCATGCACATATCTCCTCAACTGAGATACGTGGAAGACGTCATGCACCCAGTGCAACTGAGGAGGTAGAGCCAGGTGATAATCCAGTTCGCCTATCCTGGAGAGAACCTGGAATGGTCCGATAAAGTGCAGAGATAACTTTCCCCCCCCCCCCGGACAAATCTCCGTAAACCACGTCGAGGTGAGACCCGCAAGAAGACGTGGTCTCCATCTTTGAACTATAGTGGTCTCTGACTCTTGTCAGCATAAGACTTATACTGGCTCTAAGCTGTCCTCATCTGCTCCTGGATGACCTGGACCTTCCCTCTCATGGCCTGGACCATCTTCGGTCCCATAAGAGATGAATCCCCTGGGTCTGTCCAGCACATAGGTGATCTGCATGGTTGGACGTACAATGCCTCGTATGGTTCCATCCTGATGGTAGAGTGGTAGCTGTTGTTGTATATGAACTCCACCAATGGAAGGGGGTCCTCCCAGCTGTGACCAAAGACAAGGACACATGCACAGAGCATGTCCTCAAGAGTCTGAATGGTCCTCTCCGTCTGACCATCCGTCTGTGGGTGAAAGGCGGTGCTCCGACGTAGCTGCGTCCCGAATGCCTCCTACAACCCCTTCTAATGTTTGGAAGTAAATAGAGCCTCTCGATTAGAGATGATAGATGATTGCACACCATGAATCCTTACAATCTCCTAAACGTATAGGCGTACCAAACTCTCTACTGAGCCCTACTCTCTAATGGGTAAGAAGTGAGAATACTTGGTGAGTCAGTCGACAATCACCCAAATGGAGTGCTATAAGGGCTATAAGGGCGCACCCTTCATAATCATTTCATTTCATGCATAAGTGTGCCACATGGATCATAAAATATGGATTCATAAAACATAATCATTTGTTCCACGATAAAGGAATGTGGAACTCAAACATGAAACATTATAATCTTTAAGTAAATGTGAATAAAGGTTAATACCCTTGATGGAGAAATGGGCATGGTATTCACTACACAATGACATTGGCTTAGAAAATTGGTGCGATTTCGGCAGCGTAACTGCGTGACATAAGAATTCATAAAAAAAAATGGTTGATGAGAGATAAAGGGGTTCCTCATCATATTTACATGTGATGGACAGTAAGAAGGTCATATAGATACATGTCCTGACAATTGAAATGGAATTTAGATTCATGATACAAAAGTATTCCTTGAATGTTAAAAGAAGAGAGAGAAGTTCCTTTCGGAATTTTGGCATAGTAACGGGTGTGCATGGGAGGCATTTAATGAGAGAGAAAAGGGTCTCCCGTCATTCAAACAATAAAAGGGAAGTTTGGGCGAGGTGTGAAACCATACCCCAACATTCATAATTTAAATTAAAAGGGAAATACAACTTAATGAAAAATTGACAAAAATGAGAAAGGAAGAAAAAACCCTTACTTGGAAGTGTGCTTCGAAAGGCTAGAGAGAGGCTTGTGAGAGGCTTCTTGGGAGCTTGGGGAACCTTGAGAGGGTTCTAGAGAGAGTAGGTCAGAGGTTGGACGAACTCCAAGGGATTTGAGTGAGGAGGAAGTGGGTGCTTGGGTGGGTTTATATAGGAAAGGTGAGAGAATTCTTTATTATTTTTGTTTGGGACCCCTTATATTAAAATAATCCAAACCACAAACCATCACATAGTATTTGCCCATGGTTTCTATAAAAGGAAATAGGAAAAAAATATTTTACAAGGCAGAGGTCCAAACTTATTAAAAATTAGGGTTGCTTATTTGGAGGTGAGTCACACTCCCATGGAAATTAATTTAAAAAGGAAAAGTGTTGAATAAGTTTTAAGGGATCCATTAGTTCTTTTAAAAGTAAGAAAACAAACCCAAAACATCATTATTTTAATGATAAAACATATATTGGCATAACATAAGGATTATGGTATTTTATTACATCACTATTGGGTCATTATGAAGTCATAAGATACATTATATATTTAAATGGTATTTAATTTTTACCCAAAAATTTGACTGTCTCAGAAAATTATGAAAAATTTACCGTTGGGTAATTTTGAATTGGTGATTCCATAAATAATTTTATTTTATCTAAATAATTTTCTAAATATGTTAATTTTCACTTTTAAAATAAAAACCGACATTTATAAAAAATTCACGGGTTTTGACAGAAATGGCTTTCAAACCTTGATAAAAATTTTAATTGCATTCATAAAATTATAAGATCATTTATATCTAATAAAAAATAATTTAATATTAATAATAATATTTTATTAAAATATTATTTAATTCCAAAATCCATTAATTTAATAAAATATAATTCTTAATTAAATACTAACTAAAAACACCATTTGTACTTTAAAATCTATTTACAATGTATCAAAAATGACTAGAAATTATATTCATTATTATATAAAAAATAATGTACATGAACATAGTACTACTTATTTGTTACATATCCCCTTAAAATAGATGCATAAGACCTAAGGGTAAGGTGTGCGATTGTGACAGACTCTTGGTGTGGCTCAGATAACATCGCTCGAGTGGTAATCTCTATCAACTTCCAATTTTCCCGTAGACGGTCCCGTTCAAGCTTGACATAATGAATCTCAGCATGGTCTTGGTCAAGGGCGAAGCCCAATGACGCCACCTCTTTTCCGAGCTCCGACAAATGGGCTTCGTATGGGGAAATTCTTCTCGATGAGGCCATCGCTTCCTTTGTCTGAGTAAAATTGGGTTCGTTAAAGCCATATATTTATATTACTCATATGATCACTGTTCAATGGCTATAAAAGTAACAGTCACAAATATTATCATAAAACCAAATAAGTTGACATCTTATAAAAACATTTTTCATAAAGAGACATTTAACTGGATCAAGAAAGATTTTCATTAATGAATCTTTGGGTCATAACATGGTGCTCCACCTTCACCTGATGGAAGGTGAGGCATCGAGAAACGGACTCTGCTATAGCCTTCTTCATACCCGGCCACCAGTGCTATTGTTCGAGATCCGGGTACATCTTCTCCACTCATGGATGTACCACTAAAGGCGAACTATGAAACTCTCTCAGCACCTCCTCCTGCAATGCAGCAGGCACCATGGTATGTCCTCTGAAAAGGACATCGTGCTCTCCTCCTATAGAGAATCCATCAGGTTCCTATCCTGAGGATATATGTGCACACCGAGTATCCCAGTCAACATCCCCACATTGTACCTCTCTGACATGCTGTAGTAGGGGAGGAGTGACTGTGAGTGATTTAAGAAATGTTTCTCCATCTCTATCCACGAATGATATCTCCAAGGTGGCTAGTTGCTTCGTCTCCTATCCAAGTAGCTGAATGCCTGTCCTCTTGCTGAGAGCATCGACTACTACGTTCCCCTTTCTAAGATTATAGACTATCTCAAAGTCATAGTTATGGAGGAACTCGAGCATCACTGTTGTCTCACATTCAGGTCCATTTGCGAGAACATGTAACTAAGACTGTGGTGGTCTGAATAGACTGTAAAGCGCTCGCCCATCAGATATTGGAGCCACGCCTTCAGCGCGAAGACCACTGCTGATAAATCCAGGTAATGGGTTTCCTAGTTCTTCTCATGCTACCTCAACTGTCATGAACCATAGGAGATCACTGCTCTCCCCTACATCAGGACACATCCCTGCCCAGTCCCTGATGCATCATAGTAGACTATGTACCATACTCCCTCCTCTGGTAGCCTCAAGATATGTGTGCTGGTCAACCTCTATCTTAGCTCTTGGAAGCTCTGCTGACATCTGTTTGACCACACGAAGGGTTAACCATTCTTCTTCATAGGTGAGAGCAGTGATGCAACTCTGGAGAAGTCTGGAATGAATCTCCGGTAGTATCCAGCTAGCCCCAAGAAACTCCGCATTTTTATCACACTCCTAGGTGGCTCCCACGCTAGCACTGCCTCGGTCTTCGCAGGGTCCACCGCAACTCCAGCCTTAGAGATGACGTATCCCAAGAAGTGGACCGCATGCAACCAGAACAAACCCTTCAAGAGCTTACCATAAAGCTAGTGCTCTCGGAGTGTGTCTAGTACAACCCGCAAGTGGTAGGTGTGCTCCTCCTTAGTGGTTGAGTATACCAAAATGTCTTCGTTGAAGACCATGAAAAATCGATCTAGGTATGGCTGAAAGATCATGTTCATGAGACCCATGAACATTGTTGGAGCATTGGTTATGTCGAAAGGCATTACCAAGTACTCATAGTGTCCATACCGACATCTGAAGGTCGTCTTCTGCACATCTTCATCCCTAACTCTGAGCTGATGATAGCCTAACCTGAGGTCTATCTTCGAGAACCATTGTGATCCCATGAGCTTATCGAAGAGGTCGTCAATCCTCGGTAGTGGATATTTGTTCCTCACGGTCACCTGGTTCACGCGACGTTAGTCGACACATAGTCACAAGCTCCTGTCCGCCTTCTTGGCGAACAAAATCGAGGAAGCCCAGGTTCAAACACTGGGTCAGATGAATCCCTTGCCCTGCAAGTCATCCATCTATACCCGCATCTCTCGAAGCATAGTGGGAGCCATCCGATATGCCGTAGTGGATATCGGGGTTGTCCTGGGGTACAGGTCAATATAAAATTCTACCACTCTACGCGGAGGTAGTCATGGAACGTCATCAGGGAAAACATCCTCATATTGATCCACCACTGCAAGAAAACTAGGACTCCACATGCCAACTGCTCCTAGGATGAGGCTAGCCAACTAATGAGTGATCCTATGTCCTCTCTGATGCATGAGTCCATCCTGCGCTGCTAAGGATCCCTTCTCGCCATTGAATGTGAACCTGCTCCCATCGGTGCGAACACATCACACCTTGTGCCAAATACAGTCAATCTGAGCATGGACTGTAGATAACCAATCCATGCCCAAGATGATGTCGTAAGGCCTCGACACCACTACAAGAAGATCCCAGCCAAAGCTCTCGCCTCCTAGAGTAAGCTCAAACTGCCGGCACCCGTACGTAATCGTCGAGTCTACTCCCATATGAGTCTCTAGTCGTAATTATCAAGCCAACGGCTCCGTCAGAATCTCCGAGCACCGAACAAGAGAAGTAGAAATGAACGAATGACTCCCTTATGGGTCTATAAGAACTATAGCTAGGGTGTAGTAGACACAGATAGTACCTCGAATAATCTCTGGTGGGCCGTGGTCATAGGCCTCTGCTTCTTGAAGCTAAGCCTGTCTCTTCCAACCAGCTCCCTGTGATCGGGGTGGACCTCCGGGTGGTGGTGGTGGTAAAGCCTCAAAGCGTCGCCCACCACCTTCTACTCGGCCAGCTCCTATGCATCGTCCTCCTGCTCCCTGCAGACCATCACGGTTGACCCTTTTCTTCTTCCTAGATGGACCCTCAACCATCTGTTTCTCCTCTACGCGGTGGGTTGGGAAATCACGATCCATGTGGACCTGTCGGCCGCATGCTTAGCACTGTCTGCTCCTCGGATGGTTGGCTATGTGCCGTGTGCCCCACACCTCTGAGCCAGTGTCCTGTGGTCTTCCACCTGATGGTCATGTCTTCCTGGACCCCTGTGATGTTATTCAACTTCCAGCAACAAATGACTCTGCCACATGTCGCCATGTGGTAGGTCTCACTGCTGGTGTAGTCTCAGCAAGAAAGATCTCTATGAGAAGGGATCGCTCTAGTACTTCTTCCTTTGTCAGAATGCTAAGGGAGATCATCAATTCCCTGATCTCATGCCTCAGTACCTGCTTGAAGGTCTGGTCCTGGATGAATGGGACCCGTACCATGTCCGTCAAATAGCGTGAGAGATCGGTAAATCATGCAGAGTACTGGGCGACCGTCATGCTGCCCTTCCGCAGCTGTAGTAGCTCTTGTATGCACACTGCATGAAGGGTGGATGGGATGAACTCCGAGTAGAAGAGTCTCCCAAAGTCCGTCCAGAGGAGAGATGACTCGTCGTGCACCTGGAGCATCAAGCTCCACCATCTTCCTGCTGCCGCGTGTAGGAGGCTCGCTGCAAGGATCACCATGAGGTCAGCTGGTGTCCCCACTGACCTGAAAAATCGAACAACCGCCTCCAGTCAATACTCGGCTGCGTGAGGGTCCATCTCCCCACGGAACCTAGAAGGTCTCTGATGTTGAAACTCATGCAGTGCACTAAGGAGACGTGTACTCTCGGTGGCTGAGGCCGGTGGCATCGGTGGCTCGGCAGGCAGTGGTACCTCTAGTGCCTCCGCTGAAAAAGGGCCCTACACCGAGGCTTCGTCTCTCGGTGGGCTGTCATCTCGTACAATGCTCAGAACCCTAGCCGGTTTCCATAGTGGGTCCATCCTGAAAAGAAACAGGTGTTCCACAGTCAAAACATGATACCTGGTGAGATGACACAAATAAATCACAACGAAATCTTTTGAAACACACATGCAATCAATGTTTTCATGCATTGAGTCGGAAATTAGAAGTCAGGGTCCTGGTGTACAGATACGTTGGCCGCCGCACCGACACTGGACTCCCTGGACTGATAAACACACTCAATACCCTTAATAATATTGCTTCACATAGAAGAAAGATCAGAGTCCTGAGTTCTACGGTAGAACTGATCTCCACTGATACCAATTTGTAACGACCCATCCTCAGGACCCGTGTCGTGACTATCCCAAACCCACCTTACATAGGACAGGGGCTAGAGACTATCACCAAAAGTGTAAATCCCGATAAAAATGTGAATTCATTTCCTTATAAAGTAAACAAACACCACAGAGTAAGCCCGCAAGATGTAAACACTAAGTATAACTGTGTACAATAGTAAGTGCAGAAAGTAAATGGTCCAGAATACAAACCCAAACTGAAAGTAAATTATAACTGGAATGAAAGTACATAAACTGAAAGTAAAGAAGAAATGTCGAGCCATCCACTGGAATTCCTACCTCAAGGGTGGGTACAGATATCCACCTCAGCTCCTCGGGTCCAGCCGTCTGCTCCGTGTATGTCCCGCCCAGTGGTCCACCTTCAGGTACTGACCTGCACCACAAGCCTCAACTATGATCAGCGTTGTCCGTCATCTGCATCAAACACAACGTAGTACGGGCATAGCCCATGGAGGGGAGACTATAAGCTACTTATTAGAGACCCTGAGACCCAGAATGTCTCCCAGAATCCACAAAGGATAATCGAAATGGAGAGATACAATCACGAAGTAAAATCCCACACTACTTAGGTATATTCCCATACATATTCCTAAGTCATCAATTCCAGTTCAGCTCCAACATCCGAGCTCAAGTTCGATCACGTCCACAGAGGATAGTACAACCCAATCCACACAAGAAAGCATAACACAATCCACATAGGAACGCATGTCAGTCATATCAAATATAACGATTGAAAGTCAAGACTCAGCTTACACAGGTATACTTCTTCGTATGGTGATAGAGATGATCATATGTTTCCATTGATTCATCTAAGCTGGGACCCACCTAGGATACTAAACCAGCTAAGTTGTCGGACCCACATAAGATACATGTCCAGCTACTCCGTCAGACCCACGTAGGTTACTACAACAGAGGTCAAATAATGCTGGACCCACGTAGGATACAAGAACAGTAGTACTGCTAGACCCATGTAGGATACAATAACAGTAGTCATCATCGTCGAACCCACGGAGGATTTCAGTACGGTCTTCATCGCTGCAGAACCCACAATGGATTTCAGTGCAGTCGTCTTCGCTGCCGAAACCACAGAGGATTTCAGTGCAGTCGTCATCGTCGTCGCAGTCACAGCCAGCTCTAAGGTTCCCGCACACAGCATGCTCTATTCCAGGATGGTCTCCTCCACGAGCCAAGGGGGTTCGATACATCTATTGACACGTAGGCCAGAGTTGATGTATCCCAAATTTCCATCTCAACAAAAGGAACTCATCATGATAGGCGGTGCGTCAATCGGACGCCCGATCTGAGAGTTATTGGCTTTTTCGTTCGAGGGGCCCGGTTGGTTTTTAAGTCAAAACCAACCCGACCACACTTAGAATGCATCCAAACCTTGAGTGGAGTAAGCTAGAAGGTCCGTCTCACTAAGAGGAATCAAAAAAAGTCTACAGAACTTAAATCATATGTTCAGATCTCATGTTATAAGCATTTCTGCTCTGAGGGCCCAGTTGGCTTCGTGTTCGAACCAACCCGGCCATACCCAAGGTTCTCTGAATCCTTGAGTATAATATACCTGTGTGATCTGATTCTTGACATTGAATCTTTATCTTCGATATGATTGAATTTCTTTCAAATGGGGCTTGTCTTGTGCTTTCCTGTTTTTATTGGGTGGTACTATCCTGTGTTGACATGATCGAATTTGGGCTCGGATGTAGGAGTCAAACTGGAATTGATGAC
The DNA here is from genome assembly GCA_963277665.1 of Viscum album. Lineage (NCBI taxonomy): Eukaryota > Viridiplantae > Streptophyta > Magnoliopsida > Santalales > Viscaceae > Viscum > Viscum album. The sequence goes on from OY728128.1 coordinate 1,488,763,618, forward strand.
TTAGGTATATGTTTGGGCATATACATATGTATTGTTGGATGTTACTTCGTGATTGTATCTTTCCTTGTGGATTATCCTTTGTTTATTCTGGGAGAACATTGAGGTCTCAGGGTCCCTATTGAGTAGCGTACACTCACTCCTGCATGGGCTATGCTCGCACTACGTTTTGTTGGATGCGGATGATGGACAGCGCTGATCGTGGTTGAGGCTTGTGGAGCAGGTCGGTACCTGTAGGTGGACCACTGGGAGGGACATACACGGAGCGAAATACTAGACCCGAGGAGCTAAGGAGGCTATCTGTACCCACCCTTCAAGTGGGACTTCCTGTTGACGTCTCGACATTGCTGCTTTACTTTCAGTTCTTGTACTTTCAATCCAGTTGTACTTTTCGTTCAGTTTGGGTTTATATTCTAGCCCATTCACTTTCTTCACTTACTATTGTACCCATTTTTACATAGTTTTTACTTCTGCTGGCTTACTCTGTGGTGTTTTTTTACTTTATAAGGCAATGCCTTCCCCTTTTTATCAGGATATATGCTTTCGGTGCTAGTCACCAGCCCCTGGCCTATGGAAGGTGTGATTCTGGTAGTCACGACATGGGTCCCGAGGATGGGTCATGAAAAAATATGTGTGTCCTGATCCACCATGGGGAACTTGCTTATCATAATGCAAATAAGGGGGAAAAGTGTTTCTTGATCAACTATATTGATGTTCTGTGTAGTTAATAATGACACATGAAATTATCTTCAATAGTAGTAATGGTGCCACTATTATATGACATGAGCTCATTGTTCGTGATTGATTTATGATTATTTTCTCCCTTATGATTCATGCCTTATTAACTGCCAATATTTGCATCATAACACTTGATATTGATCATTGATATGAATGGTATGATATTATAATGTTATGATCATGTTGTTATACCCTCATGCTCATGTTATGATTATATGTCTCCCTCACTTACCCTTACAGAGAATATGAGCTCACCCATATGTTACGTTTATACTCCACATGTTTTGAATAATTGTTTTAAGTATGAGTACTAAAGGGATAGATTATTAAGTGATATTTTTAAGATAATTTATCAAATAAGATGAATTTTTTCTTAATTTCCAAAGATACAAAAAAAATCACAGTCTTCAATAATGTATTTGGTAATGTGATTAATATTAAACAAAAATATTTTAATATCCATATATATATTAATTATGGTATATATATTTTTTTACAATTTATGTTTTTATTCATCCTTTGGAATTTAAGATGAGAAAACATTAGTGATATCCCTATAGATATTTCTATTGTTTTTTCAAGGAATGTATCTATGTATAAGCCAAATATTTCTTATATTAATGGATTATGTGATATGATTTAGATATCATATAATTAATATTTCATGATTACGTATTTATCTAATTGTTGAAATTATTCTCATGCTATTATTGGAAATTTTTGTCAATGGATGGAACATTAAGGAACCATGTCAATGTAGAATATAATGGGCATTTTAAGGATTATCCTTTAGAGACCCAAATTATATGGGAACTGGAAGAGAATTATTATTGATATACTCAAAAAACACATATAATAATGGAATCATTTTGATATTACAAATGATCAATAGTGGAAAAAAAATATTATGATGAGTCCATCATGAGACAACAACCACAATATTTTAGTGGTTCTGATCATCCACTAGTTTCTAATAAAAGGATAAATACTGCTAAAAATTTATTTTCTATTCATTAGTGATCTGATAATGTAAAATTCATTTTAGATCCATATCATTTGGAATGTGAAGAAGATCAATGGTGGAATATTACTAAGAACATTAGGGGACAATTATAAATCAAATCTATGAAATTTTATGTGATAAAGGATTAGTTTTAAGTAGAAAATTCCCTCGTATTATATGAAAAATGATGAATGGGTAATACCTTGAGTTAATGAAAAAAACAAAATGAATATATTTTTTATTATGATGATAATTATACAAGGCATTCATGTTACACTATTGGTTTTATCATAATCCCATAAATAAAAATCAATCTATTATTTTGATGCCTAAAACCAGGTCATTGAATGACATGGCTATAAGAGACTAACGTAGTAATGAAGAAGTCATTCGATGTGAAAAAATCTTGAAATGGAAATTAGATATTAGAAATATTAGTATAGTTTATTTTGCATCAAAAGGAAGGTTAATTATAATGAAAAATTAAATTGTGTGATGAAATTATAGACATCTATGTTCTATGAATGCGGGAAGATGAATCAGGATAATTCATAGTATTGAACTGGTAAGTGCATTAAATGTTGAATGGCATGTCACAAAATATGTGAATATTGATATATGAATAATGGGGTGGTTAATATAATGGGAAATAAAATAATTTAAACCAAGGCACCACCCACACTCCACGGTTTCATCAACAATGAGTTTTTGTAATATTAGAATCAATTACCATATCAAATGGATAATATGAATGATAATACATATCAAAATCTTATGATAAAGGGAAAATGGAGAAATAATGAAGTCACAATGGATTAAGTTCATCATGAGTGTTAGAGATCAATTATCTTCCCCCTTTATTTGGTAAATTTTTGTTTTATTTTTTATGAATTATCATAATGAATATTGTATTGTTCCTCTTTAGTAATATTCAATGTGATTATCTCCCTCTACATAGAATTTGGAATAATAAAATCACATTTAATATTATATTGGTGAAAATATTAACCCACGTATCCAATAATAATGTTTTCTTTGCTATATAAGATATTATTAAATGAATAATGGGTGAAATATATTTTTGAATAGTTAAATGGAAACCATTTATTGCTTGATTTATGATAAGCCTAAAAGGAGGATTAAGTGATTAAAGTGTTGTGTTACAATATTTAGATTTAAACATATTGGATAACATGTAATATAATTTTTTTATTTGATAAAGACATATGGAATGAACTATGATTTTATTTATGGATATCATGATCCGCTAATGCTTTAGGAATGACAAATTCACCTTAATTTCCTTGAGTAAGAGATTAAGTGGAAATCGAGAATGGCAGAATAAAATGGTAAGATTTTTCATATGAAAAGGAATAAGATCATGTAATTATATTCCTTATTCACATTATAAAATAAATACTCAGTAAAAAGGATATGTGTAATGATTTATCCTAATACCTTAATTTTAGTTAAACTGATGGTCTTATATATCATCACAGATCTATTTTGTTGAGGTCCATAACATAAAATTCATCATTCACTTCCTGATGATCAATGATTTTTATCGCTCCCTCTATTTATTCACACTATTCTTCCAAGTCCAATTTTCACTCCCAACCTATTGAATCCAACATGGACTCCCATTTATGAGTTACTTTTATTAAACATTATGTTTTTAAGTTTTATTTTTTATTGGAAGATTTATTATTCAGTATTACGATGTGGGATTATATAAAAGGAACAATGACATATTAAAACATTGATAACCCATATGAATTTCAAGGAAATAATTTATTTTATTGAGTAAAATTTAACACCCTATGATTTTGTGATTTATTTTCAAATTAATTTAATCTTTCTGATAGTGATTCATTTCACACGACATTGAATATAAATTTTTTATATAAAATTACTATGTTTGGATTGAGTTATATTTAACAATAAGTTGCAATTGTACTAAATGACATACATAGATTTTCCAAGAGTACATGAACCAATATGTTTGTCTTGGATATCAAACAATATCTTGTCCCTTATATAAATTTTTTTATGTGCGAGGAATAGTCTATACAAACTACAATATACAATTAATATAATTAATAAAAAAACTATTTCATCTACTACCTAACCATTGGAATGGAAATAATGAATACGATTAAATAAAATTTTGAAATCATAATTTAAAAATTATTATAAAATGATTCATTTCATTATTAATTAGTTATAAATTAAGGAAATATCTAATTGAAAATAATTTAATAACTATTCTATGAAAAAAATATGTGTTCAACATAAATTTTAGCTCAATAAATTAAGTAAATTATTTTGATTAATCATTCCATTAAAATATATATAATATACTAAATCAATATTGTTGATACTCATCCAATATATTCCTTTTGTATATGATAATAATAAATTAAATTTTATGAATAAAATTAAGTATTTTTCTAAAAGGTCATTTTATCACCGTTTAATGGGGAACCCATATAAAATAAAAATTTTAAATCTTGTATAATTTTTTTTGAACAAAATAAACTGTCTTTTTTAACTCAAAATGTCATTATTATCTTAGGATTAATTTTTCATATTATTCCAAATAACATTATTTTTGTATGAATAGTGAAAACATACTATTTTTTTTTCAAAATTGATTTTTCATGTAATTTATTTGTATAGTTAAAAAATATTTTCACAATTATTAAAAGTAAAATTACATTGAATTTAAATAAATTAATCTAATTAAGGTCATAAATATCAATTTCAATATGATATTGTACACAAAAACGTCCCAAACAGTTAATCATTTTTTCTTAAAAAACATTCTATCACGACACATCTATATAATTAATTTTAAATTAATCTCTTCAATTATCTGATTAATATTTGGAGAGGTGGATTATATAGTTCGAATCATAATAATCTATTATTTATAATATGTTAAAAATAATTTACCACCAGATATATTATTGAAAGTGACTAAAATTAATTAAAGCAATTATGGGAAAAACATGCTTCACAAAGGCCTGGACCTTAAACATAAGGCCCACCAAGATCTATAAATATCCCCAAAAACCATTATATATTCATTTATAGACCATATCCTATGATTTATATAATTTGTAACATTTTTGGAGACACATTAAATGTGAAAAACGTGACTCTAATTCACTTCTAAATGATTTACAATAAGGCCACTCCTCCACCACTATAAAAAGAAACCCACCCCTTCCACATATTCACAACCCTCAAAACATTTTTCTAAAAAAAATATTCCCAAATATCCTATCACGACCCGTCCCCCAGGGCCCATGCCATGACTACCCCTAGCCCGCCTCCCAAAGGCAAGGGGTTGGTGACTGGGGCCGAAGGCATTAACCTACAAGCGGGAGGCATTATCCTGGATAACTGTACACACAGACACGCCCAACCAAATCTTAACTCCCAAAAGGGAAACATCATACCACTGAATAAACCGAGTCTAAGTACAGCTGAATGAATGTATTCCATAATACAAACCCAAAAAAGTACTGAAAATTGTAATATATGAAAAGTGCTCTAGTGGACCGCTGTAGTAAACCCCACCTAATCATTAGAGTAGTGAAGATACTAGATTCCTATGTAGTATATCATGTCAATCGGGTCCTACTCTGCCTGCCTGGTCCTATTCCACTATGTCCACCATCGTAGAGTCCGTCCATCACATCTCCCTAAGAACCCCTGTCGAAACGTCGATTGTCTGCACCAGACAAAACACATGCGGGCAAAGCCCTTGCAAGGTTGACTGACATAGTACTCAGGTGGGACCCCCAAAAAGGAAAGATCACACAGAAATTACTCAAATTAAATATAGAAACACAGGACAACTCACACCAGGTATATTCTATCATATTAAGAGTAGCATCGTCTGTCACAAAAAATTGATCTTCGTTGTCATTGCAAAACATATCCACAATAGAGCACGGTGGGCCTACTAGGTCACACAGATCAGCTTCCCAAAAACCTTTAACATCTGTTTTAATCATCCCTGATGAGTACCATGGGTTTGCGGGTCCACACATTGATTCTCCCCAGTGTGGCCTGGCTGGGTCACATAGAGCCTATTCCCACCATGGATGAACTGCGGTACTCCTCCTATTGACGTCCATGTGTCTGTTGTGTCACACAAAGTCATTGCACAATTTGGGATTTCTAGGATACACATAGCTTCTTTCCATTGTTCCATCATCGAGCAGTCTTTAGGTTTTAGCCAACCACATGGGTTCGTATGTAGTGATCTTGGGAGAACCTATCCTCAAGCCATTCGTTGCTTCTCGACGTCCATGAATGTAACCAAATGGCATGCCAAAAGATCCTCCTCGAGAGAGAGTCCAATTCCACAAACGTCCCGTCATATAGGAAGGAAAGTTAGTAAGTAACTACTGTTTTCGAAACTAGGGGACCAGTTGTGATAGGGCTTGCTCTAACCCAGTCAGACTGACCTGACCAACAGGGATAGTCATTTCCACATACTTTGATTCATTTAGACGGGCTCGAACTGACCTGGTGTGGGTTGAGGTCGGTCTGGTCCAGCCAGGCTAGTGGGTCAGGCCCAGTATGCCTCACTCGACCCAGCCCAGCTGGCTAAGGGCCTATCCCATAGGGTTTCCCGTCAACCCAGTCTAGTCTGACCCAACCCAAAAAGGGTGTGGGTCTGGACCGGCTCGATGGGTCATGGCCCGCTAGAAGGAGCGGCTCGCTCGTCTGAAGATAGGTCATGTTAGTGGCCAGTGGGGAGAAATAAACATGTGGCGGACCACCACGTCCCTCCCTCACCATGTACATCCCACAAGTGGAAAGCCACTTTTTCATGTGTCATGGGTGGTGATGACTAGCAGCCCCCCACGTCACCCACAGAACTAATCTATGGGTTTAACTTGGTCAACAGGGCACCATACTAGTACTGCGAGTCTCCAGCACCGTGGCCTGGAAGACCGTGGCTTCTTCCTCACCAGAACACAGTCGTGGAATGTGTATCCTCTTAGGTTCTAACATGGCCGGTGGCATGATCCTCCAACCAGCACACAATTGGCACACGACGCCGCTGCCACTGTGTGATGTCTCTACCGAAACTGGTCACCTATAAAACTTTCAATGGGCCACCAAACATTCTATGGTGGTCTGTCCCTTGTGTCGCTTACTCAAATGGTCTTTGGGTGAGGATGCCTTTACCATGGATCCTTCAAACGGTCATTGCCATCTCTTTAGATAAAATTTTCACCATGAGCACATAAACGGAGGGGTACAAGCCTTTTTTAATGTCAGCCCGCACCCTCTGCATTAGAAGGATTAAATTTGGGATAGGTTTATAGAGTCTCTATTTTATCATTACCTAGCATGATTTGAACACATGAATAATCATTCCTGAAAATAGTAATCCTCTCATTATAAAAATTTATCCCCAGATTAACCTTTTTGTGGGTTAATCTACGTTTTTGTTTAAAATTGATTGGAATAAAAAAGGATTAAAAAACCCTACCTCATGATGATTATTTCCACACATTCATTGTAACAGCCCAAGATTTTATAAAAAAATATTCTTTTTAATTTTATTAATGTCTTGTGTTGTACGCTACACCAAAAGGAGCTTGCACAACACGCATCCTTGTCTTGCCTTGCATTACACGCAATCACAACCTTCCTCGATAGCGTGTGTTGTACGCAACACCGAGTTTCACTAAACAACGATGTGCTATTAAAATATTATTAAAACTAGCCGTTATGAATAGTAATAACCACTTTTTTAAAATTCTGTAAATCTTATTTTTTCAAAATGAACTTCATTCTTGGATTCGGAGTATCGAATTTAGCCTAAGGTGAAATTTTGGTACTTTTCGGATAACTTTCATATTCTGATGAATAGTGAAAATTACTAAAAACAACTTTTTTAATCGAAATAATTAATAGTGATAAATCATTAATTTGAGTGGTTTTAAAGTATATTTAGAATATATTTTTTACAATTTAATACAATGTTGGTCATTGGATGTAATTTCACATTTAAACTAGACATAAACAAGTGTCAATCTTTTGATAGATATTGTTTCTTAAAAACACGCTATTTGTTTTAACAGCGGGATTTAATTATAAAATTAATTAATGCAACTTTTATGTTATGAATTTGGTAAAATAGACTTCATTTTTGAATTCGGAATATGAAATATATCTTGGGATGAAATTTTGGCATTGTTCTGAAAAACATCAATTTTTGATGAATAGTGAAACTACTAAGCGGTAGGTTAAAAAAATGAATTTTTCATAAAACATAATTTTACCACTTCTGTGAATGGAATTTCGAAAATCTGAGAGACACGGTTAATATCAAGGACTAAAATGTGGTTCAATGAGATGAAAATAATTTTTGGTGAATAGTAACTTTTTACTTTTTTTTACCGTGGTTAATAGTAAATAGGGTAACTAAGGGTAAATATGATATTAATATTACCCTAACACATGTCCTAATTCTATTGGACAAGTGTAATTCGACCAAAAACAAACTTAGGTTTAAAATATGACCATTTAGGCCCACTTGGATTAGATTAGGACATTTATTATTAATTTATTTAAAGAAGGGTTAAAGTAGTTAAAATCAAAGTTTAATAAGTAAATCATTATTAATATGGGGATATACATAAGATAAATTCTATTGTAAATATTCATTAGAAAGCTAAAAAGATTTACTACATGATGGTATTTTATTTGTAATTTTTAGACATCAAATAATTTAATTTATTTATGACACAATGATGATGCAGTAATTATCTTATTAATGAAATATTGACATAATTGATGTTATAAACACCAAACGAAATATAATTTGAGACTTTTTATGAATCCCACTAATTTTCTAGGTTACTATGATATATTAGTGTTGATTCAATCAACTTGGTTCGAACATATAATTCTGTTATGACTTTCACAAAAATCATATATCAAATAGTGTCAAAATTGACACAAAATAGTTTTTAAATCAAATATTATATTATTAATTATTATTTTATTCCTAAAAATCTAATGATCGGCCAAATGACTTAGATAAGGATATATATATTGATAATAAACAATTTGGGGTTCGTTTGGCATGTTATAGTAAGTGTATTAACCATATAGTGAAAGAAAACAAAAAGACACGGTAAAAGTTAAATTAATTAACTTAGAGTTAAACCTAATTGATAAGGTTAAAATAATACCCTAAACTTGTCTAAATCCTATTGGTTGATAGTATTTCGACCCATCCCCACTTTAGCTTCGAAATAAGTCCCTTTGAAACCATTATAAACCGATCTTGACTTTAATATAAAATAATATTTTGAGATATTCCTAAGGTGCCCCTCTCCTCCCCTATAAAAGGACACCTCCTCCCCCTCCTCCTCACACCAATTTGAGCACTCAAGCTCGGCCAACCCCCTGCAAAAATCTCTTCTCCACTTCCATAGAAACATCCTAGAGGTTCTGGTCTTCCTCAAAGACCAATTTTAGTGCCCTAAAAGGAGGTCTCAAAGAGGCGCTTCAAAGAAGAGGTAATTACCGTTACCAATTCTTTCATCTTTATTTCTTCTTCCACTTCTTCTTATTAGGTTGTTTCATTATGAAGTAATAGCATAAGTATCACTCATATACTGATATGTTATTATAAGTATGAAACAACCCTATTTCACCATCTATCCATCCTACGGAAAAAGAAATCACCGCGCGTGCGTACGTACGGAATACCGTCTCCACGCCGTGGTGTAATCTATTTTCCACCACCACCTTACATGGATGGGTATAATTGTGTAAAGAATAACTATACATAGTTATTACAACATCATATTGATTCTGATATATTGTATAATCCACTCCAATTCAATTCAATATTTATAGAAATGATATCATCGCTCGTGCGTACGTACGGACTACCGTCTCCACGACGCGATGAGATTCATTCTCCATGTTAACCATTTAAGAATGATTATAATGTATATATAAGAAATAATAATGAAATATATGACATTATAAAGCTACTGGATTTATGTATATACATATGTATGTCATCTACTTACTTCCATTTCAAGACAATAAGGAAAGGAAAACAGCGTTCATGCGTACGTACGGACTACCGTCTCCATGAACGGTGTTTTTCATTTTATTTATCTACCTATTATATATATATATATACTGAATATATATGATATATAAATCATATTTTATATTCTGGAAGTGAGTAAATCATGATATAAGTAATAATGATGTCAAGAACAACAAGTCAAAACACCTACGATAAATGAAACGATTTTACCCAAAACGCTTCTTTAACATGGAATTTACAAAAGAACGGGTAATATAATGTCATAAGTGAACCATATATGATATCATAACAATGAATATGATTATGTAATAAGTCAATGACATTATTTAAATCATTATACAGGAGGTTCGGACACTTACAAAGCAAGTCGGACCTAAGGTAAGGGAAATATCACAATCTCATTTTTATCCGAGATTGTTTATTCGTAAGTATTTACTGGGGTGTATTTTATCATCCACATCCATGTTTCATAAATATGTAATATTACTTCCATCCACCTAAAATTGTTTAAATCCATTTTTACCCTTCGGTGAGTTTTTAGTAAGAGAAATGAAAGAAATCTTTTGTCGTTTTTCGTACGAGGTACTTTTTGACTTTTCCGACAAAAGTACGAAGAATGTTTTTTTTAACTTATACGGCATGAATGGATTTTTAAAACATTATTTCCAAGAAGCTTCCTTTACAAGTTTTCAAGTTTATTTTTAATCAACTTCTTTTATTTTAAAGTCGTATGACATGTTATGAAAGGAAAAATGTTTTTTTGAAGAAGAAAGGATATTTTCCTCAAGAATGGAGTTCAAGTGTTTTATCGAAATGATTTTCCATCTAAGATAATAAAGGGTTCTGTTTTTATCCCTATTATTAAATTGATTTGTTCATGTTGTGATGAAATTATTTTTATGAATTCCTTTATATTATATGAATTGATTTATGATGTCATGATGTTTCAAGAATCCCATTTTTGTTACATGTGTTATGTGATGATGTATGTTTTATGATTATGTGGCACACATAAGAAAGGATTCATTATAAGATGGGTGGGACCTATATCTCCCTCCAATTCATTGGTTAAAGATTTTATATCTCATGAGATAGACATGGCTGGAATGGTAGGTTATACCGGTTCAGTGAAACAGGACTGAAACGAGGGTTACTCGATTCCGAAAGGGACTTTGTCCACTAAGATAGTCTTGGCAATGAGTCATGACTAACAAGAAATGATTTTCCATGATTATGTGTGCATGCCAAAAAGTTTCAAGTTTCATGTTATGATTATTGGGATTTCATTTCACTACTATGATTTATCCCATGTTATGAAATTATGCTCTCTTTTGCAGGTTAAGATTTCCAAAAGTTATGTTCTTATGAATGTGATGTGATTGATTTTTCTTTTGTATACCCTTACTGAGCATTTGAGCTCACCCTTTTATGTTTTCTTTTCCCCAGGATATAAATAATGGTTTTAGGTAAAAAAAGGGAAGATCTTTATGGGAGATATTGAAGATCTTTCACCACGATTAGAAGATTACGTTCCGTGTTTCCAAAGACACTAAACTATTACGATCCTTGTGTGTGTGTGTTTTTGTTATGTACTAAGTATTCCGCAAAAGTAATGTAAAGTCTATGTACGTCAGGCTTCGGGTCTCTACAGTTGGTATCATATGAAAGGTTTAGTCAACCTTTGGAAACTAGGATGCGAGAACTTTAGTGAGATCCCTAGAAATATTTCTAAGGTATGTCTAGGGATGCCCCTAAGGATAAGTATACGTATAGGATATAGTCCTATAACTATGGTAACGATATTAGATTAAACCAAAGATGTTATATATTTATGTTACTTCCCCTTTATTATGGTTTTTGCCTCTCACACTATTCTTTTTGGGTTTTAGAAAATGGCTGGAAACAAGATGATTCACAATAATGGAGGATATGATAGACAATGGAATGATATTCTTCATAATGAAATGGGATTTGGAAGTCCAAACATCATTATTATGCCGAATCAGCAATCTCATAATATGATCAATAAAGTAAAATTTGGTAAGTTTCCTGACTCGGCTAATAAGAGAAAGATGGAGTTTCATGATGATCATAGAGGAAAGAAAGTTCAATTTCCCCTATGTAAATCATGTGGGAAGAGGCATCAAGGAGAATGTTTCAAAGGAACTGGAAGATGCTTTGGGTGTGGAAAAGAAGGACACAAAGCAAGTAAGTTCAAAGGAAAAGGTTCATTTAACACCATGGATGAGGATAATGGTATTGCTACGACATCAACAATGGTTAAATGCTTTAAATGTGGAACGTACGGGCATTATGCAAACCAATGCCCTAAGGGAAAGTCTCATGAAGAGAATCAGTATGGTCTTATGGGAAGTATTTATGTTGACGATGATAAAGAAACTACAAATGATATGTGAGATGAAAGAAATGTTGAAGCTCGGTCAATGTTCTAAGAATGTAGTGGAATGATTACATGTTTATCATGTATAATGTTGTATAAGTAATCTCATGGAATAAAGAGACATCTAAGGATTGTTACACTGTTGTCTTTCCTTAAAGTGTATGATTAATGGTACCAGTAACCGTGAAAGGTTATTCAAATATTTTTGGAAAGTAGATGATATGCGCATAATGAAAGGATAAGAAGATAATGAGATGTTTGATTATATTCATGAGCTCATGATTGATATAAGGACTAAGTGATATCATGGTTTGAGTATATAGAATTTTGAGGATTTTGGTATGTGGAAGGTGTTAACTTTTAACTGCATTCATGTTTTCACTATGGCATTCAAGAGAATTCATGATTAAGGCCTTTGAATGTTTGGAATGTGTCCAACAAGATATATCTTATGATATATGGGGATCAACGATGGTATTAAATCTCTGGTAATAGTTTCCACTATGTTATGAGAATGGACTGCAGTATTATGGATAGGACTAAAGATTGGAATGGATTATGTTGGACATAAGTTAGTATTGTTTAAGGATAGAAGTTTTTCGATATTATGGGATGTTATAGTAATATAGTTTTAGAAAAAGGACAACCTGCAGGACGGGCGACAGCCCATCGCTTCGGACAAGGCTGTGGGAATCGAACCCACAACCGAAGTGCGACTGGCCTTTATCGCCTACCACTGACCTACAGGAAGTCGCTGTTTAGTAGAAACTAGTTTTATTTTATTAAGCGGTATGATATATGAAGTATAAGTTCATTTTTGGAACCATATACAATTAATCTAGCCATAAGATGAACTTAAAACTTTTCAAACCTTTTGTTTGAGACAGATGGAATGACCCGTCATTCTATCACATGATCTGCTAACACTTCACGAATAACAAATTCAACTTCATTTATTTAAGAGATGATGTGGAAATTGTTCAAGGCACGAACAATAGTGCGACTGTACCAAAATAAAGTAAGTATTTATTCTAATTCAAATTTTCAACTTTAGGGAAATGATCTTGAAAACCAAAAATGTTGTCCTAGTGATCTTATACCTGATGAATCAGATGGTACCATAGATCGTCACAAATTTATGGATTTGTGATTACTGGATTTTCCATAGCCATGTTCTCTACCACTCTCCATCAGAACATGATGGTTAGATTTCTCTTCCATATCCATATTTTCACCTATGTGGAAACCCAATGATTAGTTTATTTGGTTAACCGTTACGTTTCATACTTTTGTTTTTAAAGATTGGTTTTGATATTCCTTTTTACGATGTGGGTTTCTATTAAAGAAACTTTTTAATAGTAAACCATTTATAACCCCGACAAATTTTGAGGGTGAAATTCATTTTAAGGGGGGTAGAATGTAACAGCCCAAGATTTTATAAAAAAATATTCTTTTTAATTTTATTAATGTCTTGTGTTGTACGCTACACCAAAAGGAGCTTGCACAACACGCATCCTTGTCTTGCCTTGCATTACACGCAATCACAACCTTCCTCGATAGCGTGTGTTGTACGCAACACCGAGTTTCACTAAACAACAATGTGCTATTAAAATATTATTAAAACTAGCCATTATGAATAGTAATAACCACTTTTTAAAATTCTGTAAATCTTATTTTTTCAAAATGAACTTCATTCTTGGATTCGGAGTATCGAATTTAGCCTAAGGTGAAATTTTGGTACTTTTCGGATAACTTTCATATTCTGATGAATAGTGAAAATTACTAAAAACAACTTTTTTAATCGAAATAATTAATAGTGATAAATCATTAATTTGAGTGGTTTTAAAGTATATTTAGAATTTATTTTTTACAATTTAATACAATGTTGGTCATTGGATGTAATTTCACATTTAAACTAGACATAAACAAGTGTCAATCTTTTGATAGATATTGTTTCTTAAAAACACGCTATTTTTTTAACAGCGGGATTTAATTATAAAATTAATTAATGCAACTTTTATGTTATGAATTTGGTAAAATATACTTCATTTTTAAATTCGGAATATGAAATATATCTTGGGATGAAATTTTGGCATTGTTCTGAAAAACATCAATTTTTGATGAATAGTGAAACTACTAAGTGGTAGGTTAAAAAACTGAATTTTGCATAAAACATAATTTTACCGCTTCTGTGAATGGAATTTCGAAAATCCGAGAGACACGGTTAATATCAAGGACTAAAATTTGGTTCAATGAGATGAAAATAATTTTTGGTGAATAGTAACTTTTTACTTTTTTTACCGCGGTTAATAGTAAATAGGGTAACTAAGGGTAAATATGATATTAATATTACCCTAACACATGTCCTAATTCTATTGGATAAGTGTAATTCGACCAAAAACAAACTTAGGAATAAAATATGACCATTTAGGCCCACTTGGATTAGATTAGGACATTTATTATTAATTTATTTAAAGAAGGGTTAAAGTAGTTAAAATCAAAGTTTAATAAGTAAATCATTTTTAATATGGGGTTATACATAAGATAAATTCGATTGTAAATATTCATTAGAAAGATAAAAAGATTTACTACATGATGGTATTTTATTTGTAATTTTTAGACATCAAATAATTTAATTTATTTATGACACAAAGATGATGCAGTAATTATCTTATTAATGAAATATTGACATAATTGATGTTATAAACACCAAACGAAATATAATTTGAGACTTTTTATGAATCCCACTAATTTTCTAGGTTACTATGATATATTAGTGTTGATTTAATCAACTTGGTTCGAACATATAATTCTGTTATGACTTTCACAAAAATCATATATCAAATAGTGTCAAAATTGACACAAAATAGTTTTTAAATCAAATATTATATTATTAATTGTTATTTTATTCCTAAAAATCTAATGATCGGCCAAATGACTTAGATAAGGATATATATATTAATAATAAACAATTTGGGGTTCGTTTGGCATGTTATAGTAAGTGTATTAACCATATAGTGAAAGAAAACAAAAAGACACGGTAAAAGTTAAATTAATTAACTTAGAGTTAAACCTAATTGATAAGGTTAAAATAATACCCTAAACTTGTCTAAATCCTATTGGTTGATAGTATTTCGACCCATCCCCACTTTAGCTTCGAAATAAGACCCTTTGGAACCATTATAAACCGATTTTGACTTTAATATAAAATAATATTTTGAGATATTCCTAAGGTGCCCCTCTCCTCCCCTATAAAAGGACACCTCCTCCCCCTCCTCCTCACACCAATTTGAGCACTCAAGCTCGGCAAACCCCTGCCAAAATCTCCTCTCCACTTCCCTAGAAACATCCTAGAGGTTCTGGTCTTCTTCAAAGACCAATTTTAGTGCCCTAAAAGTAGGTCTCAAAAAGGCGCTTCAAAGAAGAGGTAATTACCGTTACCAATTCTTTCATCTTTATTTCTTCTTCCACTTCTTCTTCTTAGGTTGTTTCATTATGAAGTAATAGTATCAGTATAACTCATATACTGATATGTTATTATAAGTATGAAACAACCCTATTTCACCATCTATCCATCCTACGGAAAAAGAAATCACCGCGCGTGCGTACGTACGGAATACCGTCTCCACGCCGTGGTGTAATCTATTTTCCACCACCACCTTACATGGATGGGTATAATGGTGTAAAGAATAAATATACATAGTTATTACAAAATCATATTGATTCTGACATATTGTATAATCCACTCCAATTGAATTCAATATTTATAGAAATGATATCATCGCTCATGCGTACGTACGGACTACCGTCTCCACGACGCGATGAGATTCATTCTCCATGTTAACCATTTAAGAATGATTATAATGTATATATAAGAAATAATAATGAAATATATGAAATTATAAATCTACTGTATTTATTTATATACATATGTATGTCATCTACTTACTTCCATTTCAAGACAATAAGGAAAGGAAAACAGCGTTCATGCGTACGTACGGACTACCGTCTCCATGAACGGTGTTTTTCATTTTATTTATCTACCTATTATATATATATATATATACTGAATATATATGATATATAAATCATATTTTATATTCTGGAAGTGAGTAAATCATGATATAAGTAATAATGATGTCAAGAACAACAAGTCAAAACACCTACGATAAATGAAACGATTTTACCCAAAACGCTTCTTTAACATGGAATTTACAAAAGAACGGGTAATATAATGTCATAAGTGAACCATATATGATATCATAACAATGAATATGATTCTTTAATAAGTCAATAACATGATTTAAATCATTATACAGGAGGTTCGGACACTTACAAAGCAAGTCGGACCTAAGGTAAGGGAAATATCACAATCTCATTTTTATCCGAGATTGTTTATTCGTAAGTATTTATGGGGTGTATTTTATCATCCACATCCATGTTTCATCAATATGTAATATTACTTCCATCCACCTACAATTGTTTAAATCCATTTTTACCCGTCGGTGAGTTTTTAGTAAAAGAAATGAAAGAAATCTTTTGTCGTTTTTCGTACGAGGTACTTTTTGACTTTTCCGACAAAAGTACGAAGAATGTTTTTTTTAACTTATACGGCATGAATGGATATTTAAAACATTATTTCCAAGAAGCTTCCTTTACAAGTTTTCAAGTTTATTTTTAATCAACTTCTTTTATTTTAATGTCGTATGACATGTTATGAAAGGAAAAATGTTTTTTTGAAGAAGAAAGGATATTTTCCTCAAGAATGGAGTTCAAGTGTTTTATCAAAATGATTTTCCATCTAAGATAATAAAGGGTTCTGTTTTTATCCCTATTATTAAATTGATTTGTTCATGTTGTGATGAAATTATTTTTATGAATTCCTTTATCTTATATGAATTGATTTATGATGTCATGATGTTTCAAGAATCCCATTTTTGTTACATGTGTTATGCAATGATGTATGTTTTATGATTATGTGGCACACATAAGAAAGGATTCATTATAAGTTGGGTGGGACCTATATCTCCCTCCAATGCATTGGGTAAAGATTTTATATCTCATGAGATAGACATGGCTGGAATGGTAGGTTATACCGGTTCAGTGAAACAGGACTGAAACGAGGGTTACTCGATTCAGAAAGGGACTTTGTCCACTAAGATAGTCTTGGAAATGATTCATGACTTAGAAGAAATGATTTTCCATGATTATGTTTGCATGCCACAAAGTTTCAAGTTTCATGTTATGATTATTGGGATTTCATTTCACTACTATGATTTATCCCATGTTATGAAATTATGCTCTCTTTTGCAGGTTAAGATTTCCAAAAGTTATGTTCTTATGAATATGATGTGATTGATTTTTCTTTTGTATACCCTTACTGAGCATTTGAGCTCACCCTTTTATGTTTTGTTTTCCCCAGGATATAAAGAAAGGTTTTAGGTAAAAAAAAGGGAAGATCTTTATGGGAGATATTGACGATCTTTCACCACGATTAGAAGATTATGTTCCGAGTTTCCAAAGACACTAAACTATTACGATCCTTGTGTGTGTGTGTTTTTGTTATGTACTAAGTATTCCGCAAAAGTAAAGTAATGTCTATGTACGTCAGGCTTCGGGTCTCTACATTCATCCTTAAGGGAATAAGATATAGGTGTCACTTATCGGTTCTGATATTCGAAAGACGTTAAAGAAGGGGATGTTCTGCTGGCGTTTATCATTATTCCCTAGGGTGTAGGCCCATCAGAGGATCACTAGATTATCCTCCAAAATTTTTAATAGATATTTTCCTAGTGCATTGAAATATATATAAGCACACGTCATAGCCTTCCCTTAAAGATGTGTCATCATTTCATTACATTGAATCAAAATTGTGTTTCTCATCATTAATGCATCGTTACACTGTGAGTTTAACTAGGCATTAATGATCCTCATTGAGGTGCATCGTCGCTTCCCTATCGCTACCCCGTAGCATCATCATCCACCACTAAAAAGGGAGAAATAATAAAATAATTAAGTTAAATTATTTTTTTATTTTTCATGAAACGTCCTAAAATTAACTTTTCCACTCAGCCAATTTGGGCTAAAGTTAGGTTATTTCTAAGAGAATCTTGGTATTATGAATTCAATAGTTCCCTCTAATTTTTGATCCAAATATTTTTTTCATATGAAAAATAAATCTAATCGAACATTTACTGAACGTACCATAAAAAAGTTCAAAATTCTGTTAGGGGCTCCCGATATCTCAAAACCATGTGTCATCAATTTTTTTAGTCTCAAAATTATTCCATAAAAATAATAAATCAAAAAATAGAAGGAAATTTGAAGAAATTAAATTTTCCCCACCTTAGGGATTTATGTCCCCAATTGAAAAAACTACAACTAAAAAATGATTGGGGTACTGAGCATGAATATGAGTCTCCCACTCCCATGTTCCATCCTATTGATTTTTGTGCTGCCATATGATGAGAAATAGTGGAATCTACTACCTGCATAAGAACATCTCTTTTAGATCATTTTTCATTACTAGAAACTCTGGAAACATCACCCCATCATCGATGTCCAGCTCAAACCCTTCAATGCGTGTGATGCATCATGCACATACATCCTCAACTAAGACACCTGCAAAAAATTATGCACCTGGTGCATCCTTGGGGAAAGATCTAGATGGTACACCCATCTCATAATTTTTTGAGGACATGAAAATGTTTGAGGAACCTTAGAGATATCATCCTACCCCGACCAGACCTGTGTAATCATCGTCATGGTGAGACATGAAGGAGCACATGATCTCCCTCCTCGAACTCCAAGGGCTCCATCTATTGTCTCCATATGACTTCTACCTAATCTGTACAATCATCATCCTCTATTGGATGATTTGTACCTTCTATGTGGTAGCCAATACCAACTCTAAACCCATAAGTGCCAACTCCCCTGTGTTTATCCAGCATATAGATGATCCACAAGGTCAATCGCACATGGCCTAAAATGTTTCCATGCTGATGCTGGAGGGATAAAATTTTTTGAATGATAACTCCACCAGTGGCATGTGGTCCTCCCAATTGAATCCTAAATCTAGGACAAAAGAACAAATCATGTCCTAGAGTTTGTGTAAGGTCTTCTTCATCTGACCATCTGTCTGTGGGTGAAAGGCAATGCTCAAGCATAGTTGAATCCCAAACACCTCCTGAAATCCCTTCCACAAGAATGATGTAAAATGAGCATCCTGATCCAAGACGATCGTCAATGAAACCTTGTGAATTTTTAAAATATATTTTACGTAGATACCTCACATTCCCTATACTGATCCCAGTACTGGGATGGGTAGGATGTGTGTTGATTTGGTGAGTCAGTAAAAAATCAGCTAGATAGAATTGTAGCCCCTGGATGAATGTGGTAGCCCTATCATGAAGCTCATGGAGACACAATTCCACTTCCATTATGGCACCTCAAGTGGATGATCTAATCTTGTTGGTACCTGATTCTCGGCCTTCATATTCTGACAAGTGAAACAATTTGATACTAAGTATGCCACCACTTTCTTCATCCCTCGCCACCTGTACTAATGTCGGATGTCATAGTACATCTTCATCACCCCCGGATGTACTTCCAAAGAATATGTTGGTGAATCCTTCCACATCTACTCTTATAGAATCTCTGGTAGCATGGTTCATCCTATAAATAAGAAAGTGTGATCCCCACATTTAAATAATCCTTCAAGAGACTATTCTGACGATATTTTAGCACGTCGGGCCCCAATGTCAATATCCCCAAGCTGAGCCTCTTGAACACATAGAAGAATTGAGGGAGTGAAATTCATATATTGAAGGTAAGTTTATCCATCTCAATCCTTGAAGGATATCTAAAGCATGGATAACTGCTAAGTCCCCTCACTCAGAAACTACAATCCAGACCTCCTGCTAAGTGCGTCTGCTACTATTTTTTCCTTCAAAAAAGTGTAGACTGTCTCAATGTCGTAGTCCATGAGGAACTCCATCCATTACTGTTGTCTTAGGATTAGGTCCTTCTATGAGAAGATATAACTAGGACTCTTATCCAAAGAGTAAAACGTAAACTGTCCACACAACAAGTAGTGACACCACATCTTTAGAGCAAATACCACTACTGCTAACTCATGGTCATGGGTAGCATAGTTCTTCTAGTTTTCTATCAACTACTGTGAGACATAAGTGATCACTACTTGATCCTAAATCAGGACACAACCTAGTCTGGTCCATGATGCATTGAAATAAACTACATACCAAACCCCATCTTCTGGTAGCCTCAAGATGGGGGCACTCGTCAGTCTCCGCCTCAGCTCATTGAAACACTACTAGAACTTCTACTTCCACAATAAATGCATCCCCTTAATCATAAAATATGAAAAGTGTGCCAAAACCATAGATAATTCATGTACAAATCACTATTAGTTCCATGAAAATCCTAGGAAACTCCGCACCTCGGTCATATTTCTGGGTGGCTCCCATGAAAGCACTTCCTTTTTCTTATCTTAATACACTAGAACTCTAGCCTCTAAGATATGGTTCCCTACGAAGTGGAATTACAATAAACATAACATGAAATTTGGGAGGTTTCCATAAATATAGTTCTCTTAGAGTGTATCCAAAACTATTTTCAAGTGCGTGGCTTGGTCCTCCTATGTTGGCGAGTACACCAAGTTTTCATCAATGATGACTACCACGAACCAATTGAGTTATGGTTGGAAAATATTCTCCATGACCACATGAATACTGTTAGAGCATTTTTCACACATAATGGAATCACAATGTACTTTCCATGGCCATACTGACATCAAAAGGATGTCTTCATTACGTCCTCATCCAGTTCCCTAAGCTGATGATAGCTTGATCAAATGTATGTCTTTGACAACCACTGTGATCCCTTCAGCTGGTCGAAGAGATCGTCAATATTCGGCAGATGATACTTGTTCCTCATGGTCACATGGTTTAGTCAGCGATAGTACACACAAATCCTCAAACACTAATATGACTTTTGGAGAACAAAATTGTGGCTTCCCAAGGAGAAACACTGGGCCTTACAAACCAATTCCTCTACAAGTCTTCCAACTGTACACTCATCTCACAAAGCTCCACTGGGGTAATCCGATATGCTAGTATTGATATCGGTTCCATCCTAGGGAATAGGTGTATGTAAAAGTCTAATTCTCTAAGATGGGGTAGCCTCAGAACATCATTAGAGAAGACACTAACATATTATACCACCACTATAGGATATCTCGGAATCATCTCATCCACTACACTAATGGTGAGGATATCCAACTAACAAGTGGTAATTTTTGGTTGCACTGATCCACTTCCCACTATCATGGAACTATTGTGGCAATAATCCATAATTATTCTTTTTGGTATTATAGCTCACATAGAGTCGCTCCCCACTGTGGGCCTTCTGGGTCACATAGAGCCTCTTCCCACCATGTAAGAACTGAGGTACTTCTCTTATCGAGTACCATGGGTCCGTTTAGTCACATATAGACTCTCCCCACTGTGGGCCCATTGGGTCCTGCAGAGCCGCTTACCATTGGGCCATCGTCGGGCAGTCTACATGTGTTAGTCCGCCGTAGTGTTCTGTGGATAATGGGCTTGGGAGAACCGCTCATTAAGCTATTCATCATTTTTTGTTTTCCATGAAAGTCATCACAATTCATGATGAATGACATATATCCTCAATAGAGTCCCAATTCCACAAAAAACCCATCAATCAGATGTACTGTTTTCAAGATACATGAGTTTTAGTAATGTTGGGGGAAGTTGTGAGGGGGCCATGTCTGAACTAGTTGGATCAACTCGAACAACCCAGCCCTAGGATTTCATATACCCTAGTTAATTTAGATGGATAATACATGACCTTGTACGGGTTGTGGTCGATCTGTTCAAACCTGGACAGTTTTCCAGGACATATAGGCCTCGTTGGACCCAGCCTGCTTGGCAAAGGGTCCAACTTGCTAGGTCTCCCAGTCACCCGGTCTAGTCCAGCTCGGCCTAA
Source organism: Viscum album (assembly GCA_963277665.1). Classification (NCBI taxonomy): domain Eukaryota; kingdom Viridiplantae; phylum Streptophyta; class Magnoliopsida; order Santalales; family Viscaceae; genus Viscum; species Viscum album. The sequence continues at coordinate 1,488,785,887 of OY728128.1, forward strand.
AGATGGTGCGGGTTTGAACTACTGGTGAAAGTCTATCCCAAAGTTGTGGGTTGGCCCTGCCAGTATGGTTCCAGCCCACTGACATTGGTCTGGCCTACTGGGTAGTGGGACTGTCCCGACCTGCTAGGGGTGTGGTCCGATGGTCGGAAGATCGTCCACATTAGAGGCCGGTGACAACCGGCCACCGTCCACTTCCCTCCCTAACCCAATCCGTTGGTTGACCCCAGTAAACGAACTTCGTTGCTGTCATCGTGTGTCTCCAGCACCATCGCCCGGTGGGCCACGACATCTGCCGCACCAGCCCGCTGCTCCTTGTGATGGTGGCCTGCTCACCCGACTGGCATGTGGATGTCATATGCCACCACATACATTGTGTGTTGTCGCTTCCAGTACTAGTGAACTGTTATAATATTTGGTTTTCTACCAGATTCGCTTCAATGGTTTGTCCCATGTGCCTCTTTTACAAACAGTCTCCAGGCAAGGATTCATTTACTATGAAGCCTTTAAACATGCATTGTCGTCACTTCATACAAAACGTTAACCATGAATGAAAAAATGGAGGGGTACTGGGATTTTTTGTTATCGTCACAAACCCTTGGATTTATATATAATAATGACGGGGGAGGTTTAGGGATTCACCTTTCAATCGTTACAATCCTAGATTTGAAACCATGAATAATCATCCCAAAAAAAATTCACCCTACTGTTATAACACACGATCTGTTGATAACGAAATTTGAAGGTTAATCCAAATTTTTAATCTAGATATAGATGGAATGAACAGTTGATCAAAAACACAAACCTATTGATGTTTGTTTCCACATGTTTATCCTCGAGGGTTTAAGATGATATTGTCGCTTTTCGGTACCGATATTCGAAAGGTGTCCAAGAAGGAGATGATCTGCTGGTGATCTTCGCCCTTCACTAGGGGGGATTTCAATCATAGGTTCACTAGAGATTCATAAAATTATTTTAACACATATTTTCCCACCACATTGAATTATAAATTTAATCACATCGTAACATTCCCATTAAGATGAGGTGTCGCGTCATTACGTTGAAACAACGTCGATGTTACTTGTCATTAAAAAATCATTATGCTTTGAGTTTAACAAGCCATTAATGAGCCTCATTGATTTGCTTCATCACGAGCCTATCACTACCCTCCCGCTTCAATATTTGGAACTCTAAAGGTAGAAAGAAAACAGAATAATTCATATAAATTATTTTATTATTTTTCTGGAAAATTCCGAAAAATAACATTTCTACTCGGCCCTTGCCAGCCAAATTTAGGTCATTTATTGGTGAATAATATTGTTCTAATTTCAACAGTTCCCTCAAATATTCTCTATAGGTGACATATCAAAAGAAATAAAAAATTTCATGCACTTTTATTCAATGAACCTTAGAAAATTTCAAATTTCTGATACGGGCTCCCCAAACCTCAGAATCACGTGTCTTCGAATTTCACAGCCACAGAATATTTCCATATAAAAAAATATATGGAAATTTAGAGATGTTACATATCCTCTAGAAATAAAACACATAATTATATAATCCTCCCTTTGTGTAGAAATCTATCGATGTAATATCTTTTTTGAAAACCAAGAGGAATTACTAAAAGAAGAGGTAGCATCCTTCCTCAACCTCTTTTGATATATTTTTATTCTCCACCACATAAAATATAAAAATTATATGATTATATAATAAAATATTTTTCATAAATATACTAATATGATTTAATTATAAGTTTTATACCTACATTTATACACTCTTCCATCTAATGGGTAACAAATTTATCGTAATTGATTCTGATGAACTATGGCCTCATAAAACGATGTTTTTTATTTTTCCATTACCAACTCCCATGGTTAAAAAATGATGATTTAAATTATATTTTAATATGATATATATAATATATATTATTAATTTACCCATCATTAATTATATAAAAAACATAAATTCTTGTTTTCTATTTTGTGTAAATACGATAACACCGTTTGTGGACGTATCGACTACCTCATCATCAGAATGATGTGTTTCGGTCACACATTACATGTAACATATTGACTATGGGTTTAGTGAATGTATATGATATATATTAATTAGTATTTTGAATAGAATTATATAATTATCTTAAAAAATACATTTCATTTAAATCCATACATTCGATACGATAAGAAAATGGAAACAATATTAATGCATATGTAAGGCCAATAATCTCCACGAATAGTGTCTTACATTCCATATTTATATTATTATAGATTATTATAAATAAGTATATACAATATATATCTAATATTTATATCATTTTGAACATTAATTATATAATTAAATCATTATCTATGTAATACGATCATGAATAAAAAGTCAAAATGTATACGAAAAATAATGGAGATATTACCCAAAACGTAATGTTAATAATGAATAGGTATCAAACCGGTAATATAAAGTCAAAATCATGTAATGTATTGAATATAATATAAAAATATTTTCATTTTTAAGATTTATAATAAAAATTTATTTATTATAAATTTGGATTGATAATGTGAAAACAATGTCCATACTTAAGGTAAGGGTTTTGTCATGTCACTTTTATTTCTATGAGATTTATGCCTTATTCACCACTATTTTTTTTGATTAAATACATTGTATTAATATATTTTACGATTTTATCCTTAAATTTTTCAGTATTCACATATACACATGATGATATATCTTTCTAGTGTCAGATGTTTCTAAAGTTAACAAATCAGTAATGTGATTTTTCCTCAATTGACCTTCTTTAAGATATATTCCCTGTTATGTACATATATTCAAATTTGAGTTGTATAAAATTCAATTTACAGTTTTATATCATGAATCTATTTATATTCATGATAATATATGATTCTTTTAATATTATTATTTAATTTTTATTTTGATTCAATGTTACTAAATGAGAAATAGTTTATTGCTACAATGTCATCATTTATGGATATTTGTTATAATTATGCTTGAATTTATGAAATCTTTTGATCCATCTATAAAGATCCATCATTAATATTTTTATAATTTTTTATCCATGATATTTCCATTCATTAATAAAATTTCCCACTCATCGGTAATTAGGATGATTAGTAAAATGTTTTTTTATAAAACCCGACATTAGGTCTCTTTTCAGTCAAAAATCAGTGTTTTTGAAAATATTAATTTCCAAGAAGGTTTATAAATAATTTTTATGTTAAAAAATGGATTTAAAATATTACACGCATCATTTATTAAATATCAAAGTAAAATGGCTTCAAAACGGTTTCATGTGTTATTTATAAGATTTCAAATGATTTTAAATGAAAATATGTTTTCAAAATATATCTAGGATTACATTATAAGTTTAAAATTATATTTTAAAGCAAATCAATTTAAAAAATGAATAATTTTTTTAAATAGTTTTTCAAGGAAGATAAATTGTGTTTCTCTATCAATTTTTTCAATAAAAGTTTAAATATTTCTATTTTAGAAAAGGATTTTTAAACAATTTTCATAAAGATATTTTTAGAGAAAATATATTTTATTATAGAAAAGATGCATGTGATAATTCAAAATACTTATCCATCTATGATGAAATACTTTTTAATATTTTATTATTTACTAGGGATATGATCTAACAATACCATTCATATTATTTCCTAAATGGTTTATGTTTTGATTTAGTTATTCTTATAGAACATGTTTCTATTTCATTTTTTATATTCTTTTGAAACTCATTTCGTTTCATGGGTTATTATTTTCAGAAATTAATATGAGACCTACCTATTTTTATATGTAATGCTGTGATGAAATTTTTATAATACCTAAGTCATTTCAATGGTTAGGATATGATGTTATTTAAACCCTTATATTTTTTTGGGTCATGATATGATGTATGATTTATTGTCTTATAGAACATGTATAAATGATTTTATTACGTGTTGGGTGGATCCTATATCTCTCTCTATTGAATTGGGCAATGATTTATTCTCATGAGATAATTTTGTGAAACATGTAGACATGATAAATCCAAAAATGGGAAACATGTGTGTCCTGATCGAAAATAAGAAATAGGTGTGTCATGATCCTCTATGGAAGACAAGTGTTTCTAGACCTGAAAATAGGAACAAGTGTGTCTTAATAAACTATAAGAAATAAGTGTATCATGATCTGCTATGGTAAATAAGTGTGGACTAATCCAAAAAGGAGAGAGTTGAGTGTCTTGACCCTCTATGTTGATGGTCTTGGTAGTAAACCATGACAAATGAAATGGTTTTATATAATTGTAGTGCTTCCACACTTATAGGAAATGATATCATATTTCATGATGAATTCTCGAGGATTCATCAAACTTATTATTCATGTATAATGAACATACAATCTTTATGACACGACTATTCTATTTGATCTTTGATATATAGTGTTTCTTATTGTAATGTTATGATCATGTTCTCACACACTTATTGTGATGTTATTCTTACATATCTACCTCTTTTACTCTTTTTATGATGTTTATCTCACCACTATATTATATTTTATTTCCTTAGGTAATGAAGAATGGTTTTAAGTAGGATTTATATAGATGAATTTCATTAAGGGAGATGTTGAAGATCACTCACCAAATTAAAAGAATATGTTCCCAATTTCTAAATAAACTAAACTATTATAGTCCTAAGACATGTATTTTTTAATGTACTAATTATTCATCTAAATGTATGTAACATAGTTCCTAGGTCTCTATATTCATGGTACCACATTTTAAGAGTAAAATAAGAGTATATACATATGAAAAAATTTATGATTTATACTATGAATTTTTTGTTTTTTGTAATTCTTCAAGAATGGATCATCAATGACAGGTTTAAAAAATTGGTTTATATTGTAGCAACGGAATAAAAACGTATTAGATATACATTGATAAGATAAACGTGAGGATGGATTATTGGGTAGTATTGATTCTTTTAAAACAAGGATATTTTTAGGATGTTTCCAAGGACTCTTCGAGTATTGGATTGGGATGTTTCTTGATATAGGTGAAAAAGGTCATGGATTTATGGAAATATCTAGTTACACCCACAAAAAAATATATATCCTACACATGGAATTGCATTAGAAATAGTTATCAATTCACTCAAAAAATAGAATTAATCTCTTTTTTGGGGAGTGGTTTATGATATATTACGATTACATGATCGGGAAATATATTTTTAGTCAGCGATGTTTGAATTGGTTATGGAGAATATATAGCGACCCGAACAAAAAAATGGAAATTTAATCATTATATATGAATATTAATAAGATTAAAAAAAACATTCATGAGTACCATAATAGTTTAGTGTCTATAGAAACTTATGACACATTCTTCATGTTTGGTGAATGATCTTTAACATCTCCCTTAAATATCATTTCCTTTATAACTCTTTTTTAAAACCTTTATTCACAACATAGAGGAAGGAAACATAAGAAAAGGGTGATATCAAATGGCCATTAAGTGTAAATAAAGTAATTGAATAATTATAACATGAGAATACAATTAAAAATATTTGGGCAGAATATTTCAAGATCATAGCCTAAATAAAAACTTCATTAAAATGAAACATATAAAAAATATTGGTTGTCCATAATTAGAGAATCATAAGATTATAAAAACATGTATCTTGTGAGCCTATCAAAGTAATAAGACATAAAACCATTTTCCTATTTTTATATATATAACACCATAATATAATTCATATATAGTTTCCAAAAAAATATCAGGGAAATCATAGGGGCAACACCCACTAGGCAGGATACACAACAATCCTCAATCCCAATAACTTCCATAATAAGGGACTAGGATTCCCCTTCATCCGATATAATATTAGGTTTCCCCATATTCCCATAGTGTGTTGGGTTTCCCAATATCACCACATTGTATAAGGAACATCATTTATTCCATTTTGGATTAACATGCACATGTCTCTATTTTTTCGATCAAGCCCGTCAACTGGTTTCCCATAATTTTCTCATGAAGTATAAGTCTTTTCACAATTCATTAGATGGAGATATAAGTCCCACCCATGTCCTATTGAAATATTACATATGTGTGAGACAATATCCTAATAAATCATATATTAACCCATGAAATTAAATGGGTATCCCAAACATGTAATCATAACATAACATGCTGAAAAAACATGTTTCATAATAATTTCATCAATGATTTACCCATTGATTAGAAGATGGTGTCATAGACATATTACATGTGAATGAGAAACTGGTTTCCACAAAATCATGTCATAATAACATAAAACATTGAGAGAAATAATATTAAAATAGCCTTTTTATCATTTCACCATAAAGGATTGTGTAACACTAAATGATGCAATCATATATGAAAAATAATGTTGAAATATATTTTATAAACATTTATTGAGGACAATACTGTTTATGCTCTAAAAACATTTTTTTAAACCAAAAAAATTATGAATATGATTTTCCTTGAAAACGACCATGAAGATGTTTAATTAAGCTCTAAAACATTTTGTAATCATTTTCCTAAAAACATATAAAATAAATTGACTATATTTTTAAAATAATTTGTCCTAATGACTTATAAACAAACCTTGAAATAAATTAGAAAATATTTTTCCATGAAACTATATAAAAGAAGATTACAAACATATGTAAAATTATTATTTTTAAAATAAATAAAAACCATTTTATTTAACCTTTAACATCATTTAAATTATTTTATTTTAAAACTCTCTTTTGGAAACATATAAAGGGATCTTTGAAAATAATTTATAACACTTTTTAAAAGGAAAAAAATTTTTTAAAACAATTTTTATTTAAAAAATATTTTTAAATAATAAAATTATAGTATTATTTAAATTATTATTATTTAAAACAAACTTGTAGACATACAAACTAATCATCTAGGAAATGATGGTCAGGACAGTGGGTATGTCCTTACATACCAAACATTTCTTTTTCACCTTAAACGCTAAAAAATGTGACATGATTAGAATATAATAGAAGTATAATATTTTAAAAAAATTATAAACAGGACATACATAAGTAAAAAATTATTTTAAATGAATTAAGATAATAGTAAAACATTTTTTAAATCATATTTATATTTTTTTAAAAGAACTCATATTTTCTACATAAAATAAGAATAATATTGGATTTTCATAAAAAAAACTATTAATTATTTTAATTACCAAAAATTGGAAATTGGAACCATTTATTGGATATAACATGAATAACCATAGATTATAAAATTTAATTAGTTTTCTTGATATATATACGATATTATTTCTTCAATGGAATTACAATCATAAAGTATATCTATAAACAATGAGATTATAGTAACAAAATGTTAAAACTTCTGAAACATTGAATAATAAGAAATTGAAAATAATGAAATTAAATTAATATAAAAATATCATGAAAATAATTATATTCATTATATAAAATTTATAAGTTATTATAGACAGCTCATATGAAAATATAGGTGCATAACATGTCATGTATCTCAAATATGGAAAATTGAGACAAAAATTATGTTATAGATTTGTTAACTTTTGAGCCATAAACCCCATTAAAGAAATATAAAGATGGATAATAAAATACCCATAAATTTATTTATACAAACTATATAATATATTAATTTTCATTATATTCCTCATATTATTATATTGTAGGTGAACATGGAATGTGTCTCATGGAAAATAAAAGTGAGACCAGAAAACCCTTATTACTTGAAAAACTTTTTAATCGTGATCCCCATAAAGGAATAACATCAATTTAAACTCATAATATTTAAAAATAAATAAAAATAATGATATTACATTTCATAGGGATATATATATACCACAAAATAGAAGTTAGTGGTCAATATAACATGTATCTCATGGAAATTAAAAGTGAGATGAAATTCACTTACCTTAAGTCATGACATTGAAGGTACTCATTCAATACTCATGCATAAAAAATATAAGTTTATTATAAATATCGAATATAACAATAATATTAAATATATTACTATATATGATATGGTTATGAATTTATGTCATCTTTTAATTAACAACTCCATATTAATATTACGTTTCAGGAAATATATTCTTTGTATTATTGTATATGTTTTTCTTTTCTATTTATGATATTTTAATATATATCATGATTAACTTATTTAATGGATTTAAATAAATATATAAATATAATATATATTCATTATATATTTAGTTCTAATATTATAATGAATATGTAAATATTAAATGGAATAAACCATTCATGGTGAAGGTAGGTCATACGTACTAATGAACAACATTTACTTATTATTTCATATTAAAATGGTGAAAGTATGTTATACACACACATATATATATATTATCATTAAAATGTCATTATTTTGTCATATATGTAATATAATTTTATTAAACCCATAATAAATACATTCTATGTAGAGTATGAATATACCACATTGCATTGATCAAGAAGTAGTCCACAGTTCCCCAAACGAAATTATAATATTTTAAAAAAGGTAATCACGAAGGTATATATTATATAATAATTATAGAAGGATAAATATATAATTTATATCATATATATAATAAATTTTATATAAAAATATTGTTTACCTTATAATTTCAAACCATGATAGGTGGTAGATGAAAAACAAACAACATCATTTCGTGAGGTGGTAGTTTGTTGAACACAATACAAATATGTTCATTACACATTAGATAGATGTGTGTTTAAGTGTATTCGAACCATTATAAAAATAAAATACAATATATATATGATAATTATGATATTGTAGAAGAATAAAATATGAATATTTTATTAGGGTGTATAACTAAAATATAACAATAGATCTTGAGGAAGGATGTTACATCTTCTTTGGGAAACTTCTTTTGGTTTGAACCAATAGGATTCATTGAATGGATATATAACCAGAGGATGGATTCTAGAAAAAAGGTTAATATTTTTGGAAATTATATGGGAATATTTTTTTTGAGTCAATGGTATTGAAATGTCTGTATAATTTTGAGGGTTGAGTGCCTTTTGATAGAGGAGGAGGAGTGACATTCTTTTAGAATTTGTAAATGGGAATTCCACAAATTTTTTTATTATAAAGATTTAATATGATAATTAAAACTCTATAAAATGGGTTATATGGTCAAAATATGTCTATAAAATGCCTTTTGGATAAGTTTCTAGTCTATTTTGGACCTTAATTGTATGGTTTGGCCCCTTGTTAAGCTACTTTCCCTCTTAATCAATGAAATTAATTTTAATAACCTCCACTAATATGTTTTTTCAAAAACTATTCAAACTAAAAATAAATAATTTTTTTGTAAATTCCAAATATGTAATCCATTATTCTATGTTTAAATCAAAAAATGGTAGAAATTAGTTCAAATTTAATCTCATAAATTGGATGAGAAAGAGAATTTTTTTGAGTAAATTTGTTCAAATGTTTGCTATGTTTTTATATCAAATTTTATTTTGAATAATATTAAAATGAAATAAATTGAATTAATTGAAATATTATTGATATAATATATAATTAAATCTAATAAAAATATACTTTAATGTTATAAATATGTTAGATGAAAAAGGAGTTTTGAATTAGAATTCATAATTAGTCATTATTCATCAAAAAATGAAATTTCATAGAAAAGATAAAAAATTCAACCAAATATAATTTTAATGTTCCACTTTCAAAAATAAATGTTTATTTTGTCAAATTAAAATTATAAATTCTTCAAAAATAATATTTAAAATGTGTACTCCAATAAAAGGTTTTAAAATTATTTTTTAGAAGAATACATCTTTTTAATAATGAACATGGATTTATTTTAATCTTAATCATATAAATTATATTGTATTTATTGATTGAGAGTGATATAATTTATATTTTAATCCCATCTGAAACTGAAATTATCATTATAAATAAATTAGAGGAAAAATATTTTTTTAATTAAAATTCTGTAATATTCACTATTGTTTAAAAAAAATTAAACTCCAAATTAATATATCAAAAAATAAAGCTAATCATTTTTTATGTCCCAATTTCAAAAAGAATTATCTTTTTCTAAAAATAATTATAAATGATTCATAAGTCATGTTTTAAATGGGTACTTTATTAAAATCGGTAAAATTACCTTTAAGAAGAATAAATATTTTTATTCATAGAATCGATTTTATTCTTATCATATTCAAATCATATCTATTAAATTAATATTAATAATATGGTTTAAATATATAATATATAAATTGTATTTAAATAATTATTAAATTTTTTGGTTTGATTTATTGAGATAGAAATTTATTTCTACATAGAAATATAATTTATTTATACAAGTATTTTAAAAATATTTCTTACATTCAATTATATTAATTGATACCAAAGGATTCAATTTATATATTTATTTCAATCATATTTTCCAAAATTATGTAATCATATTCCTAATTTCCAATAAAAAAACTAGGTTGTAACAATAAAAAAATTTAATAATAATAATTATTATATATTATATTTATTTAAAACTAGGCCTTGTGTGAAATGAATGATACAAAAGGGACTAATCAGTTACTATAATAGATTTCAAAGATAATGTTGCTTGTATAAAAATTCTAATATAGGTGTTGTGTGTAGTGTAATATTGACATGGTGTAGCGTAAAATGCAAGCCACACATAGTGATTTTGTATAAAAATGAAATATTTAGTGTTTTATGAAATTAAAAAATCCAATGATTAAATTAATTTGAAAAATATAATTCATGAATGACCAGGGTGTTACAGGTGCTGGGAAGAGTATCATAAAATTTGGATCATGATATTTCTGATACCCCTTTGAACAAAATGTGGTTTCAGAGGTATTGAGAAGAAAATTTCAGATAAATGTTATGAATTAATCAATTGAGGGGTTATATATATTGAAATTTTTTGTTGATATGACCTTGGAAGTGGAAGAGGTTGGATGATTAGTTTCATTATATTAAATGAATGATGAATCATATTTTGATGAGTTGATTTGGGTCCAGTATGTTATCAAAAATGAGTGCCAGTGTTTTTGTGAAAACCTTTATAGTGAGGAGTCTTCAGGTGAGTAGTATTAATCTCCCAGTGCATATCTAAGATGTTATAGTACTTAGTTTTTCCATTTTCCTAATGTATTGATTTTTTAGACAATGGAAATTCTTCTACATGGTTTCTGATCCTAGGAGTATCAAGATATATCACTATAAGAGATGTTAGTATTGGTGTAAGGGGAAACGATGATCAATTATGGATTTTTCGTCACAATGTCATACTTGTAAGATAATTAAAGTGGAACCCCAGAGTCTTTTAGGGTTGTTATATCAATTACACATTATAATAAAAAAAATTGGATGATATTTCCATGGATATCACCATTGGTTTTCCATGAACTCCTATTTGTAGATATTTGAATTGGGTAATAATTTAAAGAATCCCAAAACCATCACATTTCATACATATCTGTGAGATAATGAAAGAGGAAAATCATTAGTACTTATACATATCATAGTGTATGATATACAAGGGATCTATTTATGAAGTTGCATTTGAAATGGAACCATGGTTTTTATAAATTTTTTGGAATGGATTACAATTTGGGATGGTTTACTTGATCAATTTTAACATGGCTTATAATTTTTCTGAAACTAGAAAAACATACATGAACATCTCAGTTCTAGAGGATATGTAATGGGATTAACTTCATGATTTTGTTGAATCTTTGGAACATCATTTTTATGTGGTTTAATTTTCTTATAAAATTTGTAATCATGATTCAATAATGTTTTTATCCTTGAAGTATTTGTATGAGAGGCCATGTAGATCACTCTTCTTCTAGGAAGAGTTTCCATAGTAATCCATGGTTGGGATAAGTGTTGTTTTGGAGGAACTGAGATAGTGGAGTTGGTAAATTGGATACTGAACATGACCCAATGTTATCAGGAATATTATCTAGACCATATTCTATGGCCATTATGCTATGAGGTTAGTGATTGTGTCTTTCCCAAATTTTCACATTTGTAAGGACATCATTATTTGGGTATGAATGGAGTGTTTTTACATATGATTGTGGTCCCATTTTATAAAATTTTCAATAGTTGGTATGGTAGAATATTAGTATTAATTTTCATATTAAATGAGGTATATCCTTTAATTATTTCATGTTTCCTAATTCATGAGGTATATAATAGAACCCTCCCATGTTATTGGATGGTTGGTTATTGATCTTGATCATGACACCACATTGGATGATCAAAAAAATTTATTTATGGATTTTCCGGATAATGTTAATCATGTTAAAATGGTCCCCCTACTATGGGTACTACGATTTTGTACACATGATATCCATGAGAAGTGGGAGTGGGAGACATTGGTGAGGCAGTAGAGGAAATCACTTTTTGTGGATCTAAGATCATGAGTTCTTTTATGGTAAAAAATAATTATGGTCGGGAGATTGCAACCCATTAGAACATTATTTTATGTAATTTTTTACCTTTTTTTGGTTGTTCATATTCAATGGTCGAGTAATGAAAAAAAATAAGTGGGATAATACTTGTAATAGTGAAGATGTAGTTTTCTTTTTAATTTTCAGTATAAACCAATAGTTTTTCTACTTTCATGGAAATTACACACTCTTTAATTGGATTACATGTCATGTAATTGTTACCAATAATAATTCAAGAACATGATACTTATTTTGAAACGATTTCATGTTTTTAAAAGTTTTTATATAATGTAATGGTAGTTATTAGGTTCCTAACAAATATACAATTGGTTTTAATTGTATATGAGATTCATGGAACCCAGGAGAGTTAATGGGAATAAATTACATTTAATAACCATGAATTGATATTTTAGGGTGATACATAAGCTATTTATTATTTTAATCATTTTATTATTCCTTTCAACAAACCTATACACCCTCTCTAGTTTATTTTGGGTGAATACATCCCTTAAAAAACACATCATTCGGTAATTCATCAATTTGGATTTGGTTTCTTTAATCTAGGAATGTAATTATTTTAATTTTACATTGTATTTGGTTTCATCAATGGTTCTAGATGAGGATTTTTGATCGTTTGGTATTTTTATACTGATCTATTTTAGTTTTATATTATTTCGTGACATTTAATTGTCATTGTCTTGGTTATTTTCACTATTGACTAAAGCAGCTTGGTTTATAATAGGTTAAAGTAAATATATCTTTTTAATTGGTTTATTAGATGAATTTAATATATATGTTTATAAATTGCAATTATTTTTTCATTTATTTTATGTGATAAGTTGTTTCAAATGATATCATGAAAGAGAATATTTTTTAAAGAGGAGGTTTTCTTAGAAAATTGTTTTTATTGAATTATAAATTGGTTATGAAAATCCAAATAGGGTAGGAATATTTTTTTAAAATTTTAATTAAAATTGCGAGAAAGGTTTAGAAAATGTATTTGGATAATTTAGTATTAGAAACCTTGGGTGTTTTAGTAAGGATACACAAGTAGCCTTCGTACTTTTTCACCAATGTGTGGAAACATTTTCTGATATTTACTAGGAAGACTCGATTACCATTAGATATTATGTATGAATGTATACAATTTTGATTGTCTAGTGTGTATTTTGATATCAAATATATCCCAATACATGAATATTTTATATATATATATATATGTATATATTTCTCTTGTGATTCGTTTTATCATGGACTGATGTTCAATAATTTTTTATGAGGTTGTATCACATATCATCACATGATTTGTCATTTCATAGATATAAATAGCTCTTGAAACATGGTTATATTTTTTATTTTATATCATAATGATTTTAAATACTTATTTGAAAATATGAATGTATTTTCTGAAAAATAATTTGGAAATTATTTAAAAATGGGTTTATTTTGTGAAAATTCATTGTAAAAATAGTTTTGTTTTAAATGCGTGAAATATTTCGTTATTGTTAGTAGACCTAAAATAGATTCTGTTTGGGTATCCTGCTAGGTTTTGGTCAAACTATACATGTTCAATGGAAAAATTCAGGTAGTTTTATTGAATAAATAAAGTAAATGAAATAGCATATTTTAGTACAATGACTTCTATTGTTATACTGCTTCTGGTTTTTATTAGGTTGGAGGTGATTTTTGGTCACATGGGAACTTGATATAAATTCTATTTTAGGCTATTTGGGATTGGATTTTTTGTCTTTATGGGAAATATTTTTTTACTTTGTTTTTTTTTTGTTTTCCTTGTTTTTCTTATATTAAACACCAGTTCTTATATTCCTATTTTACCTATACTACATAACATGCTAGTTTCAGTGACATGTATAGTTATCCTAAGTTTGTTAATAAAATAATTAATAATAAAATTTATTAAAATTAAATAAAATTAATATATATATTAATAATAATTTAAATTGATATAAAAATTATTTATCTTTATATAGTTAATACATGATCATCTATTACTTGAAAAACACATTTTCCTAAACACAAATTTTTTATTGCATTTGAGGGTTAAATTTTAAATTAAATTCCACCAAATCATTGAATTGAAATTTATAAAATGGTTTCCTTTCAAATAATCATAAATAAAATTTTTTAATTAATCAATCATAATTAATTTTAATATTAAATTTTAAAAATAATAAAAATTAATTATCATTGTAATTGCTAAAATGGGTATTTTACTGTTAAATTTTATTTATTAAATTTTATTTTTCACAAACACATGATTTTTACTGTCTAATTATTTGTTCATATTCATAATAATAGGATACAGATTAGAAAATAAGATTAAATTTATATTTCTGATTCATGGTTAAATTACATAGGATAACAATACTAGCAGTTTTATTGAAAGTTATAGTGCTATAATGGGTAACCATATAGGTAAAAAATAAAATATTTTTAAAACCAATTATTTATTTATGGTGGTTTTATGGATAATCCTTACCTTCCATTGACACACTTATTTATCATTTCTTGAGGATATTGTAAAGATAATTACTTCTTAATAATGAATAGTATGGGGTATTTTAAAAAAAATCACTCCCTCTCAATTATAAAATGGATCCTCCTATACGAATTTTATAAAACCTAAAAGGTGATTTGGTTCCCCAAATCCATATCAAATATTATTAATTTATAATGTTATCACTTTTAATATGCCTTTTTTTTCTTTTAAATCTTGCCAATGCCTTCTCTTAGTGGAAAACCAAAAGTTTTTATTTGATGAAGTTGTATCGTTTTTCACTACATGTTTAGTTTTATATAATATTCCACATAATTTATATATTATTAAATCAAGAAAATATATAAACCTCAAGATCACCCAAATAATAAAATGTTTTTGTAATAATTAAATTACATTTCACCATCTCCTCCTCCATCAATGGGGAAATATAACCATTATTTATATCTATGGTTGACTACCACCTCATAAGACAATGTAATTAATTATCCATAATCACCTTTCAGAATGATTAATAATGATGGATTTATTCAATATATATTATATTAATTAAATATTTATAATTATATAAAATTATAGTAGAATGATTTTTTAACATTCTATTTATTGGAAAATAATAATGTTATTTGTGTGTAAATTTTTATTACCTCCAACCTAATGTGATGTAATTATAATTTCATCACTGTGTCACATGGGATGTATATATACGTGTTTATAAAATAATATTGTTCTTTTTGATATAACAATAAATTTGCAATGATGAAATAATAGTTACCATCAATCAATTATTATCATTTAAAATGGAAACATAACTCATGCATATGTACAACCCCTATCTTTATAATTGTAACATAGTTCATTTTTCATAACAAACATTCATAATTGGTTTTAGAAATAAATCAATGTATAATATTGAAAAATATTTTTTTATTAATATTTCTTAAATTATGGAATATTTTATTCTTGCACAATATTTAATCTACCTATGTAATTGTTTACACATGAGATGAATATCTTTGAAATATTTTATGTGAAATTATTTGATTATATAATTTAATCTGAAAATGTAAAATAAAAAATAATAAAAAATAATAAACATGAAGAAGTTTCCTTAAATGGAAAATAATTAACATAATTTTGTTATTTAGGAAGATAAAAAACATATGGAATGAGTCAGATTCAAGGAAATATCTATCTCTAAACCACCAATTTCATAGGGTAATGAACATTCTCTATCTAGATCACTTTATCTTTCATTAATGTTATTAGATACTTATAAATTCTAGGTATATGTCTCTATATTATATACATATCTTATTTTCATACATAAAACAATTTTTTCCATTATTAATTTTTATATTTATACGTTGGTATTTATTTACATTCATGGCACACATAATCATGTGCCTGTTATGATGGGTATATCTCGATAACTCACAAATTAAATGGTTAAATATTGGTTCAAATGACAAATTATGTGTACTATTAGGGATTATAAATAACCCATTATGGGAATTTATCTACTATGTGAGATATTCTAGGATATTAACTTTGACTCATAGTAATTTGATGATATATATTCATTTTTATTATAATTTGTTGTGTTTTCACATTAGGATTATCTTTTATGATATCATGTTTGAAAGTTGAATAACATAATAGGTTTCATTAAAATGTATATTCCCTTATTAGTATATTTGTATCCCCCGCTCATTAATGTATTTTATAGGTTATCCTATTTATTATTGTGGTCTTATATTAATTTAAAAAATATTTATTTAAAATAAAAAAGTAATGTAATATTCTTGATTCCGGTTAATGTATTATTATCCTAGTCTTAATATGAAACTATACCTTTTTAATAATTATTTTGTATTAGTTGAAATTTATGATAAAAATCATGTAATAATATGTGTTAATTGGTGTGGGTCATAATACGAGTGGGATAAAATCAACGGTTCGGTTCTCTATAGAGAATGCATGAAAATTTTGACACACCAACCACCCACTAATGGATTCCACAAGCAGAAAATTGGGATAAAAATAAGAAACCCCTTAAACAAGCATAAAATGGTTTTTAGGTGTCCCTCACTGGTGATAAATTAGAAAAACAATTGATCTTATAATTATAGGTTCATTTCTACTAATATAGGAAAAAATGGGGATGATCCTCTGACCCCTGTTTCTTAAAAAAAAAAAAATTGATGGAAAAAAGTATGAAACTACAAAAGGAATGTGAATACAATCATTAGTAGATTAGTACATGAATAAAAAATTAGTTTTTTATAATCCCCCATCATATTTCATTATACCCCAAAAATCTATGTCATAGAAGATCTAATATTAAACTACTAAAGGCATTGACCACTCATCAAAAACACTTATTCCCATGTCTTCTTAGAGTCATATAAATTATTAAAAATTACTGATACCAACTCTTCAATATCCCATGTCTAACCATTACATGGGAATGAACAACAGGGAGAGGTTTCTTACTCACAACAATATCTGGATCAATTAAAAGGTCTTCCTAACTCAGAACATGTGATTAATGTAGTTAATAATTAAAAATTTATGATCATGAGAAATGTTATAAATCCAAGAACAATAATTTTTAAAACTAAATATATAAAAACACATTCTAATCTATTAAATTTTCTCATGTAACCCTAAAAACATAAGAGTGATTTTTTATTTCTTTTCTAGAAATCAGTGACCTAACAGGGGATGAAAATTAAAGAACGCATGATCAACAATATAAAACACCTAAGAATGATGACTTAAATATGTATAAGCCATTAATAATCTCTGACACAACCACAAGAACTAATGATCTAGTTGGATCGACCTCATTTCCCCATAAAATAAAAATAGTTATACTAAATAATCTTCTGATTTTATAGATCATCATATTTTAGAGATTCATGGAAAAAAATACCGTTCTTCTTTGGGTTCCATCCCAATACTAGAATGATAATTATTATAAAAATTAAATTCAACAAGATTAATTTTTCTATCCAAATAATCTCAAAATACCCTTAAATACGAACAAATAATATCATCCAGAATCATATTATCCCTTTCTATCTTCCAAAACATCTATGGAAGATATGTTTTTCACAATTTGGACTTAATACACATTTCCTTATAAACATCCTTCAAGAAATGTGGGTAAAATGAGTGCGTGTAGACGCCAAAAAAAGTCCGTAACTCCTAGAAGAAGATTCAAAATGGCAAAGCGAAGTCATATTCGGAATCAGAGGCCTGGTCCGGAGGCCCTGGAAGTGGTGTGTGAAAAATTGGGTGAAGTGCAAGGAAAAAATGTTCCGTGCGAAAGGCATCCTGGGATTCACGCAAAGTCCCGGCACCAGCGTGAAATAATTTCTCCCCCACAGCCCGTGCGGTTGATATTTCGCGCCGCTGCTTCCGTCACACAATTATTTTGGCAGCCCTGTATTTCGCGCCCCGAGATGCCTATAAATATATGGCGACCCCAAATGGTTTGGGTTTTTGGAATTTGGAATAGCTCTCATGCGCGCAATTCGACTCCCCCCGTGTGCAATATGACTTCCAGGTAATCCCCCTTTTCACGCAACAATGCCCCGGGTTCGCCTTTGCGCGCAACTACACTGGCATAATTGAATTTTCCCACTCCTCCGAGTTCTTCCATTGCGCACAATCATTTCCCCGTGCACGCAATCCCCTTCCTTGAGCACAATACCTTGCGCACAATTGCCTATGCATGCAATCCTCTGGCCCTATTACGCGCCATCCTGGAATTTTGTGCGCAAACTATCTCTTTGCGCGCAACAACTCGTCCCTTTTACCTTGATGCCCCTTGGTTGCCTCTCCGCACCGACACCTGATTTCTTCCCTGGCGGGCATGCGCACCATGCATTGTTTTCCCATATGGCCTTCCAGGCTCGTACGAAGTAACCTCATGGTTCCTTGGGCGGTGTTTCCCGTTGCGTTTCTTTTTCTTATGCTTCTCTGCATAGGCACGCTAACGGCTATTGCTTCATCGCATAGCCATGCTAACGTGGAACCCTCAATGGTCGCCCTACGACCCCCTTCACTACGGCCTTGCCGATGGCTTCCCACCCACAAGGGGTAGAGGGCATTGGGAATTTAAGCCCTTGGGGTGTGGAGCGAACCCTCCTCATCCACGCTACATGACGTTAAACTACTAAGTACCTCATCCTTAACACATGATGTTAAACTGTGGTCCGACCCCATTCTTCACACGCAGGGTCCCCCCATCACATGAATTCTTTATGACCACACATCTCCATGGGAATGGACTCTTCCTCGCATGGAATGAGATCCTCCATGTGGGAGTGGCGTTTGTCCACGGGGGAAGGGCTGCCTCAGAGCGTAAGCCCCTAGCCTCTCTTACGAAAGGTTTCAATTATGCATCTCCGTACTTCACCCTGACAAGGCCAGTGTATTCCCTTTCCCACTGCACTTTTTCACACCACGGGCCTCCATACTTGAGTAAGCCCCAGCACCCAGGGCCTCTAACCACACGTAAGCCCCTGTTTCCTCTTCGGGCCGCTCAATGCGTAAGCCCCTTTCTTCTTCTCACGGACGAACCCTTTGCGATGTGATTGTCCGGTCCCTGCTGCCACCTGTTTCTCACACTGAGCATGACTCACATGGTCTTAGACAACACATTAACAATAAAATCCTAATGGGCCTCCCCAGAGCATACTCCCCATCCAATAGAACTATATGGACTGTGATCTGTGCTAATGCATGGTGCGTAGGAGGCCTCCATGAGGTTCAAGCCCACCATCCGGTCATTCAGACCTCTCCACATCGGTTCCCCGACCACCATGGGCCTCCTCAGAGCGTATGCCCCATATCCACCATGGGAAGCCTCAGAGCGTAATCCCCATACACACTCTAGTCCGCCTCAGAGTGTAATCCCCAAATTCCTCATCCCGCATGACGTTAAACTGTATGCCCTCATCTTGTATGAAATTAAACAATATCTCGTCCCGCATGACGTTAAACTGTGTTCCCCCTCTTGGACGGTCTCAAAGCATTATCCCCATTCCTCACACCCACGTCTCATCCTGACTTCCCCCTCGAGCCCACGTTCATTGGGAAACTCATGCCCTAGCCCAGAGATCTTACTTCCTCCAGCCTCCAATCCATGCGTTCATTATCACGGGTCTCCTCTTCAGGTGTCCCACCGTACCACCGAACTACGCGGAATTTGATTCACTGCCATGGGGATATGTAAGAATCCTCCATGAGGTTCAATCCTGTCACTCCATCACCTATCTTGATCCTTACCCAGGCCGCCACATCTCGTTGAGATCATGCCACCCCATCCCACTCCACGGTATCTGGGAAGCCGCCCACGTACCGGCCCCAACATCGGTGTTCCCCCTAGGGGATCCTTCCATCTGATCCACTCTCATTGTTTCAATCAGTCTGATCCATCTCTGAAAGACGTTAAACTTGCGTCATACCCCGTGTTAAACATGGGAAGCTGAAGAAAATGTCAGATGATAAAAAATCCCCGTGTTCTATGTGGGATGCATCGGGCTTCTGCGCCCTTGAGAAGCCCTCTAGTAAGGGACATAATACAGGCATGTCGATCCCTAGCGTCAATACATTCCAACGACACCCCAACGTGACCATTCTCTTCACCGAAGGTTGCTACCCCGACAAGACCCCTTGGAGCATCTCGACGGAAGAAGCATAATTAACTAGAGTCCATGCAGATATGGCGACGGGAATCATCTTTACGAACCTGTCTTAAATCTATGAGGGAGACCCGGACTAGTGAAGAGATCCAAGGAGGAATCCATGGAAGGAAGAATCGACATCTCATCATCCCAGTTTCGATAAAGGAGCAGACGTCATTGAACAAGGAACCGATGTCGCCCGCCTTTCGAAAGCGGGAATGCGAGACAACAAGCCATGCATCCTCCCATGCGTGACGGATGCACGCGCGTGCCCCGACATCAAAGCGTTGGAAACAAAAAATGGTGAACCCGAAATTAAACTATTCTCCTCAATACGGGGATAGTTAGCGTTCAGGGTGTTGGAAGATTAGCATGTCACTAGGTCCGGGTACCTATCACCGGGATGCGAAACCCGCCTGGGGTTGAGGCAGCCAGGATGTTGAGCACTTCGTTCTTTGACTTCGTTAGTGTGGAACCCTATTTCTGACCACGAAATATGGAATGACGTTGGGATATTGGTTGTCTATTTCAATCATGTTAGTTCAAATGGGTTCATCGCCCTGCTTCCAGGAATCATATCACTGCATATGGAGCTCGATCGCCACCTGCCCACCGGCGCAGGGGTAGGGGAAGTACCGACACGGCTACCCTACGTGGTCTCGACATTTCCACAGTCACTCCAGATCCAATTTCCATGATAGTCGGGCGCTCTTTCCCCCTCTCCCAATCAGAAATCTTCTATCAAAGGGTGATCAATGACCTAGTTCGTAGGTACGATGAAGAAGGGATCATCCCCACCAAGGGCATGGCCCATTTGGATCTAGAGGCGGCTTCGCCTCACCATCATCGTCGCCCCCGAGGGCCGCACAGGGAGCCGCCGCTCCCCACTCCAACGTTCAACTGCTTCGGGAGCCTATCCCCGGAGCGCCTTGAAAGATCCCTCCCCTACACCAATGAGGTGGGGGATGTCCGGTTACACCCGATCAGAGACATGTCCTAGGGGTTAATGGCAAGAACCCCCTCCAGGTTGAATCGACGTCACCGCCCGACTCCCCGAGATGAGGAGCAAGCGATCATTGTGCCTGCACCACTTCCTCCAACCCATCTTACCTGATGCCAGAGTCGGGCATGAGCGGAAGAGAGTTCTTTTCCTAGGGCACCAACGTCTACAACCACTGTGGCCCGAGCCACTGCTAACTCTTGCTACCAGACCCCGGCACACTTTGAGAAGGTATAGTCACATGCCCGATAGGGATCATGGCCCAAACTGCCCCACTGGCAGGTTGGGTCGACTCTCCCGGTCGCGAGGACAGGCAATGGCCACCGTGGACCAATCCACGGTAGTGCCACCCGCCATGAAGGCTCATTTCGTTAAACTAATCTGGAAAGCCGAAGGCTTCTTCACGACAGCAATGCTCTG
The DNA here is from genome assembly GCA_963277665.1 of Viscum album. Classification (NCBI taxonomy): domain Eukaryota; kingdom Viridiplantae; phylum Streptophyta; class Magnoliopsida; order Santalales; family Viscaceae; genus Viscum; species Viscum album. The sequence goes on from OY728128.1 coordinate 1,488,808,010, forward strand.
GGTATGACTCTTTCCAGTTCCCACTGCACTTGGTATGAGTTCACTCCCCCTACCTCTAGCCGCGAGTATGGAGCCGTTGCGTATCGAGTCTCTCACTCACATGGAGGTCCTCCCATATCCCTTTCGACATCTGTGTCGGTGCTTCAAGCACCCCGGCCTTCAGTCCCCTCTTCGCTAGTGCTATTGCGGCCAGGGGACTCTTTGACGAAGATCATCCTTACCCTGAGGTGCCACCCAGGGGGAGTGAGGCCGGGTGTCGTCGCCGTAAGAGGAATGTCGGGGGAGTCCAGATGGAAATTAGGCCAGTCCATTTCTCTGACTCTGAGGCAGAGTATGACTCGAAGATGGAACCTCCCCCCCAACCCTTCGATTTGAGGGAAGATATGGGGATCCAGCGCATCAGTCTTGAAATCCCCGAATGCGAGATCTATATGATTTCCTCCTCCCTCCGAAGGTATATCCAGGAGGATGAGGACATGGCGTACCCCCAAGTGCCAATCCCGTAGTTATCACTGGCCTCCCCGGAGGCACCTTCCACCTCATTCAGGGAGTTTGGGGAACTTTTCTGGGGACTGACGGAAGTGTCACGATGTGAAACACTGTCGGCGAGCACTGATGTTGTGACATGAGTCCCATTCGCCGGCCCATCCTATCGCGACGTGGTAGTCAGGGCACTATAAACCATGGAAGACGACTCCGGGATCGGCGGCCAATCAGCCTGTTCTCCGTATTCCCCGCCGGCCATCCCACCGGCCTGGTGACCTACCTTGCCACCATTGCCACCTCCCCGACCATTCTCGGTTGACGAGTAGGGGAAGCAAGGTCCGGACCCCGAACTGGAGTCATGGAGCTTCTGGACCGTCCTCGCAGCCAGCCACTTCCCCAAAAGTTTTGGTCGGTCGCACGGTCGGATTTTGATATGCCAGAGTCACTCACCCCAGGAGAGTTTGATTGTTTCTGCTAGAATATTTGGGTTACTCACTCCCATCTTCGCCATCAGCTAGCGCCTTATCCCGAGATTCAAGCACATCTCGAGGTTATCGGTGAGCAGTTCCATCGGGTCGACCTGGCAGCGCTCCCTGCGGTTCGGCACCCCGAGTCACTTGTCCACCATAGGGACCTCCAGTAACAATGCGTCCAGAGTTTTCAATTATTCCGCAAGGTTATCGAGGAAGCCACCCACACGCGCACGTCCGCATATGGGGGAAGTACGTTGCCTTTCATTTCTGTGCAATCTGCAGATAGCCCGATTCACTGGGCGGCCCAGAGGGAACGTCGTCAGGGGCGGTGGCTGTCAACATGGATAACCTTTTAGATGGGGGAAACGATGGGGATCTCCTCGATGGGGACTCACCCCATGAGGAAAAGATGCTACCGGACCCGTCTTGGAGGATTACTCACCAACATAAGAGCCTCCTAGGTCTCCCCACACCCACTGAGGCACTAATGCTGAGCCGAAACATCGTGAAGGGTAAAGAGCATGTCGGGGTTGTCAAGCTCGCCGACCCATCTACCTCGGTGCAAAAGGCAGAGGAAGACTGATGGCAACTTCCCCATGATGAAGGAGGAATGTGTTGGTATCAAGAGACCACCAGGTGAATAGCTCTAGCTCGAGCTCACGTTGACGGTGTAAGTGGAACTACTACGTCCACACCACCTCGAACAGGCCAATAAGCCACAGTTCAACCCTAAACTGGTCGCATCTATGGAGAACCCAGAACGCCTAGGCCCACTTACTAGTGAATTTGCCCCCTTACCGCAGGTCCCAATCCTTCAGACAGCCCTTCGTGTCATCTGTGACGCTCTGACGGAACGTGCTCGCGTATAGATCCGGAGAATTCTCTGCGACAGACTCATCCCCAGTAATGGTCCTAGTCCTCGGGTTCAGGGCATATACATCCATATGTCTAGTTTCCCTAGCATGACGGCCGTTGTTAGTGATGTTGTAGTGAGGACGCTCATCCTCCTAGTTCACCCATGGACGCGGTGTGTCCACCTCGAAGCCCAGCAGGGGAACCTCCTCCAGGATGCCAAAGTTCCAAAGCGGGAGGTTGTCAAACAGGGGATACGTCTTCTGGGGTGGAGTCAGCAGATTGGAAAAGGTCACATTGTTGTAAACGACCACCTTGGCGCCATAAACATCCTCATTCACCACCCTTTTAGTCCTTCAAGTGGCGGCTTCCCCCTCATCAACTCGGTTTGAGGCCATCTTGAATACTCAGGAGTTGCACGAAACCAGGATGTAGTGCGTGGAATTGGAGAGTGATGCGCAGAATATGAAGTGGTGGCACGAAATCCAAGAGATGGGCATGCAATCGGCATGCTAAGAACGAAATATCACAATTAGGCGTGCAAGGATGGCTAAAATTCGGAAGGAAAACCGCACTTCCAGAGCGTTTTTACGTGCTGTCGCGGGAGCAATTTCGCGCACGAGAGCGATAAGCCTATCATGAAGAAAAGTTAGAGAATGGAATTGGGACCCATCGCCCCTTTTTTTATAGGTGAGGCCAGGGTTTCGCGCCGCGCTGAAAGAAAATTCTGCGTCGATCCTTCGTTTTGCGTGCCTCAAGGGTTGTTTGCACGCTAAGCGCCGAGGAGTGGACCTGCTTCGGCGTTTCAGCGTTTCCCTCGGAATCCGAACGTTGCGACCTCTCACAGATCCAATTCCGAGGGGGGAAATTTGGAGACGCTGAATAAAAGTCCATAACTCGTAGAGGATGTTTCTAAATCAAAAAGTGAAGTCATATTCGGAATCAGAGGCCCTGTCCGGAGGCCCCGAAAGTGGTGCGCGAAAATTTGGGTGTAGTGCGCGGAAACATTTTCCTGCGTGAAAGGAAACCAGGGATTCGCGCAAATTCCAAGCGCTGGTGCAAAATAATTTCTCCCCCACAGCCCGCAAAGATAATATTTCGCGCCACTACATCCGTCGCACAATTATTTCACGCAGCCCTGTATTTCACGCCCCGGGACGCCTATAAATAGAAGGTGACCCAAAACGGTTTGGGGTTCCAGAATTCAGAACGGCTTCCATGCGTGCAATTTGACTCCCCCCGCGCGCAATATGACTTCTAGGTAATCCCCCTTTTTGCGAAACCATTCCCCGGGGTTCGCCTTTTCACGCAACTCCAATGGATTAAATGAATTTTCTCACTCCTCCGGGTTCTTCCCTTGCTCGCAATTGTTGCCTCGTGCGTGAAATCCCCTTCCTTGCATGCAATACCTTGCACTCAATAGCTCATCCGCACAATCCTCCCGCTCTATTGCACGCCATCCCGATGTTTTGTGCGCAAACCTTCTCTTTGCATGCAACAGCCCGACCCCTTTACCTTGACCCCCCTAGGCTGCCTCTCTGCACCGACACCTAATTTCTTCCCTACCGAGCATGGGAACCATGCATTTTTTCCCTTACATCCTTCCAGGCTCGTACGAAGTAACCTCATGGTTCCTCGGTCGGTGTTTCAAGTTCTGTTGCTTTGCCTTATGTTTCTCTGCATAGGCACGCTAACAGCTATTGCTTCTTCTCATAGCCACACTAACATGGACCCCTCAAAGGTTCTCCCTACGACCCCCCTTCACTACAGCCTTGACAATTCCTTCCCTCCCACAAGGGGTAGAGGGAATTGGGCATGTAATCCCTAGGGGTGTGGAGCGAACCCACCTCGTCCAAGATGTAGGACATTAAACTGCTAAGAACCTTGTCCTTAACATAGGACATAAAACTGTGGTCAAACCCCCTGCTTCGCACGCAGGGTTCCCCCGTCGCGGGCATTCATTACGCCCACTCCTCTCCACGGTAATGGACTCTTCCTCGAATGGAATGAGATCCTCCTTGTTGGAGTGGAATTTGTCCACGGGGGAAGGGTTGCCTCAGAGCGTAATCCCCTAGCCTCTCTTGCGGAAGGTTGCACCCGTGCATCTCCGTACTTCCCCCTGCCAATGCCAGTGGAGTCCCTTTCCCACTGCGCTTTTTCGCACCACAGGCCTCCATCATGGAGTAATCCCCGACATCCAGGGCCACTATACAAGCGTAAGCCCCTATTTCCTCTTCGGGCCACTCAATGTGTAAGCCCCTTTCAGCTTCTCACAGACGCACCCTTTGCGACGTGATTTTCTAGTCCCTTATGCCTCTTGTTTCTCACACCGAGCATGACTCCCGTGGGCTTAGAGCGCGCATCGACCATGACATCCTAATGGGATTCCCCAGAGTGTAACCCCTTCCCAGTGAAATACATGGACTTTGATCCGGGCTAATGCATGTTACGTAGGAAGCCTCCACGAAGTTCAAGCCCACCACCCGGTCGTTCCAACCTCTCCATGTCGGTCCCCTGACCACCAAGGTCCGCCTCAGAGCATAATCCCTGTATCCACCATGGGCCACCTCAGAGCATAATCCCTTTACACACTTTGTGCCGCCCCATAGCATAAGCCACAAATTCCTCATCCCACATGACATTAAACTATATTCCCTTGTCCCGCAAGACGTTAAACTGTATCTCGTCCCACATGACATTAAACTGTGTTAACCCTCTTGCGCCGTCTCATAGCATAATCCCCATGTATAACACCCACGTCTCATCCAGAATTCCCCCTCGAGCCCAGGTGCCTTGGGAAGATCATGCCCTAGCCCAGAGGTATTACTTCCTCCAGGCTCCAATCCATGTGTTCATTCTCACGGGTCGCCCCATCAGGTTTCCCACAGTACCAACGAACTACGGGGACTTCGATTCCCTGCCATGGGGATACATAGGAAGTCTCCATGAGGTTCAATCCCATCACTCTATCACCCATCATGATCCTTGCCCGAGCTGCCACATCCCGGTGAGATCATCCCACCCCATCCCACTCCACGGTATTCGGGAAGCCGCCCACGTGCTGGCCCCAACATCAGTGTTCCCCCTCAGGGGTACTTAAATCTGATCCACTCTCTGTGTTTTGATCAGTCTGATCTGTCTCTGCAAGACTTTAAACTCGCGTCATACCCCGTGTTAAACATGGGAATCTGAGGAAAACCTCATATGATACACAATCCCCGCGTTCGTTGTGGGGTGCCTCGGGCTTCCGTGCCCTTGAGAAGCCATCTAGTAAGGTACAGAAGACAGACATGCCGATCCCTAGCGTCAAGACATGCCAACGACACCCCAACGTGACCATTCTCCTCACCAAAGGTTGATTCTCTGACAAGACCCCATTGAGTGTCTCGACAGAAGAAGCATATTTAACTAGCGTCCATGCAGATATGGCACCAGAAATGAGATTCATGAACCCATATTAAATCTATAAGGGAGACCCGACTTAGGTGATGAGCTTTGAAGAGGAATCCACGGAAAGAAGAACCGACATCCCATCATCCCAGTTTCGATCAAGGAGCAGACGTCCCTGAACAAGGAACGAATGTCACCCGCCTTTGGAAAGAGGTAATGCAGTGAAACAAGACACGCGTCCTCCCATGCTTGACGGACACACGCGCGTGCCCCGACGTAAAAGCATCTGAAACTGTGTCCCTATCTGAAAAAATGGACATGACAACCCCATTAAAATATAAAATTTATTTCATGATTTTTTTAAGTTATTCCTCTTGGGTGTTTTTAAGGATCAATATAAAATTTGTTGATATACACAACCAACTGATCACCTCACAAATATACTTCATACCTTATAAGGTTTCATGTAATCCAAAACCATTATCCCATGAAATTTTTCTCAATATACTAGTTTAAATTAAAGAGAGTTATGTGACCATGATGGATTCGTGTGATCATCCTTAATCAATTTGAAAGTATAAGAATTAGATGAAAAATTATATGTGGCCCACATCATTCTGGTTTTTAAAAAATGATGTTAAATTTTATATGAAATCCATATTCAATAATGGTTGAAAACAAAAATAAAAAGTTACAATATCCTAGAATAAGCATTCTTATAGACTATGGGATAACATATATTCTTCAGAAATGATGGATTCCCACTTAATATAGTGTCTTATAATTGATGGTCACACCAATAAATAATATATCATTGATTCTATAAGACTCTCCATCTTTTTTTTCTACTAATGAATCATTTCAATTATACATGGTTTCACATAAAAAATTATTATAATATTTTGATATTTCTTTTTTCCTAAATTCCATGTGAATTTGAGTAATGAGTCCCATCATGTTTCACACATCCTTTTTTCCATCACAGCCTGAGATGGTAAATATCCTTTAAGAGTGTCAGAGAAAACATTACCTTTTCGGAATTTATAGGCAATTTAAACTGAAAATTATTAAAGGTATTTGAATGATAATATTTTTTTATGATTAAAGTATTTATTTGAACTGATATACCCAGAAAATTTATCTGCAAATTAAATGGTGAATCGTTATTGAAAATTATTAAAACACCGAATTCTGAGGGGATTCATTAATGAGGAATTTTACATGTGATTAATGGGGAAATTATTCTCATGGGGTTGAATATATAGGGATATATAGTATATTAAATAATCTATATACATAAATATAAATACAAAACATGAAATACTATCATCATAGGAATCCATGTTTCCTTGACTAGACAGTGGATATGTAAAAATTCATGTTTATGTAAAACACTTCTCATGTTATTAAAAGGATATATGAATAATCTAATCACATAATATCATAACACCCTTACAATTGAGATCTGTAAAAGGTGATGAAATATTTGATAGTCTATTTATCATTCACTAATAATTACATTATATAAAATAGAGGAAACATTCCTCAAATAAATTATAAAAAACATCCCACGATATGAGTGTTTTCACCATCACAGTTAAAATGAGATACTTTATTCTAAATGTATATGTATAAGAAAGATAAATTCATTATTTGAAAATGAAAACATAAAAAATTTATTTTAATAATGATAATTACTTAGAATTAACAAAACAAACATCAGGATATATACAAGATCATCATCAATCATAGAGTAAAAAAAAATTCATACATTATTACTATGAAAACAATATTTAGAATCTCAATGAATATTTTGTTTATAATTACTGTAAATACAATAGGATCATTATCCTGACCAAACAGTATCCCAAAGTACATGAAATGGATATAACTACACCTAATTTATGTATTTTAAATATCATATTTCTTGATTCTGAGATTTTGGTTTACAAGACTGATGATCTATTTTAGAAATTCTACTAGCAAATTCAATTTAGTTTAGAAATTAGTCAATTTTATAAAATTTAGATTCTTTCTTGATAATTACTGGATTGAGATTTTGATAATTGATGAAAATGATAATATTATCATTGACCATCATTGTAAAAACCATGGGGGATACACTTAGTAAAACGTTTATCCTTATATAGAACATGTCTCTCAAATAATTATACTAAATTATACTCATCTTCAACTCATAAATGACAATAAGATAAGAATAAATCGATGTTTTATTGTTATAGGAACTAAGTCAAATGATAAATCAAACTATCAATATAGAAGAAAAGACGAGAAGTCATTTAGGTACAATCTCGTAAACTCCTAAACTAAATGATAATGGACACATCTACTAAATTAATTTTCTAATATAGCTAAATACAATAAAAATAACTTATTATACAATATAATTGATGATCAAAAATGATTTTTCACTAGATCACATTATCCCCTGAACATAATAGATCTACCATTAGATGTGATGAAGGAAACACACAAATGTTAAAAGTAAAACAAATCATGATGTATTAACAAATTCATATAAGATGTCCCAAGATATAGGTCCATGTAGAGAACATATAAATCTAAAACATGCACTATGTCAAACATAAAAAAGATATAAAATAGATAATGTTATCCAAAATCCCTCTTCCTTTAGAGAGGAATTATAAATAAAATAATTAAAACCATGAGTTATATTTGATGATTTATAAAATCTTCCATAATACTTAATTTAAAGGATAAAGTGGCACCTGTATTAAATCATGAACCCAATATGGTTGCAGAAATAGAAGCAGGACCCCTTAAAGTTTGCGTACTCATATCAACATCAGATGAAAACTCCTCATAAACATGTACTTGATTAGTTCTAGTGTTTTGTTGTTGGCCCCATAAATTTCATGATTTATCTGGATAAAATAAAGACCTTATGGTTGTTCAAAATTCTCTACAACGGTGGGGGAAGATAAATTTTATCAAAATATTTTCAAGAGAATTTGAATCCAACATGAGTTTCATCCCATGAGAGGTCGCTGGAAAATGATTTTTTTGTTACCATTTGAGACACATTACTAACATTAATATAATAATTTCATTGATAGTGGTATAAGATGATACATCTGATAAGAACCACACATCATTTTTATCAAAACTTGTTTTTATTCCTTTCTCTCTTTAATAGAACTCTAGAGATACTGAAGTAGTGAAAATGAAATCTATTTAGTCCTGAGTTAATATTCATCATATTCTCTACTATCAAGGACTTATCTACTAATTCAACATATGTTTAAATCATTATAATAACATCCTGACACCTATTGTCATAAAAAATACCTTTTTCAAAACTATGAGAATTTATTTTATCGAAAAAAATATCCACATATGATAATATATATTTCTCTGTGAAACGATTAGTTTAATCCATCATATACCGATTCAATTATAAAGATTGATAATTTCCATCAACATTTAAATAGACATGGATTCTATGATGAACTCTATGGTAAAAATTCCCTTAATGTACCTCCACTCATAGAACTGATGTTTCTTATCCATGACAATTGGGTCCCACCTCCTTCTCCTCAAAACACTCAACAATAATACATCACACATAATTATGAATGAGCCAAGATTCTCCGGGAATTTTGAGAGCATGTTAATATTTCCAAACTAATCTTTTATCTTCTTAAGAACATTATTCCATTTTAAATATGATAGTTTTTAGGGAAGATATTATGAGGCCTCAATCTAGTACTCATGTAAATAGGGATATTCTAATCAAGATTAAATAAAATAAGGTACAACACATTAGTCTTTATCTTAGACCATGGTCAGCACTTTCATAGTCATTTACCCCATTATTGGGTTTTCCTATTATAGTTTATCTACATCACCCTCTTATATAATCATTATATGCCTTATATGGGGTATGATACAACACATAAACTGGCATGGAGGCATAAGAACATATGATCCATGAGTTAATTATTGTTTTAAAGTTGAAAAATTATCTACAAATTTTAATATAAATTTTAAAAAGTGATATAGGTATTAATAAATACCAAATTTGGAAATAAATATATCCCAAAAACCAATTGTAACATAAGGTTCATCACAATGGGATTTATCCATGAAATCACTCAAAACCAACTACTCATTTATACTTAATTCCATATAACATCTATCAAAAATATAAAATAATAATAATACCAAAAATGGAAACATAAAAACACCTCATTTGACACTAATTTATCAATGAACTAACCTTAGAAATCCATACCAAACATAACTACTTTCAGTCTAGACATGGCTTCAAGATAATTCCATATCTCCATGGGTTGTTGACATGTTCCTTGGAATTGGAAAAATCATAGATAATGATTTAAGAACATAAAAATAAAAATGAAGTGATAAATAAAATAATTATTTCACTTTGATAAAAAAAATAAGACAATAACATACAGATTTAGACATTAGAAATTAATGAGAGTTAATATACATCAAACAAACTATAATACAAATAACTAATATTCCAAATTCCATGTAGTAGGATTCTATCTTTGGACTCTCACCCCCTTCTAATGAATACAAAATACAACTCCAAATAAATACATTCATTTATGATAAGTATATATAACATTTTATATGTACAAAAAATTGTTTATATAGTGTAACACCTTACGATTTTAAAATAAGATCATTATGTTTGGGAGTGTATTCAACACGCTTTAATGAGATAAAATGTCCTTGAAAATTTATATCGATTATAAACTAGGTGATAAATTAGATGGTATCAATAATATTAGCTGAATTATGTCTCAATAAAATATTTCCTTCTCAATAAAGATTGTTGTTTATTTAATAGTAAATAATCAATCAATTTTCTTGTAATATAATATTATTCTTACAAAATATTTTTACTCAATAAATGATATATAATTATATTAGTGACTAAATATCAAAAATAAATTTTAAATGTTTTAGATAATTAATATTTAAAAATATATTTTATTTTTGAAATCATCATACCAAAATTATCTTAATCACAAATTTTGGATTTTTTTGAAAAATTGATTTTCCAATGTATAGTGACAAATACCATTATTTTGTAATTTTCATTTATTTTAAATATATTAATTAATTTAAAAGTGATATTATGTTTTTAATATTATTTAATGTAACATAAATATTATTTATTAATATTTGATCTAATTAATTTAATTTTAATAATATTTTATTTGATTTTAGATTATGTTTATTTTTAGGTTTGAAAACAATATTTTTCGAAAATGTTTTTTAATGTGTATAATATATATTCATTTAAATTTATTAATTCAATACCTAATGAATATTTATTTTACTATTTTATTTCATTTTTCAGTTGATATTATATTTGTGTCATAAAATGATTATTATTTTTTATATAGTTAATTATAATGTAATGTTTTTCTTAAAAAATAAACTTCCTAGAAACAAGATTTTTCATCACATATATCTATTTAATGTTTAATTAAAATTTTCCTATTATGTGAATTTAATTAGTGAAATTGGATTAATTACATGTAATAATAATAATTTTGACTATATTTTATTTTAAAAATAGAAAACAATTACTTCATGCATTTAAGATGCCAAAATATTTGTCGATATTTGATCTAAAAACAAAAGGGTTGAATGATCAAATGTGTATTTAAAATATATTTCATGGAAATATTTAGACCATATAATTTTTTATGATCAGTAATTGTCTATTTGTATCTTTTTTCTGATGAATGATATTGGTCAACCCTTTTTTTCAAATATTACACGGGTGAAACTCACCTCACATATAAAAGGCCACCCCTATTCTCTAATCTGAACATATTCAAATCCTACTAGATAATAAAATACCATACCAAATGACATTTTAATTTCATATATAACAAAAGATCCTAGTAATTCAAAACAGATCCCTCATAATAATGGTCTTGGTTCTTACTTAAGGAGGCTATCCAAAGAAGTGGTATTTTTCGTAATTGTGTGTTTTATTTTATATCTTCAATACAATAAATTATTTATACATAAATTAATATTATAAAATAATAATAGTATATTACATACAATAGATTTTATTTTTTTAATTTTTCTCATATATCATCCAAATATTCTATCATGTGGAATTTGAAATCCTCATTCATGTATACTATAGATTACTATCTAACGAACAGACATCATTCATTTTACATCATCTCCTCTCAAAATTTTTTTAATGATATATATATAAATATATTAATTGTAACATATTCATACTTATTTTGTATTTATACCACATATAGATTTTTTTACTTTCCATTCTATGGGGGTTACAATAACATTTCTTGTTTGTACAGTGGACTACCTCATCATGAATCGATGGGATTTTTTTTCAAAAATGATTTACATGGAAGGTAAAGAAGAATACTATAAATAAAAATGTAATAAATAAATGAACTAAAGATTATATTTATGTCATTTGTATCAATCTGGAAATCTAATATAACAATTTTTCTATCATAGAAAAATGAAAACATGATTCATGAATAAGTTTTTACTACGGCCTACACAAAAATAAGGGACATATTTTTCATCACCAAATAAGATGGATGATATATAAAAATATATTTAAATGAATAATACTGTTTTTATTATATTATAATAATTATGAAATTTTAAAATAGTGTAAACCATATTTCAATATTTGTTATAGTAAAATTAAAATTTAACCCATGTGTACTGTCACGAACCGTCATTGGGGCCCATGTCGTGACTACCCCAAGCTCGCCTTCCATAGGACAGGGGATGGAGACGAGCACCAAAGGCTTAAATACTGATAAAAAGGGAAGGAATTTCCATTATATATGTTAAAAAACACAACAGAGTACGCAAGCTGAAGTAAACACTAATTAAATGAGTATAAAAGAAATTGCTGGAAAGTAAATGGGCCAGGATACAAACCCAACTGAAAGTACAGTGCAACTGTAATGGAAGAATAGTTGCAGTAATGTAAACCAGCAACCACTGAGTCATCTTCCGGATATCCCACCTGAAGGGTGGGTACAGATGGTCTCCTCAGCTCCTCGGGTCTGACCATTTGTTACATGTACGTCCCACCAAGGTGTCCACATCTAGGTACCGTCTCACTCCACTAGACTCCACCTCGATTAGTTCTGTCTGTCACCTGCATCCAAATCAACTTAGTGCGGTCATATCCCATGCAGGATTGAGTATACAATACTCAGTAGGGAGCCCGACACCCCCGATGGTCTTCTAGAATCCACAAAGGATAAACTACAATGTAAAGATACCAACACAAAGTATCAACCTACTCAACATAGGTATATTACCATACATATACCTAAGTCATCAATTCCACTTCGTCTCCAACTCACGAGCCCATGTACAACCCAGTCCACACATTAAAGAACCACCAAATCCAGATAGCAAAGGAAGTCAGTAAAATCGATGATAATGACTTAAAATCAAGACTCAGCTCACATGGGTATACTACACACGAAGAGGGGTGGAGATGATTGATGTAGCCTCTGAATCATCTTCCCTTCCGAACCCACGTAGGATCCATGTACAGAATTCTTTATTGCCGATCCCACGTAGGATCCTAGTATGAAACCAACACTATTGAACCCACATAGGATCCATGTATAGTAGCCATTGCTACTGAACCCACTGAGGATCCAAGTCTAGTCATCCTCACTATAGAACCCATATAGGATCCATGTACAATCGTCATCTTCATCATAGTCGCATCCAGCTCTAGTGTTCCCATACACATCATGATCGATTCCAGGAGGGTCTGCACCATGATCCAAGGGGGTCGATACATCAACTGTCACGAAGTCTAGAGTTGATATATCCCAATTTTTTGTACTGTCAATAGAAACTCAATGCAACAGACGGCGCGCCAATTGTATGCCCAGTCTCAGAGATATTTTCTTTTCCTTCCTAGGGGCCCGGTTAGAAATACGCTTGTTTCTAACCCGGTTGATATCCAAATTCAACTGAAACTCACTTAGAGTATCACAAAAGTACCATCTAGTCGAAAGAGTCCCAGTTCTTCAGACGACACGTTGATCGGACACACGGTCGAAAAGTTATTCATGTTTAAGTGAATAAAGGGCCTGGCCCGTTTAGCCCAGTGTGCTGACAGGTCGGGTTGACCCTGTTTGATGTGTCCAACCTAGTAATGGTGTCAGACCGGTCCGAAGAAAAATGCAACCCGACACGAAGGGGTGCGACCTGGCCCGAAGTGGCATGGCCCGACCCGGTTGGGCACCACCCGGACGGTGAGCCGAGCAGGCTCCATGGGGTGGTGGGCTCCCCCCCCAGTCTTCTACACCAGCGGTGCCATCTAGCACCGACCTTCCGCGAACCGGCTGGCTAGACTGGGCGGTCTTCTTAACACATGGCCCCCACAGGCGGGCTGCCGTTCTCCAGCACGGTGCCCTCCCAGCTCTGCGGTCCAGCTCCGCCCGGCCGGCCTACTGGCCGGCCGATTCCTCCGCCAATGTAGCCCATGTAGTAGGCCGCGGTTCATTCCTCACAACCGGTGAGATGGATCCAGTTCCCTTCGCCATGTTCCCGGTAGGGTGTGACGGCTTCATTCTTATTCACCCATCAATTGGCAATTCTAAAATAATAAACGAGAACAACGGAGGGTTGTCAGGACGTGTTTGTTCGCCCTGCACCCTCTGTGTAAAAGGATAGCAACTGGCCAAGGTAACTAGATGCTCAAAGACAAACCAAAACCCAATTTTAATCCATTAAAATTGAACTTAACCCCTACCTCAACAAAGATTGTTGAATGATGGGAATCGCGGAAGACGGCATTGCGGGGTGAGGTTACGAAGACATCAACAAAGAGCATCCGAGGAGGAAACAACGTCTCCCCTTTTTTCATGGAGAGAAGATTGTAAGGTGTGGTGTCGTTGGCGATTTCCTGCATCGTTGTCTCCTCCCTTATCGTGGATGAATAAGTGGACGGAGAAACCGGGGTCACTGAGTCAATGTTCTTCATCGAAGAGTTGACGTTCTTCATTGACGATGATGTTCTTCAAATAAAACTAGAGCTCTCTCCCCAAAATCTCAACACAACATGCCAACCCCAAAAAATACAATAAGGCTTCCCTTATTTTATTAAATCATGCCATGCATTCAAATTTTCAAAATTCAAATACTTAATTAATTAATGAAGAGTTCCAATTAATTAATTAATGTGTTTGTTGGCATGCAATAAGGATGGAGAGAGGGAGTGTTACTTAATTAAAGAGATTTAACATGTTTTAAAGGGGGACTTTAAGAGATATATGGAAATATGATGTGTTGGGACTCGTGTGGGCCCACCTCACATTTATCCTCACATGGGTAGTTAGGATGTTAGTGGGTCCAACCCTACCTTCTCCATTTAGGTTATATCCACTTAAGATATAAAAATAAAATTGTTCCAAAATTTTATTCACCTATCAATTAATCCAAAAAAATTAACTTCTTCTCCCGTGCAAACACATCTTCGGTAAAGGTCCTCTTATGCAATTATTGGCACTTTGAGTTCACCGATGCCCTCAAATTTCAATTCTGGGCACCAGTTCAATAGATAGAAAATCCCTCTCATTCATTTACTTATCATACCCTAGCTAAATTTTGGAAATTGATTCTGGGCACCACAGGCCTCAGAATCAAGTGACGTCCGAAGCCATAGACTCGAAAAATTTCGAAGCATTTAAGAAAAACTTTTCCTTGAAATTTCTGGTTCTTTACATGTACACACAACCTATTGTATCTGTGATCATAACGCAATACATTTTTCATAAAAATAATTAATGATATGATTAAAAAATATTATTTATATATAGATATTACAATTATCAAATTATTAACAATTTATATATGTTCAAACAATTACCACCTTGATCAGGCTGAACACACTTTATCTATTTTAAAAAATGAACCGAACATCCTCATATAATCTGACCTAGGATTAACTGATTATGTTATAAATTACTTAATAAAAATAAATTAAAATAAATAATTTAATTATAAGGTGTTAAATATGCGAAATTATACTATGAAATGAAATATATAATGTAGTTTTATTATACCTTATTTAATTGATATAAACAACAACTATAGATTCAGGGTAAGGGTTTCATGTCTCAGTTTTATTACTGTGAAACATTTTCCATATTCACCATTTATTTTTTTATACCAGTTTATATACATACCATGATTTTTTTAAGATTCATTTTATAAAAATTATTTGGATTTAAAAATAATTTTTTTTCTCTTTCATGGGGTTTTGATATAGAGATTAAGGATGAAATAAATGATTTTTTCTTAATTTACTTATGATTAATTTTTTATGATGCTCATTTATATTATATGGTGGATATAATAGCTATTTTATATGTAATGACCTGAATAATTCATAAATACTCATATTTAATGATTAATTTTAAATAATTTCAATCAATGGAGATTTTAAATGAATGTTAATTTTTTAAATTATTGTTTTTACCCAATGTTATTTTACTCAGTTATATAACTTATTAATTATATTTTATGCTATATGATTATATGTGTAATAAAATTTTATAGTGATAGTTTTATTTGAAAATATTTTATATGGATTAAAATTTTATACTCATAATAAATTTATTGGTTAATTATAACATTCAATTGTATGATTTTGGTAATGTTTATTCATCAAATATTCTGTTTCCTGGAGACATGCATTTATGGTATTTACTTACATTCGTGTATAAGATTCATACACTTCACAATGATGCATAATTTCATGAATATCCTCATATTAATTTTATTTATTATATAATTTGATGTTATTATATCATGGAGATTATGATTAGGAGTTATCAAAGTAGAACATGCTATATATCACAATATTTTTTATTTTAGGATTGATTATGTTCATTGTTTCATTAATGGAAAAAAATATACTTTTAATTTACTAAACCACACTTTTTTCATATCCATAATTTATGAGTTTCATAAACATGGTATATTTATTTTTCCTCCCTTATTTATAGGTGAAACATAACGAATGTCATTTTTTAGTGATACTAAACATTTATTTTATTTTATATCTTATATCATTATCTTCAATATGCATGTTTTCTAAATTGATTTCAAATTTTTTCTTCTTTAAGAATAATTTTTTATTAAAAAAAATATTACATCATCTTTTACCATTAATTGGAAATTAAATTATTATAGATTCCATAGAATTTTCCAAATTAGACCCTTTTGACTACATTTTGAGAAATAATTTGACAAAAAGGTTTATTTTAATCATTTATGACATTAATGGATTTTTCTTCCTCAATACCATTATTTTCATTGATGTTTGTCTTATATGATTCAATGAAAAAATTCAATGAAACATATTTTTACAATAATATGTGAATTTTTTTAAATGGGATGTAAAAAAACAAAATTGTTTTTTCAACAAAAGTATTTCAATTGATTTATAATAGTATTTCAATTCATTAACATTAACAACCCTTGTTTTTACTTATGCTCCAATGAGTATATTTTTCAGTAATACAATGCTCATTTTTTATCGATATGTTTTATGATTATATAAAATAGGTTTACATAGAACATGTTTTTTCCAATGGGTTAATCGTGTTTTAAAGATATATTTATGAAACTTATTTCATTTCTCTATGTTAATAATGTTATAATGTGGTTTTATGGAACCAATTTCTATTCAATGGGATAATAATATTTCATATATATTTTCTTGGAACTTATTTCTTTTTCATATATTATTTATTTTATGAATATATTATCAGTTTTTAATGTTTTTATGTTGAAATGAATTATGTATAGAAATTATTAATGATATAGTTTGTGTGACTGTTTATTTATACTTATAGTTCTATTTTAGACTAAGGATCGATTCATCAATTATAATAAAACTATATGTATTTGTATTATTAACCAATGGTGAGTGGTTCTATTATAAACCAAATATGGGTGGTTATATTATTATCCATGGATGAGTCTCTCCATAAAAACCCAATGATAGATGGGTCCATGAGATACCTCTAATATGTTGTGAAATCTCGAGATGAAATTTGACTATATTGGTGATTCTATTTTTATGATTTGATATGCCGATAATTTACCATGATAACAAAACATTTTCATTCTTATATTTAGTGTTATAATTGTCTCCATTCAAAATAATTGATATCACATGGATAAAGATTATAAATTTAGATGATTATTCCATTTTTTGAATGCATATTACTTTATTCCTCTTTAATAGTCCATGAATTAATTGTCATAGATATTCTTATGTTATGATCTAGAATATTTTTTATATCATAATACTATTATTTTCATCATATTATCACTGATTACATTTTATTTGTAATTTTTATGTATACTCATACTAATCATTTTACTTCACTCTTCTTCTATTTAATTTTTCTTATTTTAAAAGGAATTAATTTAAATTAATAATTTTCTAGATGGTATTCATATTAATGATGATGACTACACAACGTGTAATATGATATTGTTAGTATATTGGAGGAAAAATTATATTATTATGTAAATGTTTTTAATGTATCCATGTTGTTTAGAGTCTATCATAATTCTCTTATACTCTAAACCTAAAATTATATTGATAATGTAAGTGATCCCAAAAAAATTATTGATAAAATTTTTAAACTGTAAAATTTTGTTTACATTAATTTGTATAAAATTCAACAATGTAATGTTTATGATTTTAAATGTGGATATTGATGTGTGGGTTCATGACTATTATCATTATTATTAGAGAATGTTTTAGATAACAATTGAGATTAGGATAATTTCGTGTGAGTTTATCTTTAATATTATTGATTCACTCATGGGTTAACAAAATTAAGGATACATGCATGAACAAGTATCAGTCACAACAATTATAGTATTTTGTAATGAAATATTGAGGTAATTAATGATATTTTGGGAGTTTTTTTTGTTTTAGTGTTTGTATAACCCTTCAGTTCATCATGATGTATTATTTGAGGAATAATATTAATTTCATAAGTTTAAATTTATTGATAGCATACATGTTTATATTATCATTTATGTTTTAGGTTATTTTTTAAAAAATTTATTTTATTTATGTGAACGTAATAATAATATAACTTTTGTATGAAGGTCAAAAAGATGTTTGAGTGATAACAAATCACGTCTGGAGAGGTCATGATGATTGAACCCACAAATGAAGGGAGAAAAGTTGGAAATTACTACCACTAGCCTATATGATATGATGACAAACATCACAATAGGTTTTACCTCAATTATGAAATGTATGAGATACAAATTTAGATTAAAACACACTTTAATATTTAGGGTATTTATTCCATTGGATATATAAGATAATTTATTTATGCTATAATTTATTTTTAATATTTGGTATTGATGTTTAATACAACAAATTAAAGATAAATTTTATCATATTATGTATTTTACATTTTGGAAAATTAAATACATTGTGCTAATGTATTTTTTACTGGTTAATGTCTCAATACATAAGGAAAATATTTTTAACCCAATTTTGGTTATTATGTACTTGAAAAGTATATTTTTTTTCTTTAGGAATGAAAAAACATACATATTAAACATTAAAAATTTGGAGCAAGAAATGTGATTTTGGTTGAAATAGAAAACAATGACATTCAAATCATCATGTAATAATTTTTCATTACACACCCAATCATGAAGGGAATATAATTCCTAAAACATTGAAAAGGTTGTTGAAAAAAAATTATTTCAAATTAACAGCATTTCTGATTATATCACTTAACTATTTAAATACCCTTTAATTTAATTTTTTTGGAATTTTACATTATCATGATAATTAAAATTCCTAAAAACAATGATCTATGTCACTCTATATAATTATCTGGAAATTATTCGTTTATCTATGTCGAAATACTGACTTAAAACCTACAGTATCCTATTTGAAAACTTATTATATTTTATTATATATTACCCTTATATATTCATTTCATTATTATCAAGAGGATGTATTATTATACATTTTTATGATGTGGGGTTCTATGAAAGGTATTTAAAAATTTAAACACATTGATTACCAATATTATTTTCAAATTTCAGGCACAGAATTTATTAATTTGGGGGATTTTGGGAATACACATTATTTTAATTTAATATAATTAGTTTGAATTGTGTATTCAACTTGCAATAATTATATTATAATACCTAGAAAAAATATATAAAAATTATATAATTGAAATTAAATTTGATTATATGAATATTAAAATTTTAATTATTATATATATAATTTCATACTAAAGAAAATAAATTGAAAATTTCATACTAGATAACCAATAAATTTTTTGAAAATTCAAATTATTCATCATAAATATGTTTTATTCAGAAATGTTTTTTGTTTTATTATTTGATAAAATATAAAAAAATATTTTCCATATATGATAATTAATTTTCTATAATAGAATTCATTTTAAATATTTTATTATAAAAATTTTCTTAAGATGAAATGTATTATTTTTTTGGGAAAATACTTATTTTTTACAAGAAAATGAAAGATACAAATTTTTATAAATTATAATTTCATTTAAAAATTCAATAATTTAAACTAACCTTGTTTTTTAATTTAAATTTATTTAAAATAATTATTATTTATTTATATGTAATACTATTAAATAAATTTGTTTCATCTTAATGTTGGATTTTTGTATATGTTTAATATTCTATTTAAAAGGTGATCATTCTGAAATCGATTTTAAGGTTAATAATTGTTATCATTTTTAAATGATCTAAAAAATTGATAATGAGAAATTATATAAATTATATTTATAGATTCTATACCTATAAATATTAATTTGGATTCAAATAATTTTTTATTCATACAGTTAATATAAAATTATCATTTTTCTTGAAAATATCATTCTTCAAAACACTTTTTTTCATCACCACAATAGGATTAATTTAAAATATTTTTTTATTATTATGTAAGTTTATTTTAGTAAAATAAATTCTATTTTTTGAATCATATTAATTAATATTAACTAATAATTTCACCTTAATTTCCAATAAAATAAATATTTAAAACATTATAAGATTATTATCACTATTAAGGTGAAAATAGGTGAACTCAAGGTTAAATTAAGTTGATAAGGGAAACATTGTAATAGCCGAGCCCTGTCTAGTCCATTCCTTTCAGAAAATCTCTCTTCTGAGGTGTTCTTCATGGTCAAGGTGACTTATCCCCAGCACATTGCCAAATTTCCAATTATGTTAATAGTTTAATCGCTGTAAAGTTCCAACAGTAGACCTCTATGAACAGTGCAATGTTGACCTTATGTGAACAGTGTCATTGGTAGCTTCATTGAAGAGTGAAATGTTAACCATATGTGAATAGTACAATGGTGACCTGTTTCCATTTCCAAATTTTGAGTTCAAGAACATTGTTTCTAGAATGGTGAGGTTACAATGGTGACCTCTTTCCTTTAACAAATTTTATGTTCGTGAAAAGTGTTTCTAGAATGTTGAGGCTCCAACGGAGAGGTTCATGATCAGTGATTTCAAAACAGTGAGGTTCCAATGGTGTGGTTCATGAATAGAGTTTCCAGAATACTGAGGATCTAACAATGAGGTTCCAATGGTAAGGTTCAGGAACAGTGCTTCCAAAATGGTGAGGATCCAATGGTGAGGATCCAACAGTGAGGTTCATGAACAGTTGTTCTAGAATATTGAGGTTCTAACAGTGAGGTTCCGATGGTTAAGTTCATGATCAATGTTTCTGGAATTGTGAGGTATCAATGGTGAGGGATCAATGGTGAGGTTCATGAACAGGGTTTCCCCTTTGCCAAATTTTGAGTCTGTTAAATGTGTTTCCATATTCCTACAGTTTCACCCCTTTGATGATTCCTTTGACATAAAATCCATTTAAATACACATTTTAAGGACACTAATAATAATTCAAAGATAAAAACTCCTATATTTATATCCCTAAGGCTTGGGATTCACTATCTTAGTCAAACCACGTTGGTTTATGTAATCCCCTTTTAATACAAAAAAACATTGTATCTTAAACCGAAACTTAGTCAAGGATTATAAAATCATGATACATCTTTCTTTCTTGTTCTACATTATTATTCCCATGTGTGAGATGCTTGAACCATTCCTTCTTCCCATATGAGCGGTGTGATCAAAGATTAATCCTCAGATCAATTTCCTTGGAATATTTTTAGTATTGCATGTGCACCCCATGTTTTGGTGAATGCATCAAGTGTCATTCCTTCATTAGAAATAAGGTATGTTTTATCATCATTCATTTGGGTTCATCTCCTTCAATTTATCCTTTCCATTTTATGTAATGGTGTCTCCATTTTTCTAATAGATTTTTCTTTGGTTTTGACCAGTGTGGTGGTGTCTCTGCATCCTCAGTTGAATATAGCTATCATAGGGGGAGGAGATTATAACCAGTTGTGTGGATTATTCTCGTATAAAGAATGTCAAAAACAATTTGAGGTTGGGGATTCATTACTTCTATATTATTTTATGTGCAAATATATAGATAGCATGTTTTAACCCACTAGATCACAATGGAATTGATATAAAGAATATTTGAACTAGATTAATAAATTATTATCGATCATATGATATTTCTTCATGTTTTTCTAGATAGTGTGATATCTATACCTATTTTGATTATCCATTCAATATTGATTAAAATTTTTAAATAATGTAATGCCAAAATTAATTGATAATTGTTTGGACAAAGATAAATAGGCATGAAAATGAATCTGGTTATTCTTATTGTAATTTGATGTTAATAAAATTGGTGTAGTAATCATGTTTATTATTTTTTATAGCATACTATTTAAGTTTTTGTAAATTTGGAACCAATAAAAAATAAATAGGTTAATCTAGGAAATATTGATGAATATTTAATTTGATAAAATATAATTCCTTGTCGGATTTTGAGTTACCCTCTTGATTGTTTAAGGGTTGAGATCCCAATTTGTATGATATTTTTTTCATGCATCTTGTTTTGTGATTTGATCCTGGGTGGATATTGAGATATGTGTGGGTATAGAGGCTTAGTAGTTGTTGCAGCAGTTGATTCCTAGTGTGGCATGATGCATCGAGTTATGCATGTGGGTGTAAGGGGAGACACTAGGGATGATGAAATGGGTTGGATGTGAAAGTTTGGATTCTAACATATTCTTATGTGTTTGTTAACTTCTTTACTTTTCCAATTTCTCAAGGGATCTGGTCTTCTATACCCTTCTCACAGAAGATTTAATATGTGCGAGGTATACCATGTTCATTACGTGTTTATCTTTTCAAAGGGAAGATGGGTTTACACTCTTGATATACGTATAAAAGACTCAACGGGTAGTTCATCTACTCACCGTGTTGATCCCCCATGTGTATAGTATCTTATAATGTTTTTATAGAATTCTTGGGAATATGGGAAAGTAATAATGTTGTTAATAAATTATTTAATAGATTATGTTAACCCAAGGGGTTGGGGATTGCTGGGAAGCATTGATGAGGTTACAATTTAAAGGGATAGTGGACATTGTGTGTGATGCTAATGAAATTTAATGTAAAATTATTTATGGTTAATTAATGTTTAAATAATTAATGAAAGTCAAGTGAAACTGAAAAAAAGGGAATAAATTAATTTAATAAAGCTCTGTAAAAGTTTGTGTGCTTATAGGATACCGGTCTTAGATGTGGAAACCCAGAGTCTGAGAGATTTTATCTACAGTAGATTCTAAGACGTGGTTATTCCCATAGTGTGATTGTGAGATATAGTATATTCTATACTTTTTGTGTTTATATATGCTACTCTACCTTGACAGTTTGGGAAAGTGACATCCCAAGGATTCTGAGCCCTGGGGGTGTTTTTCCCGACATTACGGGGGAGGATGGATGAATGACTACCCCCATTTGGACCCACTCCCTTCTCTTGGTACATACTTGTTCTGGTAGGTACAACGGTGAGTTTTCCCCATATATTTTTTTAGATGGATGTAATGGATTGTGGTTATTTGTACACATGTATTCTAGATATAGTATCATGTTGACTACTATCGGTGTAACGTGTATAGGCTGTGATGGATTGAGGATCCTTAATCTGTGTATGGGATGTAATGGATTTAGGTATAATACTTAAGGTATGATACACATTATATGAGTTGTGGTGGCTCCAAAAAACTACATAGTTACTTTCTTACGTGGACGTGCAGGCTTTTTTTCATGAGGTGATTGTTGTGGTTCTTCACCTATTTATTTTTGGTAATTCCTTTTCGGAGAGAGATTCTTAAGATGTGAGATGTTGAGTAAAAGCAACAAACTAATGGGGAAGTAATAACAGAGTATCCTTTCTATTCCTTAGTATATTATATACTCATTTATGCTTTACGTGGTGAGTGTATCCATGGTGAGGATGAGAACATATTATAGTTGTTTAGGTGGTGAGTTAGATTCACATGTTGATCACATTTCTTTAACATGAGTTATTTACTTTTGTATGAGAGTCTTAGAGGAGGATCATACATAGTATACTATTATTCTCAATCTGTTTATATATATTTTTTTCTAGGTCACTTGGTGTGGTTTAGAGATCAAGATGGTTTCTACTAGATTGGGGTTGCAGGAGCTATTTGGGCTTGTGGTTATTACTGTTTTTACTTTCTATTGGGTGTTTTCCATTTTCCCCCATTAAGTTTTAGTAGTTTACATGACATTATATTATTTTTTCTTGGTATTTATTTTATATTTCAATCTGTGTTTGAGTTGGATGGTGTTTATCTTATCTCTCTCTTCCGTGTGCGTTCTCCTAGAGGGAAATGCATCCCGTTTTTGTGTTTACTATTCCCTTGGTGCTTTTCGCTAACCTGGGGCCTACTGGAGGTACGAATTGAGGGTGATTACGTCCCTTCTCACTTTTTCGACCAAGAAGGGGTACACTTTGTAGTAAGGGGGTCATGAAATTTAGTTATTAGAGGTAGGTTGAGGGATATGATGGAGTTTGGAGTTAGGAACAGGTATGGATGCATGGGTTGGTAGGGAAACGATGTCAGTCATGTTTAGAAAGTGATGTAAACACTGGAGACTAGCAGGGACATTGTAATTTAGGCCCCCTATGCTTTGATGTACGGACCATTATATTTAAAATGGATACTAAATGAGGTGATACAAGTTGCAGGGTAGCGTCCTAGGAAAGTATCATTCAACATCCTTCTTTGTGCCAATGATTGAATTAGAAGACCTTAAAATAGGTTACCATAAAAATAATAAAATAAAAAAATTATTTAATTGATCAATATTGAGTCTTCCAAATTCGAGTTTTATGATCGCTAATTGTTTTTTATTTTGCAGGTATGCATCGCGGTCAATATCCTCATCAGGATCGCATTAAAAATATCCAGCAGGCTATTCCATCAGATTTTCATCGGTTAGATGTTGGTTAGGACGACACATGGAGAAAGACACTCAGAGAGTTTTACCTCCAACGTCTAAAGAATAATGAGGGATCTGTTTCAGATGTAATCACAGATGACTGGTTAGAGGGGGTTGAGATAGGATTTAGTTCAATCCATACATGGAAAGAGCACTGGGTGTCCACAGTTGTGACAATACTGCATGGAGAAGCAAGGCAGTGGTTGTTCTTGTTTCTCAGGATCATGGGGAGTCAGCGATCTCATGGGAGAAGTTATGATACAAGTTTGGAGTCATGTTTCATTCTTTGAACCTGAAGGCGTCTAGTCTCCATGATCTTCTTAACCTTTGATAGGGGATCTCTAGTGCGTGAGAGATTGGAATCCATTTTATGAAACATTTACGATATGATTTGGACCAGTTTCTAGATAAGGTGGCCAGTGCGATGCATTTTGAGGAGGCTTTGCGTCAATAGATCGAGCGCTAGGTCACCCCATTTATGATGAAGACTTATCTTGAAGTGATGAAGAGGGAAGAGGTCTTCGAAAAGGCATTGGATTGAACCAAATCATCACGAGAGGGGAGTCATCATGATTCCTGACGAAGTAGATCTGAGGTCTGGGGTTCCTGGTTTTCAGGGAAGAAGAGTTTCCATTTAGCTGGGGGTAGATCACAGCCCTCTGCATCTCATTTATCTAGAGGAAGAAGCTCTCAGGACTATGCCAAGGGATCATAAGTCTTTTTTTCTTATGGTTGTTGGGGTCATCATCATCAAGAGTGACCGAGCTTCCAGAGTAGTCATCAAGCACTAGGTGTTCCTCTCTACATTCATTGATTCTGGTAGTTCTAGTTGAGGCAGAAATAGTAGGTTTCATCCTCCTTAGATTAGTAGATGGTATATGGGGTAGGCCGATGACATCCCTGTTATGCTCCCCATCCTCAGAGAGCAGATCTAGCCATGGTGGTGGTCTTTATCATGGTCAGAGAGGCCACGAAGGTGGTCATGGAAAACATCATTCTTTAGAGTTTCTATCTCAAGGTGATCCAAACGTCGTTTGAGGTACCCTTTGATTTTTTTCTACATTGTTGTATTACTTGATTGATTCCGGTGAGACACACTCATTCATATGACCTACCCATGTCCATGCATTGGAACTTGAGGTAGAGAGGCTTCTAGTGCCCTTGGCATTGACTACGCCCGTTGGAGATTGAGCTGACTTGTTTGATGTATGTGAAGACTATGGGATAGTGTTGGGGAATCACAACTATTGGGGAGATTTCCTATGTTTTTTAATACAAATATATTATATCATCCTTGGCATGTATTGATTGAATTCGGTGTATTCTATCGTGGATTTCTTCAGGAGGCAGGTTATTTTATTCGATGCTAATAGAGAGCCAGTGGTGTTTGTGGGTGAACGAGACCCTCAGATGGGTCAGAAACATGTTCCATACAAATTATCCCTGATGGCTGATTTGATGCTGAGTTCTAAAAGGGTTCAATAGTTGTATTTTCCTAGGGTCTTAGAAGAGTACCTTCATGCCTTTCTAGAAGAGGTTGTAGCAATATCCCCATGACATGTGATCGAGTTTGGGATCGAACTACAACTAGGAGTCTCTCCTATCTATTTTTCACTATATAGGATGTTCCCTTATGAGTTAATAGAAATATGTATATTTCTTGATGTTCTATTACAGTCCGGTTTTGTTCGGCCTATTATGTCACCTTGGGGTGCACTAGTTTTGTTTGTGAAGAAGGATGACGACAGTTTTCGGTTGTCTGTCGATTATCATCCCTTAAACAATGTGATTGTGATGAATCACTATCCTCTTCCATGTATTGATGATTTATTCGATAAACTAAATGGTGAAATTTGGTTATCAATGATCAACTCATGGTCAAGATATCATCCAATGCGTGTGAATGATGAGGATATCCTGAAAACTACCTTCTGTTGTCATCATGGGCATTACGAGTTCATTTTAATTCCATTTGGCATAACAAATTCTCAAGCTGTGTTCATGGTATTGATGAAAACAATGCTCTGTGGGTTCTAGGAAAATTATGTTGTGGTTTTCATCGACTATATCTATTTATACTCTACGTCTGAGGTGGAGCATGTAGAGAATCTACGCACCTTTTTGGGAGTTCTTCATCAACATGAGCTGTTTTGGAAGTTGTCAAAGTGTGTGTTTAGGGCTCGAGAAGTCCATTTCGTGGGGAATTTTGTGTCCTAGTAGAGAGTATCTATGGATCCATTGAATATTGAAGCAGTTTTTTCTTGGACAGCCCCAAATATAGTGTTAGAGGTGTGAATTTTACTTTGTCTCATAGGCTACTATCAGAGGTTCATAACCAATTTCTCTTGAGTTGAAAATCCTCCAATAACATTGACCAAGAAGGATAAAGCATTCATATGGACTAATCAGAGTCAGTAAGCTTTAGAGTATCTAAATGAGAAGTATGTTAGTGCTTCAGTTCTATGTCTTCCAACTGAGGGAGTTCAATTTTATGGTTTCAACGATGAATCACATCTAGGGTTAGTCTGTGTTCTGATGTAGTAGAGATCAGTTTTTATGGGTATTGTAGGTTATGTCCCCATGAACAAAACTATGCCACCCACGATCTAGAGTTGGAATCTGTATTGTTTTCATTGATGTTGTGGAGACATTACCTCATTGGTGAGCAATTTTTGGATTTCACCGAACATAAGTGACTGAGAAATGTTTTCTCCCAGTGTGGCGTAAACTTGCGACAACGTTGGTGGATAGTGTTATTACAATAATACGACATTGAAATATCATATACACTTGGAAAAATTAATGTTGTAACTGATGAGTTGATTAGGAAGTCACGTAGTGATGCAGTTTGTGAATTTGGTGTCTCAAAGTGAGTAATTGAAGAACTGTCAGAATTACATCTTGATATGGGAGAAGTTGGGGGAATAGGTTTTTTTTTCAGTTGGCGAGGCAGTCATCTCTGGTGCAGTATGTGTAAGAGATCCAGTTGGGGGTTATTATGGTTGAGTTCTAGAGAGACTGGGTTGTTTGTGGTGTGGCCCCAGATGGTTGGCCTGATGAAGAACGTCGAGTGTTGTATCATGGAAGGATTTTTGTTCCATTGTAAATGTGCAATACAGTTCCCAGAGAGTTACATAGTTCACCTTTAGTGCTACATCCTAGCATGAAAACATTGTACCGAGCCATGAGGAGTCAGTTTTCGTGGCCTGGGCTAAAGCAGGTAGTTGAAGAGTTTGTGTCTTGTTGTTTGGTCTGCTAGAAGGTGAAGGAAGAACACCGTGTTCTGAGTAGTGAACTCCAGCCAATAGATGATCCTCAGTAGAAATGGAAGGACATATCAATGATCATTCTTACTTGTTTACCTCATTATCTATGAGGACATTATGTTAATTGGGTTGTAGTGGTACGTCTAACAAAATGGACAACCTTCATATCATTCAAGGAGTTGAGCTCAGTGGATGTTTTGTCCAAGAAGAATCTTGAGGAGGTGGGGAGACATCATGGAGTACCAAGGATGATCATTTCTAATCAATATACTTTTTTTACCTCTTGGGTGTGGAGAGGAATTCAACATGATTTTGGTTCTCAGTTATGCCTTTCCCCACCTTTTCAACCTCAAACGGATGGTCAGACAGAACGAACTATCAAGACTCATGAAGACATGTTACACTCTTGTGTCTTAGAATTTGGAGGTTTGTGGATGAGTCACTTACCGTTGTTGGAGGTCACTTACAACAAATTTTTTCACTAAAACATTAGTATGGCACTATTTAATCCTTGTATGATCGAAATTTTACTTCTCTGTTGTTCTGGGATGGGGTGAGAGAGTCAGCAATTCTTAGACTAGAACAAGTGTAGAATACAACATAGACGGTTTAGGTGATTCCTGAGAGGACGAAGACAATGAAATATCATTAGAAATCATAGTCTGATCAAATGAGGAGACCCTTAGAGATTTATTTTTGGGATCACATGTATTTGAAGGTGATTCCCCATCATCTACAAAAATGGTTTGGTAATGGGAGTAATCATTCTCCCCAGCTTTTTGGGCCTTTTGAGGTGTTAACTCATGTTGGAGTTGTGGCGTATCAAGTAGAACTTACCCCATAGATGATCTGGATACATGACATTTTTATGTATAACATCTCTATCTTTATCATCATGATGAATCTCACATCATCGATTAGGGAGAGATTGAGGTTGATGATTATGTGACCTTTGAGGAGCGACATATGGATATCCGTGATCACAAAGAGAAGGTCCTGCGAGGGTGTTCTATACCCTTGGTTCGTGGCTTGTGGTGACACGGTGGCATGAAGGAGAGGTATAGAGAATGTGAGCCATAGATACATGCTGAGTACCCATAGTTGTTCGATGATAAACTCTTTTCATGTAACTACTTTCATTTTGTGGTTATAAACCTTTCGTGTTAATAAGATATCTTTATTTTGGTTACATATTGTGTTATTCTATCTTTTGAGAGGTATCCCGATGGGTGAATGTTTAGACTTATTTACTGTTTACTTTTTGGTTGGTTTTGAATTATCAAATAAAATAATGTTTGGAGAGGTATCTGATGTAATGACCTTGACCTCTTGGGTCCATTCCTATGTGAAAATATAGTGCCTGAGGTGTTTTAGAGGTCAAGGGGACTTATCCCCAACACTTTTCCAAATTTCCAATTCTATGAACTGTTCCATCAGTGAACAGTTCCAACTATAGAACATAGTGAACTATGCAATGGTGACCTCATGTGAACAGTGTCATCAATAGCTTATATGAATAGTGCAGCGGTAACCTTATTCGATTAGTGCAACTGTGACCTCTTTCCTTTGACATATTTTGAGTTCATGAACATTTTTTCTAGAATGGTGAGAAACTAATAGTGTCCTCTTTCCTTTGCTAAATTTTGATTTCATGAACAGTGTTTCAAGAACGGCGAGGTTTTAACAGTGAGGTCTCAATTGTGAGGTTTATGAACAGTGTTTCCATAACGGTGTGGTTCATTAACATTATTTCTAGAATGTTGAGGTTCCAACTGCGGTATTTCGATGGTGAGGTTCATGAATAGTGTTTTTAGAATGGTGTGGTTCCAATGGTGAGGTTTCGATGGTGAGTTTCATGAATAGTGTTTCAAGAATAGTGAGGTTCCAACGGTGAGGTTTCAATGGTGAGGATCATGAACACTATTTTTCCTTTTCAAAATTTCGAGTCTATGAACAGTGTTTCTAGCTTCCTACAGTTCTCCCCTTTGATGTTTCCTTTGACATAAAATGAATTTAAATCCCCATTTTAAAGACTCTAAGGCCCATTGAATGTCTGTAACTCTTATATTAATTTCCCTAAGGATTGGGATGCCATTACTTGGTCAAACCACATGGTTTAATGCGATCTACTTGTAATAGAAAAATCAATCAACTATTAAACCACTACTCCATTAAATATTCTAAAATAATGAGATATCATTCTCCCTTGTTCTACGTTCTTGATCCCTGGTGTGATATGCTTAATCCTTTCCTTCTACCCATAAGAGCGGTGTGATCGAACCTTAATCCTCCAATCATTTTCCTTTAAAGTTTCTTACTACTGCATGCACACCCCCTATATTTGTGAAATCACCTTGTGTCGATCCTTCATCAATATAAGGCTCCTTTTATCATCACTCATTTGGGTCCATCATCTTTTATTTATCCTTTCCCTTTTATGGAATGGTATCACCATGTTTTTAATAGACTTTTCTTGGGTTTTGACTAGTGTATTGGTGTCTCTGCATCCTCGGTTGAATACATTTTTCACGGGGGGAGAAGATCGTAACCTGTTGTGTGGATTGTTCTCATATAAAGAACATCATAAACTATTTGATGTAGGGGATTCGTTTCTCATCTTTTATTTTATGTTCATCTTTATTGTAACACCCCAGGTAAATAAAGAATATGAAATTTTCATATTTATCCATATTTTTGAATAAAATATTAATAATACTTTAAAGTGAATTCTATGCTCGAGGGCCTACCCAATACGCAACAACAAGTTTCTTTGAAATCTTCTATTGCACTCTAATAATAAAATAATATTATATTAAAAAGTAGTTAACTCCTAGCAGTTCCAATGATAGAAATGAATGGAACTAACTACAAAATGATTATATATGTTTGTCAAATATTTTTATTTTTATACAATAAATGTTTGAGGCTTAAAATGAAAATGAATCCAATTTTAAGCATAAATCGTCTAATATTCTTTAAAAGGTCGATTAACCGCCTTTTTTATGGAGAACCATTTTTAAATATACATTTGACAATTTTATATGTTTTATTTGAAAAAATAAAATCCTTCTTTAGAATCTTGACATCATAATTAACTTTGTGTAAAATTTTGTTATTTTTCTGATAAATATCATTTTTATTGAAAATGTTGCATTTTAATTCAAAACATCATTTTAATCTGATTTATTTATATTGATAGATTATATTTTTAATTTATATTAGAGTGTATTTAGAATATATTTTTACCATTTACTCTAATGGTGGTCATTGAAATTAATTTTACTTTGAAATTGGACTTAAACTAGTGTCAATCTTTTAATAGATATTGTTTCTTAAAAACACACGATTTGTTTTGACAGCGGGCATTAATTATTAAATTATTTAATGAAACATATATATTTTAAATTTTTTAAAATAGACATCATTTCTGAATTCGGATTATCAAATATATTTTAGGGTGAATTTTTGGTATTTTTCTGAAAAACATCAATTTTTGATGAATAGTGAAACCAGTAAGTGGTAGTTTAAAAACTGATTTTTCGTTTAAATGAAACTTTACCACTTCTGTGATTTTAATTTCAAAAATCCAACATACATGGTTGTCATTAGGATGTAAAATGTGGTTCAATGGGATTAAGATAATTTTTTGGTGAATAGTAACTTTTTTGTTTTTAATCGCGATTAGAGGTAATTAGTGTAATTTAAGGAAAAAATAATGTTTTAATAATATGAAATGACCTAGAAACATGTCTTACCCTCATTGGATGTGTCATGTAGGACCAAGACAATCCATGGGTCAACTTGGGGACCCCTTGGAGCCACTTTGGTTGGAAAATGACATAATTAACTTTTTATTTTAAGTTAAAATAAAAATGTCACAAGCATGAGTTGTTTCACTAAAAAAAATTAAATTTGGGTTATACAAGTCATATTTTTGACTATAAATATTCACTAGAAAGATAAAGATATTTCTTACATCATTATAGTTTTTTTATAATTTTAATACATTAAATAAATTAAATTATTTATGACATCATAATGATGCAGCGATTACCTCAGTAATAAAGGATTTAAATAAAATGAAAAGATAATGTTAAAACTGTAACTTAAACTTGCAAATGACCTATTTTATCAGTATATTTCTAACCCTTAAAATATTATTCTCAATATACATCAATGTGCGACCTTTAAAATCTGAAACTCATTTGAAAGTAAAGTAACATTTTTTAACTTTCCATGAGTGCCCCTCCTCTCCTCTTATAAAAGGCCCCCACCTCTACCACCATACCCACACCTATCAATCCTTTACCTTGACCAACCCCTGCTCATTTTGTCTCTACACATCCCTCTATTACTCCTATAATCCTTACTTTTGGCAGAAGTATTCCCAAGGAAGCCTTTGAGCTCAAATCTAAGAGAGATACCCGATTTTAAGGTAATGTCTTCAATTGTGTTCTTTTTTTTATTTTTCTTCTCCAACCCCCTAAAATCTTTTATTCATTTCTTTTTTAACAAATACAGTATCTTAAATATACTAGGATGTTGTTATAAGAACAATTCTAGCAACACTTACACACACCTACATATAATGGTTAAAGAACATACTGTTTATGTGGATGGTGAATTTCCGCCTCACGAAACGATGATTGTTCAATATTCATTTAACACCCTCAAAGGTGGCCATTAAGATGTCACTATATTTATATATGATATATAATATTTTTATGTTTTACTTAAGCTTCTGGATTTTTAATTTATATCATACCTATATGGTTTCCATTATGGTTAAACGCGTTATCTTCATTTTAGGAAGTGCGGACTACCACCCCCTCAAATTGATTTGATTCGTCAATACCTTACATGGTACGTATAAAGGATATATTTAATGATATTATATATGATAACATACTGGAATTATAATACTATTATGTATCATTATTTATTAATTCCATTAAATAAGAAATAGAAGTGGAATTAGCGTTCATGCGTACATACGGCTTACCGTCTCCATGAACGGTGCATTTCATTTAATACCTCTAAATGTTTTGTAATGCTATAAATGAATGTATATAATATATATATATATATGATATATATGATATCAAAATAATGAATATAATTCTGGATATAATATATTTTTTACCACATGAAAAACTTGTAATTATAAAGAGTTTATTTTTTACTCAAGTAGCAATGATCTACAAAATGACCATTATTAACATATATAATTACATAGTGTTCATATCACGGTAGCAAGTGATATAAAAGGAAAAATGAACTTGAAAAAGTATCTTAAGAAAGTAGAAATTAACTCAATTTTATTATTCAGGAGGTTAAAGAACGATCGAGTCAAGTCGAACCCGAGGTAAGGGATCCTACCCCTCTCTTTCTTTTTATGTACACTCTTTTATGTCATTCCTTTTAAGATAATGTTTCTTATGATTGGGATGTTATTTTATATTAATATTACTTTACTTCATATGTTCATATGATAAGAGACCATATTTTCTCTCATCAATCGATTTTGGATGTTTTAATTGGCGTCGTTAGGCTGCAGAAATTTCATAAGGGTCTTTTTATCTCACTTTGTGTTTTCGGGAGATTCATGCTACATTTGCCAATATTTCCTATTGAGTGGTGTATGTAATGTCCATTATTCTACTATTTTTGTTACATACATTCTTTTATGAGTATTTACACCAATGTGGTATAGTCCTTCTTTCCTGGTGTGTATGTTTCGAAAGTTACCCAAATTGGTAAGGTAACCTTTCACCCTCCACTTTTTAAAAGACTTATCTTGTTATGTCATTTAATTTACATCTTTTTATGTTGTGTTATTTTATTATATATCCTTATATATGTAAATTTTATGTCCAAGTGATGAGATACTATTTTCTCTCTCATCAACTAATTTTATGAATTTTAATGTGACGTCGTTAGGCTGTCGAATTTTACGAAGAGAACTTCTTAACCCAATTTCGATTTCTTTGGGTTCAACATGTAGTTATTGAATATGTCATCCTTTTAATATGTGTGAATGACCTTTTATTTTTTTACACTTAATATCCACTTATATTGGGTTTATTTATATTTGTGACACATAATTATGAGATTGTTTTATCTTTAATTTAAGGATACAATCTTTATAAGGTATTTCATCTCATTTTACATTTCTATTGATACTTCACCATTTTTATGAACCAATTCACTCTTATTTGGTCTATATACTGTCTCTTGGAATATTATATCATGAATACATTTATTATCATGATATTTTGATGAAATTTTATTCTTCTATTGTGGTATTCAAGTGTCTCTCAATTTGTTAAAAACCCTTTAACTAAAATATCGTTTTAAATGTTTTAATGTTTTATTATTATAAATATTTCTCATTAATATCCGTGTTTTTAAAATGGTTTTAAGGATTTATTTATATGGGTATTAATGGTTTAAAATGTTAAAAGCATCAATGTGGTATGGGGCACTTTTATTTCAAAATCTCTTTATTAAATGTTTTAAAAGATTTTGAAAATGATTTTTAGAATGGATTCATTATCATAAAATGTTATATTGTTATTGTAATGTGGGAATGTTATCTTTCCTTTATGCTTAAGTTAGGTTCTATGATTATGTTATGGTTCTTGGGCATTTTTTATGAAGATGGGTGGTTCCGTGATAAACTAAGGTCGGGTGAGCCTGATATAGCTCTCCAATGCATTGGGTAACACGAAGGGGTTAAACGTTAAGGTTTCTCCGAAGAGATTTAGGGAATATAATATGATTGGTATTCCAAACATAACCAAGAGGGTTACTCCCTATGTAATAATGTTATGAATGCCTCAAGTTACCTTTATGTCTTATTCTTTTTATGATTTATTCATGACTTTATTAGGTATGTTAAGGTGATTATGTTTTATAGGTAAAGTATGATTTCATTCTTATGTATATATGTACTCATGTTTCTTTTCCATGCTTATTATAACACTTATTGAGATTTTTATTCTCATCCCAAGTTTTTTAAATGTTTTTCATAGGTCAAGGGAATGGTACATTATATGATGATAGTGTCAAAGAAGTGTCAAGAAAGAATCCATGTCTTATTTTAAATATTTTTCTGTTGATGGGAGAAAATGAAAACTATCTTTTATATAACCTCTTTGTTTAAATGTGGAATGTAATGCTAGTTTTATGATCTAATTCTCCAAAACTAGAAACCTGAAAATATCCTCAATGTGTAATCTTGTAATAACTCATGATTAAGTAAGTTTTAAGGCCGTGGCCTTATAGTTGGTATCAAAGGTCGGTTTAGATATCTTTAGAGGATAGAGTGTTGTTTAGGAAAAAGTGACAAGTTGTGTATATCCACAATGGTTAGTATATTAGATGGAGTCATCTTTTTTTATGTTATAATGTGTTTGAGATAACTTGGATAAGTATATCTTTGTGTTTATCTTCCTATTATTTATTTGATTATTTCACTTATATACTCACAATGACCTTTTTGGTTTTAGTAAATGGATGGATCTAACAGGCACCAAAGTAAAAATGGATTTGAAGAAAACTATGACAGTTTTATGAAAGAAAAACTTAATGATACATGAGATGCAATGAGAACTTTTTTGGTTATCCTCAACCAACTATCTGGAGTCATGATCGACCACCTGAACCTCAGTGATTTTTATAAGGCATCATATATCTGAGAAACAAATCCCTATGGAAGATCACGTAATAATCATAAAGGTAAGTATGTTAAAAAAATCTATGTGTCATATATTTGGAAAGAAACACATAGGAAAATGTTTCAAAGGGACAGAAAAATTCTATAGATGTGGAAATGAAGGTCATAAAGCAAGACCCTTTACTGAAAACGGAAGCATCTAGTTGACTCTAGGAAAGGGAAAGAAGTTCTACTTGAAGGATCAATTGAATGTTTTAAATGTGGTGTGCGTGGTCATTATGCAAACAAATTTCCTATGAAGAAGTTTAAGGAATGGGGTCCCCAAGATCATACAAATATTCATTTACCAATACGTAATGCCATTCCGATTGAGGATGAAGAAACTGACAATGAAAAATGAATGGTATGGATTATTTCTTAACATATGTTTTCCTATTAATGGAATCTTAGGATATGATTCATGATTTTGTTTGTAGGAAAGATGTATTTTAGAATAAGTTGAAAAGGAATGGATAATGAATCATGAAGAATGTTGAATGAGTAAGAAGTCATCATATAAAGTATTCAATAGTTATGGTAGATTTTAGGATGGTGAAATTCTTAGATGTATTAAGTCTCTTTTGATGATGGGGTTACATTAGAAGACTTTTTATAGTAACCCTGATGTATGATATACGAAAATTTTATTCAAGGAATAATTATCTTTTCTTTTGTGGATATAGTTATAAATAACCATTTGAGTTTATATGATCCTTTAATTTGAGGCAATTACTGGTTAATACATTTTGGGTTGCAAAATGGAATTTATCAGATAACCTTTGTGGTTAAAATATGTTATGGTTATTTTTGATGAATTTATCCCTTTTTGAGGAATGTTTTGAAATTATATAGTTTTTAAAAAGGGACAACATGCAGACTGTGTGACAACCCGTCGCATCGGACGAAGCTGCAGGAATCGAACCCACAACCAAAGTGCAACTGGTATTTATCACCTACCACTGGACTACGTGAACTCCCTGGTTAGTTTGAATGACTCTTTTTAGTTATATGGTTTTATGAATTAAGAGTAATTTGATTTTTTGTTATCAATGGAAATGATTAGCCTATCATGGAGGATATGTGATTAGGTTAATTACTTTTCAATATGATACTGTAAGAGTAACTGATGTTTTTTGGGAGAAAAATGTTAAAATTTATCTTAGGAGACTACGTGATTAAAGCCTTCAGAGAATTGTTTTTCAATCGTAGTTTGGTTTACATTGTAGAATTTTATGTATAGATATTTATTGAATGGTATTTGTTGATCTTTGGGTTTTGTTTGAAAAATTTTGGAGATTAAGAATAGATTTTTTTATAAAGGATTATCCTTTTTGGGTATTACCTGATCTCATACTAACCTTTTTGGTTTTAGTTATGGTTAAGGTCTAAAGACATGGGATGTATATAGTTATCATTTGTGGATTAGATGATTCTATATAAGTTGATTATAGCTCTCTTAATGTGAACAAGTCATCCTAAATACTTGTCTTTTGGAGAAAATATGAGTTCGTGTAAGAAATCTAGTAAAAGTTGAAAGTCAAAATGAAAATTAAGTATGCATCCTTATTTTTTAGTTAAGGTCATAAATTAATTCTTCAATGAAAAGTAACTTAAAACAAAAATGTTGTCTGTTATTTTTTCCTACTGGGGAATCAAATACAATTTAACCCATCACAGGTTTGTGATTTTCTTGTTGTTAACCTTCTCCTAGACATGTTTACTATCACTCTCCATCAGAACATGACCCTTTTTCTCCTCCATATCCATATTTTCATACTTCTAATCCTAGTATGGGTTACCTCGGGTGACATTTTTACTTCTCTCCCATTCTTTTAATGTGATAGTTTTATTGACTCTTGTTCCAATGTGGTATTTTCAATGAAGCCTCCAAGCCTAATTTTAAAATTGTGAGGACGCAATTCCCAAAAGGGGGGAAGGATGTAACACCATAGGTAAATAAATAATATGACATTTTCATATTTATCCAAAATTTTGAATAAAATATTATTAATAGTTTAAAGGGAATGATATGATCGAGGGCGTACCCAATACGCAACAACGAGTTTCTTTGTAATCTTATGTTGCACTCTAAAAATAAAATAATATTATTTTAAAAGGTAGTTAATCCCTAGATGTTGCAATGACGGAAATTAACGGAACTCACTACAAAATGTTTATATATATATTTCAAATAATTTTACTTTTATCCATCAAATGTTGGAGGCTTAAAATGAAAATGAATCCAATTTTAAGCATAAATCTTCTAATATTCTTTAAAAGGTCGATTAACCGACTTTTTATGGAGAATCCATTTTTAAATATACATTTGAAAATTTTATATGTTGTATTTGACAAAATAAAATCCTTCTTTAGAATTTGGACATCAAAATTTACTTTGTGTAAAATTTTGTTATTTTTCCGATAAAGATAATTTTTATTGAAAATGTTGCATTTTAATTCAAAACCTCATTTTAATATGATTTATTTATATTGATATATTATATTCATAATTTATATTAGAGTTTATTTAGAATATATTTTTTCCATTTAATCTAATGGTGGCCATTGTAATTAATTTCACAATGAAATTGGACTTAAACTAGTGTCAATCTTTTAATAGATATTGTTTCTTAAAAACACGCTATTTGTTTTGACAGCGGGAATTAATTATTAAATTAATTAATGAAATATATAAGTTTTGAATTTTTCAAAATAGACATCATTTTTGAATTTGGAATATCAAATATATCTTAGGGTGAATTTTTGGTATTTTTCTGAAAAACATCAATTTTTGATGAATAGTGAAACCACTAAGTGGTAGTTTAAAAACTAATTTTTCGTTTAAATTAATCTTTACCACATCTATGATTTGAATTTCAAAAATCGGACATACATGGATGTCATTAGGATGTAAAATGTGGTTCAATGGAATTAAGATAATTTTTTGGTGAATAGTAACTTTTAAGTTTTTAATCGCGATTAGAGGTAATTAGTGTAATTTAAGGTACAAATAATGTTTTAATAATATTAAATGACATAGACACATGTCTTACCCTCATTTGATGTGTCATGTCCGACCAAGAAAATCCATGGGTCAACTTGGGGACCCCATGGAGCCACTTTGGTTGGAAAATGACATAAATAACTTTTTATTTTAAGTAAAAATAAAAATGTCACAAGCAATAGTTGTTTTAATAAAGAAAAATTTTAAATGGGGTTATACAAGTCATATTTTTGAATATAAATATTAATTATAAATATAAACAGATTTACTACATCATGATTTTTTTTATAATTTTTAGACATTAAATAAATTAAATTATTTATGACATCATAATGATGCAGCGATTACCTCATTAATAAAGGATTTAAATAAAATAAATAGATAATGTTAAAACTATAAATTAAACATGTCAAAGACCTATTTTATGAGTATATTTCGATCCATTACCCCATTATCCTCGAAATACATCAATGTGGGACCTTTAAAATCCGAAACTCATTTGAAAATAAAGTAACATTTTGTAACTTTCCAAGAGTGCCCCTCCTCTCCTCTTATAAAACGCCCCCACCTATTCCATCTTACCCACACCACTAAAGCTTTTGGCTTGGAAAAACCCTGCTCATGTTGTCTCTACACATCCCTCTATTACTCCTAGAAGCCTCACTTAGGGAAGAAGTCTTCCCAAGGAAGCCTTTGAGCTCAAATCTAAGAGAGATACCCGATTTTAAGGTAATGTCTTCACATGTGTTCTTTTGTTTTATTTTTCTTCTCCAACCCCCTAAACTATTTTATTCATTTCTTTTGTAACAAATACATTATGTTCAATATACAAGGTTGTTTTAATAAGAAGTATTATAACTACACTTACACACACCTGCATTTAATGGTTAAACAACATACTGTTTATGTGGATGGTGAATTTCTGCCTCACGAAACGATGATTGTTCAATATTCTTTTAACACCCTAAAAGGTTGCCATTAATATGAAACTATATTTATATATGATATATAATATGTTTATGTTTTACTTATGCTTCTGTATTTTTAATTTATGTCATACCTTTATGGATTCCATTATAGTTAAACGCGATATCTTCATTTTAGGAAGTGCGGACTACTGCCCCCTCAAAGTGATTTGATTCGTTAATACCATATGTGTTACTGATAAAGGATAGATTTAAAGATATTATATATGATACCATATTGTAATTATAATACCATTATTTATCATTATGTTTTAATTCCATTAAATAAGAAATAGAAATGGAAGTAGCGTTCATGCGTACGTACGGCTTACCATCTCCATGAATGGTGCATTTCATTTCATAACTCTAATTGTTATGTAATATTATAAATTCATGTATATAATTGATATATATGATATATAAAAATGAATATTATTCTGGATATAATATATATTTTACCACATTAACAGCCTGTTATTATAAAGAGTTTATTTTTGACTCAAGTAGAAATGATCTTCAAAACGACCATTATTAACTTAAAAAATTACATAGTGTTAATAACATGGTAGTAAGTGATATAAAAGGAATAATGAACTTGAAAAAGGTTATTAAGCATGTATAAATTAAATCAAGTTTATTATTCAGGAGGTTAAAGAACGATCGAGTCATGTCAGACCTGAGGTAAGGGATCATACCCCTCTATTTCTTTTTAAGTACACTCTTTTATGTAATTCTTTTAAGCTCATCTTTCTTATGATTGGGATGTTATTTAATATTACTATTAATTTACTTTATAAGTTCATAAGATAAGAGACCCTATTTTCTCTCATCAATCCATTTTTTAAGTTTTAATTGGCGTCGTTATGCTGCCGAAATTTCGTAAGGGGTTTTTTATCTCACTTTGTTTTTTCATGAGATTCATGCTACATTTTCCAATATTTTATTTTTAGTGGTTTATGTAATTTCCATTATTATACAATTAGTTTAACATACTTTTGTTTATAAGTATTTACATCATTGTTTTATAGTCCTTCTTTCATGGGGTGTATGTTTCGAACGTTACCCAAATCAGTAAGGGAACCTTTCACCCTCCTCTTTTTAAAATACTTCTTTTTTTATATCTTTTAATTTATATCTTTTTATGTTGGGATACGTTATTATATATCCTTATAGAAGTAAATTTTATGTTCAAGTTATGAGATACAGTTTTCTCTCTCATCAACTAATTTTATAAATTTTAAAGTGACGTCGTTAGGCTGTCGAATTTTACAAAGGGAACTTCTTAACACAATTTTGATTTCTTGGGGTTTAACATGTAGTTATTGAAGTTGTCATCCTTTGAATATGTGTGAATAACCTTTGATTTTTTACACTTAATATCCAATTATATTGGGTTTATTTACATTTGTCCCACATAATTATGAGATTGTTTTCTCTTTAATTTAAGGATACATTCTTTATAAAGGATTTCATCTCATTTTACATTTCTATTGAGACTTCATTGTTGTTATGCACCAATTCACTCTTATATGGTTTATATACTATCCCTTGGAATATTTTATCATGAATCCATTTATTCTCATGATATTTTGATTAAATGTGATTTGTCAATTATGGTATTCAAGTGGCTCTCATTTTGTTAAAAACCCTTTAACAAAAATATCGTTTTAAATGTTTTAATTATTTATTCTTATAAATATTTCTCATTAATATACATGTTTTCAAAATGGTTATAAGGATTTATTTATATGGATATTAATGGATTAAAATGTTAAAATCTTCAATGTTTTATGGGGAACTTTTATTTCAAAATCTCTTTATTAAATGGATTAAATGATATTGAAAATGGTTTTTAGACTGGATTAATTATCTTAAAATTTTATATTGTTATTGAAATGTGGGAATTTCATCTTTCATTTATGCTTAATTTATGTGTTATTATTATGTTATGGTTCTTGGGCATTATTTCTGAAGACGGGTGGCTCCGTGATAGACCTAGGGCGGGTGAGGCCGATATAGCTCTCCAATGCATTGGGTAACGTGAAGGGGTTAAACGTTAAGATTTCTCCAAAGAGATTTAGGGAATATACTGTGATGGGTATTCCAAACGTAACCAAGAGGGTTACTTCATATGTAAGAATGTTATGAATGCCTCACGTTACCTTTATGTCTTATGATTTCTAT
This sequence comes from Viscum album, assembly GCA_963277665.1. NCBI lineage: Eukaryota > Viridiplantae > Streptophyta > Magnoliopsida > Santalales > Viscaceae > Viscum > Viscum album. Next base: position 1,488,849,856 of record OY728128.1, read on the forward strand.
GATTTATTCATGATTTTATGAGGTATGTTAAGGTGCTTATGTTTTATGGGTAAAGTATGATTTCATTATTATGTATATATGTTCTCATGTTTCCTTTCCATACTTTTTATGACCCTTAATGAGCTTTTTAGGCTCATCCCAAGTTTTTGAAATGTTTTTCACAGGTCAAGGGAATGGTACATGATATTATTATAGTGTCAAGGAAGTGTCAAGAAAGAATCCATGTCTTATTTTAAATATTTTTCCTTTGATGGTAAAAAATGAATACTATCTTTTATGTAACAACTTTGTTTAAATTTGGAATTTAATGCAAGTTTTATGATCTAATTCTCTAAAACTATAAACCTGAAAAGATCGTCAATGTGTAATCATGTAATAACTCAATATTAAGTAATGTTTAAGGCCAGGGACTTATATTTATAGTTAGCTTTTTTATCCCACTAGATCACAATGGAATTGGAATAATAAATATTTAAACTAGATAAATAAATTGATATGGATCGTATGTCATTTCCTTTTGTTTTGCTAGATAGTGTGATATCTATGCTTTAATTTTTAATCCTTTCATTCTTGATGAAAATTGGAAAAGAAAGTGAAGATGGAATTAATTTATAATTTTTTGGCTCAAGATAAAGAGGCCAGTTAATGAATCTGGTTATTTTTGTTGTAATATTATGTTAATCAAATTGGTACATTAAGCATGTTTAATAATTTTATATATCTTACTGGTAACATTTTCATAATTTTGAACCCACGAATAATAAATCGGTAAATCTAAGTAAGATTAATGAAATGGTTGTTCAATAAGAGATAATTCATTTTCGGGATCTATGTTACCCTATAGATTTTTCAAGGGCCAAGAGACCAATTGATATGATGTTTTGTTTCCTTCTTCTTGTTGTGTGATGTTATCATGTATGGTTGTTGTGTTATGTGGGGGCATGCAGGCCTGTTTGTTGTGGTATCATTTTAAGTCTTGAGTGGCGAAATGCATTGGATTATGCATGTTGGTGTCTAGGAGGACACCCGGGACGATGAAATGGGTTGCATGTGAATGTATAGATTCTTACTAATTCTTAATGGTTTTTTACCTACATTACATTCCACACTACTCATGGAACTAGTCTAGGTTAACCTTATCCAAAAAGGGGCAAAAAAGTGTGGGATATTCCATGTGCTTTCCGTGTTTAGCATCTCAATGGGAGGATGGGTCTATACTCAAGCTATAGGTGGCAATGAATCGACGAGTAGTTCATATACTCACCGTGTTGAGCCCCCTTATGTTTAGTATCTTAGAATGTGATTCTAGAATACTTGGAAATATGGGAAAGTAATATTGTTTTTAATAAATTATTTAATTAATTATATAAACCCAAGGAGTAGGATCTTGCTGGGACTCAATGATGAGGTTAGAATTTAAAGGGCAGTGGACTTTGGGTGTGATTCTAATGAAATTTAATGTGGCTGTATTTATGGTTAATTAATGTTTTAGTAATTACCTAACATAATGTGAAACTGAACAAAAGGGAATGAAGTAATATAATAATTATCTATAAATGGTTCTGTGTTTATTGTATACCTAGTATAAGAAGTGGAAACCGGGAGTCCGAGAGACGTTAGCAGTAGTTGAGTATAAGGTGATGTTATACCCATAGTGTGGTTGTGAGATATAGTATATTCTGTACTTTTTGTGTTTCTATATAATACTCCACCCTGTCATTTTGGAAAACTGACACCCCAGGGATTCTCAGGCCTGGGAGTGTTTTCCCCAACAATCTGGTGAGATAATGGATGGATGAATACCCCCATTAGCCCTGCTCTCTTATCTGGTAGATACTTACGGGGGTAGGCACAACGGTTAGTTTTTTCCATATATGTGTGTAGAGGGATGTAATGGATTGTGGTTATTCACACACACATATTCTGAATATACAATCATATGGACTACTATAGGTGTAACATTTATAGGATGTGATGGCTTTGGATCCTCTCTCAATTTATTTGTTGTATTGGCTTGACGTTTAATACCCTACGTATGATACTTGTTATAC